>CM077667.1:350529592-351729592 GCA_039707655.1 Elymus sibiricus | reverse complement strand
GGGTTCGGTGACCGCCCTCAAGGGTCCCTTAGTGGAATCACGACATCTTGCATTGTGCGAGGGCGTGAGGAGATTACGGTGGCCCTAGTGGCTTCTTGGGGAGCATTGTGCCTCCACACCGCTCCGAACGGAGATTAGCATTCGCAAGGGTGTGAACTTCGGGATACATCGTCGTCTCCACGTGCCTCGGTTATCTCTTACCCGAGCCCTTTACTTGTGCACTTTACTTTGTGATAGCCATATTGTTTCTTGTTATATATCTTGCTATCACTTAGTTGTTTATCTTGCTTAGCATAAGTTGTTGGTGCACATAGGTGAGCCTAGTTGTTTTAGGTCTTGTGCTTGACATATTAAACGTTAGTTTTATTCCGCATTTGTTCAAGCCTAAACCGTAATTATTTTAAAGCGCCTATTCACCCCCCCCCCTCTAGGCGACATCCACGTCCTTTCACCCACCGTGAGCTATACTCATGAGAGAAGCCAGTAGTGAACCCTACGGCCCCCGGGTCTACTTTGCCATCATATTGCTTTCCGATCTACGTTTTTGCAATCTTTGTTTTCAGATCTACAAAACCAAAAACCCAAAAGTATATTGCTGCATATTTACTCTTTTTATTTGTGTTCTTGAGAGATCTATCTCTCCTATCTATCACTACCTAATCTATCTTATTACCGAAGAGAGATTGACAACCTCTCTTTCGCGTCGGGTTGCAGGTATTTTTTGTTTGTGTGCAGGTGCTGCTTATTGGGTGGTGGTGATCCTCCTACTGGTTCGATAACCTTGGTTTCATAACTGAGGGAAATAATTACCGTCGCTATGCTGCATCATCCCTTCCTCTTTGGGGAAATACCAACGCAGTCTCAAGCCACGTCACATGCCGATGCATAGGAAGAGAGTTAGAATTCATTATCACATGATATATATCACTTTGTGCTCACTACTAAATTACAAATCATTGTTAATTAAAATTGGCTTTGATATACCTTGGAATCCGGGTGGATCCATTACTTGAGCACTTTATGCCTAGCTTAATGGCTTTAAAGAAAGCGCTGCCAGGGAGACAACCCGGAAGTTTTGGAGAGTCATTTTATTCTGTTGTGTGCTTTTATAAAGTTTAAAAACAAAAAAATATAGAGGTGAACCTAAACTTCACAAAAAGAAAGGTGAAAGTGAGAGAGATGAAGAGCACCGTTGAAGTGGGGGACGTCCTTGAACTTTTCTTCATGCCCATGGAAACTTTGTGAATCTTGAATCACGGAAACTTTTCCAACAAAAATAATCATCCCCTTGTACAAATCCATTGTATTATAAAAATAATGTGCCAAGATTTGCCTTTAGGATGATTAGATTGCTTGTTGGTATGTGTGGTGTAAAAATAGAAACTTTGGCTGTAGTGCGTGAATTTTAGTTTTTTTATTGGAACATCAAAAGTTTCTGAAATTTTTACACAGTATTGCTATACAAAATGTTTATTTCTTCCTAATTTTTCAGAATTTTTTGAGTTATATAAGTATGGTCAAAGTTCAGATTACTACAGACTGTCCTGTTTAAGACATATTCTGTTTTTGATGCATTGTTTTGCTTGTTTTGATGAAACTATCGATTTTATCGGCAGTATAAGCCATGAAGAAGTTATAATACAGCAGGGATAATGCAAATATAAAATATGAATGGGTTTGCAACAATACTTAAAGTAGGAATTTGCTTTATTATACTAACGGATCTCACCAGTCTTGTGTTAAGTTTTGTGTGGATGAAGTGTTTGAACATCGAGGAGGTGTCGATATGAGGAGGAGGAGAGGCAAGATTTCAAGCTTGGGGATGCCCAAGGCACCCCAAGTAAATATCCTAGGAGACTCAAGCGTCTAAGCTTGGGGATGCCCCGGAAGGCATCCCATCTTTCTTCAACAAGTATCGGTATGTTTTCGTTTTCGTTTCGTTCATGTGATATGTGTAAATCTTGGAGCGTCTTTTGTGTTTAGTTTTCACTTTTATTTTATGCACCATGATGGTATGAGATAGTCCATGGTTGATTTATAGAATGCTCATTGCACTTCACTTATATCTTTTGAGTATGGCTTTATAGAATGCTTCATGTGCTTCACTTATATCATTTGAAGTTTGGATTGCCTGTTTCTCTTCACATAGAAAACCGTTATTCGTGGAATGCTCTTTTGCTTCACTTATATTTATTAGAGCATGGTCTTTTTTAGAAAGAATTAAACTCTCTTGCTTCACTTATATCTATTTAGAGAGTCAACAGGAATTGGTCATTCACATGGTTAGTCATAAAATCCTACATAAAACTTAGGGTTCACTGAATATGATATGTTTGATTCCTTGCAATAGTTTGGCGATATAGAGATGATAATATGTGGGAGGTACTAGTGGATGATCGTGTTTAGTAAGATATTGGTGTTAAGGTTTGTGATTCCCGAAGCATGCACGTATAGTCTCCCGTTATGCTAGGAAGTTGGAGCACAATTTATTCTTGATTGTCTATCTTTGTGTGAAAGTTGGGGGTGCGCGATGGTTAACTCCTACCAACCTCCCCCCCTAGCAGCATGCGTAGTAATCAACACGTTAAAAGATATGCATGGTTGAAAATGCTTATGCGCTGTTAAAACAAACAATTTTAAAATGACTTGGTCATATTTAGCATTGTTCGTCGGATAGCCAAAACAGCGAACGGTCGCGGGATAGCCTACATCGAATCATGCGCGGGATAAGTGACGCGATGAACGGGCGTGGGATAGCGGGTTCGCTCACCTCGGGCCACTTGGGTCGGTTGGACTGGAGATGGGCCTGGCGAGGCCGTTGCTGGGCTGGGCCGTCGGGCCCACACGGCACGTGCGAATGGCAAGCTCAAGCGAGAGGCGAGGCGTGTCGTCCTCCCGCGACGAGGACAAGGCGGCGGCGGTTCGGCAACGCTGAGGGGTGGTCGGAGGCACGGGGCAGCGCGGATCCGGGGCCGACGATGGCGGATCCGGCCGGAGGAGGAGGGTCGATGCCAGCAACGGGCAGACCGGTCGGGGAAGCCATGAGCTTCGGGGCCGGCCATGACGGGCAGGGAGACCGGCAACTCGGGCGACAGGGTCGCAAGGCACGCGGCGGGCTGCGCGGCGGCGTGTGCTGGCGCTCGGCGGGGACGTCGTCGACGGCGAGGTCCCGCGCTAGAGTTGCTCGGGCACGGCGCTCGGCTGCAGGGTGCCATGGGAGCTCGGCGAAGCTCCTGTGGTCGTGGACACGTCCAGTGGCGGCTCGGGCCCATGCGGTCGGGCGGACATGTCCAGCCATGGGCGGACAATGTCTGGGCGGGCTAGAAGACAAAATCTGAGCCTCTAATTGCGGATCTGAGGGCTGAAAATGGAGGGGGAGGAGTGGATTTCGGGATTGGAGGAGGTGGGGCTTGAAGGTGGAGTTTGGCAGGGGTGGCTACAATTTTGGCAAGAGGGAACCCTAGAGAGTGAGCGGGGTCACTCCATGGGATGGTTTTATATAGGGAATGGACTATGGTGGGTTGGATCTCCTTCGTTCGATCGTGATCCGACGGCCACAGACGGAGGGGTAGGCTAGGTGGGCTTGTGGCTGTGTAGATGGGCTTGTGGCTGTGTAGATGGGCTAGGTGGGGATGAGAGGGATGTTTGCGGCCCACCAACGGAGTTTAAAACACTGAAACATCTACGATTTAAACCGGCTACTAGTGCCGCTATAGTTATCCGTTGGGTGTATCAAACGGACTCTGAATGCGATGAAATTTGGCAGGCGATGTACCTACAATAAACCAAGACCGATCGTCAACTTTCACCCCATTTCGAGAATGTTTTATTCCCACTTTAAAAAATAATATTTTAACGATGCCGCAGGTGCGTGTGAGTGTGTTTGGTCCCGAAACTATCGTCGACGAGAACGGGGAGAACCGACAACTATGAACGGATGCAAGTTTTGAAAAAAAATAACGACAAAGTGCCGATGCAATGCGAATGATGTGATGATGAATGTGACAACCAAAAGAAACACATGGCAAAACTCAAAATAAATGGAAGGCGTCCGGGGCGTCGGTCTCAGGCTGTTACAACTCTCCCCCACTTACAAGAGATCTCGACCAGAGATCTTAGAATGAGAAGAGGAAGAGAAAGAGCAAGAGGTAAACTTAAGTTGCTTCTTTGACAAACGAGTGAAACCATAGAACCTTGGAGGTTGCAATGAGATGAAAGAACACAAGGGCATGAAAGAGTTGAAACCCCTCTGGTTGAAACGAGATAGGCAAGGAATGAGAAAGAAAGAATTTGGCAGCACTCCGATTCAAAGAGAAACAATACTTGATAAGATGAAAGAACTTGAAAAGAGGACACCACACTCCGGTTAAATGGATAAGCAAGGAAAGTACATGATCTTAATAAATCGAGATGATGGTTCAAAGATAACACCATCTCAAAATATAAAGGAGAATGAATTGCACTTTGAAATGCAAGACAACGAATATTTGAGCTCCTTCAACAAGAATCTTGAAGAACACTTCAAGATTGAATTAAAACATTAATGAACCACCATGAAGAACCTCTTGAAAGAACTCTGGAAAAGAACGGACGATCGAAAAAAATGAAGGTTGAAAAGAACAAGATTGAAGCCTTGCGAAGATTTAGATGGAGCTTTGCGACGACATACTTGAGAAAACTTGGAAATCTGGAAAAAGAAAAGATGAACAACTTAGCACCGAGAATTTAATATCCTGAACAACTCCGAAAGAAGGATTGGAATCACCTTGATGAGACAAGAATAAAAATTATGTTATGCTTATCCTTCATCAAGTTAAATTGATGACAAGCAATGAAATTAGCACACTACTTATTCTTCTTGAAAGATTGAAGAGAGATACACGAGCTTGAAGAAGTCTTGAACGAAACACCAGTAAGAATTTGCAAACGAATGATGATACTTGAGGGGAATTAGATACATGAGAATGAAGAGACCACAATCCACCGGTATGAATTGAGAATGAACGATGAAAATATCGAACGAACGAAGAGACATCAATTTAGAAGAATTGGAGAACGAGCACTGAAAGCTGAGAACGAAGAAATCTTCTGAAATGATGGCCTTCGGAGGATCGAGAAATGAAAACAACTCTGAAATGCTCCTGATGGGTGTGAAAAGAATTTCTCATGGTCGAAAACAATTTGAAAGAATAGCATCAAGGCTGAAACACGAATCTTCAAGACAATGGAGCAAGATTTAAAAGAAACTCTCCTTCGGTCTTCAAAGCTAAGAATCATGACGAGAAACACCACCAAGAAGAAATGAGATACTCCGGAATAATGAATAAAGAAAGGTTGAGCTAACGATGAAGATAATTTGAAAGCAATCTTCGAGAAGGAATATGACTGATGGAATTCATTCTTATGTCACATTTGAAAAGGATTTAACAAAATCTCTGGGAAAGATTAGAAAAGTGATGTAGGATCCTGGAAAAAACCCTGTGGGTTATGGTCCCACTCGAAGGAAACCACCGTTGAAAAGATTGCTTAGAAAGAGAGATTGCACCGGTACAAATTGAAAATTTGATGTGGTGAGACCCTCGAGATAGCATAAGCGGATTTTGAATGGAAACACGAATCTTCTGAGATATCTTCAGCACTCCGGATAGAATAGAAAGGTGAATAACCAAGAGAAGCTTGGATAAGAATTTCTAACATGGGAATGCATTTAACAAATGAAAAGGATATGATGAACACTAAACTCTTGAATTGAATCCACCGGGGAAGAAAACAAGAACGAAGAATGATGAATTCATAGCACTTGAGAGTCTTCACAATGAATCACCGGATACAATACGGAAGAAAAGATAGCGGAAGCATAGATGAAAAGAAAGGCACTTGGATGATAATTTAATTGTTGAAGGAAAAGGGCGGGAGGGTGGGGGAAAATAAAGACAACTTGGGACGGATGAAACGAATGGATGGATGAAACGAACTCCGGAATAAAATACAATGATTGATCTTGCAAATATTGGAGAGGATTGAATTAACTTGACGAGAAGCACTCCGGATGGAAAAGAATTTGACATGACAATTGATTGATCAAAAGAATTAGCACTCCCATAAAAATATAAGAACACCACTTAAGAAAGATATGAAATCCACACTTGACATCGAAGCAAGTCGAATTACCATACTCCAACAAAACAAAGGATGAGGCTTTCGAATTTAGCCAGAAACAAATACATAACCCATTATGCATTTGTTGGAAGGATAATCCTAGATAACTACTTGAATTCTCACCTGAGAACTTCCGAAATTTTCTTGGTTATGCTATCAGGTTGCGGGTCCAGGAACCTACTCAATGTAATCCACTGCAAAACCGCACCCGCAACCCTCAACACATAACCAAGAAACTTCGCAAACTCGTCTACCTCTGACCTTCGAAAAACAATGACACTAGACCTGGTAGATCATCCGAGCTATCTTCACCGGTATTGGGGAAAAGTCACTGCACTATTTGCCACCAAGCAAAGTATTGAAGCATTTCGATGTCAGCGTCCTCTGGTATTCCGTAACTAAAACGATAGCGAGTTTGACAAGAACCCCCTAGAGCACTACTCCCCGGAACTTCACCCAAGTGTCGGGAGGCACCAAGAACAGAATTCGGTCACACCGACATCTTAGAGGTTCCAAAATACCCGTGTGATCCTAATTTTTTTGAGTGAGAAGAGGGGTAGAATTAAAATTCCTACGTCATGATTCCCCACCAGAGCAAGGAAGAGGAGTAAAAATAATTCCTACTCTCCGATATATAACTAGACTCAAAATATTTTTCTAGACTCGACTTGTCCAAGTACGATCAATCAAGGGGGCTCCTAGGTGAAAGCACAACTTCTCCCTAGGTGGTTTTGGTAATTAATAACAACATATATTTCATTGGACTAATGTTTCCACCAAGTGTATCTCAGGAAAAAGTTTAATGATGGGATTGGCTAAGGATTGTGTGGAGAACCTCACCAAGGAAAGGAAGGAATAGGATTGGCCATGCTTCAAGGATGAGGACTCTACATTTTACATTTTATGAGAAATCACTTTTGAGTCCATAGGAAAGCCAATACTATTAAAAGGGGATGAGGTAAATATGATGATCTGGTTGATCAAGTGCTTAGAGATTAGCCACCAAAAATACTCACCCACTTTCCCACACATATCTTATGTCCAAAGCCATAAGCCAAAATTCGGTGACACCAACTTCCCATTCAGATCATCCGAGTTTACCCTAGACAGAAGCCAAACCAAACCCTAGCATCTCGGTACTACCAACATTCCATTCGGTGTAATTGAAACCAGTGACCAACTCTCTGTTAGCCATTTTCAAGAATCGGTCCCATCGAGTTTTGAGAATCGGTCTTAACGAGTGTTGGACCAACTATCTGTTAACCAATTTCTTAGAATCAGTCTCACCGAGTTTGAGAAATCAGTCTCACCGAGTTTTGGTAACTGCCTAGGTCACCCATATCGGTATCATCGAGATTCATATATCGGTCTCACCGAAAACGCCAAAGCCGCCATATTTTGCACTAGTCGGTGCAACCGAGTTTTCACTTCGGTTTCACCGAGTTGGGTAATAATGTTGTAACGGTTGGATTTTTGGAGATGCCTATATACCCCTCCACCACCACTCACTCGCAAGAAGCACTCAGAATATACACCCACTTGCCATATCCAATTTTCTGAGAGAGAACCACCTACCCTTGTGTTGAGGTCAAGATCATCCACTCCAACCATATGGATCTTAATTTCTAGCCTCCCCAAGTTGCTTTCCATCCAAGCAACCTCTTCTACCCATTCCAAACCTGTGAGAGAGTGATTGAGTGTTGAGGAGACTATCTTTTGAAGCACAAGAGCAAGGAGTTCATCATCCATACCACATCTATTTCTTTTTGGAGAGAGGTGTCTCCTAGATTGGTTAGGTGTCGCTTGGGAGCCTCCTTCTTCGTGATTGTGGAGATGAACCAAGAGTTTGTAAGGGCAAGGAGACCGCCTACTTCGTGAAGATCTACCCCGAGTAAGGCTAGTCCTCCGTGGACGTAGGCCATCATGGAATATACAAGGTTGCTTCTCCGTGGACCCTTCGTGGGTGGAGCCCTCCGTGGACTCTCGCGGCCGTTACCTGACGTGGCTTGAGACTGCGTCGGTATTTCCCCAAAGAGGAAGGGATGATGCAGCACAACGACGGTAAGTATTTCCCTCAGTTATGAAACCAAGGTTATCGAACCAGTAGGAGGATCACCACCACCCAATAAGCAGCACCTGCACACAAACAACAAATAATTGCAACCGACGCGAAAGACAGGTTGTCAATCTCTCTACGGTAATAAGATAGATTAGGTAGTGATAGATAGGAGAGATAGATCTCTCAAGAACACAAATAAAAAGAGTAAATATGCAGCAATATATTTTGGGTTTTTTGGTTTTGTAGATCTGAAAACAAACATTGCAAAAACGTAGATCGGAAAGCAATATGATGGAAAAGTAGACCCGGGGGCCGTAGGGTTCACTAGTGGCTTCTCTCATGAGTATAGCACACGGTGGGTGAACAAATTACTGTTGGGCAATTGATAGAAAATCGAATAGTCATGACGATATCCAAGGCGATGATCATTATATAGGCATCACGTCCAAGATAGGTAGACCGACTCCTGCCTGCATCTACCTCTATTACTCCACACATCGACCGCTATTCAGCATGCATCTAGTGTATTAAGTTCATGGAAAAACGGAGTAATGCAATAAGAACGATGACATGATGTAGACAAGATCTATTCATGTAGGAACAGACCCCATCTTGTTATCCTTAATAGCAACGATACATGCGTGTCTTGCTGCCCCTTCTGTCATTCGGAAAGAACGCTGCAAGATCGAAACCATCACAAAGCACCTCTTCCCATGGCAAGAAAAATCGATCTAGTCGACCTAACTAAACCAAAGATTCGAAGAAGAAATACGATGCTATAAGCAATCATGCATATAAGAGATCAAAGAAGACTCAAATAATATTCATGGATATAAATTGATCATGAACTCAAAATTCATCGGATCCCAACAAACACACCACAAAAGTTTACATCAAATAGATCTCCAAGAGACCATTGTATTGAGAATCATAAGAGAGAGAGAAGAAGCCATCTAGCTACTGCCTACGGACCCATAGGTCTATGGTGGACTACTCACGCATCATCGGAGAGGCACCTATGAAGAAGATGAACCCCTCCGTAATGGTGTTTAGATTGGATCTCGCGGTTCTGGAACTTGCGGCGGCTGGAATTGTGTTTCGTCGACTCCCCTAGGGTTTCCCGAATATTTGGGAATTTATAGGCGTCAGAGGCGGTGCAGAGGGGCCCCGTGGAGGGCACAACCCATCAGGGCGCGCCGGGGGCCCCCTGGCGCGCCCTGGTGGGTTGTGCTCCCCACGGCCCACCTTCCAGGCTCTTCTTTGGCCTACTAGGTGTCTTCTGGTCCAGAAAAAATCTCCAAAAAGTTTCGTCGCGCTCGGACTCCGTTTGGTACTGATATTCTGCGAAGTAAAAAACAAGCAAAAATAGCAACTGGCACTTTGGCACTATGTTAATAGGTTAGTCCCAAAAAATGATATAAAGTTGTTATAAAATGATTGTAAAACATTCAAGAATGATAATATAACAGCATGGAGCAAGCAAAAATTATAGATACGTTGGAGACGTATCAGCATCCCCAAGCTTAATTCCTACTCGTCCTCGAGTAGGTAAATGATAAAAACAGAATTTTTGATGTGGAATGCTGCCTAACATGTTCATCACATTCTTTTCTTTTGTATAGCATGGACATTTGGACTTATAATGATTCAAAGTAATAGTCTAGTTTTAACATAATGGCTTCAATACTCAAGCATGTCAACAAGCAACCATGTCTTTCAAAATTAAGGACAGTATAACCGCACCTAATCCCTGCCCTCACAGCGATTTGCGTTTTTGGCCGTCCGTTTTCACGATTTGGGAGTTTCTGGCCGTCTGATCTCGTCTGGGAAGGCATCTGCAACGCACTGTACGAAATTGGGCCAACTGTCCTGTGGCCTGCTGCTCCAGAGGCCGAAATGAAGGCCTCTGGTGCATTGGGCCGTCGGGCAGCCCATTCTACCGCTGGGCTTACAGGGATCGAGCGACTGCGTGATGCGAGGAGTTGCTAAAAAAACTTCCCACGACCTCTCGTCTCTCTCATTCAATTCCCACCCCCGATCTCCTCTCTCTCTCGCCCACGAACAGGTTGCGCCGCCACCGTTGTCGTTTCGTTTGGCTCCCACCTCCTTGTGCCGCGCAGTACACGCCCACCCCATCGGAACGTCGCCTCCGTCTCCGTCTACCCGTCGATGTCCTCCTTCTCTTGTCTTCCGTCGGAAAGGCCAACAGAGCGCATCTATTTCTGGAGGCGGCCACGAGATCCATCACTAGATCGGTGGCGCACCACACCCCTGAAGCATGTATCCGATTTTTATCTGGATTCCTTGGGCGGGCCGCTGGCAGATCTGCCACGCTCGAGTACACTATAGCCATGCAGCGGTGAGTGACAGAAGCAACTGAGAGTTTTGGCGCCGCCGGCGATGTCATCGTCGTGGAACATGTTAGGGCTGGAGGTGCTCTACCAGGTCATCGATCAGGTGGATCGCCTTCTCTGCCCAGTCCTTCAGCTTCTACACGCAGGTCGTCCCCAACTACAAACGCAACAGGTGCTCCTTCTCTCCCTTCTGTTTGTCCTGGCTGTAGTGTTCTTGGGGTAAATCTGTTTGACCAACTGTTCGCTTGTTCCTCGGCATGTGCATCTGACGATTCACTTAATATTTTCCACAACAAACAGGCTTTGCTTCGTTTGTCATGTATGTGTCTTGATTTTGGAAATAAAAGCTTCCTATTGATGGACGGACCTGAGAAATTTGTCCGGTACAGTGTCAAATATTTAGAAAATGCAGCTTTCTTTGAGCCGACAACGAATTGTATCTTCTGGCAGCTGGGAATTGTAGCAATTGCCTTGATTGCTTTCCTCCTATGGCAAGATAATGGCCATGTTTACAGGAAGGTGGCATGTATGGAAAATATAGGGAAGGAAACAAAACAAAAGGCAATTAGTACCGAGTAAAATGAAACTTTGGCATATAGTACAAACTGTGGTGTATATACGCACTGTAGTTGCTTGTGGTGCTTATAAACTATTTAATTTATGCTCTATTGTCCATCTATCATGATTGTTGTATATCAATTTTTGCAGTTATGCCTAAATAAAAATCACGACTGAGAAGAAGAGTCAGGGAATAAGAACAGGCCATTAGGATATTCAGACTGATCGAAACCAGTTAAATTGTCAAGAAACTGGAGATACTTCAAGAAAAGGCTTTCAAGTACTAAATTAAGAGTTTTGGTGGTTTCCACAACTGCATGAAAAATGGGAGTTTAAATTTTGGACCATCGAGATTTGTACTTGTGGTAGTAAGGTCTGATTGTATTTATTTTAGTAACCAGCCCATCCTCCACAACACTGCTTTTCATAGGTATTACTTTTCCTTTCCCATTCCTATAATCAATTAAGCTTTATCTTAAAAGCAAATTTTATCATTCAACACTTAAGAAACGGGTTATGCACAAAGAACTGGTCTTCAAGTGTGAGGTCAGATACAAAGCAACACATGTTGATGCAGTTGTTCCCACTCACTTTAATTATGATCCTATCTGACCAGATCATATTCACTCTTTTTCCAGATCTTGCAAAAAGGAAGGGATTATTGAATGTTTGCTGCTCCAGGGTATGCTTGATTGTGGGATTTTTTGAGCAAATTGGATAATTTGTGGAATATCTGAATTTTATATGACGGTAAGAATTTTCTTTGTGCATGATTGTTCATAAATTATTTTATTTGAGATTTGATAAGTCGAATTTAGGTAGCGCTTGCAGGTGAGCGTACCGTGCCAACACAGCGAGACAAATATATATTGTGGATAATGTCTAACATTAGTGCAACATGCAAACACATTTTCCAATTGTTGAGAATTAGCTTCAGCCTTCATGCCATCTATAGCACTTCTGCTTCAAAGGATCGATATGGGAGGTCACAAGAGTAGTGTTGGTAAGGGTGTTTTGTTCCAACTAAGATATGTCTTTTTGTTCTTAGACTTTTTGCATGTTTTGTACTGGTATTACAAAGCTTTCATCAAGGTCGATGCACACAGAGATGACAATGGAGCTGTCATGCTGGAGGTTAATTTTATCCTACTTCGGCCCCATTGTTCACAGATGAACATCAATCCAAGCAAATTCGGTGCAAAAGACAATGAAAGTAATAAGTTAACCGTACTAAATTGTTAGGATATTATAATAGTACAGTTAATAGAAGATTGTGTGTTGTTTCTAATTTATCACCATCATGAGCCCCCATTTGGTTAAAGATAACCTTACATAACAACATTGCCTGATAATGTGAGGTTTAATCCTAAGATAATCAATTAATTTTATTTATGTGATATAAAGTGTTTCATTTTCCTTTTTGCCAAGATTTCTTCTATGATTTCCAATGGAGTGATTGCCCAGATTTGAATAGCGAATGTTTTCAATGTTTGAATGCCACAATCTCCGTGGAAGGCATACGAATAAAACAATTGTTTTATTTTATTAAGTTGAAGCATGTCAAAGATTATGTGGTTACTTTGATGAAAAAAAATCATTGTATTGATTTAGCACTCAACATAACAGAAATTATGTTGAACTTCCTATCTTTAAAACACGAGATTTTCCATTGAAAGTTTATTTATGTGTCCTACAACAACCTTTATTAGCATCTGATCCTCCATCCTATCTTTTTGTTCTCTTGTTCGCAGAGGAATTCTCTGGTGGGATGTTGGTCTATTGGAGAATGTGGGATAAATAGAGCAAGGCTGTTCTTCTTAAGTTGTTTACACGTTTGTAGGCCAGCCCCATATATTTGTCTAAGCTAATCCGTGCTCTCTCATATCAACTTCTTTTTGTTTGGTAGATAAACCTTCATTCATTAAACAGCTTCTTATGAACTAAAACTCAAACATATCATCTTGCAGGTACCTTTATGGCAAGAGATGGACAACTTCAATCAACCCTTCATTCCAAATTGTCTTGCCGATTCATGCCAAGCACCTATGAAAAAATTTGGATGACCTATTGTTTTATGTCTTATTCTGTTTGATGTATATATATTTCAGAAACCTAGATTATGAATGTGGATAAAAGTAAATCGCTTAAATTGCAAAATAGAAAATGCATTATATGAAGTATACATGTTGCTTTGTATCACTAACAAGAGCCAAAATAGACGGGCGCGGCAACGCGCGCCATTAATGATCTAGTATCAACACTAAAGAAAGTTATCCTTCGCCTATCATGCTCAATCATTGATCCATTCATGAAACACACTAAAATATTAGCTATGCCCAATGCTCAAGTAGGATCATAGTGCCCCCTGGTTGGTGCTTATAAGAGAAGATGGAGACTCAAAGCAAAAATAAAAATTGCATAAAGTAAATAGATAGGCCCTTCGTAGAGGAAAGTAGGGATCTGTAGAGGTGCCAGAGCTCAAAGTTTAAATTGAGAGAGAAAAAATATTTTGGGTGGCATGATTTTCCTATCAACGAAAACGACAAAGTATCTCACAATACTTTCCATGCTAAATATATCATAGGCGGTTCCCAAACAGAAAATAAAGTTTATTTCTTTTTCCACCAAACTTTCACTTTCCATGGCGGGCCGTATCCACGGTTGCCTTCCATACCAACACTTTCCAAGGAATTTATTATTTGACAACATAAAGTAAATATTTTTTTTCTTTTTCATTTCGGGAATGGGCATCCCTATTACCGCCGCACTCTTGTGCAATGACAAGTGAATAAACAGTCATCTTGAGAATAACACATCTAGCATGGTAAAATATTGGACACTCCCCACCGTTTCATGAGCGGTACGGGCACACAAAAGAGAAATTTTATTTTGAAAATTTAGAGATGGCACATACAAATTTTCTTGGAACGGCATGGAAATACCTCATATAGGTAGGTATGGTGGACTCATAAGGAAAAACTTGGGTTAAGGATTTTGGATGCACAAGTAGTATTTCTACTTAGTACAAATGGAGGCTAGCAAAATAGATTGGGAAGCAACCAAACCAAGAAACGAAAATTCACATAAGTGAGCATTGAACATAACTAACACCGAATAATGCACCACAAGTAGGATGTAACTTCATTGCATAACTATTGACTTTCGTGCATGCATAGGGAATCACAAACCTTAACACCAATATTCCTACTAAGCATAATTACTCACTAACATGACTCACATATTACTATTATCATGTTTCAAAACTATTACAAAGAATCAAGTTTAATTTGTCCAATGATCTTCATGAAAGTTTTTATTATATCCTCCTTGGATATCTATCACTTTGGGACTAGTTTCATATATTGCCATTGCTTTTTGGCAAGCTCAAACAAATTTAAGTGAAGCACATGAGCATAAAGATTTCATCTCTCAAAAAGGTATAAGTGAAGCATGAGAGGATTTCTTCAAAATTTACCTACTCTCAAATTAATCTAAGTGAAGCACGAGGGTATTTCTACAAAAATTTCCAAGCACACCGTGCTCAAAAAGATATAAGTGAAGCACTTGAGCAATTCTATAGCTCAAAAAGTTTAAGTGAAGCACATAGAGCAATTCTAACAAATCATAGCATGATTTTGGCTTTCTCAAATAGGTGTGTCCAGCAAGAATACAAAGGAAAAACTAACAAACAAAGCAAGCAAAGATACAAGACGCTCCAAGCAAAACTCATGATATGTGACGAATAAAAATATAGCTCCAAGTAAAATACCGATGGTCATTAGAAGAAAGAG
The DNA here is from genome assembly GCA_039707655.1 of Elymus sibiricus. NCBI lineage: Eukaryota > Viridiplantae > Streptophyta > Magnoliopsida > Poales > Poaceae > Elymus > Elymus sibiricus. Next base: position 351,714,671 of record CM077667.1, on the reverse strand, counting down.
GGGATGCCACTCGGGGGCATCCCCAAGCTTAGTAGCTTGTTACTCTTTGGATATATCTTTGGGGTGCGGTAGCATCCCCAAGCTTAGGCTTTTATAACTCCTTATTCCTTCATCCATCGTGATCTCACCCAAAACTTGAAAACTTCAATCACACAAAACTCAACAAAATCTTCGTGAGATCCGTTAGTATAAGAAAGCAAATCACTACTTTAGGTACTGTTGTAAACCCATTCATATTTTATTATTGCATTATACCTACTGTATTTTAACTTTACCATGGCTTATACCCCCCAATACAAACCATAGATTAATCAAAACAAGCACACAATGCAACGAAAACAGAATCTGTCTTAAACAGAACAGTCTGTAGTAATCTGTACTCTACCCATACTTCTGTAATTCTAAAAATTCTGAAAAATTAGGACAACGTAAGGAATTTGTATAGAAACACTGTGTTAAAATGTCAGCTCAAGATCACGTTCTAGAAAAAAAAATGAAAATTCATATACTGGACGCAAAGTTTCTATTTCATATTCAGCATCGCTTCAACTCATCCTATGAATCATCCTAAAGGCTTTACTTGGCACAAACACTAAATAAACTATAAAAACACAATCATAACAGAGGCATAATTGTGTCAACACTCAAAACACAGAAAGGAAAAAGCAAAAAATTATTTATTCATTGGGTTGCCTCCCAACAAGTGCTATCGTTTTACGCCCCTAGCTAGGCATAATGGATAGATTCAAGTATTGTCATCTTTGGTTTTCAACTCTTCAATCACACAAATAGATTTCTTCAAGGATTTAGCATGCATATTCTTAACGGTAACACTCCTAGGAAGAAAACCAAAAAATTCATTCTTGTAAATAGGATCCCTTATGATTTCAACAAAGTCGGGATGAATACTAATCATTTTAAGATCCCCCTTGTGGCCACTAGGTGTAGCAACTTTGTTCTTAGTGACTTGTGTGGTCTTGCCAATTTTTACGGGAGTTTTTTCAATAGTTTTGATAGAAGAAAAAGCTGAACCCAAATTACTAAAAATCTCTTCTATCTTATCAATCCGGTAAGGGCTCTCCTCTACCCTCTCGTTAACTATAGTTTCTTTTTCCTTGATCAATTTAAGCGCATCTCCCGCCTTAGATCCAATTTTATTAGCAAGATTATGCATCTTTTTATCTAGATCATCAAGATGTCCTTTAGTAATCATCTTCTTTTCAATAGCATCTAATCTCTCCATAACATGTTCGAGAGTTAAAGTTGTTTCATTGATCATGATAGGTGGTGATCCCAATAAACTTCCCAAAGCATTAAAAGCATCCAAAGATGGACACATCAAGAAATTCCCACCGGTAATCGTATCAAGGACGAATCTATACCAAGTGGTGATGCCCACATAAAAGCTACAAAGAAGAACAACGGTAGGTTGCTTATGGATAGATCTATTATGAGCATTGCAAATCCTATACCAAGCATCTTTTAGATTCTCCCCTCCCCTTTGTTTAAAATTAAGAACCTCATTATCGGGAGTGCATGCAACAAAGGAAGAACTAGCCATAATGACTAGGCAAGAGATCTGACGAGAAAAAGGGCAAACGAAAAAGAGGGCGAATAAAGCGGCAAATTGGTGAAGTGGGGGAGAGGAAAACGAGAGGCAAATGGCAAATAATGTAATTGCAAGGAGATGAGATTTGTGATTAGGAACCTGGTAGATGATGATGGAGTCCCCTCGGCGCCAACGATAGGCACGTAGAAGAGACAAGGAGATCGCCTACTTCATGAAGATCTACCCCGAGTAAGGCTAGTCCTCCGTGGACGTAGGCCATCATGGAATAGACGAGGTTGCTACTTCATGGACCCTTCGTGGGTGGAGCCCTCCGTGGACTCTCACGGCCGTTACCTGACGTGGCTTGAGACTGCGTCGGTATTTCCCCAAATAGGAAGGGATGATGTAACACAACGACGGTAAGTATTTCCCTCAGTTATGAAACCAAGGTTATCGAACCAGTAGGAGGATCACCACCACCCAATAAGCAGCACCTGCACACAAACAACAAATACTTGCAACCCGACGCGAAAGAGAGGTTGTCAATCTCTCTACGGTAATAAGATAGATTAGGTAGTGATAGATAGGAGAGATAGATCTCTCAAGAACACAAATAAAAAGAGTAAATATGCAGCAATATTTTTTTGGGTTTTTGGTTTTGTAGATCTGAAAACAAAGATTGCAAAAAAGTAGATCGGAAAGCAATATGATGGAAAAGTAGACCCGGGGGCCGTAGGGTTCACTAGTGGCTTCTCTCATGAGTATAGCACATGGTGGGTGAACAAATTACTGTTGGGCAATTGATAGAAAATCGAATAGTCATGACGATATCCAAGGCGATGATCATTATATAGGCATCACGTCCAAGATAGGTAGACCGACTCCTGCCTGCATCTACCTCTATTACTCCACACATCGACCGCTATCCAACATGCATCTAGTGTATTAAGTTCATGGAAAAACGGAGTAATGCAATAAGAACGATTATAAGGGCATATTTATACCCTTATGGTTTTGGTGATTGATGACAATGCGTTTGCGGACTAATCGTGTGCATTAAGCTTTCAGAGAATATCAGGTGGCACAAGACGATTATCTTACCCCCCAGGAAGCTAAAAAGAAGACGGTGTCTTTTCGATGATTTAGTGTCAGTGGACTTAAGTCGTAGGAAAATCCGTACTATCAAGAGGGGGTCCGCGGTGGGAAAGTTTGGGAGGAATCATCGCGTACACACTCGCACCCCATTCGTTTCCCGGCAACATGGAGTATATGTCCTTGCCCTACTCTCCCTTTCTTTCTCTCAGCGGTAGTACCGCTCTGGGAAGCGGTAGTACCGCGCGCAGTCGGTACTTCCGCCCCAGCCGGCGATAGTACCGCTTAGGGAAAGAAGGGAGGGCTGGGCACCTCGCGCGTGGCATCAGACGCATATCTGGGAGTGTCTGGTGCCCCGCGCCAGCACCCAGCCGCAGCGGTAGTAGGGGCGGTAGTACTAAGCGGTACTACCGCCGCCCCTTCTACTGGTTCTCTGTTGGGTGGTAGTACCGCCCCAACCAGCGGTACTACCGCTGAAGCGCAGCTGGTTGGTGGGTAACAGGCAGATTCCCCTCTCCTCTATATAAAGGGTCTTCTTCCCCAAGAAGCCCTACCTCTTATCCTTCCCCAAGCTCCATTGTTGCCCAAAGCTCATTCTTGCCCGATCTCTCTCCCTAGCCAACAAAACTTATTGATACTCTAGGGCTTGGTTGAGAGGGCCCCGATCTACACTTCCACCAAGAGAAATTTGATTCCCCCCACTAATCCCTTGCGGATCTTGTTACTCTTAGGTATTTGAGCACCCTAGATGGAAGAGGTCACCTCGAAGCCATAGTCCATTGTGGTGAAGCTTCGTGGTGTCGTTGGGAGCCTCCAATTCAGTTGTGGGGATTGCCCCAACCTTGTTTGTAAAGGTCCGGCTGCCGCCTCCAAGTGCACCACTAGTGGAATCACGGCACCTCGCATTGTGTGAGGGCGTGAAGAGAATACGGTGGCCCTAGTGGCTTCTTGGGGAGCATTGTGCCTCCACACCGCTCCAACGGAGATGTACTTCCCTTTACCAGGAAGGAACTTCGGTAACACATCCTCGTTTCCATCGGTTCCTCGTGTGGTTATTTCTTACCTTTACTTCACGCAAGCTACTTACATTGTTTATCTCGCTTGCTTGAGTTGCTTGTTGTGTTTAGCATCATATAGGTTGCTCACATAGTTGCATATCTAGCCAACCTATTTGTTGCTAAGCATAAATTGTTAAAGAAAAGTTAAAAACTGGTAGTTGCCTATTCACCCCCCTCTAGTCAACCATATCGATCCTTTCAACGATGACATGATGTAGACAAGATCTATTCATGTAGGAATAGACCCCATCTTGTTATCCTTAATAGCAACAATACATGCGTGTCTTGCTGCCCCTTCTGTCACTGGGAAAGAACACCACAAGATTGAACCCATCACAAAGGACCTCTTCCCATGGCAAGAAAAATCGATCTAGTCGGCCTAACTAAACCAAAGATTCGAAGAAGAAATACGATGCTATAAGCAATCATGCATATAAGAGATCAAAGAAGACTCAAATAATATTCATGGATAGAAACTGATCATGAACTCAAAATTCATCGGATCCCAACAAACACACCGCAAAAGTTTACATCAAATAGATCTCCAAGAGACCATTGTATTGAGAATCATAAGAGAGAGAGAGAAGAAGCCATCTAGCTACTGCCTACGGACCCGTAGGTCTATGATGGACTACTCACGCATCATCGGAGAGGCACCTATGAAGAAGATGAACCCCTCTGTGATGGTGTTTAGATTGGATCTCGCAGTTCTGGAACTTGCGGCGGCTGGAATTGTGTTTCGTCGACTCACCTAGGGTTTTCCGAATATTTGGGAATTTATAGGCATCAGAGGCGGTGCAGAGGGGCCCCGTGGAGGGCACAACCTATCAGGGCGCGTTGGGTGCCCCCTGGCGCACCCTGGTGGGTTGTGCTCCCCACGGCCCACCTTACAGGCTCTTCTTTGGCCCACTGGGTGTCTTCTAGTCCAGAAAAAATCTCCAAAAAGTTTCGTCGCGGTTGGACTCCGTTTGGTACTGATATTCTGCGAAGTAAAAAACAAGCAAAAACAGCAACTGGCACTTTGGCACTATGTTAATAGGTTAGTCCCAAAATATGATATAAAGTTGTTATAAAATGATTGTAAAACATCCAAGAATGATAATATAACAACATGGAACAAGCAAAAATTATAGATACGTTGGAGTTGTATCATTACCCTCCGTGGGTTGAAGTCTCCATAAACGTGGACGTACGATAGCACCACCTATCGGAACCACGGGAAAAATCTTCGTGTCTCCAAATTGCGTTTGATCTTCCTATCCCTACCCTCTTACATATGCGTGTCTTTACTTTTCCGCTGCAATACTCATAGATATGCATGTGTAGGGTGAACTTGACTTGCTACAATTGCTAAAATCTGCCAACAACTAAAATTGGGAAAAAGGTTAGGTTTTTATTTGGTCAAGTAGTCTAATCACCCCCCCTCTAGACATACTTTCAATCCTACACTAGGTCGGTACTGCTCTGATACCAACTTGTCACGCCCGAGATGCGTTTCTATCCTCTACCTTTTTGCCCCTTCCTCCTAGCCCCCCAAATCCAGCCGACCCCCACACTTTTCCAGGGATCACTCATTGTCATAATACCCTAGAGACCATATTGACCCACAACGTCGCCCAAGAAACCCTAGAATCGTCCCCAAATCACCTTTAGGAGGGAAACTATTCCTCATTCGTTTTAATCACATAAGTTTATGTAGCTTGAGTTTCAAGTTGGCGAAAATGTTTTGTTGAAAAACATAGAAGCATTTTTTTCCTTCTACTTATAATACTCTGGCGCTATGTTGGGATGTCTGTATTAGGCTGTCGAATTATACAATAGTACCCCCAACCCACCAGGGTTCAAGTCCTAGTGCTCGCATTATTCCTGGATTTATTTCAGGATTTTCGGCGATGCGCATTTAGTGGGAGGAGACTTTCCCGTCGACGACGAGGCGCCTATGGTGACTTCGTAAATCTCAAGATGATATGGCGGCTCAGTCTTTCGGAGGTGCTCATAGGGGTAGAGTGTGCGTGTGTGCGTTCATATGGGTGAGTGGATGCGCGTTTATATGAGCACTTGCGTCTGTACTGTGTTAAAAAAAGAATTAGATTTGGTATTAGGCTAACCCGAATACATACGTTTGGTGGTTTTACTTTTTCACACGCGTGCTTTGCGACGCGCGAATGGACATCATCATATCTACTTCCACTTCTTTTTTAGGCAACAACATCATCATTAATTGGGCCCATCGTGTGGCGAGCCTGAGGAGACATGTAAAGGAGGTGTTGCGCCATGCATGCACTGCTCCACCATGTTCTCTCTTCTCCCGTAATTTTTTCTCACAAATGCAAGCGCCCGGTGACGGTGTCCTGGACTAGGGGGTACTCACCACGTCGTCTCCCGACCAGGTGGATCGGGCTGAGGACCCCCATGGTGGTGCACTATTGGGCCAGTTCGGACAGCCCATGCCGAATACAAGGAGGATTCCACAAGACTTGGCGCACAAGACAAGGACTCCTCTAAACCCTAGGCCTACAATGCATATATAAACCGAGGCCAGGCTAGTCAATAGATCATTATATTACATCTCATAATCTCATGGTAGATACATGTACTCTGTACTATCCCCCATATCAATACAATCAAAAGCAGGACGTAGGGTATTATCTCTTCAAGAGAGCCCGAACCTGGGTAAAATCCTGTGTCCATGTTACCATCGCTCCAAGACGCCTAGCTTAGGACCCCTACTACGAGATATGCCGGATTTGACACCGACATTGGTGCTTTCATTGAGAGCCTGCTGGCAGCCGCCGCGGTGCGATGGGAATTCAGATCGTTTCCGGCGCGATCTACGCGTTGGAACCAAGCTTTGTTGTCGATGTCAGCATCTTCGTCGCCGGCTCGACCGGTCACCTCGGCTGGACCGAGGACTGCGCTCCGTGCCGGATCGTTAAGATCGGACGGATACTTTCATCGTCATCATCTCCGATCTCTATCAAGATCACGAGAAATCATACATGGAGCTCGGGGGCTCGATGTTGACATCGTCCTCGAGCAACCGTGCAGTTTTTCTGGACAGCGACTCGTGTTCGTCGTCCCCGCTTCCTCGAGCGTCGCCTTGACGATTGCTTCAGTGGAATTGTGCGAAATTGAGCCTACAACAACCTTGTAAAATTTCATCGCGTTCCGATGGAGGAATCTCCGGCAATCTCCGATCTACCGGAGCCCTATCGAATCTGGACGAGAATCTGGACGAGTTTAGGGCGAGGAGTCCAGCGTCTAGCTCGGACATCCGTTGGAAAATCCCACCTTTCATCGGCTGCGGAATTCCTATACCGATCACCCCTCAAAATTTCAGCTCGATCCAACCGTCCAAACTCCGGGAAACATCCGATTAGTACAACAAATTTTGGATCTATTTTCTGCGCGAAAACGAATCCGACCCGAGTTCATCTTTTTCATGAACGGGTTGTCGGACGTCCTTTTTGAAGGAAATTTTCTCATCATCTTGGTCATCCGACCAAGAGTTCGGCATCGCGAGGGCCGAATAATCATCAAGCAAACCTCGTCATCCGCGGGTTATACGGGTCGGGCGCTCCGTTGCTTCATCAAGCCAGCGTTGACCTCGTCACAAATTCCGACCTGCGTCGGCATCGCCGCGCCGTTACTTTTTCAAGCTGACGTCCACCACGCCGACCTGCTTTGACACGTCGGCTGGTATGGGGCTCTAGCGTCACCTTACCGATCTGCCCCGTCACCTCGGCTAGACTGGGGGCTTCGTCATCTCCTCATCAACCCGCTCCGGAGACTTCGGCGTCACCAGCCGACCTGCTTCAACACCTCGGGCGGCCTGAGACTTTGGCGTCACCAGCCGACCTGCTCCGTCACCTCGGCTAGACCGGGGCTTTGGCATCCCTTTGTCAACCTACTCCGGGGACTTCAGCGTCACCAGCCGACCTGCTTCAACACCTCGGCTGGCATGAGACTTCGGCGTCACCAGCCGACCTGCATGAGACTTTGGCGTCCGCCGATCACAACTTCGCCATGTTAACTGGACCGAGGACTTCATCTCGCTACATCGACCGCGCAGCGTCGCCACTTCGTCAAGCCGAACTATTCGTTCAGTCACCTCGGCGCTCAGGCCATATTTCTTTATTTATTCTATTCGTATAAATTAATTATGCATTTTTATTGTTATTATTATCTCTTGCTCGCACTATTTTATGTGTGCAGGTAATCGGCTGCGTCGCGCGGTCAGTTCGGCGTCACCTTGCCGACCTACTCCGCCACCTCGGCTGGACCGGGGGCTTCGCCTCACCACATAGGCCGAGCCGTGTCACTACTTCGGAATGCCGAGCTCCTCGCTCGGTCATCTCGGGCTTGGGGGCTGGGACCTCGGTCATGCCAAAGACTATGCACCATATCGGATCTGTCAAAAGTTCGATGGGCGTCCTCGTCCCGCCACAAGCCCGGATCGCGTCATCGACACCGAGCACATTAACCAGCTAAGTCGCTTTCATGTTAAAATATTTTCAGCTTTCTAATTTTGTTCGGTTCGACCAGGCGTTATACTTTTTTGACAAAAAGTTGTTTGTGAAAAACTTTCTTTGTCAAAACTTTTTTTGTTACAAACAAATTCAAATACCCCGTTTACTTGCGGGCTTCCTTTATGAAACCTTTTCTCTTTGCATGTGATTATTATTGTACAGCTTCTTTCCTTGCTCGTGTATTATGCCAAAATATGCATCATGTTGACTTAAGTGTTCCGCAAAGCTAGGTTGCCTGGCTCTTGTGCTTAACCCTACGTTCCCGATTGTTCGGCTAGGGAGTAAAGGGAGCACCTCTACGATTGTTACGATCGGGTCATCCGAACTCGTACCTCAGACGGGTGAAGCCGAAAGCTAGCGCTCTTATTGTTTTCAACTATGGTCGGCACACGACGGAACTCACGCGTACACAAATCTATTGCACAAGTCTCATAGTAATCATGAGCGACCAAAGAAAGGTACCGTTGGGGGCACTGTTTTCTTTGAAGATGCTTCTTATGTTACATAAGTAATATAGCATAAGCTCCCTGGGCGCGCTTTGTCTGTTACAGCCTCATGGCCTGATTGCCTTGTTATCCGAAACACCGCCGATATTCTCGGTAGGCGGAGTAGATAACACTTTTCGGCCCTTGGCCGAAGAGGGAGAAGCCGACGGTCGGTTAAGACACGTTCAAAGTTCGGGCGAACACAGATATTATATAAGTACTTCGGTACATATAATCATTATACATAAAATTCTTTTACCCAAGTCACTTGGGGGCTCTTAAATTAATATGAGCCGTTTTATTATAGATGTTTTCTTCTTAGTCGTTGCAAAGTCTTTTTCTACCACTCCTTTCTCGACTCAAGTGTATGATCAATAGCCGGGTAGTCTGGTTTCTCTCTAAAGCCGCTCGCGTTTAGTTCGCTAAACTGGCCTGAGAAACACTCCGCCTTCGGGATAGGGAGGTTGAAGCCGAAGGCTGACCCACTTGAAGTCTAGAGATCGGATGTGTCATGTCAAAGCACGACGGAAGCACAATTTTAAGACCAATTTCGTATTGGCACCAAAAAACTTTATTCAATCTAGACGTAAAGTTTTTTACGCAAGTTTTTTTGGTCTTTTGAGCTTATAACATCTTTCACCTATTTTATGTTTTCCTTTCAGGAAGCGGGACATTCTCTTGGTTGAGGTGTTCGGCGTGATGGTCTTGCCAGGAAACTCTTTTCTAAACTACAATACGGCATCTTTCCTGCTGAACTCCACCTCAGTGTTGTCAAAACATACATGACGATTGAACTAGTTCCCGAGGAGGTACGATCCTAGGGTCGGCCATGTTGCCCAACCCAAGTCTCGGGGGCTACTGCATTGACAATTCAATGCAGAAAATTTTAGTGCAATACAGTTTCCGAGGAGATTATGATCCTTGGGTTGGTCGGCCGCACACAACCTGAGTCTCGAGGTCTGTGCACACCGCTTTTGTGTTCCGAAGTATGCTGCCAAGCTAGGAGTTGATCCTCATGCCGATTTTGCGAATCGACCTGAGTCTCAGGGGCTACTGGGATCAGCGGTTTTATGTCATCCTTCAGGTGCATCTCGGGTTTTAGACCGACACATACCTTGAGGGCTACTGGCTATATATCTCGGCAGAGAATAAATTGCACCAATCGAGAATATCCACAAAAAATCAGCCCACGGTCGGGGTGGTGCACCACCTCGAAAGCAGTCCGGCATAAAGCTCGGGTGCAAGTGGATGGCTCCATAGAGAGCATTTCCGACATTAAGCTCGGAGGAATTCCTTTAATTTTTTAAAGGTCCAAGGTAGTTTATGATACCTCGGACGCAGCCCGTCATTGGCGCTCGGATGCAGTCCGGCGTTGGAGCTCGGAAGCAGTCCGGCATAAAGCTCAAGATCGGAGACGCCTCAGAAGCAGTCCGGCATAAGGCTCGGATGTGAATGGCTGGCTCCATAAAAGACTATTCCGGCATTTAAGCTCGGATGAAGTCCTTCAAATTTTCAGAGACCGAGGTAATCTATGACACCTCGGATACAGTTCGGCGTTGGAGCTCGAACACAGTCCGGCGTTGGAGCTCGGACACAGTCCGGCGTTGGGGCTCGGCTGCAAAAAGATACCTCGGATACAGTCCGGCGTTGGAGCTCGGACATAGTCCGGCGTTGGAGCTCGGCTGTAAAAATACACCTCGGATGTAGTTCGGCGTTGGAGCTCGGACGTAAGAGAACACCGCCACACGGGAAACACGTCGACCCCGAAGTATGGCGTAAACATTACAAGGCATTGATAAAGGCCGATAACTTAAAGGGGCTCCTCGGATGCCCGACGTGTAAACTCTTCGGATTCAGCTCGGCGATCCTCAAGATCGGAGATGGGAAGATTTGTTGAACCAGTTTTCAAGACCGACGACCGAAGACGAAGAACAGTTCAGAAGAACCGAGGAGCGTCCCCAACTTGAAGACCGGTTCAGGGGGCTACTGACGGTGTCCTGGACTAGGGGGTACTCACCACGTCGTCTTCCGACCAGGTGGATCGGGCTGAGGACCCCCATGGTGGTGCACTATTAGGCCAGTTCGGACAGCCCATGCCGAATACAAGGAGGATTCCACAAGACTTGGCGCACAAGACAAGGACTCCTCTAAACCCTAGGCCTACGATGCATATATAAACCGAGGCCAGGCTAGTCAATAGATCATTATATTACATCTCATAATCTCATGGTAGATACATGTACTCTGTACTATCCCCCATATCAATACAATCAAAAGCAGGACGTAGGGTATTATCTCTTCAAGAGAGCCCGAACCTGGGTAAAATCCTGTGTCCATGTTACCATCGCTCCAAGACACCTAGCTTAGGACCCCTACTACGAGATATGTCGGATTTGACACCGACACCCGGGCCCACAATCTCCCATAATCTCTCTGCCCCCTAATTTCAACGGGGGTGGGGCGGTGTATCCCTCAATCTCTCTCCTAATTACTAGTTAAAAAGAAAATCCAACTTAATTAGCACTTATTTAATGGGGAAACACACCTGATCTGAAATTGAGCGGTGCGACGCGCGCGCATTAGACCTCTTCCAATGCATGGATGCTTAGATGAGGTGCTAAGTGCATTAAAAGGCTTAGCAACTAAACTTTCCAATGCATTGGTGCTTAGCTTTTGGTTGCTAAGCTCCCTTCATTTAATTAGGTATAGACTCAGATTTTTGTTTCCACCTAGGTACATGTGCTTACCATTGGTTCTTCCTAAGGTCACCATACTACTGTCTCTCTTCTCAATTAACATGTCACATCAGATTTTTTGCTTAGTTGGCAACCTTAACACATGTACAAGGTGAAACATTGGAAAATGTCTTAGACTAGTCACAGTGGAGAGTAACTTACACTAGTAACATACATGCTATCCTAGCCTATGTTACTACCTCCATAGTGGGTAGTAACATATGTGTAGTGTCATGCAAAGCTTCACTTATTAGGTTATAGACTCATTTTGTCTTGGTATGTGTGATGTTACTCAGAGCATGGTTAATAAGAAAGCCTACTGTTGGCTATATACCAACGCCATGTCACTTGAAGCTTTCACAATAGCCTGCTTGTATAATAGATGGGCTATAAACTACTGCTAGCACTTAATGCTTGCATGTGGAAGGAGGGAAAAAGACAAACACTGGTTGGTGAAAAGGAGAGGAGTGCTGGCACACACGGCTGCATGCGGGCTTTATTTCTTGTTTCCTGCGCTACAGCCGGCGCTAGCTCAAGGGCCCGCTCGCTTCTTTTCCCTTCCTTCTCTCCTTTTTAGATATGAATTGATGACATGGACCTACTTATAGCCTGCTGACTGGGTACTATTGTACTTGCTCTCATAGAACGAGTAACTAGATAAGGGTGTGTTTGGTTCCAGAACCAAGTGGAATGTCATGGAACTGTTCCATTCCTGGGGAACGGAATGATTCCGTTTTGGTGTTTGCCAAGAAGAGAACGAAGTAGGATGGAATAGTTCCTAGGGATAGAATGCCAAAATTTGATGTAGTAAAGCGCTGATGACGCGTGCGATGAGCGCCGACGAGGGGAGCGAGCGGCGTTGAGGACAAGCGAGCGATGCCTCTGCCTCGCGTTCTCCGCCTGGGAAGGCCGTGACTCGCGAGCGATGCCTCCACCTCACGGCGACTAGGAAGGTCGCGAGTGAAAGCACAATATGCCCCCTTGGTGGTTTTGATAATTCATGACAACATACATTGTCTCTTGGACTAATAGTTTTACCTAGCTTATTTCTGATGAGGTCCACAGAGAAGATTGACTGGGTTGTGAGGAGAATCCCCAATGAAAGAAGAAGAAGAGAAAAATAGCATTGGCCAAGCAACAAGCTTGAAGACTCTACATTTTGATTTATGTGAGAAATCACAATTGAGTCCATAGGAAAAGCCAATACTATTAAAATGGGATGAGGTATTCATGATGATCTGGTTGCTCAAGTGCTTAGAGTTAGCCACCAGAAGTACTCAACTAATCTCCCACAAAAATACTCTGTCTCAAGCCTAAACATCAAAATCGATGCCACCAACTCTTTCCATTCGACACTACCGATTTTCATTCTAGACAGAGCCCAAGCCAAACCCTAGCATCTCGGTGACACCAAGTCCCATTTCGGTTCCACCGAAATCAGTGACCAACTTTCGGTTATGCCATTTTCTAAAATCGGAATTTCCGAGTTTTCGAAATCGGTCTCACCGAGATGAGGAACTGACCATGCCAAACCAAAATTGGACGGACCGAGATTCTTATATCGGTTTCACCGAAAAGGCCAAAGTTGCCATATTTTGCACTAATCAGTAGGACCGAGTTTTCACATAGGTTTCACCGAGTTGGGCAATAATGTTGTAACGGTTGGATTTTTGGAGATGCCTATATATACCCCTCCACCTGCCCCTCACTTGTAGAGGAAGCACTCAAAACAGACCAACACATATCCCATCCATTTTCTGAGAGAAAACCACCCACTCATGTGTTGAGATCAAGATCTACCACTCCAACCATATGAATCTTGATTTCTAGCCTCCCCAAGTTGCTTTCCATCCAAGCAACCTCTTCTACCCATGCCAAATCAGTGAGAGAGTGATTGAGTGTTGAGGAGACTATCTTTTGAAGCACAAGAGCAAGGAGTTCATCATCCATACCACATCTATTTCTTTTTGGAGAGTGGTGTCTCCTAGATTGGTTAGGTGTCGCTTGGGAGCCTCCGACTTCGTGTGCAGTTGAACCAAGAAGTTTGTATAGGCAAGGAGATCGCCTACTTCGTGAATATCTACCCCGAGTGAGGCTAGTCCTTCGTGGACATAAGTCATGATGGAATAGACAAGGTTGCTTCTCCATGGACCCTTCGTGGGTGGAGCCCTCCGTGAACTCTCGCGGCCGTTACCCTCCGTGGGTTGAAGTCTCCATCAACATGGACATACGATAGCACCACCTATCGGAACCACGCCAAAAATCTTCGTGTCATCTTCACGTTTGATCTTCCTATCTCTACCCCTTTACTTACACGTGCTTGCTTTACTTTCCGCTGCTATACTTGTTGACATGCATGTGTAGAGTGTACTAGACTTGCTTGATATGCTAAAACTTGCCAACCATTAAAATTGGGAAAAGGTTAAGTTTTTATTTTTGCCTAGTAGTCTATTCATCCCCTCTCTAGACATCCCTTCTAGTGATCCCACAATTGGTATCAGAGCATTGGTCTCCATAGCTTTGGTTTCATCACCATTGGAGGAAGATGGATGTATCTAGTTTGGGGAGTATTAGTTGTAGAGTGCCTATTCTCAATGGGGAGTACTATAGCAAATGCAAAGACAATATGCTTGATCTATTTGACATATTCCATTTGAGCAAATATGTTGAAAATCCCTGTGTGCCTCCTATTGATCCCTTACATACTTCACACGAAGAACAAAATGATATGCTTCATAATCTTAGAACTGTTAATCTTATCATTAGAGGATTGCCAAAAATTGTGCTTGATAAAATGAAAAACTTTGAGTGTTCTTATACTTTGTGGAAAGATTTGGAGAAAAGATATCCAAACCACCCTTTGAAAAATCTTTATGTCATTCTCCCTAAAACTGCTGCCTTTCACAAAATGAAGCCTAGTGATCAAAACTTTGATAAATACTTATTTTCTTCGTGACCTCATGCGTGCTAAAGGAGATTTCACGGCCATCAATAATATCATTGTGGAAGCCATTCGCATTCATAAACATGAACATTGTCATGGTCACAATTTTAACGAATATCTTGATTTTTGTGACGAGGATACTCAACTTGAGGATGATGATGTGGAACATGGCTACTATGATGAAGATGAGAAGTTTGACATTGAATGTGAGAAGACGATGAAGAGTCTAAGTCTCATGGCAAACTTCAAAAACTACATGTCCGGAGGAAAAGAGCGGATTCTCGACAATGGATGCACCAATCACATGACTAGAGATAGAGACATGTTTCAAGAGATCACACCAAACCATGGACCACGAAGGTATGTGACTTTTGGAGACAACTCCAAGGGTAAGGTACTTGGTCTTGGTAAGGTGGCCATATCTCACGATAGTTCTATTCAAAATTTCATGCTTGTTGAATCTCTTGGCTACAATCTTCTTTCCGTATCTAGACTAGCCGATTTTGGTTGTAATGTGCTATTCACTAAAGTAGATTGCCAAGTGTTTCGTCAAGACAATCATAACATGGTCTTTACCGGTTTTCATAGAGGTGACCTATACATTGTCGATTTCACTAAAAGAGCTCAACCTCGTACTTGTCTAGTTGCAAAATCATCCAAAGGTTGGCTATGGCATAGAAGGCTAGGACATGTTGGTATGCGTAATCTAGACAAGCTCATCAAAGGTGATCATATACTTGGTGTTAAATATGTTATCTTTGACAAAGATAGACTTTTCAGTGCTTGTCAAGCAGGAAAACATGTGGGTGGAAGTCATCCCGTAAAGAACATCATGACTACTAGGAGACCACACGAGATGCTTCATATGGATCTTTTTGGTCCCAATGCTTACAAGAGCCTCGGTGGGAATTCCTTTGGTCTAGTCATAGTTGATGATTTTTCCATATTTACGTGGGTATTATTTCTTGATGATAAGTCGTAGGTACAAAAGATCTTCAAGAACTTCTCTCGCAAAGCGCAAAATTAGTTCGAAGTGAAGATCAAGAAAGTTCGGAGTGACAACGGATCGGAGTTCAAGAACACCAATGTGGATACTTTTCTTGACGAAGAGGGTATCTTACACGAGTTCTCGGCTACATACACGCGTCAACAAAATGGAGTTGTTGAGAGGAATAACCGAACTCTCATAGAGATGGCAAGAACGATGCTTGACGAATACAAGACGCCAAGACACTTTTGGGCTGAAGCTGTGGAAACAATTTCTCATGCAATAAAACGACTCTACTTACACAAGCTTCTCGGTAAAACGGCATACGAGCTACTCACCAGTAACAAACCCCAAGTTGTATACTTTCGGTTATTTGGCTCAAAGTGCTACATTCTTGATAAGCATCATCGTTCTAAATTCGCTCATAAGTCTCGTGAAGGTTTCCTACTTGGTTACGGATCAAACTCTCACACTTACCGTCTCTGCAACAACTTCACTCGAAAAGTTGAAGAGACGGTGGATGTCAAGTTCAATGAATATAATGGTTCGCAAGTCGAACAATTGCCAAATTATGTAGGAGATAAGGAGCCTTCGGAAGCCATTCGGGACTTGTCCATCGGCAAGATACGTCCCAAGGAGGTGAAGGAAAGCACTTCATTAGCACAAGTGGAAGCTCCCACCTCGCGCCAAGGCGAACCACAAAACGACATGGAGGCGTCCACAAGTGGTACACGACAAGATGAAGAGGAGGAAGAAGTACATCAAGATGATCCACCTCAACCTCCTTCACCACCACCTCAAGGAAACAACACCTTCAACAACAATGAAGAAGAAGAAGATGATGATGAGGAAGCTCCACCGTCCAACAAGTAAAAGCTGGCACGAGTTCGAGCAAGAGTGAACAAGAACCATCCCTTAGAGCAAATATTCGGCGACAAACAAACCGGGAGATTCACTCGCTCTAAAACTCGTTTAGCTAACTTTTGTGAGCATTACTCATTTATCTCTAGTATTGAGCCCTTGAAGGTAGAAGAAGCACTTGAAGACCCGGATTGGGTGAATGCCATGCACGAAGAGCTACACAACTTCGAGAGTAATGAAGTGTGGACACTAGTGGAGAAGGCAAAGGATGAGCACAACATCATCGGTACAAAATGGGTGTTTCGGAACAAGCAAGATGAAGACATCCAAGTGGTATGCAACAAGGCACGTCTCGTAGCTCAAGGTTATACTCAAGTTGAAGGTATGGACTATGGTGAGACTTATGCCCCCGTTGCTAGACTTGAGACCATTCGCATTCTTCTTGCTTATGCCAATCACCATGATATTACCCTTTACCAAATGGATATCAAAAGTGCTTTTCTAAATGGTGAGATTGAGGAGGAAGTTTATGTTAAACAACCTCCCGGCTTTGTGAACCCTAAGAAACCTAATCATGTTTATAAACTTCGTAAAGCCCTATATGGACTTAAACAAGCCCCTCGAGCTTGGTACAAATGCCTAATGAGTTTCTCATTGAAAAGGGTTTTGAAATTGGTGAAATTGACGCAACCTTATTCACTAAAAGAGTTAATGGTGAATTATTTGTGTGCCAAATTTATGTGGATGATATTATGTTTGGATCTACTAACCCACATTTTAGTGAGAAATTTGGAAGCTTGATGTCCGAGAAATATGAGATGTCCATGATGTGTGAGCTGAAAGTTCTCCTTGGTTTGCAAATCAAGCAAACGAGAGAAGGTACGTTATCTCTCAAGCCGAGTACACCAAGGACTTGGTCAAGAAGTTCAACATGCAAGAGTGTAAAGGTATGAAAACTCCTATGCCTACTAGTGGACATGTTGATCTTACCAAGGAGGACAAACCGGTTGATCAAAAGGTTTATCGATCGATGATCAGTTCATTGCTATATCTATGTGCCTCCCGTCCCGATATCATGCTTAGTGTGTGCATGTGTGTCCGATATCAAGCGGCACCTAAAGAGTGTCATCTTAAGGCCGTGAAAAGAATTGTGAGATACTTGATACATACACCAAACTTTGGCATTTGGTATCCCAAGGGATCTTCTTTTAATCTTGTTGGCTATTCCGACTCAGAGTATGCCGGAGACAAGGTTGGTAGAAAATCCACCTCGGGTACATGTCAATTTCTTGGGAGATCTTTTGTATCTTGGTCATCCAAGAAACAAAACTCGGTATCTCTATCTACCGCCGAAGCGGAATACATTGCCGTCGGATCTTGTTGTGCGCAATTGCTATGGATGACACAAACTCTTAAGGATTATGGCATACATGTGAAACATGTTCCATTGCTATGTGACAATGAAAGTGCCATTAAGATTGCTCATAATCCCGTGCAACATTCTCAAACTAAACATATTCAAGTTCGACATCATTTCATTCGTGATCATGTTGCCAAAGGAGATATTAATCTCAAGCATGTTCATACTAACAAATAATTGGCCGATATCTTTACCAAGCCACTTGATAAGAAAGTGTTTTGTCACCTAAGGAGTGAGTTGAACATCATTGATGCTTCAAACTTGAGCTAGACTCACTCGGATGCATGCAAGGGCATGAGCTTACATGACTATTCTATGATACACTTGATATGACATTATCATATAACTTGGAAATCTATGCTCCCCTGTATTGCATCTAACCTTCTGTAGGTACTTGGAAGAACTACACTCCACAAGATTGCCATCAACTCCTATCTCAAGCAATCTTGTCATCACCAAGTATCAACAACCCCTCTTTGATGATGGAAGGAAGAAGACAAAACAAACTATATCCTTGGCTAATATTTGATGAAAAACCTCACTATTGTCAATTGGATATATCTTGGTCTTCCTTCCATGACTAACCCATGTAGGAAAGAAGTGAACCAAAACAACAAGGGTAGCTCCCAACTCAAGATGATCTTCATCAACTTCGAGCATCCACAACAAGTTCACCCACATGCTACGTCATCTACATCATTCCAAGGTATGTAATCATTCCTTTAAAAGCTTTACTCCAAGACATGAGATAAAGCACCTCAAGTGATATGAAGACATCAAAATGCATAAACGAAAAATGGTAACCCCATTTTGAGCTTAAACGTTGAGTATGACCAATGATCAAGTATTCTTGCTTGCACCTTAAGTCAATATACTCTAACATAGGTGACCTAGTCACCGCCAAACATCTAGATATGGAACTTGAATGGAAAATTTCTCTCGTTGCCTATTTTGATGCTTCCATTCAATCCTAACCTAGATGAAAATTCATTGCAAACCCTTATGAATATTCCTTGCAAACTTGTTGCAAAGTTTCTGAGAACATTGTCCATATCTTTTTGAAAAGTTTTCTTTGACAAAATGGTCAAGTATGACATTGCCAAGTTTTTGCTTGCAACTTCAGTATATCCGAGCTGGGAAAATGGGTCCCACCGATAATGCAGATATAATGTCAAGAGCTTCTTTGGTACCACCGATATGAAACTCTCCGGCCGTACCGACTTCTCCCGGAGCCCAAATTATTCTTATTGGTTCTACCAATAAATTTTGCCTCGGAGACACCGAATTTTTGCCATCACATGTGTGCTTTGCTACATTCTCTTGACACTGGTCAATGATCTCAAAGATCCCCACCCTCATTGATCCCTCACTCTCAATGAACCCTTGGACTTCTGACCCTTTTTGGAAATTGATGCCAAAGGGTACACATGACTTATCATGTCCTCTCTACTATGTGTGCGTTCGTGCATTACAAAGCAATTATATTCCTAAAAAGGGGTTGCACACATTTAGGGGGAGCTTGTCTTAGTCATGTATCCTTCAAAGCTGTCATATATCTCTACATATCTTAATTTGAAGCTTTGATTGTGTGTTGCCATCAATTACCAAAACGGGGGAGATTGAAAGCACAATATGATCCCTTGGTGGTTTTGATAATTCATGACAACATACATTGCCTCTTGGACTAATAGTTTTACCTAGCTTATTTCAGATGAGGTCCACAGAGAAGATTGGCTGGGTTGTGTGGAGAATCCCCAATGAAAGAGTAAGAAGAGAAGAATAGCATTGTCCAAGCAACAAGCTTGAATACTCTACATTTTGCTTTATGTGAGAAATCACAATTGAGTCCATAGGAAAAGCCGATACTATTAAAAGGGGATGAGGTATTCATGATGATCTGGTTGCTCAAGTGCTTAGAGTTAGCCACTAGAAATACTCAATCAATCTCCCACAAAAATACTCTGTCTCAAGCCTAAACATCAAAATTGTTGTCACCAACTCTTTCCATTCGGCACCATCGATTTTCATTCTAGACAGAGCCCAAGCCAAACCTTAGCATCTCGGTGACACCAAGTCCCATTTCGGTTCCACCGAAATCAGTGACCAACTTTCGGTTATGCCATTTTCTAAAATCGGAATTTCCGAGTTTTTGAAATCGGTCTCACCGAGATGAGGAACTGACCATGCCAAACCAAAACCGGACGGACTGAGATTCTTATATCGGTTTCACCGAAAAGGCCAAAGTTGCCATATTTTGCACTAATCGGTAGGACCGAGTTTTCACATCGGTTTCATCGAGTTGGGCAATAATGTTGTAACGGTTGGATTTTTGGAGATGCCTATATATACCCCTCCACCTGCCTCTCACTCGTAGAGGAAGCACTCAGAACAGACCAACACATATCCCATCCATTTTCTGAGAGAGAACCACCTACTCATGTCTTGAGATCAAGATCTACCACTCCAACCATATGAATCTTGATTTCTAGCCTCCCCAAGTTGCTTTCCACCCAATCAACCTCTTCTACCAAGCCAAATCAGTGAGAGAGTGATTGAGTGTTGAGGAGACTATCTTTTGAAGCACAGAGCAAGGAGTTCATCATCCATACCACACATATTACCTCTTGGAGAGTGGTGTCTCCTAGATTGGTTAGGTGCACTTGGGAGCCTCCGACTTCGTGTGGAGTTGAACCAAGAACTTTGTACGGGCAAGGAGATCGCCTACTTCATGAAGATCTACCCCGAGTGAGGCTAGTCCTTCGTGGACATAAGCCATGATGGAATATACAAGGTTGCTTCTCCGTGGACCCTTCGTGGGTGGAGCCCTCTGTGGACTCTCGCGGCCGTTACCCTCCGTGGGTTGAAATCTTCATCAACGTGGACGTACGATAGCACCACCTATCGGAATCACGCCAAAAATCTCCGTGTCATCTTCGCGTTTGATCTTCCTATCTCTACCCCTTTACTTACATGTGCTTGTCTTACTTTCCGCTGCTATATTTGTTGACATGCATGTGTAGAGTGTACTAGACTTGCTCGATATGCTAAAACTTGCCAACCATTAAAATTGGGAAAAGGTTAACCTTTTATTTTTGCCTAGTAGTCTATACACACCCCTCTGGACATCCCTTCTAGTGATCCCACAGCGAGCGAAGCCTACGCCTCGCGTTCCTCGGGAATCCTTTGTCTGGGAAGGTCGCGAGCGACGGCTGCATGCACGCGCTGGAAAGAAGGCCGGGGAGGAGGACAGAGCTGCGGCGGTGGGGAAGGAACTTGTCGGGGCGGCGGCGGGCGAGGAGCTCGTCGGGGTGGCGGTGTGGAAGGAGCTCGTCGGAGCGGCGGTGGGGAAGGAGCTCTTCGGAGCGAAGACGCATGCCGCTGACGGCCGCGTGCTGGACGGGAGCAGGTGGGCGGGGGCTGATGTGAGGGAGATGCGAGAGAGACGAGTGATTCCGTGTGGTCCGACCGATTTGGAGAGACCACACGGAACGGTATAAACACGAAATATGCCATTCCCTAGAATCAGTTGGTTCCGGTTCCTTTGGCAGTCCAAACAAAGGAATGGGCCTGGGACAGAACCGACCCGTGCCATTTCACTTCGTGACAACAACCAAACACACCCTAAATTATTCAATTTACCTTTTTCGTCATTAACTTATGGCCACATGGACAAATTTACTGAATTGAACTCGATGTTACTTTTGAAACTAGCAAGATGCCCGTGCTACGCTACGAAAAAAACAGATAAAAGTATGGATCAAAAAGCAATCCATTCGAGGGTTGGTGTTTAGACAGAACAATACTCCTCCACATCCTTGGCTTGGCTAAGACTCCTAAACGTTTGGGAGTAGGGTTTATCTCTAAAGATGTCAACGAGGCTTCTAAAGTGAAGGAGAGTGTTGGACTAATGTTGCCGGTCAAAGTCATCATCACAATTATATTAAATGCATGCCTGCAAACGCCCCACACAAGATTCGTTAGAACCGAATGAATGTATGGCGCGGCACATCTCCCCGTGAGCGCAAAATGTGTACACATGCTACGTCATGATTGTGTATTCGCTATCAAGGCATACGTCAAGGGCAATGAAAAGAATGTGTCTATTGAGGAGCCTAACGATTGTCTCAAAAATGTCGTGCATGGTCATGTGAGCTCGGGCAGAGCCTTCGAAGTTTCTCTCCTACTTAAAAAGAACGCAAGGTTCTGTCGGCGTCTCGTCCTTCGTCAAAGCTTACATACCCCCCCCCCCCCCCCCCCGCCCACACACACACACACTCTTTTCTTGTATGTATGGATCTAAAAGTTGTCCATTTAGAATTTCAGCTCTCTTTTCTTGTATGTATGAATCCAAAAGTTGTTCATTTAGAATTTCAGCTGTAGTGTGTCCTACATGCAAGAGTAGGAAGGAGGGTGACTGAACTCACCATCAACTCAAACCTTTATAGTAGGAAAGATTTCGCCGGTTGTCCTTGAAAACCGCATCAACTGCCCCGCCTCTTGTTGCCTTTTAAATGAAATTATGTTTTCTTTGTTAAGCCAATAAATGCTTGTCACATATGGTTTATCAAATAAAATCTTATTTTTTACACAATAATACCAATGTAGGCAGATAAATTATGGGCTAAGCTATTAAAATATTTTATGCCCTTGTCGCAGTGCACGGACAATTATCTAGTGTGATATACTAAAGTTCGTGGAGGAAGTAAGCTGGACCGAGCAATCTTCACCCATGGTTTTAGTTCACTCCATGGCGATGCGTGATGGTGCCCTCTCTTCAACATATACGTTCTTATTATCCATTTCAGCAGTCCTCAATAATATATTTCAAAATCTCAAATCATTGTCATAATGCTTTTTTCTTTAGGAAAAATTACAAATTCAGTTCTATTACTTGTTTAAAGAATCCGGTCAAGATCTTCTAAAATTACACAAGGTAGAATTGTAAGGGTTAATTATTTGTTTTCTTATTGTCCGCAGAGTATATAACTTAGATTTCTCCCATATGCCTATATGCCACTTAAAACTTCCTTCTTCTAAGATTTCCCCTGCCATCAGTTGACCATCAGCCGAAAAGAGGGTTTTGCCTTGGCTATCACGGGCTAGCCAGCATGCGTTCTGGGTTGACCATGGGAGCCCAGAACTTCGTGATTTTCTTTGCTTAGCTAGCTATTCATATTGTTTTTTGGTTAATTACGTATTACTCGTGTGATGTCAAAACCAATTTTCTGGAGGTAGCAAACCATATGAAATGTTCCTGCCTGAGATGTATTGAGAGAAAGAAACGACTTTTTGATCCCAGTTTCTTTCATTCATACCTACGATGTCCACACTAAAGACGAGAGGGCCTTCTTTTGCACTTCATACCAGCCTGAATGAGGAATTATAGTCGGTTTCATTCGTAAATTCGGTCGAAGATTTAACAGTAGCTCCGCCCTTGTTGGTTACCACATGCACGTGATAATTTTGCCGAAATTATTTACTCATTTTGGAATTAATTATATTTCTGATTTTGGCATGAATATGAGGCAAATTCTTAATTAATTTGAACATGAACAAAAAATTATTAATTTCAGCTTACGAAACAAACATTTTTTTTGACTTTCTGCACACCAACTCAAGGTGACGATCCACTGTTTGAGCTTACTTATGTTATATGCTTGAAATTGACCCATCACCTTTTTCCCGATAAAACTGCCCCTTAATTAATCTCAATAGATAGTTCAGTCTGTAGGTGGGTAAATGCATCAATGGTATCTTGCTAGCACCGTTGTTGTGGCATCTTTATCACTTGTTTTTATTAGAGGTTTTCCGTAACATGGACGACATGTGAGGAGATTCTACTGGTCAGGACAATGGAGTCCATGCTATTCTTTCTCCTGGGGAAATTTCCTCGCACGCTCCTCCTCCTGTCTTCACATGCCCACCTCTCGATGACATCTGGCGCCGGAAGGAGGGACGAAAAGAGCTACAAGGATAGAAGAGTGTTAGAAGGGAGAAAGGGATTGGTGGAATAGTTGTTGGACGGTTGATGTATTGCTCGAGCCTCGTGGGCATATATATAGGAGTACATGATCATCTTGGAGTACAAGTCAAGGTAGAATAATATCCTACGCTATCCTATCTTTCCTAATAATCAATATACTCAACATCCCCCCGCAGTCACAACGGTAGCGACGCAGACGGTGAGACTGGAGAAGAATCCGAAGGTAAGCCGACGGTCATCCCCCCCCCCCCCCCCCAGTCGTAACGGTCGATGCATCGCGGAAGTCGTGGCTGGAGTAGAAACCGACGAGGTTGCTCAAGCAAGGCGGTAGCCCTTTGTGCCGATGTCGAGGTAGCCGAGAGCGTAGGGTGGTGTAGCCGTGGTCGAGGTAGCCGTGCAAAGAACGCCGTGGTCGATGTCGAGTCGGGGTAGCCGGTATCGAGGTAGTCGCCGAGGAGCCGCGGGCGCAAGGAGGCGCCGAGTTAGTCATGGGCGTAGTGGTGTCGAAGTAGTGGTGCGCCAGGAAGAAGACGAAGTTGAGACGCGTCGCGCCGGAATTGCCAAGTCCGGGGACACGTCGTGGATGAAGGCACGCATCGATGTTGCCAGCACTGGGCATGCGTAGACGGACGAAGTCGATGTTGGCGATGCGTTGCTCCAGGCTTGCCAGACCTAGGAACACATCGGGGACGAAGGCACGCGTCGGTGTTGCCAGCACCGGGCATGCGTAGACGGGGACCTGCACACAATTTGTACGCCATGTCGAGGAGGCTAGCAGAGAAGGACTCGACGACGGTTGAGGCGCAAATCGGCGAGAAGCCGATGTCGCCCGCGGTGGTCGGAGTAGATGAAGTGGTCGGGGTAGACAACGGCGACGCTGGCGATGAGCTGGTGCTGGACGAAGAAGAAGGGGGTGGACTGGCGGCGCGGCTCGGGTGAGCGAGCTGCAGCGGCGCCGAAGAAGAGCGGCGGCGGCTGGTTAGGAGTGCGGCGACGATGCTCGAAGTAGGCGAGAAAGAACCCGACAGCGTGACGAAGACCGGCGCGGACGATGGCGTTCCCGCGCCTAGGGAGGCGGCGCGGCACATGCCACGTAGAAATCGACGCGCGGGAACGGCGGCGTGGACCGCGCACCGCGGCGCTAAGGCCCGAAGGGGCTACGAAGCGGCAACGCGCGGGTCGGGGCGACGGCGGGAAGACCTCGAGGCAGCGGTGCAGCCACGGGGACGGCCTCGGGCGGCGGCGGGGACCGCATGCCGCGGTACTACAGTCCGAAGGGGCGGTGTAGCGGCGGCTCACGGGTCGGGGCAACCGCGAGGAAAACCACGGGAGGGCGGCGTTGCGGCCCGACGAGGCAACGCAGCGGCAGCCTGTTGCTCGATCGGTGGAGGGGCGCGCTGTACTCGGGGACAACCTTCATAGGACCTGCGTAGGCGCATGCAACCGACTGATCAGGTCAGTCGCATGGCGCGGATGGAGTCGATCGCGGCGAGCAGGTGATCAATCCGATCGCACACGAGGTCGGGGGCGCTGCTCGGTGATGATGACGGCGTCGTGGACGGTGAAGTGGGGTGGTCGAGCAGACCAAGGCGACGGCGGCCAACGGGGAGCGGCGTGCCGGAGGAGGCCGGCGAAGGGTCGGTGAGCCCGAGGCAGCCGGCAGGCCCGACAAGCCCGGCAACCGGCGACCCGAGGCAGCCGGCAGGCCCGGCAAGCCCGGCAACCGGCGACCCGAGGCAGCCGGCAGGCCCGGCAAGCCCGGCAACCGGCAGGCCCGGCAAGCCCGGCAACCGGCGACCTGAGGCAGCCCGGCAAGCCCGGCAACCAGCGACCCGAGGCAGCCGGCAACCGGCAAGCCTAAGGCAGCCGGCGGGCCCGGTAGCCGGCAGTCCCAGTGCAGCCGGTGAGGAGGCCGGCAACCGGCAGGCCTAAGGCAGCCGATGACCCCGAGGCGGCCGGCGAGTGACGACGGAGACGGTAGGTGGATGATGCAGGCGTCCTGTTCGGCGCGGGGCGGCGACGGCCGGCGTAGAGCGACGGGCGGGCAGGTGCGCGGGACGACGGCCGTGACGGGCTGTCGCGGCGCGCGAGGCCGCCGGGTCAAAGTAGAGGCCGGCTGGTCGCGCCGGTGTCGGAGTAGAGGCGCGGGGTCGACGGCGGCGGCGGCGGGCGACGCAAACCGATCTTAGATCGGAAAAACCAAAAAGAAAAATGCCTGATCAATGCGACCGGCGGAAGAGAGAAAAACCCGGATCAAGAGATCGGGAAAAAGACTCTCTAGGGCAGCCGGTCAACACGACCGGCGGACGAACCCTAGGTACGGGCGGCGCGGCCCCCGGTGACGGTCTTGGAGGCCGACCGCCCCGGGGGCGGCGCGCAGTGCGGAAGCGGTGGGCGGCGGCTAGGTCTAGGAACTTGCGGCAGATACCATGTTAGAAGGGAGAGAGGGTTTGATGGAATAGTTGTTGGATGGTTGATGTATTGGTTGAGCCTCGTGGGCATAAATATAAGAGTACATGATCATCTTGGAGTACAAGTCAAGGTAGAATAATATCCTACGCTATCCTATCTTTCCTAATAATCAATATACTCAACAAAGAGTATCGGCCATAACAACATCTCAGCAAGATGGAGAAATTGGAGGGTTGGTTGCTGACAGAAGGGATGTTGACAGTGCGGATGGCAAGTATCTATGCAAGGAGGGGCCGGCGGCACCTATGGTATCTCAAAGAGAGGGGAAAACCAAATACATGGAAAACCAAGTAGTAATATGCACCAAACAGAGCCACGCCGCGCCACCGCTCTTCTTGAACCCATATTCTTCTTATTGCACTACGCCACAATGAAGATGCTGGGAGCGACGCCACTGCCTGCCTTGCATGTAACTTCGTCCTCCATCACGGCCGCACTCGCATCCTCTATGCTCAAGGCCTCCGCTTGGACATTGGATCCTCATGGCCTCCGGCAACATGAACAAACATTCATTGCTCGGCGAGGAGCAATGAAACGCCACGATGATCTGGAGGGAGCTCTAGCGTGATCTCCGCGCACCGCTCATGCTCGGCGACCAAGGACGACGTGCATGACGCCATGGACAGGGTGCTCGCGCTCCACGCCGCCACTTCCCCACAACCGTTGCTCCCCAGCGCCGTCAAACTTGAGCTTTGTGGCCCCGCTCCTCCAACTCATCGAGCCCGTGCTCCAACTGCACGCCCAGCCCGCACCCCTTCTGTAAGCACTCACAGCTCGGGTCGCCCCCATCGTCGTCCCCAAGGATGCCGGCGCTCCTCCACCACTCCGTGTGCTTATTCGTGCTGTTGCCAGAGGAGCAATAGTCGCTACCGTTGTCCACGAAAAGGAAAGCAGCCGCAGCGCGCCTTGGACAAGGCCTGTCACGGGAAGGATGGCAGCCGCAACGGAGATGACGGTTTACATTTTGAAACGCTGGTGGATGGCGATTGGAGAGCAGAGGCGGCTAGAGGAGGACGATCGGGGAAGAGCAGCGGCAGATGAAACCGTGTGAAAGAGATACGATTTTTTTATTTAAAAAGCTCCACGTTGCTAGTATGGATTTTTTATTTTGACTATAGTGTGTTTCACATGTAAGAGTTGGAAGGAAGGTGAGTGAACTCATCACCAACTTAAAACTTTACAAGTAGGAACCACTGTGACCGGTCTTGGCATTGCCCGACGTTTGGATGTACTGTGAAACAATACACTGACACGGAAAAGCGGGCGTTTTCGGCTTTTCGCTCGCACGCGCCCCATCGCGCGGACCTCCGATTTCGCCTGAATTGCCTTTCTCCCGCAAAACAAAACGTTTCGGGCTGTCTTTCCTCCCTCCACCACGAGACAGGAGAAGGGTTCGAGAGAGGAGAGCGGCGCTTGGCAGATCGACGGCGGCGCCCCGGCGGATCCACCACGGCGGCGTAGGTATGGTCGCCGCCTTCCGTTCCCTTCTTCCTCTGCCGCCGTCCCTTCCCCTCCTCCGGCGCTACCCCTTCCCGTTCTCTCCGGCCCTGCTCGCCGCGGCCAGATCGCATCTGATGCGAACGGCGACAGTCCCCTCCGGCGCCGGCCTTTCCTTTCCTTCCCAGCCGTGCGGTGGCCCACTGCCGGTGCACATCTCCTCTCCCTCGGACCACCTCCCGAGCCGCCCATTCTTCTCTGGCTCCAGCCAGCCCTTCTTCCTCCACCCTTCTTCCCTAGCTCCAGGCAGCCTGCTCTGCTTCTTCTTTTTCCCAGTCCTTTTGTCAATGATTTGCTGACCACTGATGTATCCTCTTGTTGCAGGCTGGATTAAAAATGGAAGCCCTCTAGGCCAATCTGAGGTATGACTATGATGCAATCTTGTGAACTATGCTTGTGGTGGTCTGATGCATATGCTTATGTGTTATATGATGGATTTGATGCATGCTTATGTGTGATTTGATGCATCCTGGTCATGCAATGCATGCTTTATGCTTACGTGTGATTTGATGCATCCTGGTCATGCAATTTTATGGACCAATACGATTATGGTGGTCTGATGCATATCGTCATGTATTATATATGTTGAATGATGCATGGTTATATTGAAATTAGCCCAAAGTTAACATGATATATGTGCATTGTAGCTGCATCATTTCACAAATGGATTTTATTGCTTCCATTACCCAAGAGAACAAAAGAAGAAAAAGGAAAAGGATCATCTTGACAGCGATGTATGTTGAGTCAGTTTGTCTTGGTCTAGCTTATCTTAGTACACAGAGAGTATCGAAGAGTTTGGGATGCTTTATATGATGTCATCCAAACGCAGCGTAGAAGTTTTTGTTGAGACTCTTCTGCTCAGGAAAAAAAAAATCCATCCATCGAGATCCATCAGCGAGTGCACACACACTAGTATGAGTCAACACCAGACACTGTAAAGATAAACATTTTTCCTTTTCTTTTCAATGAGCAATGTTTTAGTAGGTTTTTGTCTATTCTCTTCTCTGAAATTTTATATCTATTAGTCTGAATGGAACATTGAGATCATTTATTCCTTATAATAAGATGAAATGAAATGTGCATGCGCCAATGTAAAACATGCGCTATTTAAATTGTCGCTTCCAAGCAATTATGTAAACGCAACACGTGTGAGGAAGATAACTAAATAGGAAAAGCGCTAATCGACAAAAAAAGGGTATCAGGAAACATCAGTATCAGAAAGCACAAGCTTGAATCACCCACCTGCCCGCAAAAAACTAAATCAAGTAAGCAGGCAACCCAAATGTTAGACACGAGTGATTCCCTCAAATAACAAAAATGGTGCTCACTGCTTAGCGTAAGCAGGGCTTAGGTAAGTTTGAGGTGATAGCCAAGACAGACAAGTTCAGACAAAGACAGTAAGGAAATGTCTCACCGTCCGGGTTCCCCTCTCAAGGGAAGTTGTCTGCCGACATTCCCTGGAGCGGGCCACGGCTGGCAGGCAGATCAGTGACGCTTTGGCGAGGGTCCAACTGAGATCAACAGGGGGAAGGTGGCTGACTCAAGGAAGTTTTATGAAATTACTGGACAAGGGGCCGAATCAGGGGCCCGCATTACCCTAGCATGATCCAGGGCAAGGTAAACGAAGGCCACATTTCACTAATCCACGCGCAAATCTCATAACAAATCAAGAAGGTGCTAGAACAGTACCAACATTTTTCCTCCCTAGCCCCCCCTCCCCTGCTAACAATAGCCCTAAATTGCGTCGAATAAACCACTCACCGAGGCAAAGAAGCAGGAGCAGGAGCGCTAATCCAGATCGAACTTGCCCCAAATCTGCGCCTACAAAGCGGGCAACCAGAGACGGGAAAAGAAAACCGGAAGGCGTCAGGTCGGCCCTACAATGAACGGTATGACGAGCAGATTGACAAGTTAAAAAAAGGCGGCGCCTTTAGGGCTGGAACCTACCAGAGTCCGGCAGGCGGGGCGGCAGAGCCGCGGGTCTCGAGCAATGCGGCGGATTTCCGGGGAGGTTTCAAAGATCTCCCTCGCCACCGCCGCTGTGTGGAGGCTGGGTCGTGCAGCCCACTCCTCTTTCCTTCTCGGGTGCTCGTGTCCTGCGAGAATGGTGGGGCGGGGGGTGGAAAGATTTGCCCTAGAAAACACACGCTTTGGTCCAAGAAGACTGGCTTCATTTCAGGCCCGCTGGAGCTCCTCTATCCTCCACCATGCATGATTATATTTCTTTTTTGTCCACATGGCATGCTTCATCAATTATCATGCCATGATATGCTCTTCACTCGACACAAATCACTGAACAATACTCGGTTTCGGTGGTTCGCGTCTGATCGCATAGCCAGTGTTAGGTGTTGACTCATACTAGTGTGTGTGCACTCGTGGATGGATCTCGATGGATGGATTTTTTTCCTGAGTAGAAGAGTCAACAAAAACTTCTACGCTGACACTGGCTATGCGATCAGACACCAACCACCGAAACCGAGTACTATTCCGTGATTTGTGTCGAGTGAAGAGCATATCATGGCATGATAATTGATGAAGCATGCCATGTGGACAAAAAAGAAACATAATCATGCGTTGTGGAGGATAGAGGAGCTCCGGCGGGCCTGAAATGAAGCCGGTCTTCTTGGACCAAAGCGTGTGTTTTCTAAGGCAAATCTTCCCACCCCCCGCCCCACCACCACCTTGTCCTCCCATGGGGCCTCATGTGTGTCCAGCTCAAGCCCCCGTTAAAAAATCTTAGCAATGTACACATAGATTAAAATACTCCCTGAAAAGACGAAGCACGCAGATTAAAATAAACTATTCTCGCAGGACACGAGCACCCGAGAAGGAAAGAGGAGTGCGGCTGCCCGACCCGGCCTCCACACAGTGGCGGTGGCGAGGGAGATCTTTGAAACCTCCCCGGAAATCCGCTGCATTGTTCGCGACTTGCGGCTCTGCTGCCCCGCCTGCCGGACTCTGGTAGGTTCCAGCCGTAAAGGCACCGCCTTTTTTGAAACTTGTCTATCTGCTTGTCATACCATTTAATGTAGGGCCTACCTGACGCCTTTCGGTTTTCTTTTCTCGTCTCTGGCTGCCCGCTTCGTAGGCGCAGATTTGGGCCGCGTTCGATCCGGATTGGCGCTCCTGCTCCTGCTTCTTTGCCTCGGTGAGTGTTTATTCAACGCAATCTAGGGCTATTGTTAGTGGGGGAGGGGGGCTAGGGAGGGAAAATGTTGGTACTGTTCTAGCACCTTCTTGATTTGTTATGAGATTTGCGCGTGGATTAGTGAGATGTGGCCTTCGTTTACCTTGCCCTGGATCATGCTAGGGTAATGCGGGCCCCTGATTCGGCCCCTTGTCCAGTAGTTTTATAAAATTTCCTTGAGTCAGCTACCTTCCCCCTGTTGATCTCAGCTTGACCCTCGCCGGAGCGTCACTGATCTGCCTGCCAGTCGTGGCCCGCTCCAGAGAATGCCGGCAGACGACTTCCCTTGAGAGGGAAACCCGGACGGGGAGACATTTCCTTATTGTCTTTGTTTGAACCTGAGCCCTGCTTACGCTGAGAGTGAGCACCATTTTTGTTATTTGAGGGAATCACTCGTGTCTAACATTTGGGTTGCCTGCTTACTTGATTTAGTTTTTTGCGGGCAAGTGGGTGATTCAAGCTTGTGCTCTCTGATATTGATACCCTTTTTTTTGTCGATTAGCGCCTTTCCTATTCAGTTATCTTACATAATTGCTTGGAAGGGACATATTAAATAGTGCATGTTTTACATTGGCGCATGCACATTTCATTTCATCTTATTATAAGGAATAAATGATCTCAATGTTCCATTCAGACAGACTAATAGACATAATTATTGTCGTGGTT
The DNA here is from genome assembly GCA_039707655.1 of Elymus sibiricus. Taxonomy (NCBI): domain Eukaryota; kingdom Viridiplantae; phylum Streptophyta; class Magnoliopsida; order Poales; family Poaceae; genus Elymus; species Elymus sibiricus. The sequence goes on along the minus strand of CM077667.1, from coordinate 351,683,205 downwards.
TTAGTTCAAATTTGAACTGAGGGAGTAGAACAGAATATAAAGGCATTCTAGTCTTCTTTTTTGTTGATTTTAATGTGGAATATCTATGAACATTGTAGTAAAGGAAGTTAGAAAATTGCAATCAATGCTTCAATATCTGGTTTACACTTAACTCCAGCTAATAGACGGGAAAATAATTTGGATGGGGCTTAATTTATCATCCAAGTCCTGCCGTGTCTCCTAAAATCACCATCATTTTGGTTGGGCTAGTTTATGTCTTTATTATAGATCATTCTTTCTCTAAGCACAGCTTCTTCCTGAGATCTCATTTTTGCAAATTCTTGCTTGTAATAGTATCTGAATTGTTCCATCAGTCGAGAAACAGATAAATTATCTGCTGGTTTTCTTTAGGAAATGCAGTTACGACTTAAGAGGCAATAAAAGTACTCAGGGAATTGTTGGTGCGTGTCTGGCTGACTCGTTCTGATATGCGATCTTGGTGATGTTGGGTCTTTAGAACCTATTTGTATCGAGCAAACCAGAAGGATTCATTGATAACCTTCTATCTATCATGTTATTTGACATGCTGGCTAGTTGGTACCTCACATTAGGAAGAAAATTCGATTCTACCTGTAAATTTCTCAGTTTGATTGTAGTGTTCGTTCGCTCTGTATCACCTTTTCTGTGATATAGATTCTCGGATGAGAATTCATAGAAACAGGAAACCTGCTTTTTCTATCCGTATTAGTATTTTATATACCATATTAACACACTAGCTGTAATGCTGTATGCATCTCTAGATTAGTAGATTTAATGACATACCATGTCAAAGTTTCCCTTTTCTGGAAATAGGAATTGCCATTCACATATTAACATTCAATCATCTGCCTAGTTTTATCTGTATGTTACTCCACAAGTATTTTACTCCTTGACATTGGATTGCAATTTACCTCTCTTTACCAATTCATGGGTCTGTTTGTGCATATTATGTGCCAGGTATAAATCTAGTTTAATGCTATTAATTGTTTATTTTTACTTTGATTATGCTATTCTGATATCCAGACTTTGATATTATGGTTCTTGATCAGGTTGGTGCTTCTTTTTAGTCCGCCACCACGTCTCTGGTTCTTCAATTATGACAGCCATGGCTGAAGGGTGTGTTGGTCCTAGTGAGCTTCACTTGAAGAAAGAACTTACTGCCTTGCGAAAGGCACGGTTCCTGCGTGATCCTGAAACATGCTCATCCTGGAGGGGCCCATTGAGTTCTAGATCATGCATGACAAGTTCTAGCATTATAAATCACAATGAGATTGTCGGTAATTTGACACAAAAGTACAATGAGCCATCCGTCGGGCCTCTGAAAAGTGAAAAGAAAAGGAAAAATGTTTATCTTTACAATTGGAGGCATCACTCTAACAAATCCAGTGAAAGTGGGATAAATTTTGATCAGGACGACAGGAGCCTGGAAAGCCCATGCATTTCTAATGTTATGGACTCTAGGAGTGACACATGTCTGGAGGTTCCTGTTAGCATATACAGTGTCCAAGGCTCGAACTCAGGCACTCCTGTTAAAAGAACTATTAGGAGGGTGAGGAGGAGTTCATTCTCAAAGAAGGGAGCAATGAGAAATTCAACAGTTTCAAAGCTGCTAGATCTCCATGTTAACTCTGGTGAGCAGTCTGAGGATACTGAGACTTATAACTCAGAGAATCATGAGCTGCTTCAGAAGGGCGGCTACTTTTCTCGATCAACATCACCGTTGTTTGCTGCTTCTGGATGTCTCAGCTCATCAAATCCCTCTAAGCTGTTGAAAATGGCAAGAAGAGAAGGATCTTCCTTTTCTTGCACTCCAGTCTCTACTAGCTCTTATTACAGGTACAGAGGCAGGAATCCCAGCACCGTCGGTTCATGGGATGCAACAACTGCTGCTTCACTTGATGACGATGGCCTGAACCAACAAGCACCGCTGAGAAGTCAAAGGTGTGGTATTCCATATTGGTCAAAGGGGAATAAACAAAGAAGCTGTTCTCCTTCACTATCAGATACACTTAGACGAAAAGGAAGCAGCCTGTTGTGTGGAAGTCAGACGATGCACAGAAGGAAGAGATCATCTGGCTCCAACAAATGTGGATATCTTAAAAAATCTTCCCAAGGCGAGCCACTCTTGGGTGATAGTTGCCATTTTTCTTACTCGTCATTTGATTCAGCAAGCGAGGGAGTTTCAACCATATTTGGAGAACTAGATTTAGAAGCTTTGAGCCGGTTGGATGGCAGAAGGTGGTCAAGCTGTAAAAGCCAGGATGGGGTTGCTCTGCCTTCGAGTGGAGCCGATGCAGTTTCAGATCAGAGAAGCTTGAGCCAGAAGTACCGTCCAAGATCATATCATGAAATTGTTGGTCAAAACTTTGTAGTACAATCACTTAGTAATGCCATCATAAGGGAGAGAATAGCCCCAGCATACCTGTTTCATGGGCCTCGTGGAACAGGAAAGACTTCTGCTGCGAGAATCTTTTCAGCAGCTTTAAGTTGCACTGCTAATGGAGAGAATAAGCCTTGTGGGGTTTGTATGGAGTGTAATGACTTCTTCTCCGGAAATGGAATTAATCTAATTGAAGTTGATGCTAGCAATAGAAAAGGTATAAACAGAATTAGGCACTTGATTGAAAATATACCAGCATCAGCAACTTCTTCACGGTACAAGGTGTTTGTTGTTGATGAATGCCATATGGTATCTTCTAAAGTCTGGTCAGCATTCATGAAATTTCTTGATGAACCATTACCTCACGTTGTATTTATATTCATAACCATAGACCCTGAAAACCTCCCTCGTGCTGTCATATCACGTTGTCAGAAATACATGTTTTCAAAGATCAAAGACATCGACATAGTCTGCCGGTTGAGGAAAATTGCTGTGAAGGAAACTCTTGATATCGAATTGGCAGCTTTAGATTTGATAGCACTAAATTCAGATGGATCGCTAAGAGATGCAGAAACAATGTTAGATCAGCTGAGTTTACTAGGGAAGAAGATTACACCGTCACTTGTAAATGATCTGGTGAGTTATTTTTAGGTCATCCACTAATTTTTTTTGAAGTGTCACCCGTTCTTTGTTATCAGTACTGTTTTGTTGTGGTTTTCTTTGAGACTTGTACATGTCTAAAACTCTAAATGGAGACTTTTATGTAGGCATAAGTTATCGTGTTTAAGTTCCACTGACAGATCATGAATGCACTCGGATAATTACCATACAACATGTTGCCACATATATGTCCTGCACAAGTGTCTTGTTTGACTATGTTTTCTTTGCTCAAGGTTATGCTCTCTTCCCTAAACACTTTTTTCGAACCATGCAAGAGAACTGCATGTGATCATATATTAGAAGAAGAAAAGAAAAGGTCCAAATATAATATAAAAACAACCGATCAACCATAAAAAAACAAAATATTCGCTAGGACCTAAAAAAGAACGACCACTCTTGAAACATTTTCTTTCGAACGGTGCAAGCGAACTGCATGTGATCATATATTAGAAGAAGAAAAGAAAAAGGTCCAAATATAATATAACAACGACCGATTGACCATCAAAAAACACAATATCCGCTAAAACCTAAAAAAGAACGACCACTCCTGAACAAAATTAAACAGTCCTAGGCTCCTAGCAGAAGCACGCCTAAGCCAGTAGCTAGCATTGGCTTTAATCTGACTAATGACATAGATAATATGAGAGAAAATGCACTCAAAGACACGGTTGTTTCTTTCCCACCAAATAGCCCAGACGACCAAGATGCAAAGTCTATCGTGCTCCTTTCTTTTATCTCCCTGAAGAGTTTTTCTAGTAGCGATCCATGAAGATGTAATATTTTGTCTGGCACAAACACCGGCAAATCTTTCAATCAGACTGTTAATGAACTTATTTTTTCCAAATAGCACACTATTTTTTTAATTGACCATGTATGATGCTTTTCATGGAGCTGACTTTATCAAACAATATTTTAGCTCTTGCTTGTCCGAACAAAATTGCAAAGAAATTAGCATATAATAATGATCAGGATTACCTTCAGAGGTTGCACAAATTCTGAGATTTCACATATAATAACGGCAGATTCTCTGCAGCCAATCGAAATCCAGAATGATAACCTGAGCAACAAAATCACCTAGCAGCTAGCTGATATCAAAATTAACTGAATTTCTTGATCTGTTAAACAAGTCCAACATGAATATGATTTCTGTTCTTTGCACTTTTGCAATTTTAAATATGACTAATTTCCCTATTCAAATTAGTCACACAAAGGTTGAAATCATATTTTACAGGTTGGGGTTGTTTCAGAGGAGAATTTGCTTGATCTTCTAGAGATAGCAATGTCATCAGACACTGCTGAAACAGTCAAAAGGTCAAGAGAACTGATGGATTCTAGCGTTGATCCGATGGCATTAATGTCTCAATTAGCTGGGCTCATAATGGACATCATTGCTGGGACCTATAGATTAGCTGACCCTACCTGCGGTGAAGGAATTGGTGGTCGAAATAGTAAGTATTTCAACTGATGGGTGCAATTCTTTCAAGCCATATTTATTGAATATTATCATTTATGCTTCATTTGTTATGCAGCAAGAATCATTCAGTGTCGTATTGAGTAGATCAAACCACTCTGCTCTCTTATCTTTTTTTCTGGGAGTGTGCACTGCTCCTTTTGGAGTTTGAGGACCTTTATTTTGGAAAAAATGTCAATTTTAATCCATCAAACCTATCCAGTTTGATAGTTGAATGCGTGATTTTTCTGGTTTTAGAGAGAGAGGGAGGGAGGGAGGGAGGGAGGGTGGGAGGGAGGGAGTATGGTCTTTATCTCACTATTTTTTAGCCCAAAGGGGATTTTTTTTCCTTGTTCTGAAAAACATCGCATCATATTGATGATCTTATGCCTCACAGGTGCTGGTTAATAATTTTCTTTGCCTTTGAAAGTGCACTGGTCTTTATTTTGCGTGGTGAAATTGCACTAGTCCTATTATGGACAAAAGTTAATGACATTCTCAAACAAAGTATACTGATACAGTGATACTTTTGTGTTATAATACTGCATGCATTAGTAGTCATGCTAAACTGATCTAGTGATGTTTTAAAGTTTTAACAGGTATACGGATCTATCAAATGAATTAAGCTTGTGAAGTACTTAGTTTGTTGCTTATGAGATGACGAATTTCATTCTAGTAAACATATATTGATCTACCTGAATCATATTTGACGGATATCATGTTCTCTTATTTATATTCTAACATCCTTTTTTTTCCCGCGCCTGACTTTCACCAGTAATGACTTTAAAATGTGTAGTCCCTTATCATATGTTATTTAACATTAAGTATATGACAAGACTACGTTCGAAAACAATAGACTAATAAGTGTCTCACTCAGTGAGCTGTATTTCTTCTGAATAACTTTGAGAAACGTAAAATTGATGTGGTTTTCCCATGAGGTACTACTACAGAAATAAATTGGTCATGTATTTTTTTGCAGAAAAATTGAGTATTTGAGTTGTGCGTGCCGTTATTATTAGTTGCTGCTATCATACAACTATGAATCGAAGTGTTAAATTACTCGCGTGCAAATTACCTTGGTGCTGAAAAACATATACGAATTTATATCAACCACTTGCTTACGAGGCTTACGTTAAAAAAATAAAGAAATGTATATGATATAGTGCACCACCTCCTATCATTATTTATTTTGTTGCTCTATCTAATGTTTTAAGCACACTTTTTCCTTCTGTAGTAACTGATGCTGAGTTAGAAAGATTACAACAAGCATTGAAGATTCTTTCTGATGCTGAAAAGCAGATAAGACTTTCCAGTGAGCGTTCAACATGGTTCACTGCAGCTCTGCTCCAGCTTGGTTCTGGGCATGATTCAGAAATAACCCATTCAAGAAGCAGCAGTAAACAAAGTGCTAAAGCAGCCAGTGAGACCATGTTGGAAGCAGTAAGAGAATCCTCTGCAAGCAGGAGTGTGTCTCATCCTCTATTTACTATTCGCGGTTCAAGGAAAACGTTGGACCACAGAACAGCCAGTGGGCACTCCAGTCCTCACGACCTTGCTTCATTATCTTCCCGGATGAGGCCCAGTGACAACTTAATTTATGGAGAATGTAGATCTGTTGATAGAGTTCTACTGGATTCTGCTCAAGCAAGTAATTCTATTGAGCAAAAGCCTATAATTAATAGAAGCTCAGACCTTGTCCAAATTTGGCGAAAATGCATAGATAATTGTCACTCTAAGACGTTGCAGCAGCTACTCTCTGATCATGGGAAACTAACATCCATCAAAGAATTTGAAGGTATGTTTTTCTTTCTTGTGTTTTGCATCATTATGCATTTTTGGGCTTCATCATCCATGCTCTTTTTAGGGCTGGTCCAAATCAGGCCTACTGTTGTGGTCCTGCAACTTATCAGATTCAGCACGTTTTTAATACTAAATTTGGACTAAACCTGTAATTTGAGCATTTCAAAGGATTTGGAAATTTAGGTTCAATAATGAACTTCCATGAATGTTGATGGATGAAAAGGGAGATTTCTTTTTCTTTCTTGTACGTGTTCGTAGTGCTTTACTAACGTAAAATAAAGCTGTTCACATACCCTACATTTGATGAACTTCCATTTCAGGCTATTTAGTTGCTTTCATATCATTTGAGGACAGCAAAATAATGTCTCGTGCACAAAGATTTGTGAGTAGCATCAGAAATTCGATGGAGACAGCACTGAGATGCAACGTGGAAGTCAGAGTCGGTTTAATGTCTGAATTTCTTGCTGGACGACTCAAGCTTGAGGTGGACCTGGAAGAAAGTGCTGAGCCTGATGTCTTGAGTTGCTCAACTAACAGTGACCGACTAAAGGGAATTCTGAACGCCCCAAGAAGCTTCGGTTATTCTGAAGAGATCGAAAAAAAACTGGAGAAATACAGCAATACTTCAGCTGCTGGTGGAGGGGTGCAGCCAGACGTCACTGAAGGAAACGCAGGAATGCATAAGGCTAGAGGGCAAGGAGTCCCTGCTGAACGGTCAAAAACAGTAACTGTTGAGGAGCAAAGGTTAGAGAGTGCATGGCTCCAAGCTGTTGAAAAGCACACACCCGGAGTGAGACCTGAGAAATATCAAGTTGTGCCACAAACCGGTGGTGGTCAGTACCACAAGAAGTCATCACTGGCCACCGTTGTGCCCTCAAGGAATATTGACAAGGATTTGAGTAATGGATTGAAAGCTTTAAAGATCAATGAAAGTCATGGTTCCCAGAAGGGTCAGAATGTAGGAATGGAGAATGGATTTGTGATTTCACCAAGCCTCTTGCACAGCAATAACGAATTGGCAAATTGCGATAACGAGAGTGTGTAAGTAATAAACTAACTTATTTATGTGTTCTCTACATGAATCTAGCATTTGTCTTGTCTTTAGAACAGTAAGATTGTTACTAGAAAGAAGAAACAACTGCAATCAACCTTTATACAAGACAATACAACTTTATAAAGGTTAGTTTGCAAATGAAGTTCTTTTTTCTTTTTTTGTTCACAACAGCTGATGCAACTTAAGAAATTGACACTGAAGGCTGTAAAAGATATTCGAGCTCAACTCGTTATAGGCTCGTCTCGAGACCTAAACGAGTCGAATTCAAGCCTAGCTGCAGGCTCGCGTGCTTGCCAAGCTTGAACTCAAGCCTAGCTGCAAGATCGCGTGCTTGCCAAGCTCGAACTTAAATAGTTCAGTAAGGCTCAGTAGATGAGAGCAGCGATTCAGTCAGGCTCATCTGCACCTGCGCTGAAGAAAAAATTCAATACAAATACTAGAAAAATTCAAAAAATTCCAAAGTTCTTTTTGCATGGTAAATATTTTTGTGTGTGAGGTGCACTCCAAATTTCAAATCATTTGGACATATGAGTAGCTCCAAATGATCTGAAATTCGGAGCGCACCTCACGCACCAAATTACCATGCAATTTTTTTTTTGTATTTTTTGAATTGTTTTTGTATTTTTTGTGATTTTTTTCTTGACCGGGTGCAGATGAGCCTGTGCTCAGAAATGGATATTTGTCAGTAGATGGTGTACTCTGCAGTGCACTGTCACTTTCCTTAAATATATCATAGGATCTTGGCCTGCTCAGTAGTTCTAGCCAACCTGTTCTCCCTATACCTAATAAAACATGTGGAAGCACATATGAAGTTTCTTCATGCGCCGTGGAAGTTCAGGCCCAAATGACCATGCACCTCATTCGGCCTTTTCTACCTGTGCAGTAGCACAAGCATTCACGAGCCCATCTTTATTGCTCATGTGTTGTAGCATTCGGCCCCACGAGCATCTATTAAATGTAATTTTCTTGACGAGCCTAATTCGAGCTCACTTACAAGCTCAAAGGGTAAATTGACCTTGGGCCAAGCTGGAATGTATTCACTCCAGCTTGGCTCGTTTACAGCCTTACACTGAAGCGTTCTGTTCTACCCCCAGTTTGGACAAAGTACTGTTTTGCTAAATTAATTTTGGTAGTTCTCCTGCATCATCCAGAACTTAGCTTACATCTAGTAGATGCTCCTTTTTTGATGCATATTGTTAGCATTTTGTTTGATTGACCTACATGTAATTTACAGGGTCTCCGAGTCTGGAGCACCAGGTTGTCATGGCCTTTTCCCCTGCTGGAAAACTGAAAAATCAAAAAGAGGAAAGGTAGGATCGTAATCCCTATGTGGACATTTCTTTTGGTCGTCTCACCTCACAACTTCATCCGATTTGGTGATTTCTCTTTGCGTTTTCAGGCAAAACGGCAGACTCGTTTGAAGCCATCTTAATCTGGGAAGTTATAAATAACCAGTGTTGTTCGAGCTGTGGAAAACAGTTGCGAATATCAAGAGAACGCAAGGAAACAGTTGTCATATTGGGTCGTGGCTGTGACCTCGCCTGATGCTCTCTGCTGATTCAAGATGGCTGCATTTTCGTCACAACGACTTGGTAGAACTCAGAGTAGCAGAACCGTCGACGGGAATGCAAATTTCAGAAACCTGAAGGATAGTTGATTGTTTACGTCCTTCTTGTCAATGCACCCTTGTATTGTTTACATAACATTTTGATTTGCCCAGTGTTGCTCGCAGGCATAGGATAGTCGATTGAAGAAGCTCAGTCTAGGTTTCTAGTGCATTGTTTCTTGATGATAGTTGCTTTTATTTCAATGTATTTGACAGCATTTCAGTACACACCCCTTTGGTTATTGTCGCAACTTTCTGTTAATAAGAAAGAATCAAAGCTTTACTCTAACAAATTGTGATCATGTACAAGGCAGTATATGTATGTACACAACTGATTCCCAGCTAAAAAGAGAAAAAAAAAAACTAGTGGTCGCCGGCTACGGGTAAGGGCCTGTCTAGGAGGCGCCCTCCGTCGCGGCCTCCTTTCATCTCCTGTTGAATATCTGCATCTCAGCGAACGATCGCCGTCTCACCGCGACCCGGAACGAGGCGGCCTTGCCCTCTTGGTGCCGCCGAGGGTGGGGACTCCCTTGTGGAGGACGTACTCGATGTCGATGACGCTGACCTTGAGTGTCTTGTCGCCTTGTGCGTAGTAGCCCAGCTTGTTTGTAGTCCAGGCGCCACGTGTGCACCAGGTCATGATGCCGTGGTGGATCTCCAACCGGTGGTCCAGCGCCAGCTGCGATATCTCGAGCCCTTCTCTCTTGACAACATCGAGGTACCTAATCGGGTCGAAGGCGTCCACTGTTAGGATCCCTGTCCGCGTGGACCCACGGGCCGACCAAGGCACGACGACAGCCACCAGGCCCATCAGATCGAAGCAACCCAACAAGCGATACCTGGGCCAGGAATGGGCCAACCCATTGGGCGTCAGTACTTAAGTGAGAAGGCATCAAGTGCAGAGGCATCCGGGCAGGATCAGGGTTAGGCACGGCGGCGGCGGCTACCAGCTTTTCCTCTTTGTGTTCTTCCTGTTCTAGTGAACTTGTGTCCACCGTTGTATATTGATGTGTAATTGCTACTACTTCGGAGAGCTTGCTAGATCAATACATCTCTACTCTATCATCTAGTATCAGAGACCAAGCCTTCCTCGTCCGCTGCGTCGATCTGGCGCAGCTCGTGGAGACCACATCCTTGAGCCAAGCACGCGCTCAACTCGTCGCCATGGATCCTGCCGTTCAGGCTTTCTTGGAGCGGTTGGATACTACCCTTAAGGAGCACACCGCGGCGATCCAGGCTTCCAACGCCAAGGTGGACGATTTGGTGGCGTGGCAGCCCGATCTTGAGCGGTGCATCGCTGATCTGGGCGAATCTATCGTCGCTCTGCAGCTCACGCGTCCTCAACCTGCCACGGAGGGCGCGGCGCGCCAAGCACTAGCGTTGAGCAAATTCCCGCCTGCAACGACCGGAGTCCAAACTGAACCCGGATCTGGCGCGGCAGATCACCCCAAGGGCCCGATGGCCACGGTGTCTTCAACATCTCACGGGGCCCACCGGTGGCGTCCTTCCAGATGTCGCCGTCGCCTCCGGCAAACGTCAGTGCGACACCCATCCATCACCGTCGGCTCTTTCTCCCTTCGCCCATGCCAGCCACTTGCTTACTGGTCTTGGCCAAGACCATCCTTCCATTTCTTTCCCCCAATTCGCGGGCGAAAACCCAAATCTATGGAAAGCGTTGTGTGAGCAGTATTTCCACATGTTTGCACTTCCTTCATTTTGGGTTCCCATGGCTGCGTTAAATTTTTCTGCAATCCATTCAGAAACGTCTTTGTGAGTACGATTGGGAGTTGTTTACAGCGTTGTTGTGTACTCGATTTGGGCGCGATCAACACCAGATGCTAATCCGACAGTTCTACGCTGTCCGCCAGACTACTTCTGTAGCCAATCATATAGAACAATTTGAGTTAATCATTAATCATCTCAGTTCATACTCTGACACCATTCATCCTTATTATTTTTTGACACGATTCGTCGAGGGGAAGGACATTCGGGCCGTGGTGCTCGTCCAACGGCCGCCCGATCAGGATACGACATGTGCCTTGGCCCTTCTTCAGGAGGAAGTTGTTGATGGGGTCTTTGGTACATTACCACGACCACCTGAGGTGACACCAAGGGCGAGCACGCCGCTGCCACTTCCTCCTCCACTAGCATGCATTGTGTCGGCGGCACCAGCAGCAGATCGTCGTGGCATCGACGCGGCACGAGTCGATTCAGCCAAGCTCAAGACGTTGCGGGACTACCGGCGTGCTCGGGGGCTTTGTTTCAAATGTGGTGAACGATGGGGGCATGAGCATGTATGTCCCACATCGGCACAGCTCCACGTCGTCGAGGAATTGCTCGAGCTCTTCTACATCAACAACGGCATGCATGATCTTCCTGAAACACCTACAACGTCTGAAACAGTTATGGCAATTTTGCGTCAAGCCATGTCGGGTGGAGTGGCAGCCAAAGCACTCTAACTGCAAGCCTGGATACAAGGACATGAGGTGCTTATGCTTGTGGATTCAGGCAATTGAGATGCCAGTCGTAGACCTCCAATGGCGTGTTATCATTTGGGTTTGACGGGGTTGTAGTCGGTCACTACGAGGTCCCACATCTCGTTGGAGGTAAATGTAAGATGATCTTGTATAACAACCTTTCAAAGAGAAAAGTTTGCCTTCTCATCAAGCACATGAGGAATATCAGAAAACTTATACTTATGTTTCTCGATTTTAGTTTTTGGGTAAATCCATTGGAACCCGTTGTTGTTTACACCCAATGGAGGTTGGGTAGGAGCAGTGGTAGAAGCATTTGCGGTAGCGGGTATTCCTCCTAGAGGTATACCACTTGGGACAAATGCGGGCATCCCTGCTTTCACTCGATGATCAACGTCGGCATCTGGATCAAGTTTTTGTTTAGCTAACGCATTAGCCAAATCTTTGGAGGTAAATATCTTCCCATCGTGATCCGATGGTAAGATACCTTGTGCCCGAGGATCCGCAACCACCAAAAGTATCGGGACCCCTCGCTCTAGGGCGGTTAAGCAGAGCACAATGCTCTGATACCAATTGGAAGGATCGAGATGAACTAGAGGGGGTGAATAGGTATACTTACAAAATTTAATAACTACTTAGCAATTGTAGGCAATTATATGAAATATGAAAGTGAGCCTAACAATTGCAAAGGTGATTCTAGTGCAAATAATATGATCAAACAACAAGTATTAACAAGGTAAGCAAGGGGAAGTGCATGGATGAATCCGGGTACATACGAACCCAATTCAAAAACACATTTCTAAATTCTAAAAAGTTCTCAAAAAGGTTTCACGGGGCCAAAATATAGTCGTTTTGTGAAAAATGAATGTTAAGTACTGAACATCCGGTGTATCACAAGACATCTGGTGACTGGAAGTTGAGCACAAGCTAATAATTAATCGTGGGCAGAATATACCGGGGTTTGGACATCCGATGGAGTACCAGACATCCGGTGGAACATCAAGCCGCATGACATCTGGCGCGTATTGGAAGTCCGATCCAGATGACATGCCTTCTGTTGGATGAGGACCAGACATCCGGTCCGAATGGCATTGCTTCTGTTGAGTCTTGGTCGGATTTCCGGTGAACCTGAACATCCGGCGTCTAGGTGATGCACCGGCATCCAGTGGTAACCGAACATCCGATGGCACCAGGAATGGTGCACTGCGATATGGTAGCCCTACATATGATTTTTCTTGGAGTATTGAGCTAGGGCCTTTTGGCAAGTGTATGGGTGATGCATTTGCACTATATAGGAGTGCAATTTAGGCAAATGATGTGAGTGTGGAAAAAGCAAAGAATTGTGGACTTGAGCTTATCTTTTGCGAACACCATCGATCCCCGATCCCTATACTCAAGAACAAACCGGAAAGGTTGCCCCTATATTTCTTTGTTTCTCCGTTCTTGAGCCATATCCACACACAATGATTTCTCAGGAACTAAAACATGTGATACACTTAGCAAACATGATTAGTCTCCTATATATATTGTCATCAATATCAAAACATACTTAAGAGCAAAATTTCATTTTTAGATGGGAACGTCTCCTCGCACTGAACGAGTATCGTCGAAAAGTCTGAAATAAATTCAGAAAAATGCAAGCACCAGTGTCGAAGTCTAGGACTTGAACCATAGTGGACAGGTTCCACCAAAAGCAGTGGCGTAGGAGCCACGCCTCGGGCCAACACCTTGTGCTACAGTAGCTATAGTACTTAAACTGCTACAATTACCAAAGGATATCGGTCGCACGCCCCAGGCCATGGCCCCCCTTGCGTGGGGCCTGTCTACGCCACTAACCACAAGGCCTATACACTAATGGTAAAAGTTGTGCGTCAAAGACCGGGCAAAGTCAAGTGTGCCTCACATATTGGGAATGATTGAGTAAAGAAGTTTTCCATCAAGCAAAAAGAGCTTATTTTCAAGATTGTGAGGCTTAGATCAACCTTTTTTCGACTTCATGTCTCCCTCAAGTCTTTTTTTAGATGTCCCCTTCATGTCTTGATTACACCTTCATTGGTGGGATTGTTCGACCTCTAGCACTTATACCACATATCTTATTGGTGTGTACAACTCTAACATGACAAAGTCTTTGATATATGTGAGCATATGGTATATTGCTACTTTTCATAGTAGTTGAGTAAACTTTTGGTGGTTGGCACGTTTTTTGTATTCTAACATGAGGGAGGGTTAGTGTTAATATCTAGTGCCTCATGCGTTGATACTGTTGTTGCGGTTCATACCACATCGCAACAACAATCCACATCATATTGTTGCTTGACGAGGATACGACACTTGGCTCCGCCAACAATCCATATTATGTGGCGACATGCAACATAGAGTTGTTATATCTCAACCTTCAATTTTTTTCCCTTCTAAAACTCGCAAGTTGGATGAATATATGTCCGTATCAAAAGCAATTATGCATGCATTCTTAAGAAAATTAAAAATTTGCATGAACAAAAGATGAATCAACATGTGCACATTCAACCGACATGTACACAACACATGTCCCCGAGTCCCATATGTGTGTTATCCCCTCCTCCGGTGCGTTGGGGCGCTCCATGCCCTCCTAGAACGCATGATCTCCTATCGTGTTATCTCTATATGATATGTATGTTGGATCCAACACCATCAATCAGTTCCCTGAGCCACCTTCTCTTCCATCAACAGATTCTCTTCAAGTTGAACTCTATGCACTTCCAACCCCTTCATCTCTATGCACTTCCAACCCCTTCATCTCACGAGATCTTTCAAAATAGCAAGGGAATGGGATACATGAGTCGCGCCTAAGTCCATGTTGTAGGCAGCGCTATAGTGAGAGAGGGGAGATGGGGACGCAAAAAGAGAGGGGGGGGGGGGGGGGGGGGGGGGGGGAGGAGTCGTTCGCATCAAGCCATTTGGAGGGGCCTTCAAATTATTATTTTTGGGCAATCAAGCATGGGATAGCGACTCTGCTAGACTGGCTTTTTTGACCAAAACCATCCTACAAGCCTTTTTCTAGAAAACATCGTCTCTTCCACCATACAGACATTATTATGGCAATCGGTCCGATACGACGGTTACTATGACGAAAGGGGCTCCTACCTGTCTCCCTGTCTCCCACACCCCTCCCCTCATCATGAAATGATTACTCCCTCCGTCCAGGTGCATTAGGCGCCTAAGAAAGGGCACTGCGATTTAGGTGCGTCTAGATTGGCTGCAACGAAAATTTTGGACCAAGGAGATAGCCTATCAGCTCACGTTTCTCTTCCTCTAAAACTAAACCGAAAGCAGCAATAGATCCTATAATAAGTGCAGCGTCGTTTAGGCTAATGCATGCAAAAACTGCTCCCACCCGGTTGACCCTCTTGCCTAATCAACGCATCCCCTCCCTTGCATGCATTCGTGGTTTGCTCCTTCCCAGATCATGATGATATAATGACAGAGAGAAATCTGCATGCGGGGAAGGTGAGGGAGAGGTTAATTAAGGGCCCTGCATGGGTAACTAAGCTTGTTAATTGTAACTGCGACTTACATTTTTGGAATTTCTAAATTCTCTTAGGTGCCTAATACACCTGGACGGAGGGAGTAGTTGCCATCAAACGTACAATCCATTCCGACAGAAAAAGTGGTCATCCCCGAGTGAATGTAAACATGAAAACATATTTCAAAACTCGCATTGAGATTTACTTGACTACCATGCGATTATGGTACACTGGAGTAGTATTACTTGTAGGCAAGAAGAGGATAGCAATAAGCAAACATCATAGTTTTATTCCAAAAGATAGGAACTAGCTGAAATACTGACCGAACATGATAAATTTTTTATTCCAAAGAACGATGGTGAAATCAAACCACATGTTTTCGACTGAAAAAAAAGGCAATCGGCACATTCACAACTCTAAACTCTCCAACTCCCTATGCACACAAAGCTTCATCCCGGTGGCGTTTGCCGTGGCTGTAGAAACCTCCATGTTTCTACGATGCCTGACTGGCTGACTGCCTGCCTATTATCTACTAATGTATCATGTATATATCTCAGACTCACAACATGGAGAAAATTGGGTAAACCTAGTATCAGGTCTACCTAGCAGGCACGAACCTGGGTAAACCGGCTTGGGGCTGGTTCACAGTTGCTGGTAACTTTCAATGATCCAAAGAGGCACGATAGTCTCCTCATAATGGGCTTGCGACTGGCTACTACTTCAAATGATACAACATCCTTCCCAGTATCAACGTATGCATCGTAGCCCTCCAGATCTGCTTCCGTTATGAACACTGCATCGACACATCCAGTTGGACTGCTTGGCCTCGGTACCATAACTTGACACAGAGGTAAACCGCTGTCATCGTAATCAAACTCCATAGTGCAGTCCTCGATATCTCTGTCGGGGATGGAGGCTTTGCTGCCTTCTAGATAATAGTTTAGGTTCGTACTCCGTACTGGAAGACGTCCAGTGGTGAGAGTGCTAAATACGATAACAGCCTGCAAAATCACGTCATTGGCAAAAGGAGCTTAGCAGATGCACGATTGACTAACAATAGCATTCACTTGTATCAAACACAAAGACAACAGTCCTTATACCTGCCACTGTGATGGTGCCAAAAGCACTCGGGGCCTAATGGATCGTACATGATCCAACGCTGCTTCAGGAGTCATGTTCCTATATTTGATCTGAAGAAAAGGAAGATAAGAAGCTGTCGTCAGCAACTGAATGGGACTTATCACATTCAGTTTGAAATGTATGTAGTTTATCTTACCAAATAGCACAAAACAACAGTGGTGCTTCGTCCTCTTCCAGCTTTACAGTGAACATAAGTAGTACCACCGTGTGAAGCATTACCTGAAAAACAGGTAACTATGCATTAACTTCTACCCATTTGAGACCTATTTAAATTTTGAAAAAGTATCTGATCTTTATTTCTTTCACATTTAAACCAAATTCAATGGACATTTGTTATTGCTAATGCCAAGGCACAAGTGTACTTAATTACTAAATTGTGATCAGACCATTGTTGGTCAATCGTGCAGCTGTCAAGGAAGCTTGAAGATACTACATAGTTACATCTTACATGCAATTCAGACAGGGATTGCTGTCTGAAAACATTCTGCAGACAGCTCATCATTGAGTTCAGAATTCAGCACTGAGGATAAAATAAGAGAACTGAAAGACAGAACAAGCTCTAGTAACAAAAACAATGACAATAACGGCAGCAGCAGCATTAAAAAAGAATCGTTCAATGAGCAAATTTTCTAGTACTAGACCTTTTTTTGGACATATTATCAAAGAACTGCACATTTAAAAATAGTCTAAAGAATCACCCCATTTCTGTTTAAGTGTACAGTAAGCGATTCTTTGGAATTTCAACAAGAACAACAGGTATTTCACACCCGTCAGCCACATCATCATGAAATGGGATAGGTGCAACTTTTTCATGTTCATGGACACTTGTGCTTGTGACTGATGGGCGGGGGCAAACCTGCCAGTTCAGTTGTAATCATATAGAGGTGTAGTTTTCTGAAATCATGATACACAAAAAGTGTGTTTTGTGAAATTACTTGTTAAGTGTAGTCCCTTGATAGTTTACCAGTAAAGTGTACTGTTGAGAAATGTGGCTTCTGCACATAAACCATGCGCTCAAGAAAGAGCAGAATATGTAGCCATTCTTTCGTAGTGTACTATCCTTGTCTACATAAATTCCAACTTTTATAACAGGGTCTCAGTTTCTTTGTCATAGGCATTTATATTGCCCATTCCACTTACTGTCATGCATGATGTCATCCACAGCGACAGCAAACAAATCCTTCATCCTGCTGTTGGGAAGGGGGTTTGCATTAAAAGATAGTTTTGCAACCTATATATTGTTATACCTACTCCATCAGATACTGACGACCTAACAGACAATGTACACAATACTTGGTTCATTATAAAGTTGACCGCAAGCTATCATCTAATCCCTCCATCCCACAATATAAGAGCGATTTTCAAGCTATGAGGGAGTACATTCCTTGCATCCCAAATCTAAATCAATTTCTTATTGCGGGAGAAAAACACTCCATAACACCAGGAGAACTGATATGCAGTTCTAATGATTTATCACTTGCGTCTAAGAAATGGCATGAACTTACGGTGGATAAAATCGATGGCTTGACAAATATCTTCGAGGGATGGTGCGAACAGGTAGTCTCTTGTGGCAATCACAAGGTGATCAATCCCATGGGCCTGGAAAAAGAAGGTGTGTTACTCATCAGTACATATTTGTTTCGCTAATTGAAAAAAACACAGTAGACTGATGGGGCATCCCTGCAAATCAACCACAATATGGATGGAATTGCACTTATTAATTCAAATTCAAAATGCAAATAAAATCACACAACAATGAAATCAAGTAATGTAAAATTTACCTGGTACAAGGACATTGGCACCAGAGTCTCATAAGGCTCATTCAATGTTACAACTCCCTGAACTCCAAGTTGCTTCAAACGTGGAACATCACTTGGGAAAGGAACAGCTCCTAGCAAAATACACTGCACATGGAGGTTGGACAAATTAGTCGATGGATCTTTATAGCAGAGACAAGTCACAGTATACACATCAAAATACTAAAATGCGCAAAGCAAAAATCACAACACCTAAGAACAGCAATCAAGGCATGCTATCTAGGGATGCATGCGTCCTATCACCACCGAATAAACAGAAGGCTTCTGTGGTCCTAGGCATGTAAACATGTTCACCCGCCAGTGCCAAATGGAAACCACAAGACAATCATACAGAAGAACACGCTATGGTAACATAGATACTGAAGAAAAAAGTGCTCAAATTTCTGGCACTCGAATATGGGGAGTTCCCGAATATGGAGCCTGAAATGATCAGACACAAACAACAATCACTGCTCACAAGGGCCATACCTTTCCCAACAGGTGAATGTCGATTACAAGATATACTCTCACGCAAAAAAAAAAGGGACAAATCACGAATTCTGCACAAAACTAACCATAGAGCATCACTGTGCCGGCTGCAATCATGGAAACCAGATGTAACCCTTATACAGAGGCCCCCAGTATAGATGGCACCGAAAAAGCCCTGATGAAAAAGTGGTGCTCAAAATCACACCCTTCACCAGTTTACAAAAGTCACCCTATCATCCAATCTCATGAACGCCAGGGTGAACCAATTTATTCCAACATGAACCAGCCAATACTACTCCATAGGCATACACGATGGGCCTATAATCCCAAAAAAAGTAATCACGAAATCAGCTTAAAGGCAGCAGCGAAAGGAAGGGGCACCACATACCTGGTCGACGCGGTCCCACCACCGGAACTCGGCCTCGAATTGGTTGCGCAGGACGTTGTAGAGGAGCGTCGGGTAGAAGAGCACCCTGGCGCCGGCGCCGACGAGCGCGCGCTTAGCCCTCAGCCGCACGACCTCTCCGCCGCCGCCGCCGCCGCCGGCCCAGGCCTCCTCCTGCTCCTCCCCCTCCACCGGCCTCCCGTCGCCGTCCCCCAGCTCCCGAATCCTCATGCGCCTCCCCTCCCCTCCCCCCTCCCGAAACTCCTCGAGGCCCCCAGCCCTACGCGCACGCCGAGACGCCTCCGGGCTCCAGCGCGCGGCTAACCCTCCCGGAACCAGCAGATCCGCGGGGGTCTGGACTCTGGAGGGGGGCGGATTCGTTTTTTTTTTTTTTTAGGTGAACCAGGGAATTTTATTAAAAGTTCAGAGCCCTCTCCATACAAGTAATGTCTGGCATAATCCCTAGCCACGAGCGGCGACCAGAGGGAAAACCTGAAGCAGCTTTCGCTAACGCGTGTGCTTCCAAGTTTGCTTCCCTACACTCATAACGAAAAGTAATTTTTACAAAATCATCTATAGATTGCCGAATCTCATCAATAACTAAAGCATATGAAGATCGCGTGCTTTCGTTGATGTCCTTCACCACTTGCATGCAGTCGGAAGCTATGATCGCATGTGTTACAGTAAGGTCTCTCGCCAAGGCGAGTGCTTCATTGCATGCAAGTGCTTCAAGGCTTGGCGCATCCACCAGTCCCTCGAACGTCACGACTGAAGATCCCATGTAGACGCCGTTTTTGTCCCTGCAAATAGCTGCAGCCGCCCCCGCCCTGCCATTGCGAGATATAGCTCCATCGACGTTTATCTTCACCGCATCTTCCCCCGGCGGGATCCAGCTCCGAACTCGCACCTGGGGTGGCGTGGGGTTATTTGCTGGCCTTCGAACCGCAGCAATGTCAAGGTCCTCCAAGTAACGGTTGATGAAGCACATGGTAGATAAAGGGCTTTGGAATTCGTCATCGTGAATCGCCCTTCTCCTTGCCCACCAGATAGCCCACATGGTGATGAGCACCCTTGCAAGATCTTGTTGATTCATAGTATCAAACAGCCAGAACAGCCACATCCTCGCATCTTCCGATCTGTTGGAGAGTAATACCTCAACAATCTCGTCATCACCCAATGCCCAAACACACCTCGCCATCCGACACTCGAAAAGGGAATGCCGCCAGGAATCAATCTTCGCGCTACAGATAGAACAAGCAGAACTTGTTGCCATCTTCCTCTCATGCCGCGTGGTGCCAGTTGGCAGAGACATGTGTGACAACCGCCATACGAACACTCGGACTTTTGAAGGTACTTTCACCTTCCAAAGCAGCGACCAAGACTTCTTCTCTTGTACTGTGTTCGAGTTTGCAGCCCTGTGCTCCAACCAATCCTCTCTCTGGTGCTTGATGCCGCTCAACATCCTGTAGGCGGACCGAACTGAGAATACCCCCTTCCTTTCATAATGCCAAGCCCAAAAGTCCGGCTGCACCCTCGTGCTCAAAGGTATGTTCCGTATGACATCCACATCTGGCGCAATAAAATGATCATTGATCACCTGAATATTCCATGAACGTGTGGCCGGATCAATCAACTCCGAGACCAGCTGCGGTGGGTTCGCTGTGATAGCACATATCGGTCTCAACTTGTAGTCGCGCGGTAGCCAATTGTCATGCCAAATCTGAGTATCCGCACCTGTACCAATTCTCCTAATGATCTCGAGCTGAAGGACATCTCTTCCTTCCAAAAGTGAGCGCCATACTTGGGACGGGTTGGATCCCAAAGTTGCTTGCAGAATATCACTATGCGGATAGTATCTAGCTCTTAATACTCTTGCACTTAATGTGTCTGGTTCCTGTAGTAGGCGCCACACCTGCCTTGCTAATAACGACAGATTAAAAAGCTCAATGTCTCTGAAACCCATACCTCCCATATGTTTAGGCTTGCACATCGTTCTCCACGACACCCATGCTGGCTTTCTCTGTCCTTGCTTACTACCCCACCAGAATTTCCGAAGTAGGCCATTCAAATGTTCGCACAAGCCTCGTGGTAGCTTGAAACATGCCATAGAATAGGTTGGGATAGCTTGAGCGACAGACTTGATTAAAACTTCCTTGCCTCCCGCCGACAAGCACTTCTCCATCCACCCCTGGATGTGCTTCCAGATTCTATCCTTCAGATACCGAAAACAGCCCTCCTTTGCCTTGCCAACATCAGTTGGGAGGCCCAAGTATTTTTATGACAATGCCTCATTCTGAACATCAAGAATATTCTTAAGCTCAACTCTTTGCTGCTCCGAGACCCCCTTGCTAAAGTATATTGAGGACTTGTCATTATTAATTCGCTGGCCCGAGGCTGCGCAATACATATTCAGTATATCCCTCACTCTACCTGCAGTAGCACTAGTAGCATCAAATAGCAATAAGCTGTCGTCCGCAAATAATAAATGATTGATTGCCGGAGCCGTAGGTGCAACAGCCAGGCCCCGAACTCCACTATCTTGCGCCTTGAGCAAGCACGACAACCCTTCCGCTGCCAGCAGAAATAAATAGGGAGAAATTGGGTCTTCCTGCCTCAGACCTCTAGAGGGCCTGAAATCATCCAAACTACCACCATTAAAAAGAACTGAAAATGAAACAGACGAGATGCACCTCATGACAGTTTCGGTGAAGCGAGGACTAACTCCCAACTTAAGCATCACTGCCTTCAAATAAGACCATTCAAGTCTGTCATATGCCTTCATCATATCCAACTTCAGTGCACAGAACCGATTGGCTTTAACTCTCCTTGATTTCATGTAGTGCAAACATTCATACGCAGTAATAAAATTATCCGTGATTAGACGTCCAGGTACAAACGCCGACTGCTCCTCAGAAATTACCTCGGGGAGAATAACTTTCAGCCTGTTTGCTAAGACCTTAGATGCAATCTTGTAAATCACATTGCATAGGCTTATGGGCCGAAATTGTCCTAAATTTTTTGGACTAGCTATCTTGGAAATAAGAACGATGAACGTATGATTGATATCCTCCGGTGAGTCCTCTCCATTGAGCACCCTAATGATCATACATGTTACCTCTTCTCCGCAAAGCTCCCAATGCCTCTGGAAGAAATGTGCTGGAAAACCATTCGGTCCAGGAGCCTTTGTTGGAAACATTTGAAACAGAGCGTCTCTGACTTCATCATTGGTATAAGGAGCATTAAGCCGTGCATTCATATGAGCATCAACTCTAGGGGGAATGTGAGATAAGACTTCCTCCATACCAATAGTGCCTTCTGTAGTGTACAGATTTTCATAAAAGCTACTCGCCATGCTAGCCAACTCGGCTGGGTCGCTGCACACCGAGCCATCATGGCGCTGCAGTTGCGTGATCGTGTTCTTGGCCCTTCTTGCACTCGCTTTTTCTGAAAATATTGGGTGTTGCTGTCTCCCTCTGAGAGCCACCTGATTCTTGATCGTTGCCGCATCATGATCTCCTCTCTGTAAGACAGCTCCACTATCCAGTCCTGGACTTTCCTCTCCTCCTCTCCCGGACCAACCCGCAAGGGGTCCGCTCTCAGGGCAGCGAGCTGCTGCCTTAGCCGCCTTAGCTCCTGGCGGACCGAGCCAAAAGAAGCCCGCCCCCAGTTTTTAAGTGACGCCGCAACATGACTCAGTTTCGCTGCTAGTTCAGTCATCGTCGTCGCCGGCTGATCCTTCTGCCATGCTTGGTCCAACGTGTCCTTGAAGGTTCCATCCTGCTCCCACATACACTCATAACGGAAAGGCTTCTTCAAAGCTACCCTTAGATTGTTTGCTTCAAGCTGGTTGAGCAAAAGGATGGGACTATGATCAGATTTTGCTGCCGTGAGATGCTCTAACGAAGCAAAAGGAAACATTGCTCGACCAGCTCGGAGTAGCAAGGGCACGGTCCAAACGGACTCTGCAATAATCCCCACCCACAATCCTCTTCTCGAACGTCCAGTCCAAGCCCTTATAGCCGAGGTCGGCCAGCTCACATATATCAACTGCCTCCCTAAACCCCGCAATCTGAGCACTATCCCTCTCATTTGGTCCCATTTGCTCCTCCGGCCTCAGAATCTCGTTAAAATCGCCAATGCACACCCATGGCAGAGCGTTCTCCCCTTTCAGAAACTTCATAGCATCCCATGTTTTATATCTCATACTCCTATTAGCAGCACCATAAGAGCATGAGAGCCTCCAAGGATCCTTGCCCGGTTCTTTTACCACCGAGTCTATGTGATACTGAGAAAATGTCTTTATTTCAAGATCAATGGTGTTCTTCCAATACAAACATAAACCTCCACTTCGCCCACTACTAGCAACACCAAAACTACCATCAAATCCTAGACTACCAGCCAGACCTTCCACCCGGTACTTCGCAATTTGTGTTTCAACAATACAAAGCACCGTCGGCGCACAAGCCTCCACGAGATCGCGGAGCTCACGGACCGTCGCAGGGTCGCCAATCCTGCGACAGTTCCAGCATAGGGACCTCATTGGGCCCGGCGGTCCTCCTCGAGGGAGGTCGCCTGAGTAGTGACGTCCATGTCTTCCACCGCGTTATCTCCTTCCTGCTTCCTCCTCTTCACCACCGGGTTCTTCTCTGGTGTAGAAACTGCCTCCCCCCTTCATTACTCCCGTCTCCGTTCTCCAACAGCAATACCGCATCAGCCACCTTGCCGGCCAGATTTGGTATCTCTTGTCCGCGAACATTTACCGACCCATCAGAAGCCACAAGTCGCTTGCGAACAGATTTGCTATGATCGCCTGGTTGCCCGACATGAAAAGTTGGTTCTGCTCCATATGCACCATCAGCTGGCCAACTCTCTCCTCCACCCATCTCTCCTCTGCCTTGCCGTCCTCCCCTAGCTCCTCTACCTCCAGTCCTACCTCCTCTACCCCTTCCTTCCGTTCCTCCTCTACCCCCCACTCTGAAGTTTGTCGCATCATTGCTCCACAGCAGCCATTCTCCCCATTCACACGCCCGTAGGTCGTGTATACCATCACCGCACTCCTCCACCGAATGTCCCACCAGACCACAGAAGTAGCAGAACACCGGCAGCTTATCATAAAACACCGGGTACTTTTTGCGTTCCTTAAGCGTGATTGGCACAAACCGGACCAAAGGCTTGCTCACATCGACATAGACTCTGACCCTCAAAGCGCTAGACGGATTTATTTTGCCTTCATTCACAATTACAGTGAACGGCGGCTCACCCACCTTGGCTGCCACCTTCTCCGCAAGCTCCTTTTTAGCTGTTAATCCGTCCGGCAGTCCCTTAACTCTTGCCCAAAGCGGGATCTTATTCAACTTATACTCGTTCACATCGGTGAAGCCATCATACTCCTGAATTATGATCGGTGCAGCGTTGCGAAATAGCCACGGGCCTCCCTCCATGATTCTCTTCCAGTCACCGAGGCAGTGGCACTGCACCAGAAAAAGATTCGGACCTTTGACGTTGAAGGTTACCCCCTGTGCCGACGCCCATGCGTTCCTCATCTGTCGCAGAAGCGCCGCATGACTAAAGGGCTTTGTGGTATAAACACGGAAGAGCCCTAGCCAACGAACTCCTTTGATCAGCTCGTCCACCTCCCCCGACAGGTCCAAATCATCTTCTTCCTCCCCATGAAGCTGCATACCCGCAAATTGGTCCTCCAGATCCGCCTCCGGGCCGTAAGCCTCCCAGAACTCCTCCCCCCCTGGTCGTCGTCTTCCTCTTCTGCATCACCCACTCCCGCCATCGGCCGAGCCTCACCCGTCCTTACCCCCGCCGATCCGCTTGAACTCCCTCCGGCTCCAACTGCCTCTCCATCTACGACTGCTACCACCGCCTCTTCCTTCCCTAACTCCCTTCTCTCTTCGGATTCCTTCACTAGTTTCGCCATGCAGACCACGCACGAACACGCAGGACAGGATTGCAGCCCCCGCCGCCGGAGTGAACTGCCGCCGACGAGGTTTCTGTGTGGAACTCCTAGCGTCGCCGCCGGAGGATAGGGGGAACCCTAGATCGCCTAGGGGTGCCTGGCTGGGGGGGGGGGGCGGATTCGTGGATCGAGAGGCGTGGCGTGGCGGCTCGGACTCTGCTCCTCGTGGTGGTGGGCTGAGAAATGGGAAGAGTGTGGGTTGTGGGGGCAAAACCTCAGGAGAAGGCTGCGGGGGCGAAAACAGGTGGCGAGTCTGCTGAATCGGATCCAGGCGAGGGGGAGCGGGCTGATGCCCGATGGCCCGGGTTTTGGGTGGGTTGTTTGTTGGTTGGTGGGATTTATTGGTGAAGAAAACGTGGGTGCGTTTATCTCCGCAGGTCCTTCCACACTCGAGTAATTGCGGTTTTTCATCAGAAACAAGCCTGAGCGAGCTCCTTTTCATGCTTGGTAGTAGGTGCAACAAATCTTCAGAGCTTTCTTCATGACTCCATGTACGACGTGCATACACTCTAAAATGACATAAATCTTATAAAAACATGTTGGCATCGTCCATGTTGCTAATTCATTGCCACAGAGCGATTAAATGTGTAATGTAGTTTGAAAGCGAAACTCTTGAAGAAACGGGCCATTAGCCTATTAACGGAGAAATGGTGCTTTTGTAAACAAAGAAGTGCAAAGGGATTGGACATACCAAGCAAGTAATCTTCTTTCAAAGGATACTTGGTTTGAATGTCGCTAGCAAGCTTTTGTGATTGTATTAATCGAGTGACAATTTCTTTTGCAGGGATAATGGAGTGATGATAACTCGTCATAGGTTCATTGGCGAGCACGCACGGGTCAAGAACAACACATTCACGTAAACATATAAAATTTCACACATCGACGAGGAACAAGGCAAACGGTTGTTGGTGACAAGGACGTGCATTTGACCTACATAAAATTCCCCATCAACTGAGCTATACAAGCGTTCAAACGGATGTAAAGTTGGCATCACAGAACGGATCATGACATTGCCTCACAGCTTACACAAGGCGCTCAGCAAGACTATACCAACCCAACCCGGCTATAAAAGAGTGGCTCAAAGGATATAAAAAAATAAAGACCAGTTCGAGAGCCACCTTGTAAACGGAGAGGGGCACGAAGAGAATTACGGAGAAACCAAAGGGCGCGGGCGAAAAACTGCCTAATCGCGCACCAATACTCGCAGGCGTAGTAATACAACCGGTGAACCGCCCGGATTCTCCTCGGAGCCCGGCCGCGCGATTTCCCGCGTCCGGGAGCGAGAAAACGGCCGAGGTTTTGGAGGCCCGTGGAACGAGTGGACCGCGGCGAGCTGGCGTCGTCAGTGGTGGGGGCGTCACGCCTCCCGCGACTCGTACGCGTGCGCTACCCCCTCGTCACGCCGGCCGGCCGTCCGCCCGTTTTCTGCTTTGCTGTGGGCTCCACGTGGGAGGTGCCGGTTGGACGCATCCTACTGTCGGGGGATGCTGTGCGTGGGCCCATGGAGGCTCAGGTCCTTGCGAGCGATCATGGTATGTGTGGCCCCTGTGACTGGTGGGTCTGGTGCACTATTTGAGTCGGGTGACCGGTGGTCGGCAAGTTATTTTCCTTTTTCTTTCGAGAAGAAGAACATAGTCGACTAGCTGGATCCGATCTACCCAAATCTTTTTTCCTCGGCTAGACCACTGCGGGCGGACTCGCATAAGCACAATGGGCCGATTGTATGCAGGTCCGAAATAGCCTGCTCGTCACTCTCAAACCTACGGCCCACGACCCAGCCGGGCTCACTCAACCGCCGCACGCTCGTCGTACACGAACACAAAGCACTCAGCTCCTCGGCGGCCCTCCCCTCTTCTCCCTCCCGGTCGCCACCCCTCGCCCTCCAAGCTCCCGGGCCGCGGCAGCCATGTACCGCACCGCCGGCAGCCACCTCCGCGCTCTCAGGGTACCCTCTTCCCCCCTCCGCCCGCCGCGCAGCAAACCCTCAGCATTCGCCAGATGGGCTCGATTGCTCTAGCCTGTGGAGTTGCTGCCGGTTCATATGCCGTTGTTTATATGTTCGATTGGTCTAGCGTCATTTACAAACGAGCGCTAGAGTGTATACGCATGGGGTTTGCTGCGGGCGCTGTGCTCGTTATCCCTCGACTAGATGCGGGTCAGGTGATTTCTGACAGACACCGAGCTAGACAGACAAATTTGTGAGGTGATGTGAATACCGGTTTATTTGA
Organism: Elymus sibiricus; assembly: GCA_039707655.1. NCBI lineage: Eukaryota > Viridiplantae > Streptophyta > Magnoliopsida > Poales > Poaceae > Elymus > Elymus sibiricus. The sequence goes on along the minus strand of CM077667.1, from coordinate 351,656,254 downwards.
TCCACACTCCAATTAGAACCACGATCTGCAGGATGTGATTTTTGGTATTGGAGCTACTACTACTTATGTTGGGTTAGGCTGTGTTACATACAGCTCAGTGAAAATACAAAAAAGGGATACACTTTCGATACTATGAATCTGTGACACATAAACACAAAAATTGATCTCTGGCTCATTGATATCATGAATCTGTGATACTGTATAAAATGCTTAAAATGTAGTTAGGCGATATGGCATCATATACATTTTGGCTATTTACTTTGTCATTATTAGCCTTAAGGCTAAATTGGGTCCAGCAGATAGGCACAATACGTACCTCAATCTCTGACATAGACAGCATGTGCTTAACCAACTCACACTACCAAGTGCCATAAGTCGTACACACTCATCAATGTGCGTGGACACTGTCAAACAATTGTGATTCAGAGGCACCATCATCAGAGTCACTGACAAGAACCACCCTAGTTTGTTGTTCCCTGTGATCCAATGTGCGTCTCTTCATACCAAGGAACTGTGCCCCTTGAACGATTATATGTTATTAGACAAACAATTCCCATGTCACCTCATTCCTATCCCGTTCAACATTACACACTTGTTCACGTGTTTCCCTCTAACTAGTGCAAGCATCACCACCTTTGTAACATGTCCAATATAAGAACACACGAGTAGCTTTGTTATCATTTTAAAGGAGGTCTAAACCTGTATGAACATCGTGTCCTTGTGTCCATTACTTATTCTAGATTCTGGTACACTTCCTCGCACACCACGTTGTAAGATTAGATCATACTTAGAGCATCGACAATATATTGTAGTTGAAACTCAAGGAGTGATATATGTTACTGACTACACTTTGTTACTTTAAATTTACATATGGTGGGTTTTGGTTTGCAATTTGGTCCTATTGGTTTTTATTTTCAGTGTTGCCTGCCTTCAACTTATGTATTTTGCACACAAGTTGGTTTCATGTTCAAGCATTTCAGTTTTCAACCTTTACTTTTAGAGTTTTAGTGATGTTACCTGATGTTCTCACCGCCACACAATTTGTTTTTGTTTTGTGCTTGCAGCAACATGGTTCTAGTAGGGTTGCTAGTACAAGTGTTGTGAAGCAGTCTTCTGGTGGTTTATTTGGTTGGCTTCTTGGTGACAAGCCAACCCAGTTTCCAACTCTTGATGTCCCTCTCCCAGGCATCATCATTCCTCCACCACTACCAGACTTTGTAGAGCCAGCCAAGGCAAAAGTTACCACTCTCCCGAATGGCATCAGAATTGCTTGAGAAACATCAACGGTATCACTGTGCTTGCAGATATTTCAGTGTGTTCCTTTTTTAAAATATCTGCATGGGAGTAATTTATAGGGACTTAACTGCAGAGTCCAGCAGCAACAGTGGGATTGTATATTGATTGTGGTTCTATGTATGAAACACCTGGTTCATCTGGAGCATCGCATCTACTGGAGAGAATGTCATTCAAGAGCACCACAAACAGGAGTCATTTGCGGCTAGTACGTGAGGTAGAGTCCATTGGAGGGAATGTCTCTGCGATAGCTACTCGTGAACAAATGTGCTATACCTATGATGCATTCAGGGCCTATGTACCTGATATGGTTGAAGTGCTTATTGATAGTGTGAGAAACCCAGCATTTCTTGATTGGGAGGTTAAAGAGCAGGTATTCCATTATTTAAAGGTGAGCGTTCCAGGTTTACCCTTCATTGTATTAATGTCCTGTTGTCTTACAGCTGGAGGAGATGAAAGCTGAAATAGCTGAATTTTCTTCTAATCCTCAAGGTTTACTTTTAGAGGCTCTCCATTCTGCTGGCTATACTGGGGCACTGGCAAAGCCCTTGATGGCACCAGAGCCTGCCATACATAAATTGGACAGTAGCATTCTGAAGGAATTCATTGCTGTAAGATTCATTAATCTGTCATCTACTCATCTGTGCTGTTATTTAGTTAGAAAGATTTTGCTTTGACATCTGTATGCAATGAGGAATTTAGGAAAACTACACAGCACCCAGGATGGTCCTGGCGGCATCAGGAGTTGAGCATGATGTGCTAGTTTCAATTGCTGAGCCACTTCTCTCTGATCTTCCTGCTGTGAAGCGTCCAGAAGAGCCAAAATCAGTTTATGTGGGAGGAGACTATCGTTGTCAAGCAGACTGTCAAGTGAGTTCTTGCTGTTTTTCTATCTTTTGCGCTGTCTGGTCATGGTGATGTATCTGTGATTTACTTCTATAGTTCTTACTTGTTCTCTCCCATGGACAGAACACACATGTTGCTCTTGCTTTTGAAGTGCCAGGTGGATGGGATGAAGAAAAAACAGCTATTAGTGTAACTGTCCTTCAGGTATTGGTGGATGTTCGCAAATATTAAAGTGACCTGTTATGTACGGACAAAATTCTAGACGAGCAGTTTCTTTTCTTTAAGGTTTTGTGTGGTTTACTGATCATCATGCTTGCATATTAAAAGTGAACTATGTGTCCAATTTCCACTGCCCACTTTAATAATAAGTTTTTTTTTTTTTTGCAGATGCTCATGGGGGGAGGCGGTTCATTCTGTACTGGCGGTCTTGGGAAAGGCTTGTATTCTCGATTATGTATGCCATCCCTTTCAATTCTACATCCCTGCCAATGATTCAAAATTAAATTACTCTAATTACTTTTCTTACTTTAACACAACTATTTACATACAGCTCTCCGGATATTAAGCCACTACCATCAGATCGAATCATTCTCTGCTTTCAATTGTATCTACAACCATTCTGGTCTTTTTGGAATTCTTGCAACAACCGTAAGCATCTTCTCAGACATAAATTACCCTTCATTTTTTTTATCTATACCGAGAAAGGCTTTCGCCCCGCTTTATATATAAAGCAACGACCATCAGACAAATCTATACAAACACACGCCACCACCACACGCACCAGACATACCCAAGGCAAGATACAAAGGTGTCAGGCACCACAACACCACCCCAACGACCACCAAGCAAACTACAGATACACAACACGAACTGCTTGGAGCCGATGGAGACCACCACCAAGAGCTAGCCACCGTGGAGAGGTGAGCTGGACACCTACGAAGCATGGACTCCAAGACGGTGCCTCCAAGAATGGGACGACACCGGAGTGCCGCCACCGTCCAATCGCGAAGGTCAAGTTTTCACCCGGAGCAACACGAATGAAGTGGGAGCAACCGCGACGGTCCTTCAAGAAGGGGAGCGGCATCCGCGGACGCCGCCACCGTCGGCCGGGAACACCGGACAAGTTATGGACCCCGGCGCTCACACCCCTCCGGCGCACGCATGCTACGCTGAACACCAACATCCATGCCACCCGCGTGGCCATGGCTGCCTGCCCACACCTGAGACGTACGTTCCGCCCACGAACGCCACGACTCCCGCCGCCATCTGCCCTGCATCCAGACATACCCGAGACCAAACAAAGGCATCGGCTTTGGTCCAAACTGCCACCCCCAACCGACGAAACAGCAGCAGACGCCCTGCCTCGAACATCGCTGGAACTGCATCAGCATGCACTCCGCCGAGAAAAGGAGGAGGAGGGGGAGCGGACGCATCCACGACCGGCACACCCCTGTAACCTATCCTAATTTCAGTCATTTGGCGTGTCTGCTAATCTTACCTCCCGTTCACCCTATCACTATTTTGTCCAACGTTCCTAGAACACAAACAACACAAATAATGTGTAAAGGTTGAGTAAAGAATTGCCCAGACTCCGGCTGGTGTCCTTTCTTTATTTTCCCGTTGTCGTTTACTTGTTCTCATGGTGCAGCCAAATGGACAAATTATTGCTTGACCTGGTTTCACACTTGTGGACAGATTCATCCTTCTACTATTTTGATTTCCTGTCACATAATTGTATCTAAGCTAACATGCTTTTGTGTTCTGTGATCACAGAGCCCAGATTTTGCCTCGAAGGCTGTGGATTTGGCAGCAGGGGAACTTCTTGAAGTTGCCACTCCTGGAAATGGTTTGCATCTTATTTGACATCTGATGCGTAACGAATCATCTGTAGAACTAAGTTGACCACTCATTAATCTTTCCATTTGGCTGTGTTTCTACTTAGTTACACAAGGACAGCTTGATCGAGCTAAACGAGCAGCAAAGTGTAAAGTTTTGATGGACTTCGAATCAAGAGTATGCATTCCTAAGCCCTAATTGAATCCTTCAGAGTTCAGACAAACTTTTAACCCAAACACCACTCTGTTCCTAAATAGGCATTCCACATGGTCTCAAATACACCCATTTGACCATTACCTTTTCTAATTATATGTTGATGGAACTTACATAAAATGGCATGTTATGGAAATTCTATTGATGATCTGCTAATATAAATTTCATGAGACAAATCTTAGAAGTTGTATGTATATTAGCGGTCAAAGTCTAAACTTTTACTGTGCTTATTCTAAAATACTGTCTATTTAAGAGTGGAAGAAGCATTATATACTTGATGCTTGGTATTTTTCATTCCAGGCTGTAGCATGTGAAGACATTGGGAGGCAGGTTCTGACTTATGGTGAAAGGTATGGCTAGACAGGCATTTGTAACTTAGCTATTAAAGTCAACTCCCCGGTGTTCATGATGTTTCACATTCGCATGCACTAGCTATGCATTCAATCATTTGTCATATGGGAAACCATATAGACTATTGACGAAACTAGGCAGTTATTACTGCGAAAATCCATTTCTGAGCCCGGGCTCATCTGCACCCCCGCTGAGTAAAAAAATCAAAACAAATACTAAAAAAATTCAAAACATTTCAATTTTTTTTTGGGTGGTACATAATTTCATGCGTGAGGTTCGCTCCAAATTTTGTATCATTTGCACATCTGAGCAGCTCTCGGCAAAAAAGACAAATTCGGGGTCTCTAAAAAAGTTTACTGTTCACGTACTGTTTTGACCCGATTTGTTTTTTTTGCTGAGAGCTGCTCAGATGTTCAAATGATACAAAAATTGGAGCGAACCTCACGCACGAAATTATCTTACACCCAAATTTTTTTTTGAATTTTTTGAATGTTTTTAGTATTTGTTTTGATTTTTTTACTGAACGGGTGCAGATGAGCCTGGGCACCAAAACGCCTCACTCGTTATTACTGTCTGATTTGAACACTGTTTATGTTATGTTACCTTCTCTTCTGTTTGAACTTTTTAACAGTATTTCTCAACATTTACATCTGTGCTTGTGTAAACATTGCAGTGCCCTTTTGAGGGGAAAAGATTTTCCAAATTTATATGTTCTTTCTGAAGAATCAACATGCTTACTAGTTTTGGAACTCAAATAGAATGCTTAATTTGTTCCATGAAATAGAAAGTCGTCTAATGCAGAATTTGGTTAGGGCATCTCCAACGTGGATCCTCAAATCTGCCCAAAATGTCCAGACCGGATGGTCCGGACACTTTTAGCCATCCAACGCTAGTCATCAAATTTCCTAATACTGGTCCGGACGTCCAAAATTCCTCAAACCATCCTCAAACTGGGGGGGATTCTAGGGCAGTCCGGAAGTCCGCGGACACCGCCAACTCAGCCTCGGACCCCACCACAAACCCACTTTTCCCTCTCCCTCCATTTTCTCTCCTCTCTTCATTTGACAAGGGGCGGACATTTTATGGGTATAGTTGGATGGCCTCCGCCAGGTCGGCTGTCAGTGTTGTCCGATAGGTGATCCGTGTTGGAGTTGCCCTTAGGCCCATGTAGAGAAAATAGCTACAATAACCATGACTTAGCAAGAAACTTCCAGTCTCGATCTGGGTGAAATGGCTCGGTGAACCAAGTTTGAGGTGGCTGCAGGGGCTTTGCTTCTTTTCCAGAGCTGGGACAGGTTGCAGTTATTCTTTTTCAGAGGATGCTTTGCTTCAGATAAGCCTTGTTGGGGCATTTTTCGAATTTTCATGCTGTTATTTCCTTTGTATCTATCTTGTGGACTTGTCCAGTAGTTTATACCCAAGCTGAATGAACTTCACATCACCATATGAAAATCATAATATCAGAGTCCTCCAGTTGTTGATCCGTAGTCTAGCTAGAAATTGACCTTCTACTGCATTCTAGCTGGCAACTGCATTGTTTGTGCAAGCCATTGATCATTTTTCCTTTTGTTGTGAATAGACACGCCGACCATATTCTAGCTATTACATGCAGTATTTACATACCCACTCTGTCCCAAAATATAGGGCTTATTATATTTTCTCGAAATCAAACTTTGTCAACTTTGACCAAGTTTATAGAAAAAATTATGAACATCTAGAATACTAAGTCAATATCATTAGATTCATCATGAAATATATTTTAACCAATGCGCACTATATTGTCAGACAGAGGGAGTATATAGATAGATATCATTGTTTTGCTATGCTAATCTTAGGTGCAGGAACTATTGCAGGACAAGAATTGTCCACATCTTTTTGTTACCTAGCCAGCAATTGATAGCTATCATATGGCTGTAAAGTACCATTTCAACTTTTTCCTTGATTCTGTACCTCAGTGATTCAGCTTTTCATGACATTGCAGGGAACCCATTGAGAAATTCTTGAACGATCTCGAAGCAATTACTCTGAATGACATTTCTTCAACTGCCAAGAACATTATTTCTACACCCCTTACGATGGCATCGTGGGGTGATGGTATGTTCTTACTAAGCACATCGTTCTTCTTTACATTTTTTTGCCCTCAAGTAGATTGTGCAATATTGTTCCGATCATGGTCTTCTGGTTTACCAAAAATGTTTGTTTTGCAGTTACTAATGTCCCAACCTACGAGTCTGTTAGCAGGAAGTTTCATTCAAAGTGAGTGAAAGCCCATTGCATGACATGTTCCGGCTGCACAAGACGTGCAGAGATGTGTAACTCTTGTGGAAATGGCCCTAACCACTGGAACCCACTGAACACATCATTTTAGTTACTGAACACATGTCAGTGGTGCTGACTGTCTTATTACTCTATTGTGTACAGAATTGAAGGACTGCAGTAGGCTTGAACTCTTTTTTTTCCCTAGCCATCTTGTTTGTTTGCATTGTGCCATACAGGGCCGTACCTCGGAAACTCGGGGCCCGGTGCAAAATCAGAATTTAGACCCATGTGTACAAAGCCTTTTTATAAGGTATAATCCTAGTACATTCGTAAAATAAAGGTAATCACTAGTATGGTTGTACAAAGTCTTAGGCAGGCCGTAGCCCGTAGGGACATCCAGTGAACGTTTTCATTTTTGAGAAGGTGCGGGAGACTGGAGATGGGAGTACTCTCGAGTGTCTCCGTGGTTGGTGGTTTGGAGTAGCCAGCCGGTTAGTCCATTTTTACTTTGATATCTACTGGCCCATTAATTTTTAATTCCTTAAGTAGTGTTAGCCAATAGCTGTACTTAGAAAAATGGGGGCCTCATGATTTTGGGGCCCTGTGCAGCTGCACAGGTTGCACATGCAGATGTACGGCCCTGGTGCCATAGCTCAGCTGTTACGACTAGATTTTATTTTTTTTGAACCGGGCTAACCCCTTTCTATTACTTATCATAACGGAAATACATCACGATCTAGTCTTAACAGGAGAGGAAAAGGAGAGAAAGCGAGTTCAAGCATTACTAGGAAACCCACTGCGACTGACCGCCCGCCATCGAAACGGCCACTGTGGGGCGAAAACCTAGCAACACTACTCTAAAGAGAGTTCAAACCTATTACAACCCAGGTATAATGGGAAATATAGCGACAAGAAGTCATCAGGCTTACAACAGCCAAACATAACTGGTGAACTAGCACTCCCACACGCAGAGACTACGAAGCTTTCTCGATGCATAGATGATCGTCCACGACTAGATTTATAAAGCATAAGAAATACATTTGAATCATTTTGAATATTTTTTCTTTGATGCAATGTGGATTAGGCTTTCTTTTGGAGCGGGATGCCTGTAGCGTGATAGTGGATCGTATTCGCATTAAAAGAATTATCTGATGTTTGACATTATTTTGCGGTTCGACAAGCATTTCTTTTGAAGCGACCATGAGGAAGCTCTCTACCGTGAGCCCAAGGCGCTTGCTCCTCCATTTTTCTCGTACATTTTTTTTCTAACTTTGACATATGTGTGCTACATTGAAGCGATCATTAGCCTACAACAACATTTTCTACATTAGCTCTTCATCCTTGTAGTTTCTTTTTCATAGGATACAAGAGTATCTTTTCAATCCTACTATTATGATTTGCTTCATTTCTTTTTTGAAATGTTTTATGAACTGTTCGTCTTTATTCTTTTGGAAGGGACACGTCCCCTTAAGCTAAAAACCAACTCCCCGCTGTTGCTGTCAAGTTACATAAAAAAGAGAGGAGTGCTTAATTACCATAAAAAGAAGAGGGATGCTTATGTGTATTGTTTTGCTTTCTGTTCTGTCGGTTCAGCCTATCGATAATGCTCATTGAAGTAGGGTGTGTGCGTATGCGTTTGTAGGGATGAATGTGCAGTGCATGTATGTGAGCGTCCGTGCCTGTGTTCCTCAATCCGAAAGAAAAATGGACCATGTTTTTAGCGTATGGCCAGCTGGTCACCAACTCCCATCGACTTTCGTATGTATAATGGATCCACTACATATACGCCGTTCAATAGACCTGGCCCGGGCCACGCACACCTTTTTCTTGTCTTCTATTAAATTTCAAAAATTATGCGCGCACCATGTTTCGAACTCAAGACCTCTAGCCAACATGAAAGCGGCAGTGACCAACAGGACACATTAGCAGATGTGACAAATTTAAGTATGATATTTTACTTATATAAAATAACACAGTGGTTTCTCTATTTTGGTCTATTTGAGAAAATAGTTCACGAATTTAGAAAAAAAACTTCATCAATTTTGGGAAAAAAACTTACCTATTTTGAAGAAAAATTGACGAACTTGAAAAAAATCATCATTTTTGAAAAAAAATGGTGCGAGGTTTAAAAAGCTAACGCATTTAGAAAGGAAAAGGAAACCAAAAAAAGAAAAGGGAAAATAAAGAGAAAAAGAAAACCAAACAGAGAATAGTGCGTTTTCGCAGTTTACTATTAGAATAAAAAAACCGTGTGTAGCATGTGAGGACGTGTTGCCAGTTGGTTAGTGCGGCTGTGTTAATTCCAAAAGGTGTATGGTTCGAATCCTGCTGGACACATTCTTTTTTGGCGGTTTAAAATATAGAGAAAACATGAATGGGCAGGTCCATCAGGGGAGGGTGTATACGTGAATATGGCCATCGTGCCCTTTATTATGAAGAGGTATCGGTTAATCTGGATCGTTCTTGTGTTTAGGGGGTGTACCAAAACAGAAGTGTCACACACATTGATTAAAGACAATGAATTATTATTTTTGCTTAAAATGAGTTTAATAAATAATATGCTACACCGTGTTAGAAAAATGAAACCGATATGCTAGACTGGACCTACATTCTAAAGTATCAAAATAATAGTGCAAAACGTTGCATAACTACATCTCAGTTTTTAAGAAAAACTCCATGATTTCTCGTGTGAACAAATATTTTCAAATAAATATTTCAAGGTCAATAAGTACTATACTAAAGCGAACACAGAGCTTTTTAAGTTAATATGCCGTGACTGTATTCGTATTAGACGCAGCTGTTCTGCACCCGAGCTCGTATGAACAGTAAAATCCAAAAAATGTTTAAAAAGTTCGAAAAATTCTGAGTTTTTTTTGTAAGAAACATTGATGTTTTTTCAACATGTGTGTAAAATTTCGTTATGAAATCACATTCGTGTAGTCGTGGGCAAAAAACACAAAATTGATGCTCCAAATAGTAGTCTTTTTGAAGCATCAATTTTGTTTTTTTTGCCCACACCTACACGAATGTGATTTTGTAGCGAAATTTTGCATGCATATTAAAAAAACATTAATGTTTCATTACAAAAAAAATCAGAATTATTTGAATTTTTTTACCATTTTTTCGGATTTACTGTTCACCCGAGCTCATGTGAGCTCGGGTGCAGAACAACACTTTCGTATTATAAGAGCATCTACACCTCTATAGCATCTACAAAATGAGACGCTAACACTGCGTTTGGATGTCCCAATTGAGGTGCCTGAAATGGATTTGGTATTCCCTGATTGCAATTCGGCTGTTTGGTTGGACTGTGAATTGCCGCTCGGAAACGAAACCCAATTCAGCGCCGTATTCCTTCCTACCAAAACTTCCCTCCAACGATACAGAGCCTTAGCGCTCCGATTTCCTCCGAATTGGCCCCTTCCCACAAAACGTACCCCTTCTGTTGGGGAACGTTGCATGGGAAACAAAAATTTTCCTACGCACACACAAGATCTATCCATGGTGATGAGCATCTACGAGAGGGAGAGTGAATCTACATACCCTTGTAGATCGCTAAGCGGAAGCGTTTAAGAAACGCGGTTGATGTAGTCGAACGTCTCCGCGATCCAAATCGCAAGTCGTCCCTCGATCCGATCACGAACTAGTGCCGAACGGACGGCACCTCCGCGTTCAACACACGTACGGCTTGATGACGCCTTCACCTCCTCGATCCAGCGAGCGATGGTGAAGTAGTGGTTGAGTTCCAGCAGCACGACGGCGTGGTGATGGTGGTGAGGAACAATCTCTGCAGGGCTTCGCCAAGCGCTACGGAGATTATGACGGAGGAACTAGAGGGTTAGGGTTGCCGCACACGGCTTGGGGAAATCTTGATGTGTTCCGTGTGCTAGCCCTGCCCCTCTATTTATATGTTGAGCCTTGGGGTCTAAACTTGGAGTAAAAGCCTCCTCCAGGTCGGTTTTGCCCGCACAAGGTCGGTCTGGCCCGCAGGGAAAGAATCCAACTCGGATCCCTGCAGTACCGCGCACAAGCGGTAGTACCGCTTAACACAAGCGGTAGTACCGCTTGGGCGGTAGTACCGCTTCACACAAGCGGTAGTACCGCTTGGGCGGTAGTACCGCTTCACACAAGCGGTAGTACCGCTTCACAAAACGGTAGTACCGCTTACGCGGCAGCAAAACTACTTTTTGCACTTTCCAATACCTCGTGGGCTTTATCCCTTTGGCCCATATAAAGTGTTGCTGCACCCGAACACTTCGGTAAACATCCGGAACCCATTCCGGTGAACTCCGGAACTCTTCCGGAGATCACAACACTATTATCACATATATCAATCTTTACCTCCGGACTATTCCGGAGATCCTCGTCATGTCCGGGATCTTATCCGGGACTCCGAACAACTTTCGGTCACCAACAAAATAACTCAACTATACTAATCGTCACCAAACGTTAAGTGTGTAGACCCTGCGGGTTCGAGAACTATGTAGACATGACCGAGACACCTCTACGGTCAATAACCAATAGCGGGACCTGGATGCCCATATTGGCTCCTACATATTCTACGAAGATCTTTTATCGGTCGAACCTCTATGTCAAGGATTCAGTTAATCCCGTATGCTATTCCCTTTGTTCTTCGGTATGTTACTTGCCCGAGATTCGATCGTCGGTATCTCTATACCTAGTTCAATCTCGTTACCGGCAAGTCTCTTTACTCGTTCCGTAATACAAGATCTCGTAGCTAACACTTTAGTCACATTGCTTGCAAGGCTCATTGTGATGTTGTATTACCGAGTGGGCCCTGAGATACCTCTCCGTCACACAGAGTAACAAATCCCAGTCTTGATCCATGCCAACCCAACAGACACCCTCGGAGATACCTGTAGAGCACCTTTATAGTCACCCAGTTACGTTGCGACGTTTGATACACACAAGGTACTCCTCCGATGTCAGGGAGTTGCATGATCTCATGGTCATAGGAACAGATACTTGACATGCAGAAAACAATAGCAATAAACTGACACGATCAAATGCTACGTTCTTAGTTTGGGTCTTGTCCATCACATCATTCTCCTAATGATGTGATCCCGTTATCAAATGACATCTCATGTCAATGGCTAGGAAACCTTAACCATCTTTGATCAACGAGCTAGTCAACTAGAGGCTTACTAGGGACACAGTGTTGTCTATGTACCCACACATGTATTTGAGTTTCCAATCAATACAATTATAGCATGGATAATAAACGATTATCATGAACAAGGAAATATAATAATAACCAATTTATTATTGCCTCTAGGGCATATTTCCAACACCTTCACTGCCTTATCCCCCTCGTCCTCGAGAAAAAAGAAAAGGAGGAGATGAACGAATACATCGGTGACCACCAGGGAGCTCGGCGGCGAGTCCCAAGGATCTCGGCGGCCACACCCAGGTTCGATTCTGCCCCTGTCCATCCTCCTCTAGCCATCTCCTTCCCCGCTCCCTCTTTCTGTTTCCATCGCCGTCCTCGCGCATCTCGGCGGCCACCACGAGGACCTCGGCGGTGACCACCAGTAGGACCGCGGCGGCGACCACCAGCAGGACCGCGACGGCGGAGGCACCGGTTCCCCGGTCCGGTTATGCCCGTTCCCTCCTCCTCACCCTATCCTCGTCCTCGGTCTAGGTCGCATCTCGGCGGTGCCCAGAAGGACTACGGCGGCCACCAGCAGTGCTTCGGTGGCAGAGGCGCAGGTCTCCTCTGGCCACGGTCGCTCCGCCTCGGTGCTCCTCCCTGTCCGCCGCGCCCACCCCTGTACCCATCTCCAAACCCTCGGTAATGTAGTTATGAAATTCCAAAGTTTGTCATCCAAACAGAATTTGCTATTGAAATCTCAGAGGCATTCCAAGGGCCAATTCACTAGACAACCAAACAGATGAATTCGTATTCGTGTCATTTCAGTTTCCTCACTGATTTGGAATTCAGACCAATTCAATACAGAGCTCTTCAATGGAGACATCCAAACGAAGCGTAAGTGGATTTGTCAGGTTTCTCTGGCCATCCCCTTTTCTAGGTATCATTTGTCATATCCCTTAGCATTCCATATCCCTTAGCATCCCCTTTTCTAGGGATTTAATTATATTTATTTGACAAATGATAAAACATTTAACGAAAAAGGTAACTTCCGAACGATCGGAATTCTTCATTAGATCCGAACGATTCCAACGTCGTTCGATTTGAATCTTACGGTCGCTAGTCCGTGCCGTCCCGATCCGATTTTTGCGCTAGGGAACCGTCAGATCCGCATAGTCCGCTAGAAAACTGTGCGTGGATTAGAAGTCGTCAAAGAAAAATAAAGCGTTGAGAAGAGGATTCTATCCCACGCCCTCAAGCTCCAGCTTGAAACTTACAAGTCTTAATGACCAGCTCAGCCAGTCGAATTTGTTGTCTAACCTATGAAAGGTAGATATTTGTCCCGTCATTATCTAGCACATCTGTTTGCTTTTTAACCTTCTTCTGGTCCCCCTCTTGGATTTCTTCGGGAACATAATTTTATTGGAAAAAATAGTTGCCAAACAATTTCATACATGTTCATGTTCATGTCTAAATTTTGTCACAAAAATGACAGTTTTTTTTGGCTTTGTTCAATGCTAACTTCAAACGTCCTCTTTGTTAACAGATTTCATAACTTTGTGTACAAACATTGTGGTAACTAACACATGTGGAAAAAACTGTTTGAAATATATTTTGATAATTTTGATGTAAGTAGCATGGTAATATACAAAGCCAGACCCCATAACTTACTCAGAAATACCGCGGTAACTTTGATCCAGAGGGAAAAAAGTTGTTTGAAAACATCCCCGGTAAATTATGTGTGAATATCATGGTAATTTACACACTGAATACTTGATAACTTACGTATAAATATCATGATTATTTTGACCCGGAAGAAAAAAAAGTTGTTGAAAACGTACCCCCGGTAACTTCTGTGTAAATAGCATGGTAACATACGCACCGCGGACCTGATAAATTATGTATAAGTACCGTGATAATTTTTGACCAGTTTTTTTTGTTGCACATATATCCTGATAACTTATGTGTACATAGCATGATAATGTATGCACCTCAGACCTGATAACGTGCATTCAAATACCGCGGTAACTTTTCACCCAGGAAAAAATGTTAGAAAACATCCCATGGTAATTTTTGTGTAAATAGTATGGTAATTCACGCACCATGGAGGTGATAACTTGTTGTACAAACACCATGGTAACTTCGACCCGGGAGATAAAAGTTTTTGAAACAATCCCCGATAACTTTCGTGTAAATAATAAGGTAATATCCCCCGGTAACTTTGATGTGAATAGTACGATAATCTACACACCACAGATGTGATAACTTACGTATATAATACCAATGTAATTTTAACACAAAGGAAAAAGTTATCGAAAACATACCCCGATAACTTCTATGTAAATAGTGGGACACACATTTTAATGTGTGTAAATAGCATGTTAATTTTCACACAACATGTCTGATAACTTTGACCGGGGGGGGGGGGGTATTGAAAGTTTGAAACATACCCCCGGTAACTTAATTTATGTGTAAATAACATGATAATTTATGCACCACAGTCTTGATAATTTAGATACAAACATGGTGGTAACATTTCGACCCGAGGTGTGATTGAAACATACGTCCAATAATTTCTGTAAGTATGATAATTTACGCACTGCTGGCATGATAACTTACGTACAACACCATGGTAATGTGGACAAGCGAAAAATCTATTGAAAACATCATTCGATATTTTTTTTGTAAATAGCATGGTTTTTTACAAACCGCAAAACATGACAATTTATGTACAACACCCCGTGGTAACTCTGACCGAATAAAAAAAAAGTTCAAACTATTCCCCAATAACTTATGTGTAAAAAGCGTGGCAAATTAGGTACCATATGGCTGATAACTTTGGTACCCTTGGGGCTGGTAACATTTGAATCTAAAAAATAGTATATTGAGTTGGTTAGAGCATCGGGTATTTGGAGTAGAGATCATGGCTTCAAACCTTTGCGTATGTACTTCCTTTTGTGACTAGAAAGGAATACACTACTCACTCTGTCCCATAATATAAGAGTTTTTTTATATCAGTATTAGTATAAAAACACATATTATGAGATGGAGGAAGTAGTAAATAAGGTTCAAATAGCTGGACTTGTAGTTATACAACTATAGCCATCTAAGACGAGTTGGTAAACGCAATAGTACTTGGTGCGGGATAGCAAGGTTCAACCCCCACTTCTTGCAAAATTTTTACCGTGCTAGAGAAAAAGATGGGTGGCGCGGCAGAAAAACAAACAAACGGGGTAAGTGGATCGGATTGGACAGAGATCGTAGCGCTAGAAAAATCGGACATAGGTGGCGACCAGAAAAAAACGAACGAGAGAAATAGTGAATCGTACGGGGTGGACTCGTTTAGATCTATCGCTAAAAGTATGTAGTTTGGAAGTTAGTAAGGTCCAACATTTAAATAACAATTGCTTAGATTAGGTCCTAAGCTTACCGGTGGTGTTAAGTTTTTTAATCTTTAGCATATACTAGAAGGGCAGTGCGCGCTTTGCCGCGCCGCTTATATTCTTGGGGTTGTACATGTTTTATGTAAAAAAAAATTCAAAGTTTTGATAAATATTTACGTATTAGTTGGTTTCGCGTGTGGAGGATATAATGAAGTGCATTTTTTTATCAGTTATGCTACTCCTAGGGACATACTTTACGAAATCATGCTTATAGATAGATGTGTCAATTTATGGTTAGAGATTAGGGAAAAAGTAGCGAACGGTGCAAATCGGGAAGTGGTTAGTGGGACAATGTTTGGTATGACCAATCCGTAGCGAATCATTCGTGAGTGTATCATTTTCTTTTTTTATTGTGGTGTTTGGGTGGATTCTTTTGACCGTGTGATAGGACGTCTTTTAATTAGTACAAAAACATGAGAAAGTTACTTATGTTGTGTGACGCATGTGTTATGTTGGTGCTAAACGTGTCATGGACGACACTTCCATTTTGTCACCCATTCATCGAGAGATCCCACCATGAAGCCAGGATGAACGATCCAATCAATTATGTATCCAATCAAAATTGAAGAGTTGAATGATGGGCTTTAAAATGGGATAGCTTAACAAAGTTAGAGATTTCATTGCCACAACCAAGGATTGACGGAGTCAAAATTAAGAATTGACGGGAGAAGCTTTAAAATTAGGGAGCATGATGTATTAAAAAAATGAATGAAAGAGCTCATTGTGAAATTGTTGACTCGGTCAAAATTGGATGACCCAACTTCAAATTGAGAGCTCAATTGATTGTGAGGCCTTAAAATAATAGGGAGCTTAGTGTTATAGAGGATTAAAATAATTAAGTGAGAAATTGTTGACCCGGTCAAAATCAGTGACCCAATTCCAAATTGGTGACCTCAATTGAATGAGAGGCCTCCAACTCTAGGGGTTTAGTGATATAGTATATTCCCAACAAATACGTGGAAATGAAGTAGGATGATGATGGGGGGAGATAGAGAAGATACAATTGCACGTAATAGAACAACCAGTTAAATGGTGTCCTCATAGGACGGAACTCCTTTTCAACAAAGACGCGGAGTTGAAAAAAAACGAGGACATTAGGGAGAAGAAGACGAAAGATACATACTCTACTTGGATGTCCAAGGAAAGACGATGAACGTTGGAATGGAGTAATGATCCGTTCATCCTAGAAACAGACTATTCAGTGGCTATAGATATGCTCAGCGAGGACAAGATTAATAGGTCGCCGGTAGCAGCAGTGGTGGAGGAGGCAAAGCAGCTCCTAAAGTCTGGACGTGAGTACTCCTTACTGCATGTAAGAAGGGGACAAAATAAGGTAGCTCATGCACTAGCCCAGATGGACAAATGTTCTACTCGCACTGCTTTCTGGCTCCGCCATGGACCAGACGAGATTAGCAAACTATGCCAGGAGGGTTGTACTGAACCACCTTGATTGAATGAAAAAAAAATATTTATGCAAAAAAAATGGTAAGACGAGGTTAATACTTGAGATGAAGAGGATGTAGTTGGAGATGTTGAAGGCACGAGAGCATATGAAGCTTGAGAAGACGCGGGCTAGGGATGACATTGAGATTGAGAGAGTGAAGGTGAGGATCGCGAGGATCACCGAGGGGTCGATGATCATGTTGGTTGACAGTAGCCTCATGAACGACGATGTTGTGGATCACCATCATGCACAAAGACATCAATGCGCATAAGAAAAATCTTTGTTTCATTCGTTTTATCAGCTATGTATGTATTGTTGAATAGTTGGCGTGGATCATGTTTGTTGTTTGGGTTGCTTGACTTGATAATTATTGAATTGTTGAATGTTGATTGTTGATCTGATGTGTGCAATATCTAATGTTGAATGTGTAGTAAAATATGATGATTTTTCAAAAAAGCAAAAAATATGGCGGACAAATGGTGGGAGGG
Source organism: Elymus sibiricus (assembly GCA_039707655.1). Lineage (NCBI taxonomy): Eukaryota > Viridiplantae > Streptophyta > Magnoliopsida > Poales > Poaceae > Elymus > Elymus sibiricus. Next base: position 351,638,971 of record CM077667.1, on the reverse strand, counting down.
GAAATGTGAGCAGACAAATGAGGAGGGGCGACACAAGGACACCATTGTAGGGCGGATAAAGGAGGCTTGTTCCCGCGAGTGAACATATGAATGCTCAAATTATGCATTTGTCGAGAACGGGGTGTCACCCTATTGCCTAGGTTCGCAAGGAGCGCAACTAGTCCCCGTCGTCCGAGCCATGGCTGACACGCGGTGCTTAGAGGTTTCTTCTAGAAAAATACGACTCTAAGATCTAGTCCTGCATAGTCTCGTTTTAATTTAGACATTTGCTTTTGGAGATGCTTTAAAAAGAGACGATGGTGTCACATTTCCTCCCATACATCTTAGTGACGGAGCTTGAGCCAAATATATTTGTGTGTGTGTGTGGGGGGGGGGGGGGTGGATGGGTCAAATATAACTATTTCAACCGTTTTTTAGGAGGAAATAGGCCTAATAAGGAACATATACAATTTTTTCTTGTGAGTTGGGGGCCATGAACCAGGTTGGCTCCATGCAGCTTCGCCAATTCTACCTCTATACCAAAATATAGCAGGTTGGAGTATAATATAAGACGTTTTTGCAGAAAAAAGGAAATGGACACGAACGTTCGATACTTGTGATCTGCGTTGGGATTTCCGTGAAGAGGAACGGGTGATTGCAGCACAAAGTGGGTAAGTATTTCCTTCAGTTATGAAACCAATGTTTATAGAACCAATAGGAATATCAATCCTCAACCGTCTTCAGCGGCTGCACACAAATTAACAAACAACTTGCACCCAATGCGGGCAAGAGGGTTGTCAATCCCCTTGATCTCGTTATTTGTAAGCAAATGGGTTGTGTAGATAATTGTAAATTGCAAAATAAAATAAAAAGTAAATAAAGGCAGCAAGGTAATAGTAGCGTTTGTAAATATATAAGTGAATAGACCTGGGGGCCATAGTTTTCCCTAACGGCATCTCTCATGTAGGCAACATACGATGGGTAACAAACTACTGTTGGGCAATTGATAGAAAAGCGGATAGTTATGCGATTTTCACGGCAATGATCATGTGTATATAGGCATCACGTCCATAAACAAATAGGCCGACTCCTGCCTGCACCTATTACTATTACTCCACTCATCGACCGCTATCCAGCATGCATCTAGAGTATTAAGTAAAACAGAGTAATGCATGGAGAACGATGACATGATGTAGACAAAGTAAATTCAAGCAATATGAATGAACCCCATCGTGTTATCCTTAGTAGCAACAACACAAAGACGCATCTTGTCCCCTACTTTGTCACTGGGATATAGAAACTCGTCAGGTTGAACCTACCACAACGCACTTCTCTCACTGATGAAATATCAATCTAGTTGGCCAAACTATTTCAATAGATCGGAGATAATTACGAAGCTATAATGATCATGCAATTAAGAGACATAATATATATCAGAGATATCTCAAATACATTTCATGAATAATCTGAACATAAACCCACAATTCATTGGATCCCAATAAACACACCGCACAATAGGATTACATCGGATAGATCAAAGCGAAGATGCGATGATCATTGTATTGAATATCAAGAGATAAAGAGATTGCCATCTAGGCACTAGCTATGGACCCGTAGGTCTGTGGTGAACTACTCACACATAATCATGAGGGCAACAAGGTTGATGTAAAGGCCCTCCGTGATCGATCCCCCCTTCGGCAGGGTGCCGGAACGGAGCTCCAGATGGCCTCACGACGGAACAGAGACTTACAACGGTGGAAAAAGGGTTTCGGGACTGCCTCTAGTGTTTTTGGGTAGATGAGAATTTATAAGCCAGAGAGGGGCGTCGGGAGACGCCCGAGGGAGGCACAAGCCATCAGGGCGCACCCCCAGGGTGCACCCTGTTGGCTTGTGCGGCCCTCGTGCGGCCCCCGACCTCCTTCAGAAGCTTCTAGGTCTTCTTTTGGTCCAGAAAAAACCATCAAAAAGTTTCATGACAATTGGACTTCGTTTGGTACTGTAAACCTGAAAAATGAAAAACATGCAGAAAACAGCAACTGGCACTGGGCACTGGGTCAATAGGTTAGTGCTCAAAAATATTATAAATTGGTAAATAAAGACCCAAAAAGTACCATAGAATGATAATATATCAGTATGGAACAATCAAAAATTATAGATACGTTGGAGACGTATCAAGCATCCCCAAGCTTAATTCATGCTCGTCCTCGAGTAGGTAAATGATAAAAACATAATTTTTGATGTGACATGCTATCCATTATGTAATCTTATGCATGTATGCTCATTGAGAAATGATGAATCAACAAATATTAACATAGCAATAATTATAGTGTAAGAAACAAAATCATCAATCTTTCAAAGTGTATGATTGTCAAGGAATGTTTACCCCCCATTCATCTTATTATATTAGCAAGGCATGGCTCCATCTTCACCACATTAATACAAATGTTAAGCATCACGGTGTCCAAGTCAGGCAATCGGATCGTACTTTTTCAATATGCATCAAATTTTTATTCTTCACGCAATACATGAGCGTGAGCCATTGGACATAGCATTTAGGTGGAATAGAGTATGGTGATAGATATCAAAGGGGCAAAAAGTGGAGAAGATAGTCTCACATCAACTAGGCATACCAACGGGCTATGGAGATGCCCATCGATAGATGTCAATGCAAGGAGTAGGGATTGCCATGCAAATGATGCACTAGAGCTATAAGTGTATGAAAGCTCAAATGAAGCTAAGTGGGGTGTGCAACCAACTTGCTTGCTCATGAAGACCTCGGGCATTTGAGGAAGCCCGTCATAGGAATATACAAGCCAAGTCTGTAATGATGAATAGGTAATTCCCACTAGCATATGAAAATGACATATCACGAGGCTCTCTACATGAGGAGCATAGTGCCACTTTGAGGCACAAGTGTGGAAAAAGATAGTAGCAAAGTCCCTTCTCTCATTTTCTCTCATTTTTTTGGATGGTGGGCTCATTTGGCCTCCCCCATCTTTATTTTTTGTCCGGAGTCTCATCCCGACTTGTGGGGGGATCATAGTCTCCATCGTCCTTTCCTCACTGGGACAATGCTCTAATAATGATGATCATCACACTTTTATTTACTTACAACTCGATATGGAGAACTAATATGGAGATATGACTCTGTATGAATGCCTCCGGCAGTGTACCAGGATGTGCAATGATCTAGCATGACACGTATCAAAAATATGATGAATGGTGGCTTTGCCACAAATACTATGTCAGCTCTATATGATCATGCAAAGCAATATGATGATGGATGAACTAGTCATGTGAAGTGACGATGGAATTTGCATTGCAATATATCTCGGAATGGCTATGGAAGTGCCATGATAGGTAGGTATGGTGGCTGTGTTGAGGAAGATATAATGAGGCTTATGTGCAACAAAGCGTATCATGTCACGGGGTTTGGATGCACCGGCGAAAGTTGCACCGATCCTCGAGGTGAGAATGGGCTATGCACGGTACCGAAGAGGCTATCGAATATGAGAAGGTGAGATTGCATATGTCCATGGTTTCACATTAGTCATAAAGAACTCATATACTTATTGCAAAGTTTTATTAGTTTTATCATAAATCAAAGTACTACTTGCATGCCCCGAGGGAAGAGGTTGGTAGGAGTAAACCATCGCGCGCTTCCGACCCGAAACAACACTAGGATTTCAACGAGGAATAGAAATGCTCACACATCATCACCATGCCTATTTAATATTTAGATGAACAAAAATTTAGCCTTTCTTAATATCGACGCTTCTACGGATCAACAATTATGAACTCACACCTTTTTCATATTACCACATCAATATCATTGACCCACAATTTCTCTATATGTGCTACTTGATGGTTTTGATTATCACTCATTGAATACCTAATATTTTTGGACTAGTCTTATGACCCATGCAAATTACCGTAACTATTTATTAACTCTCAAACAAATATAAGTGAAGAACGAGAGTGAAATTATTTCTATAAAATCTACACGCCACCGTGCTCAAAAAGATATAAGTGAAGTACTAGAGCAACTGCTATGCTCAAAAGATATAAGTGAAGCACATAGAGTATTCTAATAAATTATGATGAAGGTGTGTCTCTCTTAAATAGGTGTTTCCAGCAAACAATGATTGTGGCAAACTGAAAGTAAAACCAAAACAAAAGCAAACGACGCTCCAAGCAAAACTCATATCATGTGACGAATAAAAATATAGCTTCAAGTGACATACCAACGGATTGAGACGAAAGAGGGGATGCCTTCCGGGGCATCCCCAAGCTTAGACGCTTGAGTCTTCCTTCAAATATTACCTTGGGGTGCCTTGGGCATCCCCAATCTCAGGCTCTTGCTACTCCTTATTCCTTTGTCCATCGCGATAACACCCAAAACTTGAAAACTTCAATCACACAAAACTTAACAAAACTCCGTGAGATCTGTTAGTATAAGCATGCATACTTTAGGTACTGTTATAAATTTATTATTATTTCATAATTGCATAATAGTTACTTTATTCTAACTTCTCCATGGACTATACCCCCCGATACAATCCATAGCATAATCAAAACAAGCAACTATGCAAGCAAAAAATAGAATCTATCTAAACAGAACAATCTGTAGAAATCTGTAGATAAACTATACTTATGTAACTCTAAAAATTCTGAAAAAATTGGAAAACCTCTAAATTTTGTATAGAAACACTGTGTAAAAATTTCAGATCATTATCACGCTCCAGTAAAAAACTAAAATTCCTGTACTGGAGTCAAAAGTTTCTGTTTTGTTTCAGCATCGATTCTACTCATCTTGTGAATCATCCCAAAGGATTTACTTGCCACAAACACTAATTTAAACAGAAAAACATAATCATTACAGAGGAATTAATCATGTTATAAAAAACAAACAGAAATTTAAAAGCAAAATTTTAAATATAACTATTGGGTTGCCTCCCGACAAGCGCTATTGTTTTATGCTCCTAGCTAGGCATAATGCAAAGTTTCAAGTATTGCCATCTTTGACACTCCACCCATAAGTAGCTCTCATGATTGATTAATAAGGTGGTTTAATTATCTTTCTAGGGAAGTGTTCCATCCCTTTCTTTAATGGGAATTGGAACCTTATGTTTCCCTCTTTCATGTCAATAATTGCATCTATAGTTCGAAGGAAAGGTCTTCCAAGTATTATGGGACAAGTAGGGTTGCAATCAATATCAAGCACAATGAAATATATAGGCACATAATTTTTATTTTCAATAATAAGCACATCATTAATTCTACCTAGAGATTTCTTAATGGTAGAATCCGCAAGATGCAAGTTAAGGGAACAATCTTCAATATTAGTGAGACCAAGCACATCAAAAAGAGTTTTAGGAATAGTTGAAACACTAGAACCAAGGTCACACAAGGCATTGCATTCATATTTATTTATATTTATTTTGATAGTAGGTTCCCACTCATCATGCAATTTTCTAGGAATAGAAACTTCAAGCTCAAGTTTCTCATCATAGCTTCTACTATATGTTCGGTAAAAGCTTTATTTTGTTCATAAGCATTGGGTGAGCTAATAATGGATTGCAACAAGGAAATACATTCTATTAAAGAGCAATTATCATAATTAAAGTCCTTGTAATCCAAGATAGCGGGCACATCACTAGTTAAAGTTTTGACCTCCCCAAACCCACGTTTTTCAGTTTTAGCATCAAAATCATCACCCTCCAAGCAAACGGGACGCTTCTCAACTAGAGTTGACTCATCTTCAGTCCCTTTATCATTTATATTCAGAGAAGTAAATAAATATTCAATAGGATAAGTACCAATCATTTTAAGATCTTCATCATGATTCCGTTAAAAACCGGCTGGAAGAGCTTTTTCTAAGAATTCTCGCTTAGCTCTCAACTTAGCGGTCCTCTACTTACTTTAATTAATATATAGTTGGATAGATTTAATAGCCTCATTAAAATCATGCTTGGGTGGTAAAGCTTTATGTTTAAGAGTTTCTACATCAAGAGCAATTCTATCCATGTTTTTAGCCAAAGCATCAACTACATGCAATTTTTCTTCTACCATAGTGTTGAAAACCTTTTGAGAATTAATAAATTATTTAATTGTGTTCTAAATATCAGAAGGTATCCTGTTAGAATTTGTAGAAGAATTTCCATAAAAATTACCATAAGAATTTCCATAGTTGTTAGAGGAATTACCGGGATACGGTCTAGAATTGAAGTTTCCTCTATAAGCATTATTGTTGAAATTGTTTCGTGAGACAAAGTTCACATCAATAGAAACATTATTTTTCTCAATGAAAGTAGACAAGGGCATATAATTTGGATCAACATGAGCATTTTTACTAGCAACCATATTCATAAGAGCATCCACTTTCTCACTTAAAGTAGCGATTTCTTCAACAGAATCTACCTTCTTACCGGTTGGAGCCCTTTCGGTATGCCATTCAGAATAATTTGTCATAATGTTGTACAGAAGTTTTGTGGCCTCTCCTAAGGTCACATCCATAAAGGTACCACATGCAGCAGAATCTAGAAGATTTCTAGACACAAAGTTTAGTCCAACATAGAAGTTTTGGATAATCATCCACAAATTTAGGCCATGAGTTGGACAATTTCTTATCATCAATTTCATTCTCTCCCAAGCTTCTGCAACATGCTCTTGATCTTCCTATTTAAAATTCATTATTTGATTTCTAAGGGAGATGATCTTAGCAGGAGGAAAATACTTGGCAATAAAAGCATCTTTACACTTATCCCATGTTCCAATACTATTACAAGGTAAAGATGAAAACCAAGCCTTAGCTTTATCTCTTAGCGAAAAAGGAAATAATTTTAATTTCACAATATCATTATCCATATCCTTTTTCTTTTGCATATCACATAATTCAACAAAGGTATTAAGATGTGACGCGGGATCCTCATTAGGACTTCCTGAAAATTGATCCTTCATGACAAGATTTAGCAATGCAACATTAATATGAAAAGCCTCCACACTAGTGGTGGGTGGTATAGGAGTACTAATAAAATCATTGTTATTAGTATTTGAGAAGTCACACAACTTAGTAGTATCTTGAGACATGGTGACCACAAGCGACGTAACAAGCAAGACAAGTTAACTAGCAAGCGAAGAAGTAAACTAGTAACAACCAAAGGTAAATATTTTGTATTTTTGATTTTTATGAGACAAGCTAAATATAACAGAAAATAAAAAGAAGAACAAGTGAATGAAAATTTGTGTGAAGTTACTTGATAGTTGATGATGATATTCCCCGGCAACGGCGCCAGAAATCCTTCCTGATACTTGTGATCTGCGTTGGGTATTCCGTGAAGAGGAACGGGTGATTGCAACACAAAGTGGGTAAGTATTTCCCTCAGTTATGAAACCAAGGTTTATCGAACCAATAGGAATATTAATCCTCAACCTTCTTCAGGGGCTGCACACGAATGAACAAACAACTTGCACCCAACACGGGTAAGAGGGTTGTCAATCCCCTTGATCTCGTTATTTGCAAGCAAATGAGTTGTGTAGATAATTGTATATTGCAAAATAAAATAAAAGGTAAATAAAGGCAGCAAGGTAATAGTAGCGTTTGTAAATATATAAGTGAATAGACCCGGGGGCCATAGTTTTCCCTAATGACATCTCTCATGTAGGCAGCATACTGTGGGTAACAAATTACTGTTGGGCAATTGATAGTAAAGCGGATACTTATGCGATTTTCACGGCAATGATCATGTGTATATAGGCATCACGTCCATAAACAAATAGGCCAACTCCTGCCTGCACCTATTATTATTACTCCACTCATCGACCGCTATCCAGCATGCATCTAGAGTATTAAGTAAAATAGAGTAATGCATGGAGAAGGATGACATGATGTAGACAAAGTAAATTCAAGCAATATGAATGAACCCCATCGTGTTATCCTTAGTAGCAACAACACAAAGATGCATCTTGTCCCCTACTTTGTCACTGGGATATAGAAACTCGCCAGGTTGAACCTACCACAACGCACCTCTCTCACTGATGAAATATCAATCTAGTTGGCCAAACTATTTCAATAGATCGGAGAGAATTGCGAAGCTATAATGATCATGCAATTAAGAGACATAATATATATTAGAGATATCTCAAATACTTTTCATGAATAATCTGAACATAAACCCACAATTCATCGGATCCCAACAAACACACCGCACAATAGGATTACATCGGATAGATCAAAGTGAAGATGCGATGATCATTGTAATCAAGAGATAGAGATATTGCCATCTAGGTACTAGCTATGGACCCGTAGGTATGTGGTGAACTACTCACACATCATCATGAGGGCAACAAGGTTGATGTAGAGGCCCTCCGTGATCGATCCCCCCTCCGGCAGGGTGCCGGAACGGAGCTCCAGATGGCCTCGCGACGGAACAGAGACTTGCGGCGGCAGAAAAAGGGTTTCGGGACTGCCTCTGGTGCTTTTAGGGTAGATGAGAATTTATAAGCCAGAGAGGGGCGTCGGGAGACGCCCGAGGGAGGCACAAGCCATCAGGGCGCGACCCCATAGGGCCCGCCCTGTTGGCTTGTGTGGCCCTCGTGCGGCCCCGACCTCCTTTCAAAGCTTCGAGGTCTTCTTTTGGTCCAGAAAAAATCATCGAAAAGTTTCGTGGCAATTGGACTTCGTTTGGTACTGTAAACCTGAAAAGTGAAAAACATGCAGAAAACAGCAACTGGCACTGGGCACTGGGTCAATAGGTTAGTGCTCAAAAATATTATAAATTGGTAAATAAAGACCCAAAAAGTATCCTACAATGATAATATATCAGCATGGAACAATCAAAAATTATAGATACGTTGGAGACGTATCAACGTTCTGTTTATAGGAACAGATCCGAACGATCCTGTCTCCCCCCCGTCCACTTATCCCGTCCGTACAATACTCCCGTGATCCACTTCTCCCTGTCGCGATCTCTGATTTTTCTGGCGCCATCTCCTTTGATAGTGTGCTCGATCCCACCCCGCTTCCTTTTTTATTTTATGGCATGGTAAAAAAGATTGTCTAAGGTGGGAGTCGAACTCAGTACCTCTTGGTAGGTAATCACTTGTCATATCCACCTGATCTTGTTTCAAGTTGTGATAACAAAGAAGGTCAATAAATATTTGTACTGGTATATACGTGATCAGAAATAAAGCCGTTTTTCTTTCTTTCTTTCTTTTTACCAATTTTTTCTTTTCTTTTATTCACGGTAATTCATGCATCACATACCTGATAATTCACGCACCATGGTAACTTTTTGACCGTAGGTAAAAAGTTGTTGTAATACACCCCGATAACTTATCTATAAAAGAGTATGGTAATTGTATGCCACGAACCTGGTAACTCACTCACAAACACCATGGTAACTTTCAAACAGAAGAAAAAAATGTTGTTGTAACAAATCCCGATATCTTATTTGTAAAAGAGCATGGTAATTTATACGCCATGAATATGATAACTAAGACACAAACACTATTGTAACTTTGTTGACCACATGAAAAAAAAGTTGTCGTAACACACCCAATAACTTCTCAATAAATGAGCATGGTCATATATACGCCATGAGCCTGGTAACTCACTCACAAACAATGCGATAACTTTCGGCCCGGAGAATTTTGTTGTTGTAACACACCTCGATAAATTCTCTGTAAAGAGCATGGTAATTTATACGCCACGAATCTGATAACTCCCAGTAAAATCTTAGCGTGGTGTTTGTATCTAAGTAATCGGAGCTGTGGTGCGTATATGAAAGCACAACTTCTCCCTAGATGGTTTTGGTAATTAATAACAACATATATTTCATTAGACTAATGTTTCCACCAAGTTTATCTCAGGAAAAAGTTCAATGATGGGATAGCTAAAGGATTGTGTGGAGAACCTCCCCAAGGAATAGGATTGGCCATGATTCAAGCTTTGAAGACTCTACATTTCATATTTTGTGAGAAATCACTTTGAGTCCATAGGAAAGCCAATACTATTAAAAGGGGGTGAGGAATTATGATGATCTGGTTGCTCAAGTGCTTAGAGATTAGCCACCAAAAATACTCATCCATTCTCCCACAAAATACTCTGTCCAAAACCTAAAGTTCAAAATCGGTGCCACCAAGTTTCCCTAGCAACTCGGTACAACCAATACTGGTTTCGATACGACCGAGAATCCGTGACCAACTCTCTGGTTAGCTAATTCCTAAACTCGGAATTTCCGAGTTTGGTGAATCGGTGTCACCGAGATGAGGAACTGCCCTAGTCAGACCAAAATCGGTACGACCAAGTTGTGTATATCGGTACCACTGAAAAGCCTAAAGTTGCCACATTTTGCACTAGTCGGTGCAATCGAGTTTTTTTACTTCGGTTTCACCGAGTTGGGCAATAATGTTCTAACGGTTGTATTTTTGGAGATGCCTATATATACCCCTCCACCACCTCTCACTCGCAAGAGAAGCACTCAGAACATACAGATACTTGTCCTATCCATTTTTCTGAGAGAGAGCCACCTGCTCATGTGTTGAGGTCAAGACATTTCACTCCTACCATATGGATCTTGATTTCTAGCCTCCCCAGTTGCTTTACATCCAATCAATCTCTTCTACCCATGCCAAACCTGTGAGAGAGTGATTGAGTGTTGAGGAGACTATGTTTTGAAGCACAAGAGCAAGGAGTTCATTATACTACCACATCTATTACCTTTTGGAGGGTGGTGCCTCCTAGATTGGTTAGGTGTCGCTTGGGAGCCTCCTTCTTCGTGATTGTGGAGTTGAACCAAGAAGTTTGTACGGGCAAGGAGATCGCCTACTTCATGAAGATCTACCCATAGTGAGGCTAGTCCTTCGTGGACGGAAGCCGTGATGGAATAGACGAGGTTGCTACTTTGTGGAACCCTAACGGGTGGAGCCCTCCGTGGACTCTTGCCACCGCTACCCTCTGTGGGTTGAAGTCTCCATCAACGTGGACGTACGATAGCACCACCTATCGGAACCACGGGAAAAATCTTTGTGTCATCAATTGCGTTTGATTCTCCTCTCCCTACCTTCACTTTCATGTGCATGTCTTTACTTTCCGCTGCTATACTCTTAGACTTGCATGTGTAGGGTGTACTTCACTTGCTACAATTGCTAAAACTTGCCAAGACTTAAAATTGGTAAAATGCTAGATTTTTATTTAGTCAAGTAGTCTAATCACCCCCCTCTAGACATACTTCGGATCTTACAAGTGGTATCAGAGCCTTGGTCTCCATTGCATTGGTCTCACAACCTAGGAGGGTATGGCGTCTAGTGAGAAAAGTTATCACCGTAGAGGTCCATATTTCGATGGTACAAACTTTGCTAGTTGGAAGCATAAGATGAAAATGCATATTCTTGGTCATAACCCCGCCATATGGGTTGTTGTTCGTGTTGGCTTGCAAGGTGAATTCTTTGGAGATGGAAAGGAACCATATCGTGAAGTGACCGCGGAAGAATTGAAGATGTTGCAATACAACGCTCAAGCATGTGACATTCTATTCAACTGCCTGATGTCTACTACGCAACTTTATTCTTGTAGACTTTGTTGGGCCTCCAAGCACAGAGTTTTGTAAGACAGTAGCAATTTTCTCTCAAGTGGATGACCTAAGGTTTATCAATCCGTGGGAGGTGTAGGATGAAGATGGACTCTCTCAAACAACCCTGCAATCAAATACAAGAAATCTCTTGTGTCCCCAACACACCCAATACAATGGCAAATTATATAGGTGCACTAGTTCGGCGAAGAGATGGTGACACAAGTGCAATATGGATGGTAGATATAGGTTTTTGTAATCTGAAAATATAAAAACAGCAAGGTAGCAAGTAACAAAAGTGAGCATAAACGGTATTGCAATGCTTGAAAACAAGGCTTAGGGTCCGTACTTTCGCTAGTGCAATCTCTCAACAATGCTAATACAATTGGATCACATAACCATCCCTTGACGTGCAACGAAGAATCACTCCAAAGTTCTTATCTAGCGGAGAACATAAGAAGAAATTATTTGTAGGGTACGAAACCACCTTAAAGTTATCCTTTCCATTCGATCTATCCAAGAGTTCGTACTAAAATAACACCAAGTTATCCTTCCCGATCAATCTATATAGAGTTTGTACTAAAATAACACCATATGATACGCATCAACCAACTCTAATGTCACCTAGATACTCCAATGTCACCACAAGTATCCATGAGTTAATTATACGATACGCATCAAACAATTTCAGATTCATAATACTCAATCCAACACAAAGAACCTCAAAGAGTGCCCCAAGATTTCTATCGGAGAACATAGGACAAGAACGTGCATCAACCCCTAAGCATAGATTACCCCAATGTCACCTCGGGAATCCGCAAGTTGAGTACCAAAACATACATCTAGTGAATCAATAGAACACCCCATTGTCACCACGGGTATCCATATGCAAGACATATATCAAGTGTTCTCAAATCCAATATTCAATCCAACATAACGATATCTCAAAGGGAAAGATTCAATTCATCACAACATGATAGCAAGGGAATAACATCATATGATCCGACTATATTAACAAAGCCCGTGATACATCAACATCATGACATCTCAAGAACACGAGAGAGAGAGATTGAACACATAGCTACTAGTACAAACCGTCAGCCCCGAGGGTGGACTACTCCCTCCTCGTCATGGCCTCCGCCGGGATGATGAAGATGGCCACCGGAGATGATCTACCCTCTCTGGCAGGGTACTCGAACGCCTCCAGATTGGTTTTTCGTCGATACGGAGAGTTGCGGCGGCGGAACTTCTGGTCTAGGGTTATTTCTGGGGGTTTCTGAATATATAGGATTTTTGGGCGTCGGTTTCACGCGAAGATGGGCCACGAGTGGACCACAAGACACCAGGGCGCGCCGGAGGGGCCTGGCGCGCCCTGGTGGGTTGTGCCCACCTCGTGGCTCTTCTGGCCCTCCAACGAAGCTTCTAGTGCCTCTTTTGTTCCAAAAAAATCGTCAAAAAGTTTCGTTGCATTTGGAGAACTTTGATTTCTGCACAAAAAACAACACCACGGTAGTTCTGCTGAAAACAGCGTCAATCCGGGTTAGTTCCAAAAAATGATATAAAATTGCTATAAGATGATTGTAAAACATCCAAGAATGATAATATAACAGCATGGAACAATCAAAAATTATAGATACGTTGGAGACGTATCAGCATCCCCAAGCTTAATTCCTGCTCGTCCTCGAGTAGGTAAATGATAAAAACAGAATTTTTGATGTGGAATGCTGCCTAACATGTTCATCACATATTCTTTCCTTTTGTAGCGTGGACATTTGGACTTTTAGATGGTTCAAAGCAATAGTCTATATTTGGCATGAAGACTACAATACTCAAGCATATCAACAAGCAACCATGTCTTTCAAAATATCAACACTAAAGAAAGTTATCCCTAGCCCATCATGCTCAATCATTGATCCATTCATGAAACACACTCAAATATTTGCTACACCCAATGCACAAGTATGATCATAGTGCCCCCTAGTTGGTGCTTTGTAAGAGAAGATGGAGACTCAAATTAAAAATAAAAATTGCATAAAGTAATAGATAGGCCCTTCGCAGAGGGAAGTAGGGACTTGTAGAGGTGCCAGAGCTCAAAGCTTAAATTAAGAGAGAAAATATTTTGGGTGGCATGCCTTTCCTGTCAACGAAAACGACCGAGTAGTTCTCTATACTTTCCATGCTAGATACATCATAGGCGGTTCCCAAACAGAAAATAAAGTTTATTCCTTTTTCCACCATTCTTTCACAATCCATGGCTAGCCGCATCCATGGTTGCCTTCCATACCAACACTTTCCAAGGAATTTATTATTTGACAACATAAAGTAAATTTCTTTTTCATTTCGGGACTGGGCATCCCTATTACTATCATACTCTCGTGCAATGACAAAGTGAATAAACACTCATCTTGAGAATAACAAATCTAGCATGGAAAAATACTGGACACCCCCTACCGTTTCATGAGCGGTACGAGCACACAAAAAGGAAATTCATTTTGAAAATTAGAGATGTCACATACAAATTTGCTTAGAACGGCATGGAAATATCGCATATAGGTAGGTATGGTGGACTCATATGAAAAAACTGGGTTTAAGGAGTTTGGATGCACAAGTAGTATTTCTACTTAGTACAAGTGGAGGCTAGCAAATAGATTGAGAAGCAACCAACCAAGAAACGAAAATTCACATAAACGGGCATTAAGCATAACTAACACCGAATAATGCACCATAAGTAGGATGTAATTTCATTGCATAACTATTGACTTTCGTGCTTGCATAGGGAATCACAAACCTTAACACCAATATTCTTACTAAAGCATAATTACTCACTAACATGACTCACATATTACTATCATCATGTCTCAAAACTATTACAAGGAATCAAGTTTCATTTGTCCAATGATCTCCATGAAAGTTTTTATTATATCCCTCTTGAATATCTATCACTTTGGGACTAGTTTCATATATATTTCCATTGCTTTTGACAAGCTCAAATAAATTGAAGTGAAGAACATGAGCACAAAAATTTCATCTTTCAAAATAATATAAGTGAAGCATGAGAGAATTTGACAAGCTACTCTCAAAAGATATAAGTGAAGATCAATGAGTACTCAAACAATTAAGTAGCTATGTGAGGACTCTCTCTCAATAAAGATTTTCAGATATGAGTATTTTATTCAAACATCAAACTAAACAAAAATAGCACTCCAAGAATAGCACATGTCATGTGAACGAATAAAAATTTAGGCTCAACATAGGCTAACCGATAGTTGACGAAGAGAGGTGGGATGCGTAGCATCCCCAAGCTTAGATGCTTGAGACTTCTTGAAATATTTACTTGGGGTGCCTTGGGCATCCGCAAGCTTGAGTTTTTGTATCTCGTTCAATCCTCTCATATCCCGGTTTCACCTATTCTAAAAAAACTTCATCCACACAAAATTCGAAAAGAACTCGTGAGATATGTTAGTACACATAAGAATAAATCAACACTTCATGTACTACCAAGACAAGTTGAATAATAATTTTCAAACATCATGTACTGTTTACTATCGTTTCCACAATTTATATCTACCAATATAGGCTATGGAAACTATAGGATAAGTAGATAACAAAACTATGACAGCAATCTGTCCAAATAGAACAGTCTGTAGCAATCTATTAAACCAGTGTACTTATGTAACTCAAAATATTATGAAAATTTAGGACATGATAAATAATTTATATGAAAATACTGTGTAAAATTTTTAGAAACTTTCCACGTTCCAGTAAAATATGAAAATTCAAACACTACAGTGAAAGTTTCTGTTTTTACACAACACACATCAAACATGCAATGCAAGCATCCTAAGGCAATTCTTGGAACTTTTTATTGAAAAACAAGATTATAAATAACACCAAACAGAAAATAACAAAATATAATGATGATCCAAGCAAAGCACATATTATGTGACGAATAAAATATAGCTCCAAGTAAGATATACCGATAGTGTTGAAGACGAAAGAGGGGATGCCTTCCGGGGCATCCCCAAGCTTAGGCGCTTGAGTCTTCCTTTGATATTACCTTGGGGTGCCTTGGGCATCCCCAAGCTTAGGTTCTTGTCACTCCTTATTCTCCTCATATCGTTGTCTCACCCAAAACTTGAAAACTTCAATCACACAAGACTTAACGGAACTTCGTGAGATGGGTTAGTCTAATAAATAAAGATCATTCACTTAGGTACTGTCAAGACAAGATTCATAATTGTTCTCACATAATGACTACTGTATTCTAGCATTTACATAATTTATATCACTCAATATAAGCTATGGGAACACTAAAACAAGCAAACTATGCATGCAAAACAGAATCTGTCAAAAACAGAACAGTCTGTGAAGATCTGTAGTATAGCCATACTTCCCTGTCTCTAAAAATTCTGAAAAAATAGTAAAACCTGAATAATTTGCATGTCAATACTGTGTAAAAATTTAGATCATTATCACGCTCCAGTAAAAAATAAAAATTCCTGTACTGGAGTCAAAAGTTTCTATTTTGGTTCAACATCAATTCTACTCATCTTGTGAGTCATCCCAAAGGTTTTACTTGGCACTTTATTGAAATAAAAGACACAAATCATGATTAATATAGTAGCTTAATCATGTGAACACACAAAAACATAAAGTAAAAGTGTTGGGTTGTCTCCCAACAAGCGCTTTTCTTTAAAGTCTTTTAGCTAGGCATGATGATTTCAATGATGCTCATATAGGAATGATAATTGAAACATGCAAAAGAGCATCATGAATCTCATGACAAGCACATTTAAGTCTAACCCACTTCCTATGCATAGGGATTTTGTGAGCAAACAATTTATGGGAGTAAGAATCAACTAGCATAGGAAGGCAAAACAAGCATAACTTCAAAACTTTGAACACATAGGGAGGAAACTTGATATTATTGCAATTCCTACAAGCATATGTTCCCCCCTCATAATAATTTTCAGTAGCATCATGAAGGAATTTCACAATATAACTATCACATAAAGCATTCTTTTCATGATCCACAAGCATAGAAATTTTATTACTCTCCTCATAAGCAAATTTCTTCTCGTTCATTATAGTGGGAGCAAACTCAACAAAATAACTATCATAAGACACTTGATTGACATAACCACATTCAATATTAAAATCATGATGACAAGTTTCAAAGTTGCTATCACTTTTATATCATACATGTCATCACCGTAATCATCATAGAAAGGAGGCATGCCATCATCATCATGAATTTGCTCATCAAAACTTGGGGGACTAAAAATATCTTCTTCATCAAACATAGCATCCCCAAGCTTGTGGCTTTGCATATCATTAGCATCATGGATATTCAGAGAATTCATACTAGCAACATTGCAATCATGCTCATCATTCAAGGAATTCTCATTAAGTATTTTCATAATTTCTTCCTCTACTAATTGAGCACAATTTTCCGAACCATCATTTTCAAGAAAGACATGATAAAGACGAATAATATGAGGCCACCTCAATTCCATTTTTTCGTTTTCTTTTATAAACTAAACTAGTGATAAAACAAGAAACTAAAAGATTCAATTGCAAGATCTAAAGATACACCTTCAAGCACTCACCTCCCTGGCAAGAGCGCTAGAAAAGAGCTTGATGTCTACTACGCAACTTTATTCTTGTAGACTTTGTTGGGCCTCCAAGCGCAGAGTTTTGTAGGACAGTAGCAATTTTCCCTCAAGTGGATGACCTAAGGTTTATCAAGCCGTGGGAGGTGTAGGATGAAGATGGTCTCTCTCAAACAACCCTGCAATCAAATACAAGAAATCTCTTGTGTCCCCAACACACCCAATTCAATGGCAAATTGTATAGGTGCACTAATTCGGTGAAGAGATGGTGATACAAGTGCAATATGGATGGTAGATATAGGTTTTTGTAATCTGAAAATATAAAAACAACAAGGTAACAAGTAAAAAAAGTGAGCACAAACGGTATTGCAATGCTTGAAAACAATGCCTAGGGTCCGTACTTTCGCTAGTGCAATCTCTCAATGCTAATATAATTGGATCACATAACCATCCCTTGACGTGCAACGAAGAATCACTCCAAAGTTCTTATCTAGCAGAGAACATAAGAAGAAATTGTTTGTAGGGTACGAAACCACCTTAAAGTTATCCTTTCCGATCGATCTATCCAAGAGTTCGTACTAAAATAACACCAAGTTATCCTTTCCGATCAATCTATATAGAGTTCGTACAAAAATAACACCATATGATACGCATCAACCAACTCTAATGTCACCTAAATACTCCAATGTCACCACAAGTATCCATGAGTTAATTATACGATACGCATCAAACAATTTCAGATTCATAATACTCAATCCAACACAAAGAACCTCAAAGAGTGCCCCAAGATTTCTATTGGAGAACATAGGACAAGAACGTGCATCAACCCCTATGCATAGATTACCCCAATGTCACCTCGGGAATCCGCAAGTTGAGTACCAAAGCATACATCAAGTGAATCAATAGAACACCCCATTGTCACCACGGGTATCCATATGCAAGACATATATCAAGTGTTCTCAAATCCCATATTCAATCCAACATAACGATATCTCAAAGGGAAAGATTCAATTCATCACAACATGATAGCAAGAGAATAACATCATATGATCCGACTATATTAACAAAGCCCGTGATACATAAAGATCGTGACATCTCAACACGAGAGAGAGAGAGAGAGATTGAACACATAGCTACTGGTAGAAACCGTCAGCCTCGAGGGTGGACTACTCCCTCCTCGTCATGGCCTCCGCCGAGATGATGAAGATGGCCACCGGAGATGATCTACCCTCTCTGGCAGGGTACTGGAACGCCTCCAGATTGGTTTTTCATCGATACGGAGAGTTGCGGCGGCGGAACTTCTGATCTAGGGTTATTTTGGGGGGTTTCTGAATATATAGGTTTTTTGGGTGTCGGTTTCACGCGAAGATGGGCCACGAGTGGACCACAAGACACCAGGGCGCGCCGGATTGGCCTGGCAGGCCCTGGTGGGTTGTGCCCACCTCGTGGCTCTTCTGGCCCTCCAACAAAGCTTCTAGTGCCTCTTTTATTCCAAAAAAACCGTCAAAAAGTTTTGTTGCATTTGGAGAACTTTGATTTCTGCACAAAAAACAACACCACGGTAGTTCTGCTGAAAACAGCGTCAGTCCGGGTTAGTTCCAAAAAATGATATAAAATTGCTATAAGATGATTGTAAAACATCGAATAATGATAATATAACAGCATGGAACAATAAAAAAAATTATAGATAAGTTGGAGACGTATCACTGCCTATGCCCCGAAGAATTCAACAAGATTAGCCGTCTTGAGAATGCAAAGGAAATTTTAGATACTTTGGTTGATATGCACGAAGATACCAAATCCATCAGGGAATCTAAGTTGGATGTGCTACAAAGTCAACTTGATAAGTTCAAGATGAAGGATGGTGAAGGAGTCGCGGAAATGTACTCTAGACTTGTTCTCATCAGAAATGAGATTGTCGGCTTAGGAAGTGAAGAGATGACCGACAAATTCATCATCAAGAATATCCTTAGAGCCTTGGATGGAAAGTTGATACGTCTCCAACGTATCTATAATTTATGAAGTATTCATGCCATATTTACAACAATTTTATATGGTTTTGGTATGATTTGCACGAAATTAACCCGGACTGACGTTGTTTTCAGCAGAACTACCGTGGTGTTGTTTTTTGTGCAGAAATAAAAGTTCTCCAAATGCAACTAAACTTTCTGACGATTTTTTTGGAACCAAAGAGGCACTAGAAGCTTCGTGGGAGGGCCAGAAGAGCCACGAGGTGGCCACAACCCACTAGGGCGTGCCAGCCCCCTCTGGCGTGCCCTGGTGTCTTGTGGGCCCCTCGTGGCCCATCTTCGCGTGAAACCGACGCCCAAAAATCCTATATATTCAGAAACCCCCAGAAATAACCCTAGATGAGAAGTTCCGCCACCGCAAGCCTCTGTAGCCACGAAAAAACAATCTAGACCCCGTTTCGGCACCCTGCCGGAGGGGGAAATCATCACCGGAAGTCATCTTCATCATCCCTATGGTCTCCATGATGAGGAGGGAGTACTCCACCCTCGGGGCTGAGGGTTTGTACCAGTAGCTATGTGTTTAATCTCTCTCTCTCTCATGTTCTTAATTTGGCACGATCTTGATGTATCGCGGGCTTTGTTAATATAGTTGGATCATATGGTGTTTTCCCCTCTCTATCTTGTTGTGATGAATTGAGTTTTCCCTTTGAGATTTCGTTATTACCCGATTGAATACTTTTATGGATTTGAGAGCACTTGATCTATGTCTTGGAACTCAACTCGCGGATTCCCGAGGTGACATTGTGATGCGGAGCATCCTACGTACATCACCATGACAAGAGTCCATTTGGCAAGTGACACGTTCCACATCAACTCCACATACATAAAGGTGAATCATCTCATTTACACGTGCTCACTTGACCCCTTCGAGGATGGTTTACTACTTGACACTCCTCTCGTGTGCATGCATAGGTATTGTCGAAGCTTCATGGAGGACGAGGAGGAGTGCGAGCGCTAGTGTACACCTACACCATCCGCGAGGGAAGCTTGGAAGCGGAGACGAAAGAAGACGGAGCTGCAGAGTCTACAGCGGCCGGACGTCCGACAGCTTCCGGATGTCCGACGTCTTCCGGACGTTCGACGCCTGGAGTCCAGCCCAGCCAGAGGACGGATAGAGCTCTACAGCGGCCGGACGACCGACGCTGCCCGGACGTACGACACATCCCAGCCTCCGGACGTCCGAGCCTCTCCGGAAATCCGGACCCAAGATACCCGCGCCGAAATCTTGGATTTCCGAAGCCACCGGACGACCGACGCCCTCCGGACGTCCGGTCCTTCGCGAGCCGTCGGACGTCTGACAACCTCCGGACGTCCGGCACCGCCTGTGCGCAGCCGTGGGCCTTTGGCCTTGTATCTCTCTCTCACTTACCCCTTCGTGGCTAAGACTATATATACTCTTCCCCTACCTCCTTCCTAGGGTTAGCAATAGTTTAGCTCATAGATTAGTTGAGCATTGCTCCTTCCATATACTTCTCCTAGGAGATTGCGACCTCCACGTGTGAGAAGATCTTATGGATGTCAAGGCCCCTATCTAGGGAAGATCCCTAGTGGATTCAAGGCCTCATCTCCCTATGGGATTTGGGATGAACTCTACCATGTATCATCTTTCTCTTTGTTGTTCTTGTACCCTTGTGGATCTTGTGTGGATGTGAGCATAGTGGATGTGTGATTGGACTTGTTTTGAGTGTTTCTCTTGTGATTTTCCCCTCGTGTTCTTCGTATTCATTCACAAATCCACCCCCAATTCGTGAAAGATCGACGCACACGGGTGTGCCCCGTATCATATTGGTATCAAGAGCCACGTTGCCACGAATTTGGAGCCCTACCCCCCCTCACTTTTCTTGCATTAGTTCGTGTTTTTCTTCCTAATTTCGAAAATCTCCACAAAAAGAGCCCCCAAAAAAATTCTTGTGATTTGTTGTTCTAGTGAGTTTTTGTTGATTTTGATCCGTGGATCTAGTGTTTGGCAAGTGGATGTACTTCCCTTGGCGTTCCCTAGCCCCAATTTTTCTTTTTCCCCTTCAATTTCAAGCCCAAAATCATCAATTTCCGCACAAAATCGCATCCCGAATCTCAGATCCCGAGCTGACCCAGACCCTTCGGACGTCCGACCATTTCCGGACGTCCGGACCCATCCGAAGCCTCGGACGTCCGACAGCCTCCGGACGTCCGGAACCCCTAAACAGACCCGAACTCTCGGATTTCCGGCCCGTCCGGACGTCCGATCCCCGGATGTCCGTCACTTCTCGGACGTCCGTAACCTGTAAAAACTGACTCGGCTGGAATTTTGTTTCGGCCATAACTAATTCATCCGAACTCCGATTTGGGTGTTCTTTAGCTCGTTTTGTAGCTATTGACATCCACCATCCCACAAAATTAGTTCCACCATCATTTGACACAATCATATTTTTCATAATTTGGCAAGTTTGCCCGGGCCCTCCACCATATCATCCACAATACCACCATAGACTTTCGCAACCTAACCCATTTTGGTTACCATTGCATTTGTGGCTGCTTGAGTTGTGATTTGAGTCTCCTAAGGTGTTTTGGCTACTTAGGGACGGTTACTTCTTCTTCAACCACCGGTGACTTGTATCGGTCCATCATCTACACCGACCACCGTTGTTCGACATCGACGATGACCATCCATCCTTTGAGACCATCTTCAACCGGAAGCAAGGCTGGTTACTCCCGACTTTGTGAAAGGTTAAGTGTGACGAAGGTATCCATTCCGTCATACACTTTTCCTTCCTTGTCATTACATCTTGATAGCCCCACCATCTTTGTGATTACCTTCATACCTATTGAGACTAGCTATCCGAGTATTGCCGGGCTTCGCGAAAACTTGTGCACCATAGTGATACGATATCATATTGTTACATTAATTGAAACATCATATAGTGCAATTGTTTGCTCCCGTGCATATCTTGTGATACTTGTCTCATATTTTTGGTTGAGGCTCAATAAGAATAGTGGAAAGAAGGAGAGAAAAAAAACTTCTAAGCAAGAAAGAAAGATCAAAGCTTATAAGCATAGAGTTGAGCATGAAAAGAAATACTTGTGCATGAGGATACATGGAATAGGAAACGTTTTGCTTGCATGAATAGGATTGGTGCCAAGTGGTGAATCGTGCCCAAACGTGCAATCAAGCTAGCGTCTCTCCTAGTGTTTGTGCAACACGAGTTTAGCCTTCGTTAGGAAATTTTGTATTGCTCATTCCTATAGTTGCACAAGCTCCATTATCCCACCGTGTGTGTTTCTTTATTGCCTTCGTCTATATTTGTGATCACTTGCTTTGCATTTGAGTCCTTTGGATTTATTTCAACTTTTACAATATCTTGGACTTCAATTTGCATGAATTTGTGCCACTAACCCTACCGAGCTCCACTATAAGCCATTTGTGTAGGTTGTGAGAATTGGACAAGGTTTTTCACCAAGTGCACTCTTTTCCTTGCTTACATTGTGGTCTTTTGAGATCCATCTACAACTTCGGAAAGAGGTAATTTTGGTATGTTCATTCCATCTCGTTCTCACGCCTTCTCGAGTGCTTCCATGGATAGGGACGGCACATCTCCTTCGGTCTACAACAACAATGACGAGTTCGATGCCATGAAGAAAACCATCGACGCCAAGATGGATGCTCATTTGGAGGAGCTCAAGGCCCTCATCAAGAACCGCACGAGATCTTCATCATCTTCGAGAAGACGCTCAAGTGCACATTCTTACGAGCTACTATCTCCGGCAAGATCGAACCGGCATCGACACCATCAACGACATGAAGAAATAACGACGCCAACATCAAGGCGTCCAACAAAGAACAAGTGTGAAGGTCACGAGCTCGACATCAACCACCGCTCGATGACTTCACCAACTACCTTGCCATCTTCGCCAAGCGACTTCAAGGCATCTTCACCTTTGGATATGCGGGATCTTCGCCGACAAGTAATTCAAGAGAAGCTCCCCAAGCTCAAGTCCGCGAATTCCATGAGCTACTACGACCTCGACATCGACCACGAGATTCCTTTCTATGGGAGTCAAGACCCCGAGGAGTATCTCGCGTGGGAGCGCAAGATGGACACATACCTCAAGCTACTTCAAGTCCCTTCCGAAGATCAAGTGAAGTGCGCCACAAGAAACTTCCATGACTACGTGTCGACATGGTGGCTTCACACATCTTCGATGAGCTTCGACATGAGTTGGTCCAAGTTGAAGAAAGCGTTGCGGCGAGAGTTTGTGCCTTCTACATACACGGAACATCTTCAACGCCAATTGGAGAACACCATACAAGGATCCAAGTCCCTCGATGAGTACTTCATGAAGATGAAGAAAGCCTTGCGACGAGCCAGTGTGGACGACCCCATTTGGATGAAGTTCCACTTCATGATGGGATTGAACAACGACATCGCCAAGACTATCTTCCACAACAACTACGAGTCTCTCGAAGACCTCTACATTGGTGCTCTCATGGCGGAACATGAACTCAAGGCCAAGGCTACTCGACCCCGAGCACACTTCGCGACGACCAAGCTCCACGACGTCGAGCATGAGGATGGTACCACCAAGATGTCCAAGCCCGACGAGCTCCAAGACGACGCTCCAACGTCCGACTTCACCGCCATCCCTCTTTGTGGTATTGACGATGCCGAGTCTACCATGACTCTTTTTGAAGATGGCGCGAAGATGACCATGACTACAGAGCCACTCAAGGAACATGCTTTGGAGGCGAGCGACAAGGTGGCGAGCAAGAATGACGCTTCCATCTTTGGAGGCGAGAGTGATGATGTGCCATCTTCGGCCTTCATCCACGGCGACGGTGACGAGTTGGTTGAGCATGGGATTTTCCCTTCGACCACGGCGGTGTTTGGTGATGAGTTGAGAGACTTAGGCCACCATATTGAGAGTGAGAGTGACTTCACCACTAGATCCATATATGATGAGTTGCCTCAATTCCAATGTGAGGAGAGCCACAAACCCCACCACTTGAGTGAGATGAGTGACTCCACCATATGTGAGTTTGAGTGCACATACCTTGAGGGAGTGTGTGAGCCACCACATAGAGAGAGTGAGGTAGTTGAGAGGGCATGTGAGGCCATTTCGATTTCTAACAACTTAACCTCTTCCTCTATTATGTCTTCTCCTTTGGTGCTAGGTCCCATATTCGATGACGCGCCGACCCTTGACGACTTCATCCTCACCTTGGACAAGACGATGGCCATGGTGGTACATGAAGCACCCCCCACATGGTTCCATCACGATGAAGATGACCACAAGTTGGTCTATGCAACCTCACCTACACCACATGAGTGGAATGAAAAAGGTAACTTAGGTGAAGGTGATGTTCTTGTCCCACTAGTGGACTTTGATTGCTTGCATGTTGATGATCACCCTATTTCGATGCTTCATGATTATGCGACTTCCTCATGTGATGAATTGCCCATTTATAATGAGTTTGAAGATTCTCATGTGGTGTTTATTAGTTATGATGCCATGTTGCATAGGATACCTTGTGCGAACTCTATAGGTCACATCATGTTTGAAAATTCGCTTGACTTGTCATATGCTATGCATGAGATCACCCATATTGCATCTTCGCAATCTCATCGTAGTAACTATGCATATGCCATTAAAATAAACCCAATTTGCACATATGGCATAGATGAAAAACCCATGGTTATTGGCATTTGATTTTCTTGTGGTGATATTGCCATGCTCCCTTTGCATCATTTGCGCAATTGCTCACATATGACATGCCATGACGACCATGCTTTGGATATGCATTGTTTTGGATGTTATCCATATTCTCCATATTATGCTTCCGCTATTGCACATGAAGAGACCCCCATAGTTTCCTCATTCACATTAGGAGATTTTGATCCATCCTACACTTTGCATAATCCCCACAATTGTGCGCCAACTATGCTTACCATTGATATGAATGATATGCTTGTGCCACATACTTGCTACAATTTGCGTCCCAATCATGTTGAGCATAATAACTATCATTGCATGATGGATGACGTATTCATATACCATGCCTCAAATTACTTTGAGCGTTGTTTTTCTTGTGCTAACTCACACGTGCACATACACATCATGATAGATGATGTGTACATTTACCACGCACACACTTTGTTTCGTGTGTCTCCTTGTTGTGTAGGTACTCTCGAATACTCGTCAACCTCACAATCCCATGAGTTGACGAAAAGAGCTCTTGAGAGCACCGACGCCTTGGGATTCATCAGAATGTGTCTCCAACCATTCCCCTCGCGCAAGGACTATGCGCACCTCTTTTACTTGGCTCTCGCATGGCTATGGCTCCTTGCTCATTCCACTTATTATGCCCATATTGCCATGTTCACTTTGCATGATATGCACATTTCTATGCCCTTGCCATGTAATTGTGACCCATGCTTTGCATTTCACATGACACTCTATTATACGACTTATATGTGTATTTGCAAGCTTGGTGGAGATATTAGTTGCTATTGTCATGTTTGCTTTGTGCCCCATGCCTATGATGATACATTGATCATGTTTTGTGTTCGTACTTGCGATATGTCATGTGCATTATTGATGTCCACTATTTGCTCACACGACATGATTGCCATGATTTCCTCTAGTATATTGCATCTTCACACTACTAGTTTGCACGACATGATCACTATGCTTGACTTGTTTGCCTCACACATGATGACCAATTGCTCTTTATATTGTGTTGAGTGCCACACTGTCTTCACTACACCATATGCACATTATGCTTGGATTGCCTTGCACTTTGGCTTACCCCATGTGTTTAGACACTTCATATTACTTGGTGTTGTGAATGATTCCTATGCATACCATAGACCTTTTGTTGATTGCTTTGTGCATGCGTGCTATGACCTTGAGGTACATGCTTGTTATATTGTCACACATATTGGCATCCCTACCTCACCTAGGCATACTTGTTTCCATGATAGCATTGATTGTGCTCAATTTATATGCTCACATGCCATGCCACAATCCTTTGTCACACCACATGTTATGCATGATGACAACACTTGTGCGGTGCTTCACCACTTGAATGATTGGTTTTGCACTAACACTAACCACATTTGTTTTTCCAAGTGTCTGTCATGTTTGCTCCTTTTGAAGGAATTACTAGATGGTGCGACATTGGAGAGTGCCCATTCCGAGTTTGATGATGATGAGCGTTTGGTGACCGTCCACCTCTACACGGTGACGCCATCTCTTTCCCATGGTGATTTGGATTTCGATCCGAGGAAGGATCTTTCCCAAGGGGGAGGGGATGATGCGGAGCATCCTACGGACATCACCAAGACAAGAGTCCGTTTGGCAAGTGACACGTTCCACATCAACTCCACATACATAAAGGTGAATCATCTCCTTTACACGTGCTCACTTGACCCCTTCGAGGATGGTATACTACTTGACACTCCTCTCGTGTGCATGCATAGGTATTGTCGAAGCTTCATGGAGGACGAGGAGGAGTGCGAGCGCAAGTGTACACCTACACCATCCGCGAGGAAAGCTTGGAAGCGGAGACGAAAGAAGACGGAGCTACAGAGTCTACAGCGGCCGGACGTCCGACAGCTTCCGGACGTCCGACGTCTTCCGGACGACCGACGCCTGGAGTCCAGCCCAGCCAGAGGGCGGATAGAGTTCTACAGCAGCCGGACGACCGATGCTGCCCGGACGTCCGACACATCCCAGCCTCCGGACGTCCGAGCCTCTCCGGAAATCCGGACCCAAGATACCGGCGCCGAAATCTCAGATTTCCGAAGCCTCCGGACGATCGACGCCCTCCGGACGTCCGGTCCTTCGCGAGCAGTCGGACGTCCGACAACCTCCGGAGGCACTGCCTGTGCGCAGCCGTGGGCCTTTGGCCTTGTATCTCTCTCTCACTTACCCCTTCGTGGCTAAGACTATATATACTCTTTCCCCTACCTCCTTCCTAGGGTTAGCAATAGTTTAGCTCATAGATTAGTTGAGCATTGCTCCTTCCATATACTTCTCCTAGGAGATTGCGACCTCCACGTGTGAGAAGATCTTATGGATGTCAAGGCCCCTATCTAGGGAAGATCCCTAGTGGATTCAAGGCCTCATCTCCCTATGGGATTTGGGATGAACTCTACCATGTATCCTTTTTCCCTTTGTTGTTCTTGTACCCTTGTGGATCTTGTGTGGATGTGAGCATAGTGGATGTGTGATTGGACTTGTTTTGAGTGTTTCTCTTGTGATTTTCCCCTCGTGTTCTTCGTGTTCATTCACAAATCCACCTCCAATTCGTGAAAGATCGACGCACACGGGCGTGCCCCGTATCACATTGGGGTAATCTATGCATAGGGGTTGATGCCCGTTTTTGTCCTACTTTCTCCGGTAGAAATCTTGGGGCACTCTTTGAGGTTCTTTGTGTTGGATTGAGTATTATGAATCTGAAATTGTTTGATGTGTATCGTATAATTAACTCATGGATACTTGTGGTGACATTGGAGTATCTAGGTGACATTAGAGTTGGTTGATGCGTATCATATGGTATTATTTTAGTACGAACTCTTAGATAGATCGGTCTGAAAGGATAACTTGGTGTTATTTTAGTATGAACTCTTGGATAGATCGATCGGAAAGGATAACTTTAAGGTGGTTTCATACCCTACAAACAATTTCTTCTTATGTTCTCCGCTAGATAAGAACTTTGGAGTGATTCTTCGTTGCACGTTGAGGGATGGTTATGTGATCAAATTATATTATCATTGTTGAGAGATTGCACTAGCGAAAGTACGGACCCTAGGCCTTGTTTTCAAGCATTGCAATACCGTTTGTGCTCACTTTTGTTACTTGCTACCTTGCTGTTTTTTATTGTTACTATTACAAAAATCAATACCTATTACCATTACTACACTTGTATCACCATCTCTTCGCTGAACTAGTGCACCTATACAATTTACCATTGTATTTGGTGTGTTGGGGACACAAGAGACTTTTTATTATTTGGTTGCAGGGTTGTTTGAGAGAGACCATCTTCATCCTACACCTCCCACGGATTGATAAACCTTAGGTCATCCACTTGAGGGAAATTTGCTACTGTCCTACAAAACTCTGCGCTTGGAGGCCCAACACGAGTCTACAAGAACAAGTTGTGTAGTAGACATCAAGCTCTTTTCTGGCGCCGTTGCCGGGGAGGTGAGTGCTTGAAGGTATATCTTTAGATCTTGCAATTAAATCTTTTAGTTTCTTGTTTTTCACTAGTTTGGTTTTATAAAAGAAAACTACAAAAAAATGGAGTTTAGGTTGCATCAATTGTTTCGTCTTTATAAAGTCTTTCATGAAAATGATGGTTCGGGAAATTATGCTCAATTGGTAGAGGAAGAATTTATGAAAATACTTAATGAGAATTCCTTGATTGATGAGCATGATATAAATATTGTTATTATGAATTCTCTGAATATCCATGATGCTAATGATATGCAAAGCCACAAGCTTGGGGATGCTATGTTTGATGAAGATGATATTTTTTGTCCCCCAAGTTTTGATGAGCAAATTTATTATGATGATGGCATGCCTCCTATCTATGATGATTATGATGATGACATGTATGCTATAAAGAGTAATAGTAACCATGAAACTTGTCATCATGATTTTAATATTGAATGTGGTTATGTCAATCAAGTGTCTCATGATAGTTATTTTGTTGAGTTTGCTCCCACTACCATGGATGAAAAGCAATTTGCTTATGTGTAGAGTAATGAAAATTCTATGCTTGTGCATCATGAAAAGAATGGTTTATGTGATAGTTATATTGTTCAATTCCTTCATGATGCTACTGAACTTTATTATGAGGGAGGAACATAAGCTTGTAGGAATTGCAATAATATCAAGTTTCCTCTCTATGTGTTCAAAGTTTTAAAGTTATGCTTGTTTTGCCTTCCTATGCTGGTTGATTCTTGCTCCCATAAATTATTTGCTCACAAAATCTCTATGCATAGGAAGTGGGTCAGACTTAAATGTGCTTGTCATGAGATTCATGATGCTCTCTTGCATGTTTCAATTACTATTCCTATGTGAGCATCATTGAAATCATCATGCCTATCTAAAAGGCTTTAAAGAAAAGCGCTTGTTGGGAGGTAACCCAACCCTTTTACTTTCTGTTTTTGAGTGTTCACATGAATAATCTACTGTAGTAATCATGTTTTGTGTCTTTTATTTCAATAAAGTGCCAAGTAAAGCCTTTGGGATAGTATGCATACTTGTTGATTTGATTCTGTGCTAAAACAGAAACTTTTGCCTCCACTAAAGAATTTCTCTGATTTTACTTGAGCGTCAAAAACTTCTGAAATTTTTAGTTTATATACAAATTCTTCAGGTTGTCCAAATTTTTCAGAATGTTTAGAGACAAGGAAGTATGGTTACACTACAGATCTTCACAGACTGTTCTGTTTTTGATAGATTCCGTTTTGCATGCGTAGTTTGCTTGTTTTAGTGTTCCCATGGCTTATATTCAGTGATATAAATTATGGGAATGATAGAATACAATAGGTATTATGTGAGAATAATTATGAATCTTGTCTTGACAGTACCTAAGTGAATGATATTTATTTATTATACTAACCCATCTCACGAAGTTCCGTTAAGTTTTGTGTGATTGAAGTTTTCAAGTTTTGGGTGAGATACCGATATGAGTAGAATAAGGAGTGACAATAACCTAAGCTTGGGGTTGCCCAAGGCACCCCAAGGTAATATCCAAGGAAGACTCAAGCGTCTAAGCTTGGGGATTCCCCGGAAGGCATCCCCTCTTTCGTCTTCAACACTATCGGTATATCTTACTTGGAGCTATATTTTTATTCGTCACATAATATGTGTTTTTCTTGGAGCATCATTTTATTTTGTTAGTATTTTGTTACTGTTATTTATAATCTTGTTTTTCAATAAAAAGTTATAAGAATTGCCTTTAGGATGCTTGAATTGCATGTTTGATGTGTGCTGTGTAAAAACAGAAACTTTTGCTATAGTGTTTGAATTTTCATATTTTACTGGAACGTGGAAAGTTTCTGAAATGTTTACACAGTATTGTAATATAAATTATTTATCATGTACTAAATTTTCATAAATTTTTGAGTTACATAAGTACACTGTTTTCATAAATTGCTACAGACTATTCTGTTTGGACAAATTGCTATCATAGTTTTGTTATCTACTTATCCTATAGTTTCCATAGCCTATATTCGTAGATATAAATTGTGGAAATGATAGTAAACAGTAGATGATGTTTGAAAATTATTGTGCAACTTGTCTTGGTAGTACATGAAGTGTTGATTTGTTCTTATGTGTACTAACCTATCTCACGAGTTCTTTTTGAGTTTTGTGTGGATGAAGTTTTTGAGACTTAGGTGAAACCGGAATATGAAAGGATTGAACGAGATACAAAAGCTCAAGCTTGGAGATTCCCAAGGCTCCCCAAGTAAATATTTCAAGAAGTCTCAATCATCTAAGCTTGGGGATGCTACGCATCCCACCTCTCTTCGTCAACTATCGGTTAGCCTATGTTGAGCCTAAATTTTTATTCGTTCACATGATATGTGCTATTCTTGGAGTGCTATTTTTTTTAGTTTGTTGTTTGAATAAAATACTCATATCTTAAAATATTTATTGATATATAGAGAGTCCTCACATAGCTACTTTATTGTTTTACTACTCATTGATCTTCACTTGTATCTTTTGAGAGTAGTTTGATGTTTACTCTTGTGCTTCACTTATATCATAAGAGTAAGTTGTGAATGAATGAAATATCATAAATCTGAAATTATCAATGTGCTATATTCTTAGTAGCAAGTTCACATTTGGTTTATAAAGTAAAATCTATTGAAGTTTAACAATCACTGTATTGGTCATATGAGCAATTCATGAATGATTAGTATAAGAAAGAGAACTTTCACATACAAATATATTATCTTGGACATCTTTTATGATTGTGAATGCCCATTAATTATTTTCAAACTTGATCAAATAGTTTAAGTTGGATAAGGAATACAACGTAATGGTTATGTTCGGGTATATTTGCATAGAAGTTATATTGTTATGGATCCTCTAACATGTGGTGCTTGTTTAGAACCTTTTGCTAGCCAAAACTTCGTACTAAGTAGAGATACTACTTGTGCATCCAAATACTTGAGCCAAGTTTATTCCATGAGAGTCCACCATACCTACCTATATATGGTATTTCACTGCCATTCCAAGTAAATTTGCATGTGCCACCTCTAAAACCTTCAAATAAACATCCGTTTTGTGTGCTCGTACCGCTCATGGAGCGACGGGGCGGTCATTATCTTCCATGCTAAGCGAGTTATTCTCAAGATGAGTGTTTATTCACTTGTCATTGCACGAGAGAGGCTGGTAAAAAGGATGCCCAGTCCTGCATAGTACAAAAATAAATAAACAAAAACTCCCCCTAGAAAGTTGATTGTTTGGAGGGCAACCGTGGATTCGGCCAGCCATGGAATGTGTTTGAATGGTGGAGGGGGAGTAAACTTTCAATTCTGTTTGGGAACCGCCAATAATGTGATTAGCATGGAGATATTGAAAACTCTGTTGTGACGTTGACAGGAAAGGCACACCACTCAAAATTACTTATTCATCTCTGTTTTTAAACAATGAGCTCTGGCACCTCTGTAAATTCCTGCTTCCCTCTGCGAAGGGACAATCTATTTATTTTCATGTTTTCCTATTCATGTTGAGTCAACTTCTTATTCCAACCTCAGTCTATTAGTTGGCAAGCATCATGTGGTGGGGAAAGATCCAAACATATATATCCAGTCAAATATATTTAATCATGATTAATTATTGTTGACAATTATCTTCATGATAAGTATGTTGGGAGGCGAAATATTAAGCCCCTATCTTTCTATGTGTTTGATGGATGTTGTTTGTTCTAAAAATATGCCTTGAGTATTAGCAATCATAAAATACTATATGATAATTGAGTATGTGGAGCTCTTACAAAACTTGATGATGCATTGAAATTGTTTGGTGACCAAGAACATAGATTGTTAAGTTTCAAGTAAATGAATTGTTTGAACCATGACATGTGAATTGGTTGCTATTTTATCATGATGAATTTTATGAGAAAGAGTTGCTGTTATGATGCTAGGAAAAGTGGTTGAAATTATCGTTGATCAAACTTATGCACTATGCTAGCATTCACACTTCATAAATTATTTTCTTTTATCATTTACCTACTCGAGGACGAGTAGG
This sequence comes from Elymus sibiricus, assembly GCA_039707655.1. NCBI lineage: Eukaryota > Viridiplantae > Streptophyta > Magnoliopsida > Poales > Poaceae > Elymus > Elymus sibiricus. Next base: position 351,606,532 of record CM077667.1, on the reverse strand, counting down.
AATTAAGCTTGGGGATGCTGATACGTCTCCAACGTATCTATAATTTATGAAGTATTCATGCCATATTTACAACAATTTTATATGGTTTTGGTATGATTTGCATGGAACTAACCCGGACTGACGTTGTTTTCAGCAGAACTACCGTGCCGTTGTTTTTTGTGCAGAAATAAAAGTTCTCCAAATGCAACGAAACTTTTTGACGATTTTTTTGGAACCAAAGAGGCACTAGAAGCTTCGTGGGAGGGCCAGAAGAGCCATGAGGTGGCCACAACCCACCAGGGCGTGCCAGCCCCCTCTGGCGTGCCCTGGTGTCTTGTAGGCCCCTCGTGGCCCATCTTTGCGTGAAACCGACGCCCAAAAATCCTATATATTCAGAAACCCCCAGAAATAACCCTAGATGAGAAGTTCCGCTGCCGCAAGCTTCTGTAGCCACGAAAAACCAATCTAGACCCCGTCCCGGCACCCTACCGGAGGGGGAAATCATCACCGGAGGCCATCTTCATCATCCCTATGGTCTCCATGACGAGGAGGGAGTACTCCACCCTCGGGGCTAAGGGTTTATACCAGTAGCTATGTGTTTAATCTCTCTCTCTCTCTCTCTCTCTCTTGTGTTCTTGATTTGGCACGATCTTGATGTATCGCGGGCTTATTTAATATAGTTGGATCATATGGTGTTTTCCCCTCTCTATCTTGTTGTGATGAATTGAGTTTTCCGTTTGAGATTTCGTTATTACCGAATTGAATACTTTTATGGATTTGAGAGCACTTGATCTATGTCATGGCACTCAACTCGCGGATTCCCAAGGTGACATTGGGGTAATCTATGCATAGGGGTTGATGCACGTTTTTGTCCTACTTTCTCCGGTAGAAATCTTGGGGCACTCTTTGAGGTTCTTTGTGTTGGATTGAGTATTATGAATCTGAAATTGTTTGATGTGTATCGTATAATTAACTCATGGATACTTGTGGTGACATTGGAGTATCTAGGTGACATTAGAGTTGGTTGATGCGTATCATATGGTATTATTTTAGTACGAACTCTTAGATAGATCGGTCTGAAAGGATAACTTGGTGTTATTTTAGTACGAACTCTTGGATAGATCGATCGGAAAGGATAACTTTAAGGTGGTTTCGTACCCTACAAACAATTTCTTCTTATGTTCTCCGCTAGATAAGAACTTTGGAGTGATTCTTCGTTGCACGTTGAGGGATGGTTATGTGATCCAATTATATTATCATTGTTGAGAGATTGCACTAGCGAAAGTACGGACCCTAGGCCTTGTTTTCAAGCATTGCAATACCGTTTGTGCTCACTTTTGTTACTTGCTACCTTGTAGTTTTTGTTGTTACTATTACAAAAATCAATACCTACTACCATTACTACACTTGTATCACCATCTCTTCGCTGAACTAGTGCACCTATACAATTTACCATTGTATTTGGTGTGTTGGGGACACAAGAGACTTTTTATTATTTGGTTGCAGGGTTGTTTGAGAGAGACCATCTTCATCCTACGCCTCCCACGGATTGATAAACCTTAGGTCATCCACTTGAGGGAAATTTGCTACTGTCCTACAAAACTCTGCGCTTGGAGGCCCAACACGAGTCTACAAGAACAAGTTGTGTAGTAGACATCAAAAGTACGACACCGTGTGCACATTGATCCAAATGATGCCAAACTACAAAGATCTCAAGCCTACGAATGTCATTGGAAGGATTGTCGCTCATGAGATGTCACTCAAAGATAAGGAAGAGCTTCATAACAAGTCAAGCGATGCTTACAAAGCTTCAAGTGACACTCCCGCTACATCAAACGACAACCTTGTAACCAATGAAGAGATAAGCCTCATGGTCAAGAAATTCAACAAGTTGTACAAGAGTAGAGGCATAGAAAGAAGCTCCAACTCAAGATATGAAGAGAAGCGTTCATCTAGTCGTGACCAGAATTGTTACAATTGTGGAAGGCCCGGACACTACTCCAATGAGTGCACGGCTCCCCACAAAAGAAGAGAAGAGTCACCTAGAAGAAAGAGCTCAAGAGATGAGTCACCTCGAAGAGAGAGAAGGAGTAGAGATGATCGTTATGAACGAAGACACTCCCGTAGAAGTAAAGACTCGGAGAAGAAGGACAAGTACACCAAGAGCTACACAAGAAGAAGACATCAAGCTCATGGTGGTGAATGGGTTTCCGGCTCCGATTCCGACAACCAATCCGAGAGAAGCTATCACTCCGACTCCGACTATAGTCAAGATGAAGGTGTTGCCGGACTTGCACTCGTTTCCTCCAACTCCTATGACATATTTGATTCACCAAATGAAGGGAGTGGAAGTTGCTTCATGGCTAAAGGGCCCCAAGGTATCACACCCCGAATACATTGACTTTAATAGTGATGAGGATGACTTACTTGGAGATGATGACTTGCTATTTGACAAAACTAGTGATATTAGTCAAAATGAACTTGATAATAATCATGTTAGTCAAGATAAGTCATGTGATGATGATAAGAAGGAAATAGAGAGACTAACTAAAGAATTAAACACTCTTAAGTTAGCCCATGAATCTACTCTAGAAGATCATAGAGAGCTTGTAAGAACTCATGAGAAGCTACGCTTCGAGAAGCTCAATTTGGAGCAAGAACATGAATTTCTTAAAGCTATCAATGATGATCTTCGAAAGAAGACTTCCTCTTATCTAGCCAAACGACTACTCTTGTCTACATTCATTCCACAAGTTAAAACTAAGCAAACTAGTAACAAAGGCAGGAAAAGTTCTTCATCTAGTAGCAACAATAAGAATGATAAATCCAATGATATTGCTTCTAGTAGTTCTATTGATTCCACTAATGATTCTCTTAGCCAAGTTACACTTGAGAAATAAAATGATCTTTTGAAAGGGATTATACAAAAAGGTATCTACAAAAGTCTTGCCGAATGTAAGCAATTCGAGGAGATTGTACGCAAGCATGGAGAATACCGGAAGAACCAAGGCATTGGCTACTTCAACACCAATGGAGTTGAATGGGAAGAAGGTCAAGACCCCAAGCCGAAGTTTGTTCCTCAAAAGGAGATGTATTAACATACTCTCCCCAAGGGAACAAAAGCTCAAGATGACCTTCCACCACAAGACCACAAGCTCAAGGGCAAGGACAAGCTTCAAGGAGAGATTGACACATATGAAGGTGAGTCCAAAGCCATGGTCAAGTGGGTTCCCAAGGCTACTACAAGCTCTACTTCATCAACTCCTACTTCAACTCCAAGGATTCCCATCAATTTGATGTGGGTCCCAAAGAAGAAGAACTAGAGAAGTTCTTGAGGGGTGACTCCGCCAATGAAATTCACTCACATTCATTTTTGGCAAGGACTATTTGCAATCAACTTCAACCTTATGCAATAGTTCAAGGAGTCACACATTCCCTCAAAGGTCAGCAAGGGACAAGGTAATTAATGAATCCATGGTCATCATCATGTATGCATTGCACTTCATGTAGATAGATATCCTTGTATTTGTCTCTTGTGTGGGACTAACCCATGTAGGTGAGAAGAGTAAGAAACAACGAGGATTGCTCCCAACTCAAGATGATCTTCATCAACAACGATCATATACTACTACCTCACCCACATGAAGTCTTCTACGACAAATCCCAAGGTTAGTTTATCCCTCTTAGGGGGGATGTCACATCAAGGGGGAGCTTTACTCTAAGACTTGAGTTAAATGATCTCTTAAAGATGTGAACACATTAAATGCTTTATGTAAAAGTGGTAACACCAATTGTGCTTAAACGATGAGTATGACCTATGATCAAGAATTCTTACTTGGCTCCTAAGTCAATATACTCATATATAGATGACTACGTCATCGCCAAAGTGCTTGGTAGATACTAGAGTAGTTATGCATGTTTGCCATGATTTCATTTGAGATCTTATTGTGTGAGCATGTTGGTATGCATATCTTTTCTCATTCGAGGATATCCAATTGTTGTTATTTGGCTTTCATTTTTCTTTGGCCAATTGGATATACAAGAATGCCTAAGTACCCTCCTCTAGCTATCTATGCTTTCTCGTCTCAAATTCTATTCACGCTTCATCACAAAATTTGAACAAGCACTTCTCGAACCCTCTATGTGAGGAGCACTCGGAGTTCCGTTTCGACAACGAGCTGACTTCCAAAACCTCTCATGTGAATCTCGGTGTAACCAACACCAAAATCTCGGTTCCACTGAATCACTGGGTTGATCTGGTTTTATGACCTCGGTGCAACCGATCCCTAAATCTCGGCCTCATCGAGTTTCACTTTCACCTGGCAGTTATGAAGCTCGGTGGCACCAAAATTTCTGAATCGGTGTCATCGACAGCAACAGGGTATATATACTCCGCGGACCCAAAGTTGAAAATTACTTCGACTCTTCGGCCTCCTGCACCCCTTTGCTGCCGTAGCCGTCGTCTCCGGACCTCCACCTTGCCTCCCGTGCGCCCTCGCCGTAGGAGTTCCTTCGCCGTCGACGGGAATCTTTGCCGTCGTCGTTGCCGTAGGAGGCCTTCACCAAGTTAGGGTAAATCCTAGATTACCTTTGCACTCCCCATCCGATTCATGTGCAATAGGTCGATTTATTCATCTTCCCACTGATTGAACAAGTTCCATCCACCAGATTTTCCATACAGATTAGAGAACAAAAGATTTTAGGTTTAGCCGTCCGCCAAGTGAATCTCAGTGTCACCGAGTCAGATAAACCAGTCTTACCGATTTGTGTTTTTGTTGGGGAACGTTGCATGGGAAACAAAAAATTTCCTACGCACACACAAGATCTATCCATGGTGATGAGCATCTACGAGAGGGGAGATCGGATCTACATACCCTTGTAGATCGCTAAGCGGGAAGCGTTAAGAAACGCGGTTGATATAGTCGAACGTCTTCGCGATCCAAATCGCAATCCGTCCCGCGATCCAATCACGATCCGTCCCGATCTAGCGCCGAACGGACGACACCTCCGCGTTCAGCACACGTACAGCTCGATGACATCTCTGCCTCCTCGATCCAGTGAGCGAGGTCGGAGTAGTAGATGAGTTTTCGGCAACACGACGACGTGGTGGCGGTGGTGGTGCTGCTATCCCGGCAGGGTTACGCCTAGCGCTACTGAAACCGCGAACGGAGGAGAATACGATCTAGGGAGAGAGGTGCGCCAAGGGCTTCGTGTGTGCTCTTGGGGCGCCCCCTCCCCTCTATATATAGGTGGAGGGGCGTGGAGATCAGCCCCTCCAAGCCCTAGGGCGCAGCCAAGGGGGAGGAGTTGGACTCCTAGTCCAATTCCCTCCCTTTCCATAAACAGATGGACTTTCCACCTCTCCCAAGCCACATGGGCCTTGAGGGACTTGTGCGCCTGGCCCAATAAGGCCAGGGCGCCTCTCCTCAGCCCATGCAAACCCTTGGGACGTGGTGGAACCCTTGGTGGACTTCCGGACTCATCCGGAAGTTTCCGGAACCTTCTAGAAGCTTCCCGGTACAATACCGGAAAAACCCGAAACTTTTCCGGACGCCAAAATATGACTTCCCATATATAAATCTTTACCTCCGGACCATTCCGGAGCTCCTCGTGACGTCCGGGATCTCATCCGGGACTCCGAACAACCTTCGGTCACCAACATACAGAAATCAACAATACAAAATCGTCACCGAACGTTAAGTGTGCAGACCCTGCGGGTTCGAAAACTATGTAGACATGACCGAGACAACTCTACGGTCAATAACCAATAGCGGGACCTGGATGCCCATATTGGTTCCTACATATTCTATGAAGATCTTTATCGGTCGAACCACGATGTCAAGGATTCAGACAATCCCGTATGCCGTTCCCTTTGTCCATCGGTATGCTACTTGCCCGAGATTCGATCGTCGGTATCTCCATACCTAGTTCAATCTCATTACCGGCAATTCTCTTTACTCATTCCGTAACACAAGATCCCGTGACTAACTCCTTAGTCACATTGCTTGCAAGCTTCTTGTGATGCTGTGTTACCGAGTGGGCCCAGAGATACCTCTCCGTCATACAGAGTGACAAATCCCAGTCTCGATCCATGCCAACTCAACACACACCCTCGGAGATACCTGTAGAGCACCTTTATAGTCACCCAGTTACGTTGTGACGTTTGATACACATAAGGCATTCCTCCGATGTCCAGGAGTTGCATGATCTCATGGTCATAGGAACATATACTTGACATGGATAAAGCAGTAGCAACAAACTGACACGATCAACTGCTATGCTTACGGTTGGGTCTTGTCCATCACATCATTCTCCTAATGATGTGATCCCGTTATCAGATGACAACTCATTGTCTATGGTCAGGAAACCTTGACCATCTCTGATCAACGAGCTAGTCTAGTAGAGGCTTACTAGGGACACAGTGTTGTCTATGTATCCACACATGTATCTGAGTTTCCGATCAATACAATTCTAGCATGGATAATAAACGATTATCATGAACAAGGAAATATGATAATAACCATTTTATTATTGCCTCTAGGGCATATTTCAAACAGTTTTTGGGCTAAAGAGAACAATCTCGGTGAAACCGAGTTGCTCCTTTCGGTGAAACCGAAAGGGCTGCCAAGTTTCTGTTAATGAGTTTGTTTGTCTCGGTGGCTCCAATTTTTTTGACTCGGTGGAACCGAAATCCACTTTGCAGAAAGTTAAACTTAAGATTTTGAGTTCAAATTTCGAAAAACTTTCTGAATTTTGTGATGCTTATCCCCTCTGATCATCCATATCCATTCGCAGGGTCAATATGTCAGGATCAGATGACAATCAGAATGATTTCAGAGAGACTAGTGTGGATGTGGATGCTGGCACTAGCCGAGATGCTAGTTCCTCATCTTCTGAGGACCCAGGCACTCCCAGCTCACATGGTTTGCCCAAGGCTGCCACCAGGTCAAGGAAGAGGTTGAATTCAGATGAAGAATATATTGATTTTGTGCCAAAAGAGATTCTTTCCAAGAAGAAACAGAAAAAGAAAGACAAGGCTGCTAAGAAATCTGCTAATGAGGCCACTTCTGCTAAGAGGCCAGTCAGGAAAGAGTATGCCAATCCTGATGCTATGAGAGCACCTGAGAGTGCTAAGGCAAATATGACTGTTTCTGTTAAGCCTCCAAAGAAATCTTTGCCCAAGAAGGCAGGAGAAAAGAAGAGGGGAAGAACAATATTTGTGAAGGCAGTTGTGCACCCCTCTACTCCAGAGTACCTTGATGAGGAGGAAGAGGAAGAACCAGTTGTAAAACCTCCTCCTTCCAAGAAGAAGAAGCTCATGGCTGATGCAATGACCAGTCAAGATGCATCCAGAGCCAAGCCTACTGCCCCCAAGAAAGCTGCTGCCACTAAGTCCAAGAAGACAACCAGAGAGATTCCAGCTTCTGAGAAGAACAAGAGATCTTCCACCATTGAAGAAGAGGAAGATATTTCGGTACTGAGGAAGGTGAGACCCCATTTGCCTAAACACAGTGACACTCATCCAATTGCTGATGATATGAAGAAGAGAAAGGATCCATGGCGGAGGAAATGGAGAGCTGATGATCCATATGCCATAAGGAGGAGAACTGATGTTGATACTCGCTTCCACACCAAGGAGCAGCAAGATTTTTATGAGACTATCCTATTGGACAAGAGTCCTGCAATCAGTGACATGAGATATGTCGACTGAAAGTACATCAAGGAGAATGCAGACTATTTTCCTCATGTGCTGGAGAACTTCAAGGCCATTGACATTGATGCTTTTGTTGGCAGAGAGTTCACTCCATGGAACGATGAGATGATCATGCAATTCTATTCCACAACACACTTCTACCCAGATGGCAAGATAGTTTGGATGACTGAAGGTACTGATGTGTACTACGCAACTTTATTCTTGTAGACTTTGTTGTGCCTCCAAGCGCAGAGTTTTGTAGGACAGTAGCAATTTTCCCTCAAGTGGATGACCTAAGGTTTATCAATCCGTGGGAGGTGTAGGATGAAGATGGTCTCTCTCAAACAACCCTGCAATCAAATACAAGAAATCTCTTGTGTCCCCAACACACCCAATAAAATGGCAAATTGTATAGGTGCACTGTTCGGCGAAGAGATGGTGATACAAGTGCGATATGGATGGTAGATATAGGTTTTTGTAATCTGAAAATATAAAAACAGCAAGGTAGCAAGTAACAAAAGTGAGCACAAACGGTATTGCAATGCTTGAAAACAAGGCCTAGGGTCCGTACTTTCGCTAGTGCAATCTCTCAACAACGCTAATATAATTGGATCACATAACCATCCCTCAACGTGCAACGAAGAATCACTCCAAAGTTCTTATCTAGCGGAGAACATAAGAAGAAATTGTTTGTAGGGTCGAAACCACCTTAAAGTTATTCTTTCCGATCGATCTATTCAAGAGTTCGTACTAAGAGAACGTCAAGTTATCCTTTCCGTTCGATCTATCTAAGAGTTCGTACTAGAATAACACCATATGATACGCATCAACCATCTCTAATGTCACCTAGATACTCCAATGTCACCACAAGTATCCATGAGTTAATTATATGATACGCATCAAACAATTTTAGATTCATAATACTCAATCCACACAAAGAACCTCAAAGAGTGCCCCAAGATTTCTATCGGAGAAAGTAGGACAAGAACGTGTATCAACCCCTATGCATAGATTACCCCAATGTCACCGCGGGAATCCGCAAGTTGAGTACCAAAACATATATCAAGTGAATCAATAGAACACCCCATTGTTACCACGGGTATCCACATGCAAGACATATATCAAGTGTTCTCAAATCCAATATTCAATCCAATATAACGATATCTCAAAGGGAAAGATTCAATTCATCACAACAAGGTAGCAAGGGAATAGCATCATGTGATCCGACTATATTAACAAAGCCCATAATACATCAAGATCGTGACATCCCAAGAACACGAGAGAGAGAGATTGAACACATAGCTACTGGTACATACCCTTAGCCCCGAGGGTGGACTACTCCCTCCTCGTCATGGCCTCCGCCGGGATGATGAAGATGGCCACCGGAGATGGATTACCCTCTCCGACAGGGTACTGGAACGCCTACAGATTGGTTTTTCGTCGATACAAAGAGTTGCGGTAGCGGAGCGGAGAGTCTAGGGTTATTTCTGATGGTTTCTATATTTATAGGATTTTTGGGCGTCGGTTTCACGCCAAGATGGGCCACGAGGAGGGCACGATACACCAGGGCGCGCCTGGGCCCTCTGGCGCGCCCTGGTGGGTTGTGCCCACCTCGTGGCTCTTCTCCAGTGGTTCTTCGCTCCAAAATTGCTTATTTGGTCCAGAAAAAATCACCCAAAAGTTTCGGGCGATTCCGAGAACTTTCATTTTCTGCACAAAAACACCACCACGGTAATTCTGCTGAAAACAGCATCAGTCCGGGTTAGTTCTAAATAAATCATATAAAGTGCATCAAAACCATATAAAAGTATTGTAAACATAGATGAATATGGCATGAATACTTCATAAATTATTGATATGTCGGAGACGTATCAGCATCCCCAAGCTTAATTCCTACTCGTCCTCGAGTAGGTAAATGATAAAAGAACTAATTTATGAAGTGTGAATGCTAGCATAATCTATAAGTTTGATCATTGATAATTTCAGTCAATTTTCTAGCATCATAACCAACAACTTTTTCTCATAAAGATCATCATGATAAAGTAGCAACCAATTCACATGTTATGGTTCAAACAACGAATTCTCTTTAAACTTAACAACCTATGTTCTTAGTCACCAAACAATTGCAATTCAACTTATTCTAAACAAAGTCTAAGTAAGAGCTCCACATACTCAATCATCATATAGTCTTCTATGATTGTTAGTACTCAAAGCATATTTTTAGAACAAAAGGCATCCATCGAACACAGAGAAAGATAGGGGCTTAATGTTTCGCCTCCCAACTCATTTATCATAGAGATAATTGTCAACAATAATAAATCATGATCAAATATATTTGACTGGATATATATGTTTGGATCTTTCCCCACCACATGATTCTTGCCAACTAATAAAAGTAGGTTGGAATAAGAAGTTGACTCAACATGAAAAGTAAATAGCATGAAAGTAAATAGATTGTCCCTTCGCAGAGGGAAGCAGGGATTTGCATATGTGCCAGAGCTCATTGTTTAAAACAGAGATGAATATAGTTTTGGGAGGTGCACCCTTCCTGTCAACGTTACGACTAAGAGTTATCAATATCTTCCATGTTAAACTCATTAGCAGCGGTTTCCAAGCGGTAAAAGTAAAGGTTTACTACCCCTCCACCAACAAACACACTCCACGGCTAGCCGAATCCACGGGTACCGTCCATACCAACAACATTCCTGGGGGAGTTTTGTTTAATTATTTGCATTTTTTTTATTTCGGGACTGGGAATCCCTATCACCGCCCCTCTCGTGCAAGGATGAGTGAATAAACACTCATCATGAGAATAACCCGCTTAACATGGAAGATACTGACCGCCCCCCGTCGCTCCATGAGCGGTCCAGGCACACAAAACATATGTTTATTTGAATGTTTAGAGGTGGCACATGCAAATTTACTTGGAACGGCAGTTAAATACCATATATAGGTAGGTATGGTCGACTCTTACGGAAGAAACTTGGCTCAAGGATTTGGATGCACAAGTAGTATCTGTACTTAGTACGAAGTGTTGGCTAGCAAAAGGTTCTAAACAAGCACCACATGTTGGAGGATCCATAACAATATAACTTCTATGCAAATATACACAACCATAACTCATTACGTTGTCTTCCTTGTCCAACTTCAATTAATTTGCTCAAGTTTGAAAATAATTAATGGGTATTCACAATCATAGAAGATGTCCAAGATAATATATTTGTATGTGAAAGTTCTCTTCCTTATACTAATCATTCACGAATTGCTTGTATGACCAATATTGTGATTGTTAAACTTTAATAGATTTTACTTTCTAAACCAAATGTAAACTTGCTACTAAGAATATAGCACATTGATAATTTCAGATTTATGATATTTCATTCATTCATAATTTACCCTTAGGATATAAGTGAAGCACAAGAGTAAACATCAAACTACTCTCAAAAGATATAAGTGAAGATCAATGAGTAGTCAAACAATTAAGTAGCCATGTGATGACTCTCTCTCAATAAAGATTTTCAGATCTGAGTATTTTATTCAAACAACAAACTAAATAAAAATAGCACTCCAAGGATAGCACATGTCATGTGAACGAGTAAAAATTTAGGCTCAACATAGGCTAACCGATAGTTGACGAAGAGAGGTGGGATGCGTAGCATCCCCAAGCTTAGATGCTTGAGACTTCTTGAAATATTTACTTGGGGTGCCTTGGGCATCCCCAAGGTTGAGCTTTTTTATCTCGTTCAATCCTCTCATACTCCGGTTTCACCTATTCTCAAAACTTCATCCACACAAAACACGAAAAGAACTCGTGAGATAGGTTAGTACACATAAGAATAAATCAATACTTCATGTACTGCCAAGACAAGTTGCACCATAATTTTCAAACATCATCTACAGTTTACTATCGTTTCCACAATTTATATCTACCAATATAGGCCATGGAAACTATAGGATAAGTAGATAATAAAAACTATGACAGCAATCTGTCCAAACAGAACAGTCGGTAGCAATCTATTAAACCAGTGTACTTATGTAACTCAAAAAATTATGAAACTTTAGGACAAGCTAAAGAATTTATATTAAAACACTGTGTAAAAATTTCAGAAACTTTTGACGTTCCAGTAAAATATGAAAATTCAGACACTACAGCAAAGGTTTCTGGTTTCACACAGCACACATCAAAACATGCAATGCAAGCATCCTAAGACAATTCTTGGAACTTTTTATTGAAAAACAAGATTATAAATAACACCTAACAGAAAATAACAAAATATAATGATGATCCAAGCAAAGCACATATTATGTGACGAATAAAAATATAGCTCCAAGTAAGATATACCGATAATGTTGAAGACGAAAGAGGGGATGCCTTCCGGGGCATCCCCAAGCTTAGACACTTGAGTCTTCCTTGAATATTACCTTGGGGGTGCCTTCGGCATCCCCAACCTTAGGTTCTTGTCACTGTTTATTCTCCTCATATCGGTGTCTCACCCAAAACTTGAAAACTTCAATCACACAAAACTTAATGGAACTTCGTGAGAAGGGTTAGTGTAATAAAGATAGATCATTCACTTAGGTACTGTCAAGACAAGATTCATAATTATTACCACATGATACATACTATATTATATCATTCCCATAATTTATATCGCTGAATATAAGCTATGGGAACACTAAAACAAGCAAACTATGCATGCAAAACAGAATCTGTCAAAAACAGGACAGTCTGTGAAGATTTGTAGTGTAACCATACTTCCCTGTCTCTAAAAATTCTGAACAATTAGTACAAACTGAAGGATTTGTATATGAAGACTGTGTAAAAATTTCAGATCATTATCATGCTCCGGTAAAAAATTAATATTCCTGTACTGGAGTCAAAAGTTTCTGTTTTGGTTCAGCATCAATTCAACTCATCTTGTGAGTCATCCCAAAGGCTTTACTTGGCACTTTATTGAAATAAAAGACACAAAACATGATTACTACAGTATCTTAATCATGTTAACACACAAAAACAGAAAATAAAAGTGTTGGGTTGTCTCCCAACAAGCGCTTTTCTTTAATGCCTTTTAGCTAGGCATGATGATTTCAATGATGCTCACAAAGGAATAATATTTGAAACATGCAAGGGAGCATCATGAAACACATGACAAGCACATTTAAGTCTAACCCACTTCCTATGCATAGGGATTTTGTGAGCAAACAATTTATGGGAGCAAGAATCAACTAGCATAGGAAGGCAAAACAAGCATAACTTTGAAACTTTCAATGCATAGAGAGGAAACTTGATATTATTGCAATTCCGACAAGCATATGTTCCTCTCTCATAATAATTTTCAGTAGCATCATAAAGGACTTCCACAATATAACTATCACATAAATCATTCTTTTCATGATGCACAAGCATAGAATTTTTATTACTACCCACACAAGTAAAATTCTTCTCATTCAAAGGAGTGGGAGCAAACTCAACAAAATAACTATCATGAGATATTTGAGTGGCATAATCCAATTGAAAACTAAAATCATGATGACAAGTTTCATGGTTATCGTTATTATTTATAGCATACATGTCATCACAATAATCATCATATATAGGAGGCATGCCATCATCATAATAAATTTGCTCATCAAAACCTGGGGAACTAAAAATATCATCTTCATCAAACATAGCACCCCAAGCTTGTGGCTTTGCATATCACTAGCATCATGGATATTCAGAGAATTCATACTAACAACATTGCAATCATGCTCATCATTCAAGGAATTCTCATTAAGTATTTTCATAAATTCTTCCTATACCAATTGAGCACAATTTTCCGAACCATCATTTTCACGAAAGACATTAAAAAGACGAAGCAATTGATGCAACCTAAACTCCATTTTTTTTGTAGTTTTCTTTTATAAAACCAAACTAGTGATAAACAAGAAACTAAAGATTTAATTGCAAGATCTAAAGATATACCTTCAAGCACTCACCTCCCCGGCAACGGCTCCAGAAAAGAGCTTGATGTCTACTACGCAACTTTATTCTTGTAGACTTTGTTGGGCCTCCAAGCGCAGAGTTTTGTAGGACAGTATCAATTTTCCCTCAAGTGGATGACCTAAGGTTTATCAATCCATGGGAGGTGTATGATGAAGATGGTCTCTCTCAAACAAGCCTGCAATCAAATACAAGAAATCTCTTGTGTCCCCAACACACCCAATACAATGGCAAATTGTATAGGTGCACTAGTTCAGCGAAGAGATGGTGATACAAGTGCGATATGGATGGTAGATATAGGTTTTTGTAATCTGAAAATATAAAAACAGCAAGGTAGCAAGTAACAAAAGTGAGCACAAACGGTATTGCAATGCTTGAAAACAAGGCCTAGGGTCCGTACTTTCGCTAGTGCAATCTCTCAACAACGCTAATATAATTGGATCACATAACCATCCCTCAACGTGCAACGAAGAATCACTCCAAAGTTCTTATCTAGCGGAGAACATAAGAAGAAATTGTTTGTAGGGTACGAAACCACCTTAAAGTTATTCTTTCCGATCGATCTATTCAAGAGTTCGTATTAAGAGAACATCAAGTTATCCTTTCTGTTCGATCTATATAGGAGTTCATAGAATAACATCATATGATACGCATCAACCAACTCTAATGTCACCTAGATACTCCAATGTCACGACAAGTATCCATGAGTTAATTATACGATACACATCAAACAATTTCAGATTCATAATACTCAATCCACACAAAGAACCTCAAAGAGTGCCCCGAGATTTCTATCGGAGAAAGTAGGACAAGAACGTGTATCAACCCCTATGCATAGATTACCCCAATGTCACCGTGATAACCCACAAGTATAGGGGATCGCAACAGTTTTCGAGGGTAGAGTATTCAACCCAAATTTATAGATTCGACACAAGGGGAGCCAAATAATACTTGAGAGTATTAGCAGTTGAGTTGTCAATTCAACCACACCTGGAGATAAATATCTGTAGCAAAGTGATCAGTAGCACAGTAATATGATAGGTTTGATAGCAGTAGCAATGGTAACAATAGCGGTAACAATAGTAGCAATAGTTTTGTAGCAGTAGGAACAGCAGCAACAACAGTAGTAACTTAGCAAGAACAATTAGTGGAAAGGTCGTAGGCACTGGATCGGTAACTCGTTGGATGATATTCGTCATGTAACAGTCATAACCTAGGGCAATACAGAACTAGCTCAGTTTATCAATGTAATGTAGGCATGTATTCCGTAAATAGTCATACGTGCTTATGGAAAATAACTTGCATGACATCTTTTGTCATACCCTCCCGTGGCAGCAGGGTCCATAAGGAAACTAAGGGATATTAATGTTGGAAATATGCCCTAGAGGCAATAATGAAAGTAGTTATTATTATATTTCCTTGTTCATGATAATCGTTTATTATCCATGCTATAATTGTATTGATTGGAAACTCAATTGCATGTGTGGATACATAGACAACACTGTGTCCCTAGTATGCCTCTAGTAGATTAGCTCGTTGATCAAAGATGGTCAAGGTTTCCTAGCCATGGACATGAGAGGTCATTTGATAACAGGATCACATCATTAGGAGAATGATGTGATGGACAAGACCCAAACTATGAACGTAGCATATGATCGTGTCAGTTTATTGCTATTGTTTTCTGCATGTCAAGTATCCGCTCCTATGACCATGAGATCATGCAACTCAATGACACTGGAGGAGTACCTTGTGTGTATCGAACGTCGCAACATAACTGGGTGACTATAAAGATGCTCTACAGGTATCTCCGAAGGTGTCTGTTGAGCTGGCATGGATCGAGACTGGGATTTGTTACTCCGTATGACGGAGAGGTATCTCAGGGCCCACTCGGTAATACAACATCACAATAAGCCTTGCAAGCAATGTGACTAAGTGTTAGCCACGGGATCTTGTATTACGGAATGAGTAAAGAGACTTGCCGGTAACGAGATTGAACTAGGTATAGAGATACCAACAATCGAATCTCGGGCAAGTAACATACCGAAGAACAAAGGGAGCAACATACGGGATTAACTGAATCCTTGACATAGAGGTTCAACCGATGAAGATCTTCGTAGAATATGTAGGAACCAATATGGGCATCCAGGTCCCGCTATTGGTTATTGACCGTAGAGGTGTCTCGGTCATGTCTACATAGTTCTCGAACCCGCAGGGTCTGCACACTTAAGGTTCGGTGACGTTTCGGTATAGTTGAGTTATGTATGTTGGTGACCGAAGGTTGTTCGGTGTCCCGGATGAGATCCCGGACGTCACGGGGAGCTCCGGAATGGTCCGTAGGTAAAGATTGATATATAGGAAAGTGGTGTTTGAACTCCGGAAAGTTTTCGGGCATTTCCGGCAGTTTATAGGGAGTGGCGAATGGGTTCCGGGGGTCCACCAAGTGGACCCACCACACTCCAAGAGGGCCACATGGGCCTTAGGGTGGCGCACCAGACCCTGGTGGGCTGGGCGGCCAGCCCAAGTGGGCCTATGCGGCTGGAATTTTGGGGAAAGGAAAGTCCAAGTGGGGAAGGGAAGGAATCCTACTAGGAGTAGGATTGAAGGTGGACTCCTCCACCTCCACCTCCTTCAGCCGACTCCTAGGAGGATCCCTAGGTCGGCCAGCCCCTCCCCTCCCTCCTATATATACTAGAGGGGCGAGAGGGCAGCAACACAAGAAACCCTAGCCACGGTGCATCCCTCTCTCCCCGATAGATCAAATCCTCTAGTTTTCAGCAGTGCTTAGGCGAAGCCCAGCTGGAGCAGTTCCACCACCATCGCCGCCACGCCATCGCGCTGCCGGAGAACTCATATACCTCTCCGCTCCCTCTTGCTGGATCAAGAAGGCGGAGATCGTCATCGAGCTGTACGTGTGCTGAACGCGAAGGTGCCGTCCGCTCGGCGCTAGATCGGGACGGATCGTGATTGGATCGCGGGACGCTCGGCGATTTGGATCGCGAAGACGTTCGACTACATCAACCGCGTTTCTTACAAGGGTATGTAGATCCACTCTCCCTCTCGTAGATGCTCATCACCATGGATAGATCTTGCGTGTGCGTAGGAAATTTTTTGTTTCCCATGCAACGTTCCCCAACAGTGGCATCATGAGCTAGGTCTATGTGTAGATGAGATCCCGAGTAGAACACAAAGGAGTTTGTGGGCATTGATATTCAGATTGCTTCCTCCCTTGGTATTTTCTTGATTCAGCGGTATTGTGGGATGAAGCGGCCTGGATCAACATTACTCGTACGCTTACGAGAGACCGGTTCCATCAACTGACATGTAACTTCGTTGCATAAAGATGGCTGGCGGGTGTCTGTTTCTCCCACTTTAGTTGGATCGTATTCGACAAAGGCGGTCCTTGAGAAGGTTCAATAGCAATTTGTGTATCACCGTTGTGGTTTATACGTAGGTAAGAATAGTTCTTGCTAGATACCCATAGCAGCCACGTAAAACATGCAACAACAATTAGAGGACGTCTAACTTGTTTTTGCAGGGTATGTTGTGATGTGATATGGCCAATTACATGATGAGATATATGTGATCTATGAGATGATCATGTATTGTATAGAATATCACGACTTGCATGTCGATGAGTACGGCAACCGGCAGGAGCCATAGGGTTGTCTTTAATTATTTTTGCCGTTTTGCTTTACTTTATCGCTATGAGTTAGCAATAGTCGTGGAAGCAGCAGTTGGCGTGGCAACCTCGTGGCGACACGTTGATGGAGATCAAGATGATGGAGATCATGGTGTCATGCCGGTGACGATGGAGATCATGTCGGTGCTTTGGAGATGGAGATCAAAAGCACAAGTTCATGGCCATATCATGTCACTTATGATTTGCATGTGATGTTAATCCTTTTATGCATCTTATTTTGCTTAGGACGACGGTAGCATTATAAGGTGATCCCTCACTAAAATTTCAAGATAAAATTGTGTTCACCCCGAGTGTGCACCGTTGCGAAAGTTCGTCGTTTCGAGACACCACGTGATGATCGGGTGTGATAGACTCTACGTTCGCATACAACGGGTGCAAGCCAGTGTTGCACGTGCGGAACACTCGGGTTAAACTTGACAAGCCTAGAATGTACAGACATGGGCTCGGAACACAAGAGACCGAAAGGTCGAACATGAGTCATATAGTAGATATGATCAACATGAAGATGTTCACCATTGAAACCACCTCAACTCAAGTGATGATCGGACTTGAGTTGGTGAATTTGGATCATGTGACACTCGAATAACCAGAGGGATGTCAATTTGAGTGGGAGTTTTTAAGTAATATGATTAACTAAACTCATTATCTTGAACAATAGTCTAAGTTGTCTTTGCAAAATTTATGTTGTAGATCAATGGCTCGCGCAGTAGCACCCCCGAATTTTAATGCGTTCCTAGAGAAAGCTAAGTTGAAAGATGATGGAAGTAACTTTGTGGACTGGGCCCGTAATCTAAGGATTATCCTTACGGCTTCCCAAAAGGCTTATGTCCTTGATGCACCGCTTGGTGATCCACCCGCTCCAGTAGAGTCTCCAGACATTGTAAACGCCTGGCAGGCGCGTTCTGATGATTACTCAATGGTTCAATGTGCAATGTTGTATGGCATAGAACCGGGACTTCAAAGACGTTTTGAACGTCATGGAGCATATGATATGTTCCTTGAGTTGAAGTTTATCTTTCAGAAGAATGCCCGGATCGAGAGGTATGAGACCTCCGATAAGTTCTATGCTTGCAAAATGGAGGAGAACGGGTCTGTCAGTGAACACATACTCAGAATGTCTGGGTATTCCACCCGTTTGGCTGAATTGGGTATGCCCCTTCCGCCAGAGGCAATCACTGACAGAGTTCTTCAATCATTGCCACCTAGCTACAAGAGCTTCGTGTTGAACTATAACATGCACGGGATGAACAAGTCAGTCGCCGAGCTGTTTGCGATGTTGAAAGTCGCTGAGTCTGAGATTCAGAAGGAGCATCAAGTGTTGATGGTCAATAAAACCACTAGTTTCAAGAAGAATGGCAAGGGTAAGAAGGGTAACTCCAAGAAGAGTGGCAAAGCAGTTGCCCCTCCCGTGAAGAAACCCAAGACTGGACCCAAGCCAGAAACTGAGTGCTTTCATTGCAAGGGAACTGGTCACTGGAAGCGGAACTGCCCCAAGTATTTGGCTGACAAGAAGGCGGCCAACAACAAACAAGGTATATATGATATACATGTTATTGATGTGTACCTTACCAACTCTCGTAGTAGTGCCTGGGTATTTGATACCGGTGCGGTTGCTCACATTTGCAACTCAAAACAGGAACTGCGGAATAGACGGAGGCTGGCGAAGGACAAAGTGACGATGCGCGTGGGAAATGGTTCCAAGGTTGATGTGATCGCCGTTGGCACGCTCGCTCTTCGATTACCATCGGGATTAGTGATGAACCTGAATAATTGTTATTTAGTGCGTGTGTTAAGCATGAACATTATATATGGATCTTGTTTATTGCGAGACGATTACTCATTTAAATCAGAGAATAATGGTTGTTCTATTTATATGAGTAATATCTTTTATGGTCATGCACCCAATGTGAGGGTTTTTTTCTTATTGAATCTCGATAGTGATGATACACATGTTCATAACATTGATGCCAAAAGATGTAGAATTGATAATGATAATACCACTTTCTTGTGGCACTGCCGTTTAGGTCATATTGGTGTAAAACGCATGAAGAAGCTCCATGTTGATGGACTTTTGGAGTCACTTGATTTTCAATCACTTGACACATGTGAACCATGCCTCATGGGCAAGATGACTAAAACCCCGTTCTCTGGAACAATGGAACGGGCAAGTGACTTGTTGGAAATCATACATACTGATGTGTGCGGTCCGATGAGCATTGAGGCGCGCGGTGGTTATCATTACTTTCTCACCTTCACTGATGACTTAAGTAGATATGGGTATATTTACTTAATGAAACACAAGTCTGAAACGTTTGAAAAGTTCAAGCAATTTCAGAGTGAAGTTGAGAATCATCGTAACAAGAAGATTAAATTCCTACGATCTCATCGAGGAGGAGAATATCTGAGTTATGAGTTTGGCAGTCACTTAAGACAGTGTGGAATTGTTTCACAATTGACACCGCCTGGAACACCACAGCGTAATGCTGTGTCCGAACGTCGTAATCGAACCTTATTGGATATGGTGCGATCTATGATGTCTCTTGCCGATTTGCCACTATAGTTTTGGGGTTATGCATTAGAGATAGTTGCATTCACTTTAAATAGGGCACCATCGAAATCCGTTGAGACGACACCATATGAACTGTGGTTTGGCAAGAAGCCAAAGTTGTCATTTCTTAAAGTTTGGGGATGTGATGCTTATGTCAAAAAGCTTCAGCCTAAACAGCTGGAACCCAAAGCGGAGAAATGCGTCTTCATAGGATACCCAAAAGAGACAGTTGGGTATATGATACGTCTCCAACGTATCTATAATTTATGAAGTATTCATGCCATGTTTACAATAATTTTATATGATTTTGGTATAATTTTATTAGAACTAACCCGGACTGACGCTGTTTTCAGCAGAGCTACCGTGGTGTTGTTTTTGTGCAGAAATAAAAGTTCTCGGAATGGGCTGAAAATTTACGGAAAATATTTGTGGAAAATATAAAAAATACTGGAGCAAAAAGATACCGGAGAGGAGTCCCGAGGAGGTCACAAGCCTAGGGGGCGCCCCCTGGCTTGTGGGTCCCTCGAGCACCCCCCCTGATGTGATTCCAACGCCAAATATTCCTATAAATACAGAAACCCCCGAAAAGAAACAGAGATCGGGAGTTCCGCCGCCGCAAGCCTCCAGAGCCACGAAAAACCAATCGGGAGCCCGTTCCGGCACCCTGCCGGAGGGGGAAACCATCACCGGAGGCCATCTTCATCATCCCGGCGGTATCCATGACGAGGAGGGAGTAGTTCACCCTTGGGGATGAGGGTATGTACCAGTAGCTATGTGTTTGATCTCTCTCTCTCGTGTCCTTGAGATGACACGATCTTGATGTACCGCGAGCTTTATTAATATAGATGAATCATATGGAGTTTTCCCCTCTCTATCTTCTTGTGATGAATTGAGTTTTCCCTTTGAAGTTTTCTTATCGGATTGAGTCTTTAAGGATTTGAGAACACTTGATGTATGTCTTGCGATGGGATATCCGTGGTGACAATGGGATGTTCTATTGATCCACTTGATGTATGTTTTGGTGATCAACTTGCGGGTTCCGTGACCTTGGGAATCTATGCATAAGGGTTGACACATGTTTTCGTCTTGACTCTCCGGTAGAAACTTTGGGGCACTCTTTGAAGTTCTTTGTGTTGGATTGAACTTAATGAATCTGAAATTGTGTGATGCATATCGTATAATCAAGCCCGTGGGTACTTGTGGTGACATTGGAGTATCTAGGTGACATTAGGGTTTTGGTTGATGTGTATCTTAAGGTGTTATTTTAGTACGAACTCTAGCGCTGTTCGTGACACTTATAGGGATAGCTCATAAGATTGATCGGAAAAGATAACTTTGAGGTGGTTTCGTACCCTACAATAATTTCTTCATTCGTTCTCTGCTATTTGTGACTTTGGAGTGAACTCTTTGTCGCACGTGAGGGATTTACATATGATACAACTATGTTAGTATTGTTGAGAGAACTTGCACTAGTGAAAGTATGAACCCTAGGCCTTGTTTTCAAGCATTGCAATACCGTTTGTGCTCACTTTTATCATTAGTTACCTTGCTGTTTTTATATTTTCAGATTACAAAACCTATATCTACCATCCATATTACACTTGTATCACCATCTCTTCGCCGAACTAGTGCACCTATACAATTTGCCATTGTATTGGGTGTGTTGGGGACACAAGAGACTCTTTGTTATTTGATTGCAGGGTTGCTTGAGAGAGACCATCTTCATCCTATGCCTCCCACGGATTGATAAACCTTAGGTCATCCACTTGAGGGAAATTTGCTACTGTCCTACAAAACTCTGCGCTTGGAGGCCCAACACGAGTCTACAAGAAGAAGGTTGCGTAGTAGACATCAAGCTCTTTTCTGGTGCCGTTGCCGGGGAGGTGAGTGCTTGAAGGTATATCTTTAGATATTGCAATTGAATCTTTTAGTCTCTTGTTTTATCACTAGTTTAGTCTATAAAAGAAAACTACAAAAAAATGGAATTGAGGTTGCCTCATATGCTTCATATTTTTAATGTCTTTCGTGAAAATGATGGAAAGGAAAATTGTGCTCAAGTGTTAGAAGAAGAAGTTATTAAAATGTTTGGCACTAAATCTTTGTATGATGAGCATGATTGCAATGTTGTTAGTATGAATTCCTTGAATATTCATGATGCTAATGATATGCAAAGCCACAAGCTTGGGGATGCTATGTTTGATGAAGATGATATTTTTAGTCCCCCAAGTTTTGATGATCAAATTTGTTATGATAATGACATGCCTACTATCTATGATGATTATGATGATGACATGTATGCTATAAAGAGTGATAGTAACCATGAAACTTGTCATCATGATTTTAATATTCAAAGTGGTTATGTCAATCAAGTATCTCATGATAGTTATTTTGTTGAGTTTGCTCCCACTACTTTGAATGAGAAGAATTTTGCTTGTGTGGGTAGTCATAAAAATTCTATGCTTGTAGATCATGAAGATAATGCTCTATGTGCTGGTTATATTGTGAAATTCCTTCATGATGCTAGTGAAAATTATTATGAGGGAGGAACATATGCTTGTAGGAATTGCAATAATATCAAGTTTCCTCCCTATGTGTTCAAAGTTTTGAAGTTGCACTTGTTTTACCTTCCTATGCTAGTTGATTCTTGTTCCCATAAGTTGTTTGCTCACAAAATCCCTATGCATAGGAAGTGGGTTAGACTTAAATGTGCTTTCCATTAGATTCATGATGCTCTTTTGCATGTTTTAACTACTATTCCTATGTGAGCATCATTGAAATCATCATGCCTAGCTAAAAGGCATTAAAGAAAAGCGCTTGTTGGGAGACAACCCAACACTTTTCCTTTCTGTTTTTGTGTGTACACATGATTAAACTACGTATAATCATGTTTTATAGCTTTTGTTTCAATAAAGTGCCAAGTAATGCCTTTGGGATAGTGTGGTTGATAGTTGACTTGATTCTGTGCAAAAACAGAAACTTTTGCTCTCAGTCCAGGAATTTTGTAAATTCACTGGAACGTGATTTTGATCTGAATTTTTTACACATGATTTATATATAAATTTTCTAGATTGTCCTAATTTTTCAGAATTTTTAGAGACAGGGAAGTATGGTTATACTACAGATCTTCACAGACTGTTCTGTTTTTGACAGATTCTGTTTTACATGCATAGTTTGCTTGATTTAGTGTTCCCATAGCTTATATTCAGTGATATAAATTATGGGAATGATATAATACAGTAGGTATTATGTGAGAACAATTATGAATCTTGTCTTGACAGTACCTAAGTGAATGATCTTTATTTATTATACTAACCCATCTCACGAAGTTCCGTTAAGTTTTGTGTGATTGAAGTTTTCAAGTTTTGGGTGAGACACCGATATGAGGAGAATAAGGAGTGAAAAGAACCTAAGCTTCGGGATGCCCAAGGCACCCCCAAGGTAATATCCAAGAAAGACTCAAGAGCCTAAGCTTGGGGATGCCCCGGAAGGCATCCCCTCTTTCGTCTTCAACATTATCGGTATATCTTTCTTGGAGCTATATTTTTATTCGTCACATAATATGAGTTTTGCTTGGAGCATCATTTTATTTTCTTGTTATCTGTTAGGTGTTATTTATAATCTTGTTTTTCAATAAAAAGTTCCAAGAATTGCCTTTTAGGATGCTTGAATTGCATGTTTGATGTGTGCTGTGTATAAACAGAAACTTTTGCTGTAGTGTTTGAATTTTCATATTTTACTGGAACGTGGAAAGTTTCTGAAATTTTTACACAGTATTTTCATATAAATTTTATAGCATGTCCTAAATTTTCATAATTTTTTGAGTTACAGAAGTACACTGTTTTCATAAATTGCTACAGACTGTTCTGTTTGGACAGATTGCTGTCATAGATTTGTTATCTACTTATCCTCTAGTTTCCATAGCATGTATTGGTAGATATAAATTGTGGAATACATAGTATACAGTACCTAATGTTTGAAAATTATTATGCAACTTGTCTTGGCAGTACATAAAGAGTTGATTTATTATTATGTGTACTAACCTATCTCACGAGTTCTTTTCGAGTTTTGTGTGGATGAAGTTTTTGAGAATAGGTGAAACCATGATATGAGAGGATTGAACGAGATACAAAAGCTCAAGCTTGGGGATGCCCAAGGCACCCCAAGTAAATATTTCAAGAAGTCTCAAGCATCTAAGCTTGGGGATGCTACGCATCCCACCTCTCTTCATCAACAATTATCGGTTAGCCTATGTTGAGCCTAAATTTTTATTCGTTCACATGATGCGTGCTATTCTTGGAGTGCTATTTTTTTTCTTTTGCTTGCTGTTTAAATAAAATACTCAGATCTAAAAATATATATTGAGAGAGAGAGTCCTCACATAGTGTCGTCGTTTTCTCACCGGGGGTACCCCGAGACGGCAGATGCCATGGGATGGCTTGAGAGGTGAGAGCAAGGCTGCAGTGGAGATCCGGGACTCTCCGGAGAGATAATACCCCTACTCCTGCATGTCTATATTTGAGGTGTATATGTAGTACAGGGTTGCTCCTGGAGCTGTGTCTGAGGAGGAAGAGGGAGCTGTGAGCTCCTTACCTTGGCCTCGTATGTATGCATGCGTGAGCATGAGTGAGAGGGGGAGGATGAGAGGAGGCCTCCTGTGTGTGGCTGTCCCCCTTTGGAGGCTCCCCTGGTGCCTCTTATATAGGGAGGCCCAGGGGACAAGGGGTGGCCCATCGGCC
This sequence comes from Elymus sibiricus, assembly GCA_039707655.1. NCBI lineage: Eukaryota > Viridiplantae > Streptophyta > Magnoliopsida > Poales > Poaceae > Elymus > Elymus sibiricus. Next base: position 351,581,893 of record CM077667.1, on the reverse strand, counting down.
AACTATCTACTATTAGGGATGACAAGTGATGCAGGCTATAGTGCGCCACTATTGGAGCGCAGTGAAGTGACGCGCGACGGGTGCACAGCGGGGCACTATTCGCCAATAGTGCCCGACTGTAGCGGGGTGGCAGGTTCTGCAGTCCGTCAGCTACAGTGTCGTCAGCTCGTGTCCGACGGGACGCCTGGAGCTGACTTCGTCGGGCCGCAGCCGGCCAAGAGGAGCCGTCCAGGAGGAGCCGGCCAGGAGGAGCCGGCCGGGCGGAGCCAGCCGGGAGGAGCCGGCCGGGAGGAGCCAGCCGGGAGGAGCCAGCCAGGAGGAGCCGGCCGGGCGGAGCCAGCCGGGAGGAGCCAGCCGAGAGGAGCCAGTCGGGCGGAGCCAGCTGGGAGGAGCCAGCCAGGCGGAGCCAGCCGGAAGGAGCCAGCCGGAAGGAGCCAGCCGGGCGGAGCCGGCCAGGAGGAGCCGGCCGGGCGGAGCCAGCCGGGAGGAGCCAGCCGGGCGGAGCCAGCCGGGAGGAGCCAGCCGGGCCGCAGTTTTGTCTTCTGTCTTCACTCCTTCGTTTGTCTCGTTGATTCGCGGGGATTGGCATACCGGGGGTGGCTCCCCCGATGTTTTAAAATGTTGAGTCGTCTCCTTGAGCCTACCTGGGGGTAATCCCCCGGAAAGTAGCCTCCGAGCCTCTGGGCGACTTGGAGAGTCGGGCGGAGGGTTTTTGCCGTTGGAGCTGTTGTTGCAGAAGTTGTTGATGACGGTCGATTGCGGGTTGGGGACAACGCGGCTTGCTTCAGCGGGAGCGCACCAGCGCACCCGCTGGGTGTAGCCTCCGAGCCTCCGGGCGACTCGAAGAGTCGGGCGGAGGGTCTTTGCTGTTGCTGAAGCAGATAGCGGTGTTGAGGACGCTGGGTGCGGACGCGGGGTTCGCCGACTGATGGGCGCGAAGCCCTGCCGAGGGCGGACGCGGGGTCCGCCGGCTGATGGGCGCGGGGGCCTTGCCGGGCGTGGACGTGGAGTCCACCGGTTTGCTGTTTCCAGCGGGGGCGCGCCAGCGCACCCGCTGGGTGTAGCCTCCGAGCCTCCGAGCGACTCGAAGAGTCAGGCGGAGGGTTTTTGCTGATGCTGAAGCAGATAACGGTGTTGAGGACGCCGGGTGCGGACGCGGGGTCCGCCGACTGATGGGCGTGGGGCCCTGCCGAGGGCGGACGTGGGGTCCGCCGGCTGATGGGCGTGGAGCCCTGCCGAGGGCGGACGCGGGGTCCGCCGGCTGTTGAGCGCGAAGCGCTGCCGGGCGCGGACGCGGGGTCCACTGGCTGATGGGCACGGGGCCCTGCCGGGAGTAGCCTCCGAGCGAGGAGGTTCCTCATGGAAATGATCGTGCAAAAGACGAGTTTAGTCGATGCATATGCATCAAACATTTGATCTTGGTAGTGCAAGTTTTATACTGAGGGTGCCGACTCGGTTTTGTCCGAGCCCCCGTCAATCTTTTTCATGTGCCCTCCGCTCTTTGGCTTTTGCTCTTGCCAGCCGGACAGCCGGGAGCCGGTCTATGGCTGAGGTGAAGAGTGGGCCGCGGGATGGAGCGTACGGTACTCGGACTCTGGGAGCAGACTCGACCGAGTAGATACTCACAAATGAAATGACCGGGTTGCCCAAGCCGTTTTCTCCCGGGATGCCTTTCGCGTGGGGTGACCTCCATCTTGTGCTCTCGCTAGCCAGACAGTCGCGGTGCGATCTGTAGCTGAGACAAAGAGTGGGCCTTCAGTACCGTACACGCTACTAAGCCGTCTCGTGGGAACGAACGCATCGGGCCAAGCGGCCAGCCCCGGGCCGAGACTAGCTGGCGCCGGGGTGAACAGTAAAGTAGTAGAAACGAATGCGGGGATGGCCCCCGAGGATCGCTCGGGGTATCCGTTTGTGCATACGTTGCAAGGATATGCGGGTGGAGATCTCACATTGCTTTTTGGTGCCGGCGAGGCGGTTTTTGTCGATGTCGGCCAGCACGGGTCGCAGCCGATGTGGTCCGACTGATGCGTGCGAGGCGCCGCCGGGCGCGGACTTGGAGCCCGCCGACTCATGGGTGCGAGGCGCTGCCGGTCGAGGACGCGGAGTCCGTCGGCGGATGGGCGCGAGGCGCTGCCGGGGCGCGGACGCGGGGTCCGCCGGCTGAAGAGCGCGAGGCCCTGCCCGGAGTGGCCTCCGAGCCTCCAAGCGAGGAGGTTCATTGATTTTCGCGTAGGCGGGACGGTTGTTGTGGATGACGACCGGCGCGACTTTCTGCGGGCGGGGCACCCGCTGGGTGCGGCCGTCGAGGCCAGGACGGTCGAAGGGTGTGCATGCCGGCCGGGCCCACCGACCGGGCGTCGGAGCGGTCGGGTGGCCGGCCCGGTGTCAAGGCAGGCGGGCATGTCGGACTATGACGTGGGCAGGTGGGGACCGGGCCGATCCGGCGAGGCTGCTGTTGAAGCGGTCGTTTGTCGATGACGATCAGCGCGGCCGTCTGAGAGCGGAGCATGCCGGCGCGCCGGCGCACCCGCTGGGTGTGGCCATCGGACCTCCGGCGGTCGATGGTCGTGCCAGCCGGCCGGGTCGGAGCCGAGGCAGGCAGGCCATCTGGCCACGCGGCGAAGCAGACGGGCGGTCCAGCAGACTGGGCGGACACGGGCTCATTTTTTTTTTACCAGCCGGCCACATCTGTCTCCCCAGCCGGCCCCATGGGCAACCGGCCACCCCGCTCCAGCCCCGCGTGGGCAGCAAGCCAGACACAAACAGCCCGAGCGACGCAGTGGGCCAGAGCGGGCGCGCGGCCGGCCGGCACGAGGCGGCCGACCGGGGGGAGTCGACCGGAGGCGGAGCCGAGCCGGCGCGGGGCAGCCAGCGTCGAGCCGACGCGCGCGCAGCCGGCGGGGCCTGTCGGTGCAGGAACCGGCGGGCGAGCCAAGGCCGGCCAGGCGCGGCGAGGGCGAGCCGTCGGGCGCCCGGGAGGCGGCCTAGCGCGGCGGAGGCAAGCCGGGCCAGGACGGAGGCGCGCGGGGGCGGACGGCGGAGCCGGCGCCACGAGGCGTGGTGTGGACGGCGCAGGCGGGTGCGGCGAGCAGGCGGCTGGGCACCGCGAGGAGGCGCGGGAGGCGGCGAGCGGAGCCGGCGCCGCGAGGCAACGCGGGTGTGCGGGCGGAGCCGGTGGGCCGGCACGGCGCAGCGCGAGGCGGCGGGGCGCTGGCAGCCCAGGGCGGCGCCAGAGTCCAAGGAGCCCAGGCGGGGGCGCGCGCACGCGGGAGGAGGAGCCCGGAGGTGCCGCAGGGGTGAGGCAGGGCGAGCGGGCTTGAGGCCGAGCCGGTCGAGGCGCGGCGCGGCGAGCGTCGGTCGGACCGGCGTCGGGGTGTGGCCGTGTGGGACGGGCAACGGCGCGGGTGGAGGTGTGGCCGGGCCAGCGGGGCCGGAGCCGCAGCGGAGGAGGCGGCGAGCGCTCGAAGACGGGGCGGAGGAGGCCGGATGCGCGAGCGACGCAGCTGGTGCGTGGGCGCAGCGGAGCCGGCGGCACGGCAGCGTGGGGCGAGGCCAGCGACGCGGCGGGGCTGGAGGCGCGAGCCGGAGGGCGCGGCAGTGGCCGGCTGCGTGGTCAGCCGGCGGAGGGTGCTGGCGGAGCCGGGTCGGAGCCGCAGGTGCAGCAGCAGCGCGGGGTTGAGGCAGAAGCCGGCCGGGGCGCGGCGCAGCGAACGGGGTCAGGGCGGAGCCTTCAAATCCGCCATGGCTGTGTCCGCCGTGTTGTTTGGAGTTGGCGTGAGAGCGGGGCCTCCCGGTTTGCATTGGTGGGCGAAGGTCGAATGCGATGATGAAACAGCGGAGCTGGGGCCGCGGTAAGGTCGAGAGCGCCCTCGGCAACGGCGCCGCAGGCGCAAGTGAGCGCTGGAGCACGCAGGCTCAGGCAGAGGCGGCGCTGGAGATGAAGCAGGACGGTCAGCCAGGCCAGGGACGACGCAGTGTGCGCGTTGCGATGGCGAGCGTCCCCGGCGCAGAGGTGCACTTTTGCATGGATGGGAGCAGGAGGTCTGCTGGCGCGCAGACGACGCTGCCGTGGGCGCAGACGTCGGGTTGAAGAACGGCCCGAACGGCGGCCAGCCGAGCGACAACCGCAGCAGTCCGGGACGCGGCCATGCCAGCGCGAGCGCGACGGCCCGGAGCAGCACCCGCGCGCGGAGGACGCGGTGACCCGGATGGGGCTCTGTCGCCGGCGAGGCGAGCGTGACAAGGCCGGACGCGTGCGATGAACACGGGAGCGGCGACGAGCGGCCGGCGCCGCGGTGGTGATGACAAAACCGGTAGCGAGGACGCGGCGTTGCACGCATTCGCCCCGGGGGTGTGTTGATGTCGAGCCCCCGAGCGTCGCCGGAGAGACGGCGGCAACGTCGCGGTGGTGATGAAGAAACGGTCCCGCCCGGACCGCGGTTCCAGCAGCAGCAAGCCCCACAGTGGGCGCCAACTGTCGTCGTTTTCTCACCGGGGGTACCCCGAGACGGCAGATGCCATGGGATGGCTTGAGAGGTGAGAGCAAGGCTGCAGTGGAGATCCGGGACGGGTATGCGGATAGCATGCGGTGGTTTACCCAGGTTCGGGGCTCTCCGGAGAGATAATACCCCTACTCCTGCATGTCTATATTTGAGGTGTATATGTAGTACAGGGTTGCTCCTGGAGCTGTGTCTGAGGAGGAAGAGGGAGCTGTGAGCTCCTTACCTTGGCCTCGTATGTATGCATGCGTGAGCATGAGTGAGAGGGGGAGGATGAGAGGAGGCCTCTTGTGTGTGGCTGTCCCCCTTTGGAGGCTCCCCTGGTGCCTCTTATATAGGGAGGCCCAGGGGACAAGGGGTGGCCCACCAGCCAACTATCTACTATTGGGGATGACAAGTGATGCAGGCTACAGTGCGCCACTATTGGAGCGCAGTGAAGTGACGCGCGACGGGGGCACAGCGGGGCACTATTCGATAATAGTGCCCGACTGTAGCGGGGTGGCAGGTTCTGCAGTCCGTCAGCTACAGTGTCGTCAGCTCGTGTCCGACGGAACGCCTGGAGCTGACTTCGTCGGGCCGCAGCCGGCCAAGAGGAGCCGGCCAGGAGGAGCCGGCCGGGCGGAGCCAGCCGGGAGGAGCCAACCGGGAGGAGCCGGCCGGGAGGAGCCGGCCAGGAGGAGCCAGCCGGAAGGAGCCAGCCGGGAGGAGCCAGTCGGACGGAGCCAGCCGGGAGGAGCCAGCCGGAAGGAGCCAGCCGGGAGGAGCCAGTCGGGCGGAGCCAGCCAGGCGGAGCCGGCCGGGAGGAGCCGGCCGGGAGGAGCCAGCCGGGCGGAGCCAGCCGGGAGGAGCCAGCCGGGCCACAGTTTTGTCTTCTGTCTTCACTCCTTCGTTTGTCTCGTTGATTCGCGGGGCTTGGCATACCGGGGGTGGCTCCCCCGATGTTTTAAAATGTTGAGTCGTCTCCTTGAGCCTACCCGGGGGTAATCCCCCTAACACATAGCTACTTAATTGTTTGATTACTCATTGATCTTCACTTATATCTTTTGAGAGTAGCTTGTCATTTCCTCTCATGCTTCACTTATACCTTTTTGAGGGATGAAATCTTTATGCTCATGTGCTTCATTTAAAATTGTTTGAGCTTGTCAAAAAAGCAATGGCAATATATGAAACTAGTCCCAAAGTGATAGATATCTAAGGAGGATATAATAAAAACTTTCATGAAGATCATGGGACGAATTAAACTTGATTCTTTGTAATAGTTTTGAAACATGATGATAGTAATATGTGAGTCATGTTAGTGAGTAATTATGCTTTAGTAGGAATATTGGTGTTAAGGTTTGTGATTCCCTATGCAAGTACGAAAGTCAATAGTTATGCAATGAAGTTACATCCTACTTGTGGTGCATTATTCGGTGTTAGTTATGTTCAATGCTCACTTATGTGAATTTTCGTTTCTAGGTTTGGTTGCTTCCCAATCTATTTGCTAGCCTCCATTTGTACCAAGTAGAAATACTACTTGTGCATCCAAAATACTTAAACCAAGTTTTGCCTTATGAGTCCACCATACCTACCTATATGCGGTATTTCCATGCCGTTCCAAGCAAATTTGTATGTGCCATCTCTAAATTTTCAAAATAAATTTTCTCTTTTGTGTGCCCGTACCGCTCATGAAACGGTGGGGAGTATCCAATATTTTTCCATGCTAGGTGTGTTATTCTCACGATATGTGTTGATTCACTATCATTCACGAGATAGTGGCTGGTATTCGGGATGCCCAGTTCCATGCTCAAAAATCAAATCAAAATATAATGAAACAAAACTCCCCCAGGATTGTTGTTTGTATGGACGGTACCCGTGGATTCGGCTCGCCGTGGAGTGTGATTGATTGGTGGAGGGGGAGTAAAAACTTTACCATTCTGTTTGGGAACCGCCTATAATGTATCTAGCATGGAAAGTATTGTGAGCTACTTTGTTGTTTTCGTTGACAGGAAAAGCATGCCACTCAAAATATTTTTCTCTCTCAATTTAAACCTTGAGCTCTGGCACCTCTACAAATCCCTACTTCCCTCTGCGAAGGGCCTATCTATTTACTTTATGCAATTTTTATTTTTGCTTTGAGTCTCCATCTTCTCTTATAAGCACCAACTAGGGGGCACTATGATCGTAATTGAGCATTGGGCATAGCTAATATTTGAGTGTCTTTCATGAATGGATCAATGATTGAGCATGATGGGCTAGGGATAACTTTCTTTAGTGTTGATATTTTGAAAGACATGGTTGCTTGTTGACATGCTTGAGTATTGAAGTCCTTATGTTAAAACTAGACTATTGCTTTGAATCATTTACAAGTCCAAATGTCCATGCTATACAAAGAAGAAAAGAATATGATGAACATGTTAAGTAGCATTCACACTTCATAAATTATTTCTTTTATCATTTACCTACTCGAGGACGAGCAGGAATTAAGCTTGGGGATGCTGATACGTCTCCAACGTATCTATAATTTATGAAGTATTCATGCCATGTTTACAATAATTTTATATGATTTTGGTATGATTTTATTAGAACTAACCCGGACTGACACTGTTTTCAGCAGAGCTACCATGGTGTTGTTTTTGTGCAGAAATAAAAGTTCTCGGAATGGGCTGAAAATTTACAGAGAATATTTGTGGAAAATATAAAAAATACTGGAGCAAAAAGATACCGGAGGGGAGTCCCGAGGAGGTCACAAGCCTAGGGGGCGCCCCCCCCTAGGGCGCGCCCTCCTGGCTTGTGGGTCCCTCGAGCACCCCCCTGACGTGATTCCAACGCCAAATATTCCTATAAATACAGAAACCCCCGAAAAGAAACAGAGATCGGGAGTTCCGCCGCCGCAAGCCTCCAGAACCACGAAAAACCAATCGGGAGCCCGTTCCGGCACCCTGCCGGAGGGGGAAACCATCACCGGAGGCCATGTTCATCATCTCGGCGATCTCCATGACGAGGAGGGAGTAGTTCACCCTCGGGGCTGAGGGTATGTACCAGTAGCTATGTGTTTGATCTCTCTCTCTCGTGTTTTTGAGATGACACGATCTTGATGTACCGCGAGCTTTATTAATATAGATGAATCATATGGAGTTTTCCCCTCTCTATCTTCTTGTGATGAATTGAGTTTTCCCTTTGAAGTTTTCTTATCGGATTGAGTCTTTAAGTATTTGAGAACACTTGATGTATGTCTTGCGATGGGATATCCGTGGTGACAATGGGATGTTCTATTGATCCACTTGATGTATGTTTTGGTGATCAACTTGCGGGTTCCGTGACCTTGGGAATCTATGCATAAGGGTTGGCACATGTTTTCGTCTTGACTCTCCGGTAGAAACTTTGGGGCACTCTTTGAAGTTCTTTGTGTTGGATTGAACTTAATGAATCTGAAGTTGTGTGATGCATATCGTATAATCAAGCCCGTGGGTACTTGTGGTGACATTGGAGTATCTAGGTGACATTAGGGTTTTGGTTGATGTGTATCTTAAAGTGTTATTTTAGTACGAACTCTAGCGCTGTTCGTGACACTTATAGGGATAGCTCATAAGATTGATCGGAAAAGATAACTTTGAGGTGGTTTCGTACCCTACAATAATTTCTTCGTTTGTTCTCCGCTATTTGTGACTTTGGAGTGAACTCTTTGTCGCATGTGAGGGATTTACATATGATACAACTATGTTAGTATTGTTGAGAGAACTTGCACTAGTGAAAGTATGAACCCTAGGCCTTGTTTTCAAGCATTGCAATACCGTTTGTGCTCACTTTTATCATTAGTTACCTTGCTGTTTTTATATTTTCAGATTACAAAAACCTATATCTACCATCCATATTACACTTGTATCACCATATCTTCGCCGAACTAGTGCACCTATACAATTTGCCATTGTATTGGGTGTGTTGGGGACACAAGAGACTCTTTGTTATTTGATTGCAGGGTTGCTTGAGAGAGACCATCTTCATCCTATGCCTCCCACAGATTGTTAAACCTTAGGTCATCCACTTGATGGAAATTTGCTACTGTCCGAGAAAACTCTGTGCTTGGAGGCCCAACACGAGTCTACAAGAAGAAGGTTGCATAGTAGACATCAGTATACCTTCTATCTCAGATCCGAAGGCAAAGTGTTTGTCGCTAAAAACGGAACATTTCTTGAGAAAGAGTTTCTCTCGAAAGAATTGAGTGCGAGGAAGATAGAACTTGATGAGGTTGTTGAACCTTTACTTCAACCTGAGAGTAGCGCAGCGCAGAAAGATGTTTCTGTAGAGCCTACATCGGTTGAAGAGGAAGTTAATGATGATGATCATGAAGCTTCGGATCAAGTTGCTATCGAACCTCGTAGGTCGACCAGGACTCGTACTACTCCTGAGTGGTACGGCAACCCTATCTTAGAGGTCATGTTGTTGGACAACGATGAACCTACGAGCTATGGAGAAGCGATGATGGGCCCGGATTCCAAGAAATGGTTAGAGGCCATGAAATCCGAGATGGGATCCATGTATGAAAACAAAGTATGGGCTTTGGAAGTATTACCTGAAGGGCGAAAGGCCATTCAGAACAAATGGATCTTTAAGAGGAAGACGGACGCGGACGGTAATGTCACCGTCTATAAAGCTCGACTTGTGGCAAAAGGTTTTTCACAAGTTCAAGGAGTTGACTACGATGAGACCTTCTCACCCGTAGCGATGCTTAAGTCCGTCAGAATCCTGTTAGCAATAGCTGCCTTTTTCGATTATGAAATTTGGCAGATGGATGTCAAAACAGCGTTCTTTAACGGTTTTCTTAAGGAAGAGTTGTATATGATGCAACCAGAAGGTTCTGTCGATCCAGAGAATGCTGACAAAGTTTGCAAACTCCAGCAATCCATTTATGGACTGGTGCAAGCATCTCGGAGTTGGAATCTTCGCTTTGATGAGGTGATCAAAGCGTTCGGGTTTATACAAGTTTACGGAGAAGCTTGTATTTACAAGAAAGTGAGTGGGAGCTCTATAGTGTTTCTAATATTATATGTGGATGACATATTGCTGATTGGAAACAATATAGAAATGTTGGAAAGCGTGAAGGAATATTTGAACAAGAGTTTTTCAATGAAGGACCTAGGAGAAGCTGCTTTCATATTAGGCATCAAGATCTATAGAGATAGATCGAGACGCTTAATAGGACTTTCACAGAGCACATACCTTGACAAAGTTTTGAAGAAGTTCAAAATGGATCAGTCCAAGAAGGGGTTCTTGCCTGTATTGTAAGGTGTGAAGTTGAGTAAGACTCAATGCCCAGAGAAAAGATGAGTGTCGTCCCCTATGCTTCAGCCATAGGCTCTATCATGTATGCAATGCTGTGCACAAGACCCGATGTCAGCCTTGCCATAAGTATGGCTGGAAGGTTTCAAAGTGATCCAGGAATGGAACACTGGATGGTGGTCAAGAATATCCTGAAGTACCTGAAAAGGACTAAGGACATGTTTCTCGTTTATGGAGGTGATCAAGAGCTCGTCGTAAAGGGTTACGTCGATGCAAGCTTTGACACTGATCCGGATGACTCCAAGTCTCAAACCGGATACGTATTTATTCTTAATGGGGGTGCGGTAAGCTGGTGCAGTTCCAAGCAAAGCGTGGTAGCTGATTCTACATGCGAAGCGGAGTACATCGCTGCCTCGGAGGCGGCGAAGGAAGGTGTCTGGATGAAGGAGTTCATGACAGATCTTGGAGTAGTGCCTAGTGCACTAAACCCAATGACTCTGTTCTGTGACAACACTGGTGCCATTGCTCTAGCCAAGGAACCAAGGTTTCACAAAAAGACCAGACACATAAAGCGACGTTTCAATTCCATCCGCGATTACATCAAGGAGGAGGACATAAATATTTGCAAAGTACACACGGATCTGAATGTCGCAGATCCGATGACTAAACCTCTTCCAAGGGCTAAACATGATCAACACCAGAACTGTATGGGTGTTAGATTCATTACAATGTAAATCACATAGTGATGTGAGCTATATTATTGACTCTAGTGCAAGTGGGAGACTGTTGGAAATATGCCCTAGAGGCAATAATGAAAGTAGTTATTATTATATTTCCTTGTTCATGATAACCGTTTATTATCCATGCTATAATTGTATTGATTGGAAACTCAATTGCGTGTGTGGATACATAGACAACACTGTGTCCCTAGTATGCCTCTAGTAGATTAGCTCGTTGATCAAAGATGGTCAAGGTTTCCTAGCCATGGACATGAGATGTCATTTGATAACGGGATCACATCATTAGGAGAATGATGTGATGGACAAGACCCAAACTATGAACGTAGCATATGATCGTGTCAGTTTATTGCTATTGTTTTCTGCATGTCAAGTATCTGTTCCTATGACCATGAGATCATGCAACTCACTGATACCAGAGGAGTACCTTGTGTGTATCAAACGTCGCAACGTAACCGGGTGACTATAAAGATGCTCTACAGGTATCTCCGAAGGTGTCTGTTGAGCTGGCATGGATCGAGACTGGGATTTGTTACTCCGTATGACGGAGAGGTATCTCAAGGCCCACTCGGTAATACAACATCACAATAAGCCTTGCAAGCAATGTGACTAAGTGTTAGCCACGGGATCTTGTATTACGGAACGAGTAAAGAGACTTGCCGATAACGATATTGAACTAGGTATAGAGATACCTACGATCGAATCTCGGGCAAGTAACATACCTAAGAACAAAGGAAACAGCATACGGGATTAACTGAATCCATGACATAGAGGTTCAACCGATGAAGATCTTCGTAGAATATGTAGGAACCAATATGGGCATCCAGGTCCCGCTATTGGTTATTGACCGTAGAGGTGTCTCGGTCATGTCTACATAGTTCTCGAACCCGCAGGGTCTGCACACTTAAGGTTCGGTGACGTTTCGGTATAGTTGAGTTATGTATGTTGGTGACCGAAGGTTGTTCGGAGTCCCGGATGAGATCCCGGACGTCACGAGGAGCTCCGGAATGGTCTGGAGGTAAAAATTGATATATAGGAAAGTGGTGTTTGAACTCTGGAAAGTTTTCGGGCATTTCCGGCAGTGTACCGGGAGTGGCGAATGGGTTCCGGGGGTCCACCAAGTGGACCCACCACACCCCAAGAGGGCCACATGGGCCTTAGGGTGGCGCACCAGCCCCTGGTGGGCCGGGCGGCCAGCCCAAGTGAGCCTATGCGGCTGGAATTTTGGGGAAAGGAAAGTCCAAGTGTGGAAGGGAAGGAATCCTACTAGGAGTAGGATTGAAGGTGGACTCCTCCACCTCCACCTCCTTCGGCCGACTCCTAGGAGGATCCCTAGGTCGGCCAGCCCCTCCCCTCCCTCCTATATATACTAGAGGCGAGAGAGGGCAGCAGCACAAGAAACCCTAGCGACAGTGCAACCCTCTCTCCCCGATAGATCAAATCCTCTAGTTTTCAGTAGTGCTTAGGCGAAGCCCTGCTGGAATAGTTCCACCACCATCGCCGCCACGCCGTCGCGCTGCCGGAGAACTCATCTACCTCTCCGCTCCCTCTTGCTGGATCAAGAAGGCGGAGATCGTCATCGAGCTGTACGTGTGCTGAACGCGGAGGTGCCGTCCGTTCGGCGCTCGATCGGGACGGATCGTGATTGGATCGCGGGACGCTCGGCGATTTGGATCGCGAAGACGTTCGACTACATCAACCGCGTTTCTTAACGCTTCCCGCTTAGCGATCTACAAGGGTATGTAGATCCACTCTCCCTCTCATAGATGCTCATCACCATGGATAGATCTTGCGTGTGCGTAGGAAATTTTTTGTTTCCCATGCAATGTTCCCCTACAATTAAGGTCTCCTTTTAATAGAGAACCGGAACAAAGCATTAACACATGGTGAATACATGAACTCCTCAAACTACGGTCATCACCGCGAAGTATCCCAAATATTGTCACTATGGGGTTGACGGATCATAACACGTAATAGGTGCATATGACTAGGCAAGATCGGATCAAGAACATGGATATAGAGATGATAACATAAACGGTTCAGATCTGAAATCATGGCACTCGGGCCCTAGTGACAAGCATTAGGCATAGCAAAGTCATAGCAACATCAATCTCAGAACATAATGGATACTAGGGATCAAGCCCTAACAAAACTAACTCGATTACATGATGAATCTCATCCAACTCCTCACCGAGCAGCAAGCCTACGAAGGAATTACTCACTCCCGGTGGGGAGCATCATGGAATTGGCGATGGAGAAAGGTTGATGATGACGAAGACCGAAGATTCCCCTCTCCGGAGCTCCAAACGGGCTCCAGATCTGGCCTCTCGATGAAGAACAGGAGGTGGCGGCGGCTCCGTCTCGTGAAACGCGATAATTCTTTCTCTCCTATTTTTTTCTCCAAATTTAGGAATTTATAGTGGCGGAGATAGGTCAAGTGGGGCCCCGAGGTGCCCACCACCCACCAGGGCGCGTCGGGAGGCGGCTGGCGCACCCTGGTGGGTGCCGCCCACCCTGGGCCCCCTCTCCGGTGGTTTCTAGCTCCAGTATTTTTTATATTTTCCAAAATAAATCTCCAGAAAGTTTCCATTCCGAGAACTCTTATTTCTGCACAAAAACAACACCATGGCAATTCTGCTGAAAACAGCGTCAGTCCGGGTTAGTTCCATTCAAATCATGCAAATTAGAGTCCAAAACAAGGGCAAAAGAGTGAGGAAAAGTAGATACGTTGGAGACATATCAACTCCCCCATGCTTAAACCTTTGCTTGTCCTCAAGAAATTCAGTTGACAAACTGAAAGTGATAAAGAAAAACTTTTATGAACTCTTTTGTTCTTGTTTACATATATATGCTTAAGTAGCACCCAGGTTTTCAGCAAAGATTATGACTAACCATGTCAACAATAACTCTTAGGAATTATATTTACTCATATCAATAACATAAGCAACTAGCGAGCAATAATAAGATATCTCAAGCGCCAACATTTTGTCAAAACAATCATGATACAATATGACAATAGTGATATCTCGCTAGCCCTTTCTGAGACCGCAAAACATAAATGCAGAGCACCTCCAAAGTTCAAGCAGCGACTAAACATTGTAATTCATGGTAGAAAAGATCCAGTCATGCTGCACCCAACATCAACGATACACAATGCATGAGGATGACAATAGTGCTCTCAGGTCTGGCGCTTATTTGAGAAGGTGATGACTCAACATAAAAGTAAATAGATAGTCCCTTCGCAGAGGGAAGCATGGATTTGCAGCGGTACCGGAGCGCAAAGTTTAAAACAGAGAGAGATATAATTTTGGGAGGTACACCCTTCCTGTCAACGTCACGACCAAGAGTTATCAATATCTTCCATGCTATACAAATTAGTGGCGGTTCCTAAGCGGTAAAAGTAAAGGTTTACTCCCCCTCCACCAACAATGACACTCCACGGCGAGCCGCATCCACGGGTACCGTCCAAACCAACAACATTCCTGGGGGAGTTTTGTTTAATTATTTTTGATTTTTGAATTCGGGACTGGGAATCCCTATTACCGCCCCTCTCGTGTAAGGACAAGTGAATAAACACTCGTCATGAGAATAACCCGCTTAGCATGGAAGATACTGACCGCCCCCTGTTGCTCCATGAGCGGTCTAGGCACACAAAACAGATGTTTATTTGAAATTTTAGAGATGGCACATGCAAATTTACTTTGGAACGGCAGGGTAATACCACATATAGGTAGATATAGTGGACTCATTTGGCATAACTTGGTTTAAGGGTTTTGATGCACAAGCAGTATTCCCGCTTAGTACAGGCGAAGGCTAGCAATTAGATTGAGAAGCGGCCAGCTAGAGAGCGAAAACGGTCATGAACATGCATTACATATAATCAACATTGAATACTAGCATGAGTAGGATATGGACACCATGAACATAAATATCATGAAGGCTACGTTGGTTTTGATTCAACTACATGCGTGAACATGTGCCAAGTCAAGCCACTTGAAACATTCAGAGGAGGATACCATATCATCATACCGCATCACAACCATTTTAATGCATGTTGACATCCAAGATAAATCATTATCCACTCCTAGCTACTTAAGCATGGCATGAACAACTATAATCTCTAATGGTCATTGCAAACATGTTTGATCATAATGAGCTGAATCAAGGGATACTAGGTTAAACATATCTACAAAAAAAAACAAGTTGAGTTCATACCCACCTTTCTCTGCCACAGTCAATTCATCAAATGTCGTCATTATTGCCTTTCACTTGCACGACCGAACGATAAGAAGATAATAATAGTGCAAGAATGCCGTGGACTAAGCTGGAATCTGCAAACATTTTATTCAAGAGGGGAAGACAAGGCAACATGGCAGGGGCGGAGCCAGGATTTAAACATAGGGGGGGCGAAAGGGACAATGATCACAAAATATGTATATATGTTGTCTCACACAAATGGTGTCCCAATGCACCTTTTGTAATATCAGTACTTGTTATAATCTGGGTATGAAAAAAGACATTATCTAAAAGATCATATGATTAACAAATTAACTAAATTTTCTTCTCAGCTGGTTCAGTTTGAAGCAACTGGATTGGTAATAGCAATATCATGTTATATTATTTCTCTTTATTTTTTATCTAAATAGAATTATGTCTAAAAAAGGATTTAGATCTCCATCCATCATCAAACTAGGCGCATGTAACTAGTACTCCTAACTAACGCATCAGGTACTATACCGCATCAGAATAGATTAATGCATTTACATACCTTGATAAATGATCCAGTGATGAGTTTTCATGATGGCATTCTTGCGCCGACAAAGCTGGCAACGGCGATTGGCGGCGCCGGTGGCTATCGCGGCGTCAGCAAGTGGCCAAGACCCGTAGAGATATAACAAGCACAAGGGCCAGGCACTTCCAAGCGACGGCTGACGACATTGTGTCATCGCACAAGCAGTCAGCGGCCTGTCGGTGGCGATATTGAGATCGAATCATCTAGGGTTGGCTGTTCGATGTTGTATTCGATCAGGATAGTGTTGCGGACGGTTAGGCCAAAAGTTCTTGTGACTGTTGGGCTTGGGCCATGCGGCACTAACTTGGAAGGTAATTATCCCCGGGCTAATCATTGATTACATTTCATACCGAGATTGTTACAGATATAGAAGGGAGAGAGAGAATTACGGTGGCATGCAGAGGCACACGCACTTACAACAAGCCTGCCTAATCTACCACCAGTATTATACAGCTAATTAGACCTGGCCCCTGCTGTAACTTAATGGGGGTGGCTGATCGTTGGGGGGGGGGCTCGCCCCTCACTGCCTCCGCCCCTGCAACATGGGTTCTTTGTTAGGTAAACGATAATGCAGATGAGAACCACTCAACAATTTCATCGTGGTCTTCTCCTCGGTACGACTCAAGTAAAAAGAAAAGAATTTCAGAGAAACACACTGAAATATTTTTGGAGTTTTTGGTTTTTCTTGAAGGAAGCAAAACAAAGAAGAAAAACTAAAATGAGAAAAACTATTTACAAGGGATAGCTCCCAACAAGTAAAAGAAGAAGCGAGAAATCTTTTTGGGTTTTCTTTTGAAAGCAACAGTTAAACTAAACTAGAAAGAAAAGCTAAAAAGAAGTAGGAAATATTTTTGGGTTTTCTCAAAGTTTTTCAAACACACAAGAATAAAGCGAGAAAACAAATCTAACATGGATATTACAATGAAAAAGTATGAACACCAACAACTGGAATGAAATGTGCGAACATGAATGTAATGTCGGTGGAAATACGTACTCCCCCAAGCTTAGGTTTTTGGCCTAGCTTGGTAATCACCATCCGTAGTAGCCGTCCGGTCCCAGGTCGTAGTGAGGTGGAGGCGGCACCTGAGGATCCCACCCCTGGTGCTCCTCCTCAGCAGCTGCTAGGTTGTTCCGATAAGCTGTAATGTCATCTGGCATAATCCTGTATCCGTTCCTAGCAATAGGGTCAAACAAAGCAGGTGCAGGCAAAGGGATAACATCACGTGTTTCCTTGCTAAATACTAGGTTATAGTGAATATCACGTGGAGAGTCAGTTATATCAAGAAAATGGTGAGCCTGCAGTGTCTTATGATCGAGGTAAGAGGTAATCATGTGAGCGAAAGGGGATTCTAAACTGGTTCGCTAAGCGAGTAGCATAAATACCACCATGTATCTTTCCCTTAGTTTTATTGAGCTGTAAGCGCCGGGCAATAATAGCCCCCATACTAAAGGTGTGATCATCATAAAGTGCACGACGTAAAATAGCGAGGTCAGGAGCACTGAGCGAGCTGACCTTCTCCCTAGCGGTTAAACACTTAATGATGACTAAGGCGAAATAATGTACTGAGGGAAACTGTAAGCCAATAGCAGTGGCCTTCGACACGCCTCTATCCTCACCCACGGTTAATGCGAGGAGAAAATCCTCAAACTCAGATGGCCTAGGTTCTCTCAAGTCCCCATCAGAAGGAATCAAGCATATGTTACAGAAGTCGATTAGTGACATTCTGTGAGGTTCAACATAAAGGTTAAACTCTACTTCAGGAGGATTGTTTCTCCCTAAATAATTAAAACTTTGCGCAAAGGAATTTGTAAGTATGTGATATTGGTCACACTTATCTGCGAGGAACTCGGTTAACCCAGCGTTTGCGACAAACTGAGCGAACTCTTGGTGGATCCCGGCCTCCTCTAGGAAGGCATCATGCGGCCATTCACACGGCCGCACCTCCACCTTTCTTGGGATATGAAGGTAATTGTCCGATGATTCCCCAATAACTCCCTTGGCACTTTTCCTGGAGGAGAACTTCCTAAAGATATTCATTTTATTCCTATAAAAATTCTGAAAAAATTTAGTCCACAAAAAATTTGTCAACAAAACTTTGTAATATTGTTAGCAACTACTCCCAAGCATGCATAGAGGCCATATTGAGCATTCAAACTACTTAGAACTCTAAGAATTCAACATGCAAGCTCATCTACAGCAGCACCAAGAGTAGCTAATTACTCTAAAAATAACCCACTAAAACAAAAACTAATTGGAGCAATGGAGGAGTCACATACCAAGCAGCAATCCCTCCAAACAGTTTCGGAAACGGAGCTTCGAGCGAAGAGATCGAAATCCGCGGGTTTGAGAGCAAGAACACGAAAATGGTGGCTGTGGTGATTTTTTGCTGGAGGTAGGTGACAATGTGGGCTAAAGGGATAAGTGAGGGGGCCTACGTGGGGGCCACCACCCACCAGGGCGCGCCCTGGTGGGTGCTATGCACCCTGGGCACTCCCCTCAGGTGTTATTTGCACCAAAAATTCATAAATATTCAGGAAAAATTCGTGTTAAATTTTCAGGGCATTCTGAGAATTTTTATTTTTGGGTCATTTTTTATTGCACGGAGAAAACAGAAAACAGGATAAACATGGCATTTATTTTATTTGACTAACTAAAACAGAAAATAAAAGGTGGGAGCAGAAAGTTGTGCTTACTAGATTCATCAACGTCATACCTCTAAAAAATGATTCATTAATAAGGTTGATCAATTCTTATTAACAACCACTTCCGATTAGCATGAAACCGAAGAACTTTCGTAAAACACTAAGTTACCTAAATGGGGATGTGCATATCCCCTACAATAAGTATATCATATTTCTTCTTGGCGGTAGGTAGAGGTAATTGGAAACTTCCAATAGTGATGGTCGGAGATTCTTCAATAACATTTATACCATTCACTTGAAATTGTTTCTTCGGAAAGTGCACCGTGTGCTCATTACCATTAATATGAAAAGTGACTTTGCTTTTATTGCAATCAATAACAGCCCCTACAGTATTCAAAAAGGGTCTACCAAGGATAATCGACATGTTGTCGTCCTCGGGCATCTCAAGAATAACAAAGTCCGTTAAGATAGTAACATTTGCAACAACAACGGGCACATCCTCACAAATACCAACAGGTATGGTTGTTGATTTGTCAGCCATTTGCAGTGATATCTCAGTAGGTGTGAGTTTATTCAAATCAAGTCTTTTATATAAGGAGAAAGGCATAACACTAAAACCGGCTCCCAAATCACACAAAGCAGTTTTAACATAGTTTCTTTTGAAGGAGCAAGGTATAGTTGGTATTCCGGGATCTCCAAGTTTTTTAGGTACTCCATCCTTAAAAGAATAATTAGCAAGCATGGTGGAGATTTCAGCTTCAGGTATTTTCCTTTTATTAGTGATGATGTCTTTCATGTACTTTGCATAAGGGGCCATCTTCAAAATATCAGTCAAACGGGTACGCATAAAGACTGGCCTAATCATTTCAGCAAAGTGCTCAAATTCTTCATCATCCTTTTTCTTAGTTGGCTTAGGTGGAAATGGCATGGGTTTCTGAACCCATGGCTCTCTTTCTTTACTATGTTTCCTAGCCACAAAGTCTTTCTTATCATACCGTTTATTTTTAGGTTGTGGGTTATCAAGATCAGGAGCAGGCTCTATTTCAACATCATTATCTGGTTCTCTATCATTACTAGGTTGAGCATCATCGTGAACATCATCATTATCATTTTCATTATCACTAGGTTGATGTTCACTACCAGACTGAGTTTCAGCATCGGAAATAGAGACATCTTTATTATCAGGAAGTTTTTGTGTCTTAGGTTCACTAGAGGTATGCAAAGTCCTATCATTTTTCTTTTTATTTTTCTTCTTAGAAGGACTAGGTGCATCAAGATTAATTCTCTGAGAGTCTTGTTCAATTCTTTTAGGATGACCCTCAGGATAGAGTGGTTCTTGGGTCATTCTACCTCCTCTAGTTACTACTCTAGCAGCAAAGTCATGCATATTACTATTCATTTCATCAAGCAATTCTTTTTGAGACTTAGCTACTTGTTCTGACTGAGTTTGAACCATACAGGCATGCTTTCCTACACCTCTAACAACATTACTGATTCTAAATAGCAAGTCACTCAAGCGAGCAATCATATCACAATTATATTTCAATTGTTTCAGAGCATGGGCATTGAAATGATCTTGCTTCATAATATAGTTATCAAACTCATATAAGCATTGACTAGGAGGTTTATTGTGACGGATGTCACTTTCATTGAACTTTAATAAAGAATTTACCTCTACCACCTGAGGAGGTGGTGGTGTGTCAATGCCATGTATTTCTTCAATAGGTGGCAAATTCTTAACATCCTCAACTTTAATACCTTTTTCCTTCATAGATTTCTTTGCCTCTTGCATATCTTCAGGACTGAGAAATAAGATACCCCTCTTCTTCGGAGTGGGTTTAAGCGGTGGTTCGGGAAGAGTCCAATCATCATAATTCTTCAATATGTTATTCAATAATTCCTCAGCTTGTTCAACAGTTCGTTCCCTGAAAACACAACCAGCACAACTATGTAGGAAGTCCCTAGAAGCATCGGTTAGTGCATTATAAAAGATATCAAGTATTTTCATTCTTCTTAAGAGGATGATCAGGCAAAGCATTAAGCAACTGGAGAAGCCTCCCCCAAGCTTGTGGGAGACTCTCTTATTCAATTTGCACAAAGTTAAATATTTCCTATAAGGCAGCTTGTTTCTTATGAGCAGGAAAATATTTTTCAGAGAAGTAATAGATCATATCCTGGGGACTACGCACACAACCAGGAGCAAGAGTATTGTACCATGTCTTAGCATCACCCTTTAATGAGAACGGAAACAACTTAAGGATGTAATAGTAGCGAATCTTCTCATCATGAGCAAAGAGGGTGGCTATATCATTCAGCTTAGTAAGGTGTGCCACTACAGTTTTAGTTTCATAGCCATGGAAAGGATCAGATTCAACCAAAGTAATTAACTCTGGGTCGACAGAGAACTCATAATCTTTATCGGTAACATAGATAGGTGAAGTAGCAAACTTAGGATCATGTTTCATTCTAGCATTCAAAGTCTTTTCTTTATACTTGCATAGCAATTTCTTAAGATCATCTCTATCCTTGCAAGAAAGAATTTCTCTACTTATCTCTTCGTCCATAACATAACCTTCAGGTATCTTCGGCATTTCAAACTTAGGAAAGCTAGGACTAATAGGAGTTTCATAATCATAATCAGTTTCATAAGCTTCATCAGTTTCAGCAATTTCATTTTCTTTAGGTCTAGCAATTTGTTCATCAAGGAATTCTCCTAGTGGCACATTATCATCAAGCATGGTACTAGCATCATCATAAGCATCATTCATAGCAGAAGTATCATCATAAATAACTTGCGAAATATCAGGATTACTAGCATGTGGTGGTGTTGCAAGCTTACTCATAACAGAAGGTGAATCAAGTGCAGAGCTAGATGGCAGTTCCTTACCTCCCCTCGTAGTAGAGGAAAAAATCTTGGTCCTTGGATCCTTCAAATTCTTCATAGTGATAAATTGATATAAATCCCAAGTGACTCAACAAATATTGCTATGCTCCCCGGCAACGGCGCCAGAAAAAGGTCTTGATAACCCACAAGTATAGGGGATCGCAACAGTTTTCGAGGGTAGAGTATTCAACCCAAATTTATAGATTCGACACAAGGGGAGCCAAAGAATACTTGAGATTATTAGCAGTTGAGTTGTCAATTCAACCACACCTGGAGATAAATATCTATAACAAAGTGATCAGTAGCACAGTAATATGATAGGTTTGATAGCAGTAGCAATGGTAACAGTAGCGGTAACAGTAGTAGCAATAGTTTTGTAGCAGTAGGAACAGCAGCAACAGCAGTAGTAACTTAGCAAGAACAATAAGTGGAAAGGTCGTAGGCACTAGATCGGTAACTCGTTGGATGATATTCGTCATGTAACAGTCATAACCTAGGGCGATACAGAACTAGATCACTTCATCAATGTAATGTAGGCATGTATTCCGTAAATAGTCATACGTGCTTATGGAAAAGAACTTGCATGACATCTTTTGTCCTACCCTCCCGTGGCAGCGGGGTCCATAAGGAAACTAAGGGATATTAAGGCCTCCTTTTAATAGAGAACCGGAACAAAGCATTAACACATGGTGAATACATGAACTCCTCAAACTACGGTCATCACCGCGAAGTATCCCAAATATTGTCACTATGGGGTTGACGGATCATAACACGTAATAGGTGCATATGACTAGGCAAGATCGGATCAAGAACATGGATATAGAGATGATAACATAAACGGTTCAAATCTGAAATCATGGCACTCGGGCCCTAGTGACAAGCATTAGGCATAGCAAAGTCATAGCAACATCAATCTCAAAACATAATGGATACTAGGGATCAAGCCCTAACAAAACTAACTCGATTACATGATGAATCTCATACAACTCCTCACCGACCAGCAAGCCTACGAAGGAATTACTCACTCCCGGTGGGGAGCATCATGGAATTGGCGGTGGACAAAGGTTGATGATGACGAAGACCGAAGATTCCCCTCTCCGGAGCCCCAAACGGGCTCCAGATCTGGCCTCCCGATGAAGAACAGGAGGTGGCGGCACCTCCGTCTCGTGAAACGCGATAATTCTTTCTCTCCTATTTTTTTCTCCAAATTCAGGAATTTATAGTGGCGGAGATAGGTCAAGTGGGGCCCCGAGGTGCCCACCACCCACCAGGGCGCGCCGGGAGGGGGCTGGCGTGCCCTGGTGGGTGCTGCGCACCCTGGGCCTCCTCTCCGGTAGTTTCTGGCTCCAGTATTTTTTATATTTTCCAAAATAAATCTCTAGAAAGTTTCGTTCCATTCCGAGAACTTTTATTTCTGCACAAAAATAGCACCATGGCAATTCTGCTGAAAACAGCGTCAGTCAGGATTAGTTCCATTCAAATC
Source organism: Elymus sibiricus (assembly GCA_039707655.1). Classification (NCBI taxonomy): domain Eukaryota; kingdom Viridiplantae; phylum Streptophyta; class Magnoliopsida; order Poales; family Poaceae; genus Elymus; species Elymus sibiricus. The sequence goes on along the minus strand of CM077667.1, from coordinate 351,559,596 downwards.
ATGCAAATTAGAGTCCAAAACAAGGGCAAAAGAGTGAGGAAAAGTAGATACGTTGGAGACGTATCACACCGCGGGAATCCACAAGTTGAGTACCAAAACATATATCAAGTGAATCAATAGAACACCCCATTGTCACCACGGGTATCCACATGCAAGACATATATCAAGTGTTCTCAAATCCAATATTCAATCCAACATGACGATATCTCAAAGGGAAAGATTCAGTTCATCACAACAAGGTAGCAAGGGAATAGTATCATGTGATCCGACTATATTAACAAAGCGCGTGATACATCAAGATCGTGACATCCCAAGAACACGAGAGAGAGAGAGAGATTGAACACATAGCTACTGGTACATACCCTCAGCCCCGAGGGTGGACTACTCCCTCCTCGTCATGGCCTCCGCCGGGATGATGAAGATGGCCACCGGAGATGGATTCCCCTCTCCAACAGGGTACTGGAATGCCTCCAGATTGGTTTTTCGTCGATACAGAGAGTTGCGGCGGTGGAGCGGATAGTCTAGGGTTATTTCTGATGGTTTCTATATTTATAGGATTTTTGGGCATCGGTTTCACGCCAAGATGGGCCACGAGGAGGGCACGATACACCAGGGCATGCCTGGGCCCTCTAGCGTGCCCTGGTGGGTTGTGCCCACCTCGTGGCTCTTCTCTGGTGGTTCTTCGCTCCAAAATTGCTTATTTGGTCCAGAAAAAATCACCAAAAAGTTTCGGGCGATTCCGAGAACTTTCATTTTCTGCACAAAAACAACACCACGGTAATTCTGCTAAAAACAACGTCAGTCCGGGTTAGTTCTAAATAAATCATATAAAGTGCATCAAAACCATATAAAAGTATTGTAAACATAGATGAATATGGCATGAATACTTCATAAATTATCGATACGTTGGAGACGTATCAGGTACTAGGTACCAATCAACTGTTGATGAGTGGGCTACCATCTTAGGAGCCCCACAGGTTGAAGAGAGAGACCTTGATGTCTATTCTGAGGCCAAGATGAATCATAATACCATGACAAATATGTACAACCCTACCCCTGCTGATTATGTGCAAACACACAAGCTTGGATCAGTCTACTTTCTGCAAGCAGGTTTACCCACTACCAACACCATCATGAGGCATACATTGATGCCCAAGTCTGGAGATGACAAAATGATTAGAGGGTATTCCATCAACATGCTGCACCATGTAGATCTCCATACCAGATTCAGGGTTATGGATTTGATAGTACAGACTATCAAGAGGACATTTGCTGATTAGAAGAGATCATGTGGATATGCTCCATACATTCAGATGCTCATAAATTCCAAAGTTGGAAAGAGCGTATATGCACTTGATCGTCCACATCTGCCCCTACAACCAGAGTTTGAGGACAATGTTGTGGTGATGGACCCCAGTCAACACTACATAGGCAGAGGCAGAGGCAAAAGCAACTAGAGCCACTAGTGCTCAAGTGCCCAAGTCAAAGAGTGATCAAATGGCACTTCTCATCAAATCTGTCCAAGGTATAGAGAAGGATGTGGCTAAGATTCTTAAGAACCAAAAGAGCATAGTGAGGATCATGGAAACCAAGTTTCATGCTCTGGACAACAAGGTGGATGAGCTTACCAAGACAGTCACTGAGCTGAAGCAGGAGGTTGATGCGGTGCCTAGTCCCCACTCCAATGATGATGATAGTCCTGCTCTCCGGCCCATCACTCAGTTCAAGACTCAAGCCAGATCGTCTATAGTGCCAGTTCCCGAGTCGAGACCATCTTCATCAACACCAGCTACTGCTCCTACTGCTCCTTCAGCACCTCCAGTATCTACTCCACCACCTCAGAGGACTTCAACCGAAGCATTTGCGGATGCTCTTCTCTCGACTCCTTCGACAGCTACATGAGCTGTTTCATCGTCCCATGGAGGAGACCATGCCCAGAGAGATGATTAGCTCTATAGCTTTGAACTTTTTGGTAACTTGTTGCCAAAGGGGGAGAAGTTATAGATCATAGGGCTTCGAGAGAGAGTATTTTTCTTTTTGTTGCTCTCTTAAATACATTTGGTTTATCACTCGTTTGTTAAACTCAGTTGTGTTTGATCATATACTTTGCTTATTGATGATACTATTTCCTATCTTTGTGATATATCTATGAGATGATCATTCACTTGTTTGGTGTTATGTGCATTGTAATCCATTCATATCATTTATGCGCACCACCAAGTTGTATGTGACATGGAAGAGTTACCCACACTCCTAATTGATTGTGCATTTGCATTCAAACGCAAATTTTAAATAATGCACAAATTTAGGGGGAGCTCTTGCTTATCACATACTTCTCAAAGCGACGATGCTATTCATTGTTTTATCCCTATCGAAGCTTTGATCTATATGTTGTCATCAATTACCAAAAAGGGGGAGATTGAAAGCACAACTTCTCCCTAGGTGGTTTTGGTAATTAATAATAACATATATTTCATTGGACTAATGTTTCCACCAAGTTTATCTCAGGAAAAAGTTCAATGATGGGATGGATAAAGGATTGTGTGGAGAACCTCCCCAAGGAATAGGATTGGCCATGATTCAAGCTTGAAGACTCTACATTTCATATTTTGTGAGAAATCACTTTGAGTCCATAGGAAAGCCAATACTATTAAAAGGGGATGAGGAATTATGATGATCTGGTTGCTCAAGTGCTTAGAGATTAGCCACCAAAAATACTCATTCATTCTCCCACAAAATACTTTGTCCAAAACCTAAAGTTCAAAATCGGTGCCACCAAGTTTTCCCACTCGGCCATACCGACTTTCCCTTGAGACAGAACCTAGCCAAAACCCTAGCAACTCGGTACAACCAATACTGGTTTCAGTACGACCGAGAATCCGTGACCAACTCTCTGGTTAGCTAATTCCTAAACTCAGAATTTCCGAGTTTGGTGAATCGGTGTCGCCGAGATGAGGAACTGCCCTGGTCAGACCAAAATCGGTAGGACCGAGTTGTGTATATTGGTACCACCGAAAAGCCTAAAGTTGCCAGATTTTGCACTAGTCGGTGCAACCGAGTTTTTACTTCGGTTTCACCAAGTTGGGAAATAATGTTGTAACGGTTGGATTTTTGAAGATGCCTATATATACCCCTCCACCATCTCTCACTCGCAAGAGAAGCACTCAGAACATACAAACACTTGTCCTATCCATTTTTCTGAGCGAGAGCCACCTACTCATGTGTTGAAGTCAAGACATTCCACTCCAACCATATGGATCTTGATTTCTAGCCTCCCCAAGTTGCTTTCCATCCAATCAATCTCTTCTACCCATGCCAAACCTGTGAGAGAGTGATTGAGTGTTGAGGAGACTATCTTTTGAAGCACAAGAGCAAGGAGTTCATCATACTACCACATCTATTACTTTTTGGAGGGTGGTGCCTCCTAGATTGGTTAGGTGTCGCTTGGTAGCCTCCTTCTTCGTGATTGTGGAGTTGAACCAGAAAGTTTGTACGGGCAAGGAGATCGCCTACTTCGTGAAGATCTATCCATAGTGAGGCTAGTCCTTCGTGGACGGAAGCCGTGATGGAATAGACGAGGTTGCTACTTTGTGGACCCTAATGGGTGAAGGCCTCCGTGGACTCTCGCGACCGTTGCCCTCCGTGGGTTGAAGTCTCCATCAGCGTGGACGTACGATACCACCACCTATCGGAACCACGAGAAAAATCTTCGTGTCATCAATTGCGTTTGATTCTCCTCTCCCTACCTTTACTTTCATGTGCATGTCTTTACTTTCCGCTGCTATACCCTTAGACTTGCGTGTGTAGGGTGTACTTGACTTGCTACAATTGCTAAAACTTGTCAAGACTTAAAATTGGGAAAATGCTAGATTTTTATTTAGTCAAGTAGTCTAATCACTCCCCCTCTAGACATACTTCGGATCCTACAGTATACTACACTGATATTTACACAAAACTTACATGAGTTATGTTTTAAACAACCTTTTTTCCCCAGTCTAAAGTTATCGGGTGCTTGTACCTAAGTTATCAGGTTTGTTATGCGTATATTACCATGCTATTTATACATAAATTATCGCGGATGTGTTTTCTACAAAAAAAAATCCCAGATAAAAATTACCGTGATGTTTGTACCTAAGTTATCAGGTAAGCGGTGCGTATATTACCACGTTATCTTACTCATAAGTTACCAGAGGTGCGTTTTTAACAAAAAAAATCCCAGTTCAAAGTTATCACGTTGTGTGGGCCTAAATTATCTGGTCTGTGGTGCACATATTACCATACTATTTATATTGAAGTCATCAAGCTGTGTATTTAACAACTTTTTCTGTCGGGTCAAAATTACCGCGAGCATTCCGTACCACTGAAGATGCCGAAGTATATTTAAGCAACCATTTTTTCTGGGTCAAAGTTAACATAATATTTGTTCATCAAATTATGAGATCTATATCTTGCCAAAAACAAGTCATTTTCATGGGCCGTCCACTAGCACGCTATAAGGATGTTTGTACAGAAGTTATCACAGTGTTTGTACATAAGTAATCAAGTTTGTTGTTCTTGAGTTATCATGCTTTTTACACATACATTACCGGGGACATGTTTTCAAACAATACTCCCCCACTAGGTCAAAGTTATCATGTATACGGTGCGTATACTATCATGCTAATTTCACATGAGTTACCGGGGTGTGTTTCAAAAAAGTTTTTTCACCCGATCGAGGTTTCCACAATATTTGTACATAAGTTATCAAGGTTGCGGTGATTAAATTACCATGTTAAAACCATGAGCTCAACTCACATCTATGTACAAGAGTACAAGAGTATAGTCTTCTATGTAAAACATGAGCTCAACCCACATCTCCAATATATTTTTGATAAGAATGTACTTTTTGTATTTTTTAGGTAAAAAATTTGTAAGTAAAAAAGAAAACGGCAGCAAAATAACACGATATGCGAGTACAAGAGTCTGCCTCAGTATGAAGATTCGAAAAATTATCTAACATGAATCCAATCACAACATAGAGTTTGTCTAGGTGGTTGTTGGTAGATTGCTAATGTACCTGAGCTGTTAGGTCTAAGGTTCGACTCCCCCAACCCTCCTATTTTTCTTTACTGAAAGAAAAAAGTCCATTTTACTACCCTGAATAAAGTGGGTTGTTCGCATAACCCCCTGAACTTTTTTTCGGTTCACTTAACCCCCTAATCTAATCAAACCCGTTCAGAAATCATCATCGGTGGGTTTGTAAGGTGGTTTTGCTGACATGGACAAAGTCAAAGCGGTTTGTTGACTTGTGGGACCATGTCGTCAGGTGGAAACCGCCGCTGTTACTCCTGTGTCGCCGCCGTTGCTGCCACGGTGACAAACGAAATGGCTGTCCTGGCGTCCATTTGGATCGGGGCTTGGCTCATGGAGCAGCGCCGCGCCCGACCGAGGAGTTGGGCGTGCTCGGGCGCGGGGGGTGGGGGGACCATGTCCGGCAAGGACCACCAGCGGCGGCGCCATGGACGCTGAAGGCGGCGGCTGGAGCACAAGCTTGTTGGGAAGGGACTCGAGGTCGCGCGCGGGAGGGTACAGTTGGCACGGGCACGACTACAACGGCCAAATCTTGAGCGCGGAAGGGGCTAAGGTAGGGGAAGCAGAGCAGTGTGCCGTATCGGCGATGGGAGCTCCTCCTATGGCAGCAACCACTCCCGGCTGCACCTGCACCCTACCGCAACAGGCGCACGAGCGCACAGTCGTCGAGGGACAACATCAGTGCCGCACCTTTCATGGACGGAGGACAGCCGTGGGCGCGTGAGGTCGATGCTGACGCCACGGCTCGCAAAGCTTTGGTACGAGGACAGTCGTGGTCGCGCACGGTTCAGGGGAGTACCATGGTGCTCGGGAAGCAGGGGAGGAGAAGGGGGTTCGCCAGAGGAAGAGATCAAGGTGGCGGCGGTCGATGCCGGAGTGGGGGAAGAAGACATGGGTGACGGCGATTCATGACAGTCAGGACAAATTCCTTTAGCAGGAATGTATAGCACAACAAGGCGAGGCTCTAGGACAAGGCTTCACGGTGAGGAGGAGGTGCTGGCCGCCCTGACGAAGAACTACAGCGGGCGCCAGATCTTGTTCATGGCGGGAGAGGTCGGGAGAGGTCCTCGGGATGCGCGACTCCAAATGGATGGGACTGTCAGCTTCAGGGGAGCACCACGGTGATCGGGATGCAAAGACGCGGGGGTTTCCGGAGGAAGAGATCTAGGCAGTAGAGGTCAATACCGGAGGCGGGGAAGAAGACATGGTGACGACGATTCACGGTGACTCGGACAAGTTCGTTTGCTAGGAGTGTATAGCGGAGCGTGGTGAAGCTCTCGGACAAAGTAGCAAGCGAAGGAGGAGGCGTTGGTTGCGCGGGCGACGAACGACGGTGTCGTCGGCGTGAACTGAGCGTCGGCTGCGTTCTTCACCTAACGAGGGCACGAGCTGAGGAGGGGGGCCCCACCTGCTGGTCAAATACCGCTTCTGACTTTGTCCACGTCAGCACTCAATCGGGGCAAAACCATCCAGGGACGGTTTTTGACCGGTATGAAATTGTTGAAGGGGTTAAGTGAACCGAAAAAAAGTTTAGGGGGTTATGCGAACAACCCACTTTATTCAGGCTAGTAAAATGAACTTTTTTCTTACTGAAACTAAAAAGAAGACAACCCAAAAAAGGAGACTTCTGGAGTCCACGTAACGAGCGAAGGGAGCGGGAATTTCGGATCGAGAGGGGATGAGCGTGACGTGCGGGATCGAGCGGGAATTGTGGATCGGGGGACAGTTGCAGCGGGATAACGGTGATCGTTCGATTCAGGAGTTCATTCGGATCTGATGACAAAATCCGAACGTTCAGAAGCTAGAAATTTTGAAAGAAACTTTAACAATAACTCAGATGCCAGGCATTATCCCGGTTTACATTAGACCCACTGCGATCAACCAATGCATCCACAGCCGTCTAACTGCGAAACAAGACACGATTCCATTCCCCGCAAGAAAAGAAGAAGAAGAAGACACGATTCCATTCTCACCTCAAATAATTGTCGCGTAAACCAATTCCCATTTCATTTCATCATCACGAGTTCCGGAAACTCCCGAGCCTTCTTCCCCTCCTTTCTCTTTCCCCTTCTCCACGCTTCGCCACTGGCCGAATATTTAAACCTCCGTCTGACTAGCTCGCTCGCTCGTCCGCTTCTGCCTTTCCGGCGACAGGAAACGGTTCTCTTAACAACGCGCCAGCACGACCGCCGACTCGACTCCGTCAGCTTTCCAGCGCCGGGGGCTCTCCGATGGCGTCCCACATCATTCTCCCCAAGGAGGAGGAGGAGGAGGAGGAGGGGCTGGCCGTGGCGGTGGAGGCGGACCACGACTCGCCGGAGCCGCCGCGGTACCGGCACGCGCAGCCGGCCCAGAAGGCGCTCCCGTTCTCGGCCACCTGCGTGCGGATCTCCCGCGACTCCTACCCCAACCTCCGCGCCCTCCGCAACGCCTCCGCCACGAGCCTCCGCGACGACGACGCCGCCTTCGCCAAGCTCGACGAGGGCGACTACGGCTACGTCCTCGACGACGTCCAGCACCTCACGGACTACCTCCCCGAACTCCCCGTGAGCGCCGCCTCCCCCTCCCCCTGCTCCTGCTTTGCCCCGCTGCCGGATTGGGTGCCCCCCTTGCCGCGGTGGAAATTCTCTAGAACTGTGTTGTTGCTTGTCAGGGAGAGGGCGTGGTTTTGCTTCTGGATGCGCGAATTTCGCTTACGCTTTCCTTTGGCTCTGCCATTTGTGCTGAGCTTCGCCTTCACTGATTACGCAGCATTTGATGATTTAGGCGCTCCCTTTCATTTTCCAAGTTTTTGGGTGCCATTTTGTGGATTGGTCATGCGTGAGATCCATTTTCGGACACTTACATAGTGCTGATCTAATGAGCTTTGGCGAGTGACACCATTAGCTGCATATGATCCGATAACATAGTGGTCGAACACTTTGAGATTGTAGATTCCTACCTAAATCGAGGCTGTTTTGTCCATACCTTGTTTCCTGACGTCTTTGTTCATAGGCTATGCATCTTAGATTTGTTGTTTCATACTTGTGGATGCCTGGATCGGAGTTTTGATCGGCCGATCCGGGCTGAATGGAGTGTGCCTTCACTTTATAAATATTCGATTACCCTTTCCCCTGCTCCTGTAGATCAGCTGCATATGCATTCATGGAATGCTGGGTACATAGCAATTTTATTTTTTAATGTTTTTGGCTTCAATGACATGTTAAAATGAATTGAATCGATTTCAAGGTGACATCATCAGGATTAAGCTGACGGTTTCCTTTTGTTCCTGACAGACTTTTCCTAACCCATTGCAAGATCACCCTGCCTATTCAACTGTCAAGTAAGGATTTTTCATCAGTTTACCTTTGGTATCGCCTGTGCAAAACCTCTTGTTGTGCCCATTGCATATCTGATAAGCTAAATAAATGCTGTCTTCACATATTTACCAGGCAATATTTTGTCAATGCAGATGATACAGTACCTGAAACGGTAAAAAAAACAGAGCAGATTTCTTTTATACGATAATATATACTGTGGTAATTGGTGAAATGACATGTTATTTGTGCCATAACAGGTGGTTGTTCAGAAGAACAGCCCACGTGGAGTTCACTTCCGCCGTGCCGGGCCTCGTCAGAGGGTATGATGCCTTAAATATGTGCCTATATCATTTAAGGGCAATGCATTGTCTACATATATCTGGTATAAATTTTGAGCCTTATCAGGTCTACTTCGAGCCAGAAGATGTGAAAGCATGCATTGTGACGTGTGGTGGCCTTTGCCCTGGGCTCAATACTGTCATTAGAGAGTTGGTGTGTGGCTTGTCCCACATGTACAATGTCAACGATGTCTTCGGAATACAGGTTTGTGCTGTTGCTATCCCAGATGATGTAAAGTTGTAAACTGGAAATGTATGGTGACTTCCTTTTCTTATGCACTTCATCTGGTCCATGTCTTGGAAAAGAAGACCACCTGTTCCTTGATCCTTGCCTGTTAAACGTTTCCTAGGAATTAATAGACATTTGCATTTGCATTTCATGCCAGCGCGGAAGGAGCCAAACTCCTGTCATTTTACTTCAGATTTAGTTTGGAAATCATTTCCACTGTTTCATTGTGTCATATGAGTCTAGAATTTGTTTGATCACATGGGAACTTTGTGCCACCTAGTTGTTTTGCCAGGACAGTGAGTAAGCATTGTAGTGCAGTGGTGAAACTAATTTCTGAATTGTAGCTATTAAATCTATATCCATGCATGGTTCTTTAACTTCAAAAGCATTGTTCATTTTCTATTATTTATGTCATAAGCAATTTTTTAGAATGGATACAAAGGCTTCTATTCAAGCAATTATCTTCCCATGACACCAAAAAGTGTCAATGATATCCACAAAAGGGGCGGTACAGTTCTTGGAAGTTCACGTGGTGGTCATGATACCCATAAGATAGTCGACAACATTCAAGATCGTGGAATTAATCAGGTATGTGGCTGTTGTAACCGTTGTTTATATGATCTTCCTTATATTTTGGAAGGTGAGCAAAATCTGCATGTGTACCTTATCTAGGTTTACATTATTGGAGGAGATGGAACTCAGAAGGGAGCATACGAAATATTCAAGGTAATCACTATCAGGAGTATGTCCACCACATCTGTGTAGATATCGTCTCAAAGGCTCATATTTTAGAAGTCATTAATACATCATTAGAATATTTTTAAGTGAAAATATAATTGGAGTATTGACTGAGATGTTTTGACTCAGTTTCTAACTTTTGGAATTGCTGATAGGAAATTCGGAGACGTGGTCTAAAAGTCGCTGTTGCTGGTATCCCCAAGACCATTGATAATGATATAGCGGTAATATATGATTACTTGCTTTTCTACAACAAAGATGCTTTTACTGAATATTGGTTGATTTAGGAGATCAGTATGCAGGGGATGTGTTGATACTGATCACTGTAATGTGTTAATTCTTAGGTTATAGACAAGTCCTTTGGTTTTGACACTGCCGTAGAAGAGGCCCAACGTGCCATTGATGCCGCTCATGTGGAAGCTTCAAGTGCTGAGAACGGAATAGGCTTGGTGAAACTGATGGGTCGCTATAGTGGTCAGTTCTCTTAGTTCCTAGCCCATCCTAATATGGGTCCTTGCTGCTTCTGACTGCTGAGTTCTTGAATCCTTTGCCCCCTTCCCCCTTGCTGCTTCTTCCTTCAAGGGTAAAAAAACAGGCCAAAAAGGAGTTACCTTATCTTTCGCTGATCTGCTCCGATTAACTAAAAAAATGTTTAATGAAATGTTCATCAAGTACTTATCCCTTGTGCGTCACAATGGAATTTCTTTATTTTTTATTTTTAACTATTGCATCATGCAGTTCTTAGTCCTCAGTGTGACGATTCCATGCTAATGCAGGGCTTATCGCAATGTATGCTACGCTGGCAAGCAGAGATGTGGTAAGTTAGTGCCTTGTATGCATATTTGAGCTATTCCAAACAGCATTCTGTAGTTTTTTTAAGCCTTCTATTCTTCAACATTTTTTATTTTTACTTTGACTGTGTTACAAGACGCGTCACCAATGTTCAGATGTGTCATTCTTCTTCTCCATAATTTGTGTTATTATTAGCTGGATAACCTGGATTTTTTCTGTCTTGTGTAGGACTGCTGCTTAATTCCTGAATCTCCATTTTATTTGGAGGGGAAGGGTGGACTTTTTGAGTATATAGAAAGGAGGCTGAAGGAGAACAACCACATGGTCATTGTAGTGGCTGAGGGAGCAGGACAGGATCTTATTGCCAAAAGTATACCTGTAGCAGATCAGCTAGATGCATCTGGAAATAAGCTGCTTCTTGATGTTGGCCTCTGGTTGACTCACAAGATTAAGGTGAATATAATTTATTTTCTAAAACGAGTTTACATGATATTGCCCAATTTCTATTTCGCCTTCCGCCCATATGCTACTTTGCATGTATTTTGTTCATATACATTTTCTGTTGGCACTAGAACTGCTAGGATGTGCACTAACGGACATGTCACTTGAGGTTGCCTTTGGAACATGTATACCATAGTCCATAGGGACGGTTGAACCAGGCCTCAGATAGGGAAAGCACACATGAAATATTTTGTGTGAACTTCACTAGTTAAGTAACATAAATTAGTTTATCTAAAATTTCCACATACTATTTCATCTAATATGGTATTAGTATCTCAGTGAACCGTCATGTTTATCATTGTTGTTCCCAGTCGTATGAATTACTAGGATGCTGATAGGAAAGCTAATATCACAGTGAACATTCATATTTGTCATTGTTGCTTTCAGTCTTACCTCATACGGATTACTAGGATGGTGATATCAAACAGGTGTTTACCTAGGATCTCACTTAAGAATTCTCTAATGTATACTTTGTTATTTCCTTGTAGGATTATTGCAAGAGCAAAAAGATGGAGATGACCATTAAATACATAGGTAACAATCTTTTAGTCGCTTCTCTACATCACATTGTATGGTGGTATATCATCTTGTTGAGCATGACAACAGCAGCCGGTTATTATTACCGACAGATCCAACCTACATGATCCGAGCCATTCCAAGCAATGCTTCGGATAATGTCTACTGCACGCTGCTGGCACACAGTGCCATTCATGGTGCAATGGCAGGATATAGCTTCACAGTGGGGATGGTCCACGGCAGGCATGCATACATACCATTCCATGTAAGTATAACTTCCATATGCCCCTATTTAGTTACTTTTGACTCGCTTCACCATGGAAAGTGTGTGGGTGGGTGGGTGGGTGGGGGGGGGGGGGTATTCAGGGCCTTCAATATTTCATATGACGAGCCATAGTTTCTGTCAAGGTTTAATTCTGTCATTCACAAATTGTGAAGCGATGCGGCAAATGGCGAATTGCGCGAGAGCTGCCGTGGAGCAGTGACCTTGAACCCTGCAATCGTCATAGGTGGTAGCATAGTGCAAAAAACAAGAGTATAACTTCTGTCACAGTGCCTTCCATTTAGCTGAAGTCTCCAACTCAGAAAACACCACTCAAAAGTCAAAACCCAAACGCCGTGCACTTTGTTTGCAACTTTGCCTCCACGCTGTCGTATGAAGTTGGCAGACCTTGGATTAAAGTTGGACTCCAAATTCCTTTTATCTTTGGTCTCCCTAAGATAGTCGGGGACTTGGTGTGTGGGATTTGAGAGGAAAGGAAAGTTTGGGGAGTTTGACACCTCTTAGAATTATTCTGAACATTATTCTTCACCTCTGATGCACACTGAATCCTTTGTTTGGACAACAGAGAGTAACATCAACACGGAACAAGGTCAAGATCACGGACAGGATGTGGGCAAGGCTGTTGTCTTCGACAAACCAGCCGAGCTTCCTGAGCGAGGAGTATATCATGGAAGCAAGAGAGGCCGAAAGGTTGGCCAATAGGCTGTCTCTATCTGCGCCTGAGGGCAGCAACGAGCATATGAAGAAGCACTCTGCGTCCGTACTGGCAAACGGTGAGAAATAGCGGTACAAATTTTAACTTTGGGCAATTTTCGACGGTTCCTGTTGTGGTCTGAGCCCTAGTTTTACACGGTTTTGCTCCGATGAGTTGACACGAACGCTGTTGATGTAGAGTGAGTAATAAATAAACACACGCTGCTGTGGTATTTTCATCGAAACATGTGGGGGGCTCGAGCTAGTTTTCTCTTTCTTAAAGCAAGTTCCTACCCATGTTCTTCGGTCGTTCTGAGAGACGGTGCAGCTGAAATGCTCTTCGTGTCACTCGGTTTGCATATATCGAGATGGATGGGGACGCAGCTATTTTGAGCCTGAGCTCAAATGAGCATGCCTGAGCAGTAAAATCATAAAAAAATTCAAGAAAAATAAAAAAATCTGATTTTTTTTTGTGAGAAACATTGACAAAATTTCTAAGTGCTTGCAAAATTTTATCATTTGTGGAAGTCGCAGCAAAAAAAATGATCCTTCAAAAAATGTTTTTTTCAAAAGCATTTTGAAGTACTGATTTTTCTTTTTTTGCTGCGACTTCCACGAATGTCATTTTAAAGTAAAAATGTGCAGGCTCTTAAAACATTTGTTAAAGTTTATCACAAAAAAAAATGGATTTTTTTACTTTTGTTTCATCTTTTTTCGAATTTACTGTTCACCCGAGCTCATTTGAGCTCGGGAGCAGAAGCATACTACTTTCGGATGGAGTACTAGTTCTCAATAAGCAACGATCGGCGCACGTTCCGTTCTTGCATCTCTGACCTGTGATGATGGCGATGTCTTACTCGTCGATGTGCTGTTTTGCCGTTGTTGGAAGTTCCAACTCAGGCCGTGAGACCGTCACCGGTTGAATGGGTTCTGGCCTCGGGCTCTTGACGTGTTACCGTCAGCGGGTCCGTGTGAATTATGATTCACTTGTCGATGGTTTCTCCTGTCAGTTTGACACCTCTACGTTTTGCATGCATGAAGGCTCCGGCGATGCCCAAGGAGCACCCACGTTGACGTTGTCACCGCCGCACCAGCCTGCCGCCGCCATTACGGTTCCCGCACCGTCGTCGTCCGCGACAGCTGGCACGGACAGCGTGACGGTGACGGTAATCGACTCCGATGAGGACGATAGCGACGCAACCGGACCTCGGGAAGAGACGCCGGAACGAGAGACCGGAGCGTGGCAAGAGCCCGAGGCCGAGGAAGCTGGCCGGAAACGGGTGGAGAGGCCTATGCAGCCGGAGACGCCGGAGCGTATGGCACCGCCGCCGGGAACCACGTTGCACGCACGTGCGGACGAGACGGCGGCAGAGGCGGCGCAGGACGCGGACGCGTTCAACCCCGGCGACGGCTGCACCACGCCGTCGCCACCGCCGGCCCACGGCTCGGGTGACGACCGCGTGGCGGCGAGCACGAGCGGCCAGCGAGCGGGCGTGGCCGCCGCCAGGTCGAGGCTGCTCGCGTTCCGGTCGTTCGCGCGGGGCAAGAAGGGCAACAAGTCACGGAACGCGGTGCCGGGAGAACACCTGCCGGCGGACGGCGAGCCGTGGGAGGAGGCCGGTGCGGATGACAAGGAGAAGGGCCGGCCGAGGTGGAAAAGGTTTTGGAAGTGAACGTGCCGTGCTGTCCTGTCTGCCGTCGTGCTCATGCCGTACGTGCGGCGAGATGGAGTCAGCGTCGCGGTGCGTTCAACCGTTGGGTGCATTTTCATTGGTTTGCCTCCCATGTAAACAAGGGTTTGCTGTTCCCGAAAAAAAAACAAGGGTTTGTTGTATAATCGTTTTCTTTCCTTTTGATTGTGTGGAAGTGGTATAATCGCATTGTTCGTTATTCGTTCATAGTGGTGAGTGTATGCGTATGTATATGAACGTTTGCGTCTGTACTGTGTTCAACAAAAAAAAACGTGCCCGTTGCGTGTGTGACAACGAAAGAGTAAACAAAAAATATCTAAGCTGCTATCATTTCGGCTCAATTTTGATTCTGACTCGTCATATTGATGGCGAGCAGTTACGACCACACTCAGGCAGCATCTTTGTGGTGCCGTTTGACACTAAGGAGGCCGCGTCTATAAATTAAGTTTATTCAAGAAAGCCTACATGTATCACCATCACATGCAATTGATGGAACACAAATTAAAATTGTACTTATCGGGTCCACTATGAACGTACATGACTGCCACACGAATAGTTCGGATATTTTCAAATAAACATTCGTGTACTTCTGATGTTCATGAATTTGATAAGTGTATGTACATCCTATAAAAAATGTTTGTGTAGTCACTACAAAACAATGTGTACTCCGATGGTAAGTACGTGCGTGGATTTTGTAAAGAAAATGTACGTACGCAAGATCTTATCTCATGAAACATGCACAAATAGAGAACCTGGTGCAAGTAAAGCATGCCCAAGGATTATAATCTTTTTCAATTATTAACTTTCAATTTTACATGTTGCAATACAGATCCGCGTCGGTATGAAATAAAGATGGGTCGTGCGCCATTGATTAACATTGCATCATGAATAGCATTTTAAAAATATTTAACATGTAAAATAACATCATATTCAAATTCTTTATATTTTTTAATCAAATTTCATATATAACATGTTAAAACGGAGTTACAGTTTAAAAGATATGGTTATTTGAAAGAATATCTTAATTTTAATAGACTACGGGTGATTACCATAGATATCAGGGACGTTTATGTAAAACAGAAAAAACGATTCGCTATGACTTAAATATGGATCGTGGGTTAATTAGGGTAAAAGCTAGGGGTTTTGTGTAAATTGCAAAAAAAAAACGATTCTTTCCGACTTAACGATGGACTGCGGGTTAATTATGAAAAAAGGCAGGTTTTTTCTAAAAAAAGACGTGACGGACGGACAAAAACAGTCGCTACTTTATTATTAGGTAGAGATTCTTTTACACACCTTCCTTCTGAACCGGCGGCCTAGTCCACTTTCCGGATGAGTTGGTGCGTGTTGTAATAACTTCTTTTTAATGTGATACATGAAGCTTGCATATCATTTCATTGATTGGTAGAAGAATAATAGAGGACAACGTCTCAAAGCGAATACACATTAATAGTATGAACTAAGAGCGCAAGAGCATAGGGATGCTCAACCCCGAAGAGGAAACAGAACTATGAAATCAAGGACGTGTTTGGTTGCCCGCATCCGCTCCAACCAGGTCCAGGTGGGCCATGAAAAGTGCGTTTGGTTGCGAACACGGCTGGCTGGCTTGCATCGGCACGAAGCTTAAAGTAACCCAGATGAAAATCGGGCGCGGCGACACGGCGTCAAATCTAGCCTCACCCCCCCCCCATTTACTCGGTCACCACTACCTCTAGGATAGCCACTTCTTCTAACCTCACCACCGGCGGCGGCGGCGGCGGTAGATCCGACAGCAGGAGCTGCTGCTCCTCTTCCATTTGGCCACCGTCTAGTTGTCCTTGACTCAGCCATGCCCCCCCCCTTCGTCTTCCTCGTCTTCGATGCCGGTAAGCAACACCCCCTCTCCCCAATGTTAGGTACGTTGTTAGGCCATTAGGCAAGGTGTAGGATCGATTTCCCCATTGCTCAACGCACCCTCGATGTGGACTAGGCTGGTAGTTCAGGCAGCGGCACTAATAGGTGTGATTCAGGCATGGCTCATGTTCATGCACAAGAGAGCTGTTCGTCATGCTGAGAGACATGTTATCACTTATGTTCCAATGCTTATGCGAGAGCAGGAGAGGATTGCCAATCTGAACTACATATACAACCGCAACGACACATAGACTATGTGGATGCTTAGAATGGAAATAACACCATTTGCCAGACTTGTCCAGACCTTCACAAGTAGGGGGCTGCTAGAAGATAGCATCCACACCAGTGTGGAAGAGCAAGTGGCCATGTTCCTTCAAGTTGTTGGCCATAACCAGAGGTTCAGGGTTATCCACAACACGTTCAGAAGATCAATGGAGACCATCTCAAGGTACTTCAAGGAAGTGCTCTATGCTGTTGGGGAGTTCAGAGGAGAGATGATCAAGTCACCACTCCTACCAAGATTCGCACTAACCCAAGATGGTATCCATACTTCAAGGTGAGCACTGACAGTATGTACACTTGGATTGTTTAAGGTGAGCACTAACACAATCATGTATTGCCATTTCAAGATTCCATTGGGGCAATAATATGGTACTTATGTCACAACCAGAGTGTCGAGGTCACAATCTGCAGCATACAGGGGGAGGAAGCACTACAAAAGCCAGAATGTGCTTGCTGTTGTTGACTTCGATCTGAAGTTCACATATGTGTTGGCTAGCTGGGAAGGGTCAACACATGATGCTAACATACTCAGTGACAGCATGAGTCGTCCTGATGGCATCAACATAGGGGCAAGTTCTACCTAGGAGATGCTGGCTATGCATGTCAGCCATGTGTTCTTCCACCCTTCAGGAAAACCAGGTACCATCTGAACGGGTTCTTTGGTAGGAACTATCTTAGGACTCCACAGGATCCGTTCAATCTCAGACACTCCAGCCTTAGAGTAACTGTTGAAAGGGTATTTGGAGCTCCGAAGAACAGGTTCAAGATCCTAGATCAGAAGCCATTCCACCCTTACCCTACCCAGGTTAAGCTTGTTCTTGCTTGTTGCATTCTGCATAACTGGATCCTGCAATGGGGTTGTGATGAACTGGTGCCTGAGGAGGAAGATGTAACGCCTGGCAATGTTGATCTCAATGGCCATGGTGTGAAGGCATTTGACAACGAAGCCTAGAAGAACAAAAGACTGGAGTGGGCACAAGCAATATGGGATAACAGAGGTCAGACAAGGATCTGAAGAAGAAGAAGAAGAAGAAGAAAAAGAAAAGGAGCAAGAGCAACAGAAGAAGAGGAAGAAGAAGCAGCAGCAAAAGATGAAGAGGAACTACTAGCAGCAGCAGAAGAAGAAGAGGAAGAGGATGGATGATGAACTTTTCCCATTCAGCCATATGGCTCTTAATAATGTGTACTGCCATTTGATAGTAGTTAGGATGATCCGTAATTTGTTTCATAGCTAGGAGTGAAACTGTTAAGATTGTGTATGGTAAGGTCAGCACTAGTGAGAAGTGGTGGGAGCACCTTATGCAGGTTGCAACCAAGCATCGTGTCCTACGTGCGCCTAATGCAATGCGGCCAACCAAACAGCAGGTCAAAATTACTTCCCTCATGCAGCTAACCTATATGCGGGCAACCAAACAATGTGTAGATGGTGGTTTAGAGGTTGTTTTTTCTTAGCCAGACCCATATGAGAAGTACATGCAATGCAGCCAAAATCGATGCATGCAACCAAACACGTCCCAAGATGTGTAGTCCATGGAAACCATAGAGGGGCAGTCGCCGTAGAAGATGCACTTGTTGCGATGGCGCCAGATGGACCAAGCCGTTAGGATTGTGAGCAAGGTGATCCCCCTTCCGAAGGCCCGAGGGAAAGGCAACGATGATGGAAGCGCGCCATGGACGGAAATCCTCATGGCCAACAGGGGCAGTGGTGGTGGCACGACACCAGGCAAGTAGATCTGGCAACAAGAATCAGCAGCCAATCAACATGTGCTGCATAGTTTTAGGTTCTTGGTTGCGTAGGGAGCAGAGATCAACGAGCGACGACCCCGGCGAGCCGCCTGACCGAGGTTCGCAAGACAGACAAAAAGCTTGACGCGGATAGGAGCCCAGGATTTCCATGTCACGCGTGAGAGGGGTGCCGGGATGGAGCCGATGAAGAGTGTGTGGTGGCAAGAGCTTGTTGAATAGATGCATTGTCGGTCCAACACCAAGCTAGATGGCCAGGAGCATTGGACAATTGAATACTGCGAAGGCGGCGTCAGAGAACGATGCATTGAACGACCGCGGCCGAGCCAAGGGCACCACACCCTGGAGCGGTTGGTCAGGCCCTCGGCAATTAAGCACTGCTTGCGGCGACGACGCGGGGTCATCGAGAGCAGTCAAGATGGGAATGGGCCGGGTCGACCCGCTGGGTCATCGACCCGGCCCAAAAAGTCAAGGCCAATGAGCAAAGTGGGTTGGCCTTAAATGATATATGGGTCAGTGGAGCCGGCACCGTTGGACCCGATGGGTCAGATGGGTCGACCCAATCTGATACAGGTAGTAGCTACTGTACAAATTACTGTGTAAGTTGTTTATTAAAAAAGTTGTGTACTAAAAAAAGTTGTTTATTAAAAATAAAAATGTACCGCGTAAGTTACTTGTGCCCTTGTGTCTAGTGTTGCATAAACTGTTAAAGTATGTGTGTTGTAGTATTTGGTAGGCAATCACCTAGAGCTAATCTCCAGCCATTTTGGCATACAACGGTTGATTAGGTTCGATTTGATTGTTTCCTTGCTGTGCAAGGCTCCTGTACACATGTACGTGATTCCTATAACATGAACAGATCGCCCCAAGGTATGGCGTCTTCCCTCAGACATTATTCCTTTACATAAATAGTGGATCAAATAGAAATTAGACATGTGAAAATATGAGATCTTGTTATTTTACTAGATTGTTTAAACAAACTTGTAAGAATAAACTCGTTGGATTTTGGGTCGGCCTTATGTACCCAACGGGTCAGCGAGGCCATAAATTTCTGATGAAATGGGCCGACTCATGGCCTCACATATTGACCTTGGAGCCACAGGGCCAGGTCCGGGTCGGCCCATTCCCATCTTGAGGGAACAGCAAAGGCACGATGTTGTTAGAATGTTGGTAGACACCAGGAGGAGAAGAGAAGCCTGGCTGGATGGAAATCCCGGTTCATCTAGTTCTCACCAGGAGGAATCATCTTGGAAGCAGTTGTGAAAAATACAAGTTCTGGGAAAAATTTGAATGTTCCTTTGAAGGTTGGTCAAGCAGTCACTTCCTACTAATGATATTCAGTGTAACAGAAACATGGCAAACTCGAGTGCGTGTGGATTATGTGGAATGGAAGGCTCGTGGAGGCATTCCTTGCTTGAGTGTTCAATGTCTCGGAGCATATGGTCTCTTGTCGATGAGGAGTTAGCGGAGCACTTAATTGCATCGATTGAACCCAGCGCAAAACAGTGGCTCTTTGCAATGATTGAATCGATACCACACGATGCTTTTGTTACTCTCGCTGTAACTCCCTGGGCTACATGGTGGGCGAGGAGGAAAGCCATTCACGAACATGTATTTCAAAGTCCTTTATCCACCAACCTGTTTGTGAAACGGTTCATTGCAGAACTTGGTGATGTCAATGCGAAGCCAGCTAACACAAGAGGTGCACATGTGATAACGCCACAGAGGAGGACCCGAATGGCAGCTCTGCCGACAGGCTTTGCAAAGATTCATGTGGATGCAGGATTGGCCCGAGAGGGGGAAGGCGGAGTAGCGGCGACTGTGTGCAGGGACTCGAGCAGACTCTTCCTAGGGTTGTTAGCACTTGTGGTTCATGGTGTGCATGACGCAGCAACATTGGAATCTATTGCATGCAGGGAGGCCCTTTCCCTAGCAGAAGACCTCCTTCTTCAGGACTTCATCGTTGCTACTGATTGCAGACAGGTTTCGAGAGATATTGAAAAGGGTTGTAACAGCAGTTATGGTCAGATTATTAGCGAGATTAAGCTTAGAGCAGAAAACTTCAATTGTATCTTCACTTTTGAAGGTCGAGCTTATAATTCGAAGCTCATTCGTTAGCCAAGTAATCTCAATCTTTAAGTCGGGGCCGCCATGTTTGGCTGGGACAACCCCACGATCCTTTTTGTATTCCAAACTCTGTAATATTTGAGTAAATAAAGTCTTGGCTTCCCTAAAAAAAAGCAAAGGCACGATGTTGAAGGAGGACTGGCCATCATACCAGGGATTAAACCAAAAACGACAACTACGGTCATCACCGATACCCCATGTTGTAGAAGTGCGGAAGATTGCACTAGCGTCTAGGTCGCTAGGAAGGTGCAAGTGCCCCCGGTGTTGAGATGGATTCATTTTTATAGCCAAATCCACCAGACGCGCAGATCAATCCCGGCGCGGTGATGGTCGCGAACACCGAGCCCGCCGAGCTCGAGGGGGCGGCAGATGCAATGCCATTTCACCTGGTGTATCCCTGCGTCCATGCCAAATAAATTCATGGATAATCTGGTTCACGTGCTTGAGGATGGGAGGGCAGATCGCCATGGCCATGAGGATGTGGGACATCATTATGCGGAGCATGTGGCACAAGAGAGCAAAGCGCTCCCCACACGAGAGAAGGGCTACGCCAGATGGATAGTTTCTTGATCAACTTATCCGCGATAGGTTGTAGTGTCGCCGCGGACGAATTTCTGATCGACGGTAGGATGCCCAAATATTTGACATGGAAGTCGACCACCGGGCAGGAGAGCTAAGTATCGATGGTGAGTAGTTCGAGAGGGGAGCATTAGATGGGAGTGGCTAAAGATTTTTCAAAGTTAGTATGTAACCTAAAGACCATCCCAAAGATGTGTAGCAGCTCGCGGATAGCCCGGATGTCCTGACAAGAGGGTGGCAAAAGATGACGACATCATCCGCATACATAGAGATGCTAGATGCGGCATGGTGAAGAGTAAGCCGATCCAAGATCCTGGAAGGGATAACGTGCTGCAACAGAGAGTTCAGTGCGTCAATGAACAATATGAACAACATGGGGGAGAGGGGATTTCCCTGACAAAGTCCTCTGGCATGCTGAATCGGAGGACTGGGCAAGTTGTTGATCAAAACCCGGGTGCTGGCAGTGGAGAGCTAAATGGAGATCCAATCATGCCAATGCGTTCCGAAGCCAAGGTGCGGCAAAACCTCAAGAAAGAAGGGCCAGGAGACGGAATCAAAAGCGGGCGCAATGTGAGCTTGAGCAGAACCCTGGGCACTCACAGGTTGTGTAATTGCCGAGCAGTTTGCTGGACAAGCATGAAGTTGTGGTGGATGTTGCAGCCCGCAACAAAAGCACTCTGATTCGTTGACACAAGCTCTCCTAGCCCAAGCGCGAGACGCATGAAACTTATTAAAAATTATGTCCATGTTTGCTTTTAAAATGGTGTGAAATGTTTAATTTTAAAGCCAATCAAACTATTTTAATGAAGAAAAGTGAAAAAAAATTGAAGGTTGAGATATGACGACTCTGAGCTGCTATCATGGGGTCCAGACGTGAGAGTTCACTGCTGCTAGCCCAATGGAGCTACATCGCTGCCCGTATTTTCCTCGACGAAGGGTGTATCAACCCGCACTTGTGAGTGATCCCTCAATCAAAACAATAAAGCGCATTTGCAAGCGCACGGGCAGGCAAGAAAGAGCCCTGCACGATTCGTATTATTTTTACTAAATGGCCCCTGGAGGATCTTATGTCGTGCACTGACCCCAAAAAAAATTTATTTCGTCGCCTGACCCCCGACATACACGCCTGACAGTTTGGCGTTTCAAGTACACGTTGGCACGCCTTACTCCTCGGTGCCTTTGACCGTGCCCGGCGACCGACTGCCAGCATGGCAATCATGGAACACGCCAGCCAGTCTGACATTTCATGGCCGGATGATCCGCGTTTCTAAGCCTAGCCTCGTTCAGACCGTCTGATATATTGAACTACTGGTTGCTCTCGTGGATGCAGCAGACGAATATATTGGATTGTCTGGTATGCTCCATGGACCCACGTATCCGTTAGGCGTGATACGTCATCGTGGGCCCGGGGTCGCACGTCGCCGCGCCTGCATACTAGGCGTTAACTGCAAAAGGAAAATTGGCTTAAATTTTCAGACGTTCTAGCTGTCCAGTACTCTCTGATTGCTGTGTGGGTCCCCGATGCCATTTGCTTCGTCCTATTTAGCTTCCGAAACCCTATTTCTCTGAAACCATTTAGCATTAGTCACCGTCCCCGCCCGCCGCCCATCGTTCTCCTCTTCCGTGCAGCCACCCGTCCTCCTCTTCGCCGCCGCCGGATCAACCACCTGCACGCGCCTCCGAATCGATGGCTGAGAACCCGAATCCGTCCACGAAGACAAGGAAGGACTTGATTCATGAGTACTTCAAAGATATGGACCACCGAGTTCGTGCAAAGCAGGCCGGAAAGAAGGCTATTGGTGCCACCCCCATGGAGGGAGGACCCAGCCATCCTTGTGCTCATATAAGTAATCCCGACGCACCATAGGATCTATCTACTTCTGGTTGTTTCAAATCCGTAGGATCTATGTACTTTTGGTGGTTACTATTTTTGAGAATGCATGCAGCAGCACAGTTTAAATCTTAGGTTTTGGGGAGGAACTTAGTTCTTATCTGAAATATAATCGGATCTATTTCAAATCGTTAGTATCCAGGGTTTTTTTATCACACTGCTGTATTTAGATTTGTCATTCCACAATCCTTTGGCACATGCAGTTCTGAATTGAATATAGTTCATTCATCCTTTAGATTCGTGATTCAACAAATGCCAGCCCTGCTATGGCGAATCTGGGTGTCGCTGCTGTCGTCAGTGTCCCAGAGGATAATAGTGAGCATGGGCTGCGCACGCGCATTTTAGCGAAGCAGCAAGCGAGATTGACAAGTAAAGTCAGAAAGGAACAAAAGCGAGTAGTGCATCGGCTGGCGGGATTCCTCCCGCCCGTAGAGGAGGATTCGGAGGATGCGGAGGATCCAGAATACAACTCCGGCAGTGAGCAGATACAGCTGGA
Organism: Elymus sibiricus; assembly: GCA_039707655.1. Taxonomy (NCBI): domain Eukaryota; kingdom Viridiplantae; phylum Streptophyta; class Magnoliopsida; order Poales; family Poaceae; genus Elymus; species Elymus sibiricus. The sequence goes on along the minus strand of CM077667.1, from coordinate 351,536,435 downwards.
ACCATATTGCGCTTTCGATCGGTACCTCGGCAGTGATCGCAAGGGGAAGGCGACCGCTCTACATGAAAGCTAAGGCCATTGGCGCAATGACGGAGTTGGCAGAAGAGAGGCGAGTGCAGACGAAGGTCATCGAGGCGATGAAGAAAGAGATAGAGGAACTCCGCGGCCAGGAACTCTGAGCCCCCCAGAGTTGTCGTCGTTTCGTCGGGTTTAGGCGTCTGAGTTGTCTTATGTCATGTCCTGACTGTCCATACGCTTTTTTTGCCATTCCGTCCAAGCTGGGAAGTTGGCGACAAGGTTGCTTTCATGCTGTACCACGGCGATCGACGGACTGTCATGTTCATTTACCCAATTCCTACAGCTAATCTTCCTGCTAGTAGTGTCGTAGTATGCTGATCCCTTGCCACAAACGAGGGCTACTGTGTTCTATGTGTAAATGTGCTCCAATGTGCTAACGGGTGTGCTTCAAATATAGTATTGACAATCTATGCTTGGCATGCTGTTAACAATCAGCTCGGTTACTGTCAACGACCATGATTCATTGATCGAGCACTACACACGACATAATTAAAGAGGTAATTGTAACAGCATAGTTAAACATGTACTGAGTACATCATAGTACCATATGATAACATGACGACACTCTTAAACGGAATTAAAGGCCACAAAGTTCACCGAATTTAAAAGTTACTTAAATGAGAACTAGACATGGTGATTGATGTCTACTATGCAACTTTATTCTTGTAGACTTTGTTGGGCCTCCAAGCGTAGAGTTTTGTAGGACATTAGCAATTTTCCCTCAAGTGGATGACCTAAGGTTTATCAATCCGTGGGAGGTGTAGGATGAAGATGGTCTCTCTCAAACAACCCTGCAATCAAATACAAGAAATCTCTTGTGTCCCCAACACACCCAATACAATGGAAAATTATATAGGTGCACTAGTTCGGGGAAGAGATGGTGATACAAGTGCAATATGGATGGTAGATATAGGTTTTTGTAATCTGAAAATAAAAATAGCAAGGTAGCAAGTAACAAAAGTGAGCACAAACGGTATTGCAATGCTTGAAAACAAGGCCTAGGGTCCGTACTTTCGCTAGTGCAATCTCTCAACAATGCTAATATAATTGGATCACATAACCATCCCTCAACGTGCAACGAAGAATCACTCGAAAGTTCTTATCTAGCGGAGAGCAAAGAAGAAATTGTTTGTAGGGTATGAAACCACCTTAAAGTTATCCTTTCCGATCAATCTATCCAAGAGTTTGTACTAAAATAACACCAAGTTATCCTTTCCGATCTATCTATCTAAGAGTTCGTACTAAAATAACACCATATGATACATATCAACCAACTCTAATGTCACCTAGATACTCCAATGTCACCACAAGTATCCATGAGTTAATTATACGATACGCATCAAACAATTTCAGATTCATAATACTCAATCCAACACAAAGAACCTCAAAGAGTGCCCCAAGATTTCAATCGGAGAACATGGTATGAAAACGTGCAATCAACCCCTATGCATAGATCCCCTAGGTCACCGGAATCCGCAAGTTGATGCCTCAACATACATCAAGTGAATCAATAGAATACCCCAATGTCACTACGGGTATCCCACGCAAGACGTACATCAAGTGTTCTCAACCAAAATATTCAATCCAACATAACGACATCTCAAAGGGAAAGATTCAATTCATCACAACATGATAGCAAGGGAATAACATCATACCATCCGACTATATTAACAAAGCCCGTGATACATCAAGATCGTGACATCTCAAGAACACGAGCGAGAGAGAGAGAGAGAGAGAGAACATATAGCTACTAGTACATACCCTCAGCCCCGAGGGTGGACTACTCCCTCCTCGTCATGGCCTCCGCCGGGATGATGAAGATGGCCACCGGAGATGATCTAGCCTCTCCGGCAGGGTACTGGAACGCCTCTAGATTGGTCTTTTGGCGATACAGAGAGTTGCGGCGGCGGAACTTCTCGTCTAGGGTTATTTTTGGGGGTTTCTGAATATTTGGGAATTTATAGGCATCAGAGGAGGTGGAGAGGGGCCCCGAGGAGGGCACAACCCATCAGTGCGCGCCAGGGCCCCCCTGGCGCGCCCTGGTGGGTTGTGGTTTCCACGGCCCACCTCTCTGGCACTTCTTTGGCCCACTGGGTGTCTTCTGGTCCCAAAAAAATCTCCAAACAGTTTCGTCGCGATTGGACTCCTATTGGTACTGATATTCTGCGAAGTAAAAAAACAAGCAAAAACAGCACCTGGCACTTTGGCACTATGTCAATAGGTTAGTCCCAAAAAATGATATAAAGCTGCTATAAAGTGATTGTAAAACATCCAAGAATGATAATATAACAGCATGGAACAAGCAAAAATTATAGATACGTTGGAGACATATCAGCATCCCCAAGCTTAATTCCTACTCGTCCTCGAGTAGGTAAATGATAAAAATAGAATTTTTGATGTGGAATGCTGCCTAACATGTTCATCTCCTATTCTTTTCTTTTGTAGCATGGACATTTGGACTTTAGATGATTCAAAGCAATAGTCTAGTTTTAACATAATGACTTCAATACTCAAGCATGCCAACAAGCAACCATGTCTTTCAAAATATCAACACTAAAGAAAGTTATCCCTAGCCCATCATGCTCAATCATTGATCCATTCATGAAACACACTCAAATATTAGCTACACCCAATGCTCAAGTACGATCATAGTGCCTCCTAGTTGGTGCTTTAAGAGAAGGAGACTCAAAGTAAAAAATAAAAATTGCATAAAGTAAATAGATAGGCCCTTCGTAGAGGGAAGTAGGGATTTGTAGAGGTGCCAGAGCTCAAAGTTTAAATTGAGAGAGAAAAATATTTTGAGTGGCATGCCTTTCCTGTCAACGAAAACGACAAAGTAGTTCACAATACTTTCCATGCTAGATATATCATAGGCGGGTCCCAAACAGAAAATAAAGTTTATTCCTTTTCCACCATTGTTTCACATTCCATGGCTGGCCGTATCCACGGTTGCCTTCTATACCAACACTTTCCAAGGAATTTATTATTTGACAACATAAAGTATTTTTTTTCATTTCGGGAATGAGCATCCCTATTACCGCCGCACTCTCGTGCAATGACAAGTGAATAAACACTCATCTTGAGAATAACACATCTAGCATGGAAAAATATTGGACACTCCCTACCGTTTCATGAGCGGTATGAGCACACAAAAGAGAAGTTTATTTTGAAAATTAGAGATAGCACATACAAATTTGCTTAGAATGGCACGGAAATACCGCATATAGGTAGGTATGGTGGACTCATAAGGCAAAACTGGGTTTAAGGATTTTGGATGCACAAGTAGTATTTCTACTTAGTACAAGTGGAGGCTAGCAAATAGATTGAGAAGCAACCAACCAAGAAACGAAAATTCACATAAGCGAGCATTGAGCATAACTAACACCAAATAATGCACCATAAGTAGGATGTAACTTCATTGCATAACTATTGACTTTCGTGCATGCATAGGGAATCACAAACCTTAACACCAATATTCTTACTAAAGCATAATTGCTCACCAACATGACTCACATATTACTATCATCATATCTCAAAACTATTACAAGGAATCAAGTTTAATTTGTCCAATGATCTTCATGAAAGTTTTTATTATATCCCACTTGAATATCTATCACTTTGGGACTAGTTTCACATATTGCCATTGCTTTTGACAAGCTCAAACAAATTTAACTGAAGACCATGAGCATAAAGATTTTCTTCTCTCAAAATAATATAAGTGAATCCTGAGAGAATTTCTTCAAAAATTTACTAACTCTCAAATAAATCTAAGTGAAGCATGAGAGTAAATGACAAGTTACGCCAAAAAGATATAAGTGAAGATCAAGCGAGTAGTTAAGTAAATGGGTAGCCATTTGAGAACTCTCTCTCATCTAAAAACTTTCAGATCTAAGTATTTTATTAAAACAGCAAGCAAAACAAAATAAAATGACATTCCAAGAATAGCACACATCATGTGGACAAATAAAAATTTAGGCTCAACATAGGCTAACCGATAATTGTTGATGAAGAGAGGTGGGATGCGTAGCATCCCCAAGCTTAGATGCTTGAGACTTCTTGAAATATTTACTTGGGGTGACTTGGGCATACCCAAGCTTGAGCTTTTGTATCTCGTTCAATCCTCTCATATCCCGGTTTCACCTAAGTCTCAAAAACTTCATCCACACAAAACTCAAAAAGAACTCGTGAGATAGGTTAGTACACATAAGAACAAATCAACACTTCATGTACTGCCAAGACAAGTTGCACAATAATTTTCAAACATCATCTAATGTTTACTATCATTTCCACAATTTATATCTACCAATATAGGCTATGAAAACTATAGGATAAGTAGATAACAAAACTATGACAGCAATCTGTCCAAACAGAACAGTCTGTAGCAATTTATGAAAACAGTGTACTTATGTAACTCAACAAATTATGAAAATTTAGGACAGGCTAAAGAAATTATATGAAAACACTGTGTAAAAATTTCATAAACTTTCCACGTTCCAGTAAAATATGAAAATTCAAACACTACGGAGAAAGTTTCTGTTTTTACACAGCACACATCAAACATGCAATGCAAGCATCCTAAGGCAATTCTTGAAATTTTTATTGAAAAACAAGATTATAAATAAAACCTAACAGATAAAAACAAGATAAAATGACGCTCCAAACAAAACTCATATTATGTGACGAATAAAAATATAGCTCTAAGTAAGATATACCGATAATGTTGAAGACGAAAGAGGGGATGCCTTCCGGGGCATCCCCAAGCTTAGGCGCGTGAGTCTTCCTTGGATATTACCTTGGGGGTGCCTTGGGCATCCCCAATCTTAGGTTCTTGTCACTCCTTATTCTCCTCATATCGGTGTCTCACCCAAAACTTGAAAACTTTAATCACACAAAACTTAACGGAACTTCGTGAGAAGGGTTAGTGTAATAAAGATAAATCATTCACTTAGGTACTGTCAAGACAAGATTAATAATTGTTCCCACATGATACCTACTGTATTATATCATTCCCATAATTTATACCACTAAATATAAGCTATGGAAACACTAAAACAAGTAAACTATGCATGCAAAACAGAATATGTCAGAAACAGAACAGTCTGTGAAGATCTGTAGTATATCCATACTTCCCTGTCTCTAAAAATTCTGAAACATTAGGACAACCTGAAGAATTTGTATATGAAGACTTTGTACAAATTTCAGATCATTATCACGCTCCAGTAAAAAATGAAAATTCCTGTACTGGAGTCAAAAGTTTCTGTTTTGGTTCAACATCAATTCTACTCATCTTGTGAGTCATCCCAAAGGCTTTACTTGGCACTTTATTGAAATAAAAGGCACAAAACATTATTACTACAGTATCTTAATCATCTGAACACATCAAAACAGAAAGTATAAGTGTTGGGTGGTCTCTCAACAAGCGCTTTTCTCTAATGCCGTTTAGCTAGGCATGATGATTTCAATGATGCTCACATAGGAATAGTATTTGAAACATGTAAGAGAGCATCATGAATCTCATGACAAGCACATTTAATTCTAACACACTTCCTATGCATAGGGATTTTGTGAGCAAACAATTTATGGGAGCAAGAATCAACTAGCATAGGAAGGCAAAACAAGCATAACTTCAAAACTTTGAACACATAGAGAGGAAACTTGATATTATTGCAATTCCTACAAGCATATGTTCCTCCCTCATAATAAATTTCAGTAGCATCATGAAGAAATTCAACAATATAACTATCACATAAATCATTCTTTTCATGATGCACAAGCATAGAATTTTCATTACTCTCCACATAAGCAAAATTCTTCTCATTCAAAGTAGTGGGAGCAAACTCAACAAAATAACTATCATGAGATACATGATTGACATAACCAAATTGAATATTAAAATCATGATGACAAGTTTCATGGTTATCATCACTCTTTATAGCATACATGTCATCATCATAATTATCATAGATAGGAGGCATGCCATCATCATAATAAATTTGCTCATCAAAACTTGGGAGACAAAAATATCATCTTCATCAAACATAGCATCCCCAAGCTTGTGGCTTTGCATATCATTAGCATCATGGATATTCAGAGAATTCATACTAGCAACATTGCAATCATGCTCATCATTCAAGGAATTCTCATTAAGTATTTTCATAATTTCTTCCTCTACCAATTGAGCACAATTTTCTGAATCCTTACTTACACGAAAGACATTATAAAGACGATACAAATGATGCAACCTAAACTTCATTTTTTTGTAGTTTTCTTTTATAAAACCAAACTAGTGAAAAACAAGAAACTAAAAGATTTAATTGCAAGATCTAAAGATATACCTTCAGGCACTCACCTCCCCGGCAATGGCGCCAGAAAAGAGCTTGGTGTCTACTACGCAACTTTATTCTTGTAGACTTTGTTGGGCCTCCAAGCGCAGAGTTTTGTAGGACAGTAGCAATTTTCCCTCAAGTGGATGATCTAAGGTTTATCAATCCGTGGGAGGTGTAGGATGAAGATGGTCTCTCTCAAACAACCATGCAATCAAATACAAGAAATCTCTTATGTCCCCAACACACCCAATACAATGGCAAATTGTATAGGTGCACTAGTTCGGGGAAGAGATGGTGATACAAGTGCAATATGGATGGTAGATATAGGTTTTTGTAATCTGAAAATATAAAAACAGCAAGGTAGCAAGTAACAAAAGTGAGCACAAACGGTATTGCAATGCTTGAAAACAAGGCCTAGGGTCCGTACTTTCGCTAGTGCAATCTCTCAACAATGCTAATATAATTGGATCACATAACCATCCCTCAACGCGCAACGAAGAATCACTCCAAAGTTTTTATCTAGCGGAGAGCATAAGAAGAAATTGTTTGTAGGGTACGAAACCACCTTAAAGTTATCCTTTCCGATCAATCTATCCAAGAGTTCGTACTAAAATAACACTGAGTTATCCTTTTCGATCAATCTATCTAAGAGTTCGTACTAAAATAACACCATATGATACGCATCAACTAACTCTAATGTCACCTAGATACTCCAATGTCACCACAAGTATCCATGAGTTAATTATACGATACGCATCAAACGATTTCAGATTCATAATACTCAATCCAACACAAAGAACCTCAAAGAGTGCCCCAAGATTTCTATCGAAGAACATGGTATGAAAATGTGCAATCAACCCCTATGCATAGATCCCCTAGGTCACCGGAATCCGCAAGTTGATGCCTCAACATATATCAAGTGAATCAATAGAATACCCCAATGTCACTACGGGTATCCCACGCGACGTACATCAAGTGTTCTCAACCAAAATATTCAATCCAACATAACGACATCTCAAAGGGAAAGATTCAATTCATCACAACATGATAGCAAGGGAATAACATCATATGATCCGACTATATTAACAAAGCCCGTGATACATCAAGATCGTGACATCTCAACAACACGAGAGAGAGATTGAACACATAGCTACTAGTACATACTCTCAGCCCTGAGGCTGGACTACTCCCTCCTTGTCATGGCCTCCGCCGGGATGATGAAGATGGCCACCGGAGATGATCTACCCTCTCCGGCAGGGTACTGGAACGCCTCCAGATTGGTTTTTCGGCGATACAGAGAGTTGCGGCGGCGGAACTTCTCGTCTAGGGTTATTTTTGGGGGTTTATGAATATTTGGGAATTTATAGGCATCAGAGGCGGTGGAGAGGGGCCCCGAGGAGGGCACAACCCATTAGGGCGCACCGGGGCCCCCCTGGCGCGCCCTGGTGGGTTGTGGTCTCCACGGCCCACTTCTCTGGCACTTCTTTGGCCCATTGGGTGTCTTCTGGTCCAAAAAAATCTCCAAAAAGTTTCGTCGCGATTGGACTCCGTTTGGTACTAATATTCTGCGAAGTAAAAAAAACAAGCAAAAACAGCAACTGGCACTTTGGCACTATGTCAATAGGTTAGTCCCAAAAAATTATATAAATCTGCTATAAAGTGATTGTAAAACATCCAAGAATGATAATATAACAGCATGGAACAAGCAAAAAATTATAGATACGTTGGAGACGTATCAGTGATCTGCGTGATCACATATAATAGGAGACTCAACCAGATCTTGGTTGAACACATTGACCTCCCAGTAATCAGGCCACACAAAATGTAGAATGTCGCCAGCCGACAGCTTATTGTCCTTGACAAAAGTAAGCCATCCCTCGCTAACGAACTTCTCACGACTTGAAGATCTCAGCTTCACTGACCAGGAGCAGCCTCTTCTAACACGAAGGTTAACGGTATGATGGCCGAGCGAACCACAGCTGAGGCGTTCTGCAAACTTGACTGGTATAGGAAGGGTTGATTGCAGGTGAGAGGGCATGAGGATGTGAATAAATTTCGTTCCCAAACTATGCTGGAGTGCATGCCCAACCCTAACGGGCCACCCCCTCTTCCTTTTGGAACAACCCTCGATGTTTGTCTCCACCTGTTGGACGCCATTGTTCTTCGTCAACTTCCTCTGCTCATCATGTGGAACATCCGTCGTCTTCATCTTCTGCTGCTCCTGCTGTCGGTGTCAAAACCGGCGGATCTCGGGTAGGGGGTCCCGAACTGTGGATCTTTGATCGATGGGTAACAGGAGGCAAGGGAGACGATATTTACCCATCATCCGCCGGTTTTGACACTGACATTGGTGCTTTCATTAAGAGCCTGATGGCGATCGCTGCGGTGCAATGGATCTTCTATCGACGCTTTTGTTTGCAGCTGTACTTAACATCATGGACAAATTGCGGCGATGTTACTCAGCGTCCCAGCGACGGCCGCATCTTATGTGGCAATCAACTCGCACGATCCATGCAGATCAACCAGGCACGGTGCAAGCACCAGATCGGCCGCTGCTCCACGAGGGTGCTTGCAAGGGATGGCCTCACGCGTCCCAAGCTCTGATGGGATCGATCCTCGGTCAAGCATCACATCTCCGCGTAAAAGCCAGAGTTCGGCCAGCCGCGTTACCTGTACAAAGGTCAGATCGGTTTGGACCTCACGTGGGTGTTAAGCACTGGTAATGATGGAAAAATTGTTTTTGCTTTGGTTGCTTTTACTACTGCCGAGCAATCCATCAGGTGCGTTGTTCCATTGACTGGCTCTACAAATTACTACTTGAATTTCCTCCCAGATATTTTTCTGTTGGTTGGCATTGTTTTGTGCGTGCAGCTTTTTCGCTTATGGCCGCCGTTCCGAGGTGATCTGAGATGTACAGCCAGTAATAAAAATAATATGGATGGTTCTTCTCATCGGCTGAGTCTTGATGGAAAATTCCACTAGTAAAGGCCGACTACAGCTCCATGTATCGGCAGCTGAAGTCAAACATGAAGCACCAGGGAGGCTCTTCTCCTTCTCTTTATTTTTTGAATCCAGTATTTGCACTGGTCCTCTATTACTTTTTGCCAGAAAAGCGTACGTAAACTAAAAGGTATTGTATTACTAACCCAGTTGAATACTAGTGTTGCAGAATGGCACACGAGGCGTAGTCAATGAATTCTAGAAATTCAATTGCTAGTACTACAGCCTCACATATTGAAATATTCTACCGACGTTTGTACGTGGCGCTTTTCGTCCGCGTCAGTCTGTCCAGCATCTCATTGGATGACCGCTTCTTTATAAGCCTGGCGAACATCTAAAATTGGTTGTGACTGTATCATCACGTCGGCCAGCCGACCTGCGCTGACGTCTCCGTCCCGCCACTCCACCGAGCCGACCTCGGTGTCCAGGCCATATTTATTTAATTACTTAATTTAAATTAAATAAGTAGAAGTTTTTTTTAATATATATTACCTTTATTTTTTATTACTCCTCGCTTGCACTATATTGTGTGCGTAGGTAATTGACTTCGACTACAACATGCGGTCACCTCGGCGTGCCGACATCGTCGTCCCGCCTCCATCAACCAAATCGTGTCGTCGATGTGGTCGATTGACGTGGGGGCTTCGCCGTCACGCTGTCGAACTACTCTGTCTCCTCGGCTGGACCGGAGGGCTCCGCCTTGCCGCAACAACCGTGTTGCGTTGCCACTTCTCGACCCGAGCTCTCCTCTCGATTACCTCAGGCTCGGGGGCTGGGACCTCGGCCAGGCCGAGGACTACGTCTCCGTCCTCCCACAACCTCGGACCGCACCGAGCACATTAACCAGCTAAGTCGTTTTCGTGCTCAGCTCTCTTTGAAATTTTACTTTTTGTTCGGTTCAACCAAACATTATATTTCTTGTTAAACAAAGAAATGTTTGTTAAAAACTTTGTTAAAAATTTCTTTACCCGATTTAACCGGGGGCTCTTTAATTTGTATGAGCCGTTTTATAATAAATGTGTTTTCTTCTTGGTCGTTGCAAAAGTCTTTTTCTACTACTCCTTTTCCGACACTAGTGTGTGGTCAATAGCCGGATAGGCTGGTTTCTTTCTAAAGCCGCTCGAGTTTAGTTCGCTAAACTGGCCTAAGAAGCACCCCGCCTTCGGGATAGGAGGTTGAAGCCGAAGGCTGACCCGCTTGAAGTCTGGAGATCGGATGTATCATGTTAAAACACAACCGAAGCACATATTAATTTTAAGACCAATTGTCGGATTGGCACCCAGAAACTTGATTTAGTTCGGACGTCAAAGTTTTTACATAAGTTTTTTGGCTTTTCGAGCTTATAGCACTTTTAAGCTATCTGTATGTTTTTTAGAGGCGGGACATCCTCATGACCGAGGTGCCATGCGTAATAATTCAGCTCGGGAGATCTTTTTCGACCCACAGCTCGGTATCTTTCCTGCCGACTTACACCTCGGCGTTGGTGAAATGCATATGACATCTGGACTAGTTCCCGAGGAGATTCGATCCTCAGGTTGGTCGGCCGCACCCAACCCGAGTCTCGGGGGATACTGTGTGTCTCCAGCATAGCTCTCGTAGTACAACGTTTGATGCCTTTAAAGTATCGGCAATATTAATGGGGGACTCCGACTAGAGCCGAACCCACCAAAAGCCAAGGTACTCCGAGCAGTCCTCGGCAAAACATTCTCGGATATTGCTTTATATGCATCCGTTTCGAATTGTGTCTTCGGTCAATAGTTGGGTTGCCCTGCTCCTGTGATTGCCTCCTACATTCTGCTTTGTTAGGCTAGGTGTGCAAAGGGAGAACCACTGCGATTGTACTTCCGATTTAACTGGTCAAGTACCTCAGTGGAGAAAGCCGAAAACTGACTGTCACAATGAGCGCAAACTGGTCAGCGATCCGATGACTCTGTCAAACTATAGACCGATAGAGGTTACCCCGTGGGTCTTTCATAAAATTGGCCGAAGTGTTAACGGCTTGACCTCGGCTGACGCCGAACACTAATCGGGGGCTAGTAACTGGCCTCCCAAACTTTAAGCTCATATGACTAAGTGATAAACGGTCACAAAGGAGTCAAAATACCATATAGCATAACAAGCATTTGTATTCAATATGCGAGTGCTGCCTTCCGTAGTCATCGTTATAAAGCCATAAATATGCATCAATTTGACTTAAGATTTTGGCCAAGCTGGGTTGCCTGGCTCCTGTGCTTACCCCCTACGTTCCCGATTGTTCGGCTAGGGGCTAAAGGGAGCACCTCTGTGATTGTTACTTCCGGGTCATCCGGGTTAGTACCTCAGACTGGGTGAAGCCAAAAGCTAGCCATCTTTAGAATATAATTGGTCGGCAACGACGGAAGTAAATTTTTTGGTTCATTAAAGACCACAAAGTTCGAAAACATTAGCCGAACTAAATCCTCAATATTTTCCTCCCACATTGATCGGAGTTGAGGTTTCACGATCATGGTCAACATGATATCCTGGGAAAAGGAACTTATAAAGAAACTATTTTTCCCAGAAGATGTTTCTTACGTTAAATAGTAATATAACATATCTCTCCGCGTACCTTTGTTTATAAAACCGTATGGCCGGATTGCCTTGTTTGCCGTAAATCTTTGCCCTTATAAAGGCTTTATAAAGTAGGACAAACACTCCTCGGCTACTGGCCGAGAAGGTTGAAGTCGATGGTCGGTCAACAAAGTCTTGTACAATGCGGATCCGAGCATTAATGATGTAAAGTACTTGGATACATAGAATCATTATACATAAATTGTGTCGAACGTAACAAAGTTTGTGTTAAACAAATATCGATCCTTAATTCGACCACCCGTGCCCAAATTAAGGCTCGGGGGCTACTGCATTGCCTATTCAATGCAGCAAATCAAAGTGCAATACGGTTTCCAAGTAGATTCGATCCTCAGGTTGGTCGGCCGCACCCAACCTGGGTCTCGGAAACTATGGCACACCACGTTTCTGTTCCTAACTATGCTGTCGAGCAAGGACTTGATCCTCAGGCCGATTTCACAAATCAACCTAAGTCTCAGGGGCTACTGGGATCTGTGGTTTTATTTTATCCTTCACGTGCATCCCGGGTTTTAGACCGACACGCACCTTGAGGGCTACTGGCTATATATATCGGCAGAGAATAAATTGCACCAATCAAAAAATCAGCCCACGGTCGGGGTGGTGCACCACCTCGGAAGCAGTCCGGTATACAGCTCGGGCGCAAGTGGCTGGCTCCACAGAGGGCATTTCCGGCATTAAGCTCGGCTGAATTCCTTCAATTTGTTAAAAAGGCCAAGGTAATTTATGACACCTCGGACGCCGATCATTGTTGGAGCTCGGATGCAATCCGGCCTTGGAGCTCGGAAGCAGTCCGACATAAAGCTCAAGATCGGAGACACCTCGGAAGCAGTCCGGCATAAAGCTCGGATGCGAATGGCTGGCTCCATAAAAGATTATTTCCAGCATTAAGCTCGGATAAACTCCTTCAACTTGTTCAAGACCGAGGTAATCTATGACGCCTCGGATGCAGTTCGGCGTTGGAGCTCGGCTGCAAAAAGACACCTCGGATGTAGTTCGGCATTGTAGTTCGGATGCAAGAGGGCACCGCCGCACGGGAAACACTTCGAACCCGAGTTGTGGCGTAAAAAGTAACAAGACATCGATAAAGGCCAGAAACTTAAAGCGCTCCTCGGACGCCCGACGTGTGAACTCTTCGGATTCAGCTCGGCGATCCTCAAGATCGGACATGGGAAGATTTGTTGAACCAGTTTTCAAGACCGACGACCGAAGACAAATAACTATGCGGAAGAACCGAGGAGCGTCCCCAACTTGAAGACCGGTTCAGGGGGCTACTGATGGTGTCCTGGACTAGGGGGTACTCACCACGTCGTCTCCCGACTAGTGGGTCGGGCCGAGGACCCCCAGGGCGATTCACTAATGGGCCACTTCGGGCAGCCCATGATGCATACAAGGGAGATTCCACAAGACTTGGCGCACAAGACAAGGACTCCTCTAAACCCTAGGCCTACGGTGCATTATATAAACCGAGGCCAGGCTAGTCAATAGACAACCTCAATCTCATATTCATTACTACAATCTCGTGGTAGATAACTGTACTATGTACTATCCCCCATATGAATACAATCAAAAGCAGGACGTAGGGTATTATCTCCTCGAGAGAGCCCGAACCTGGGTAAAATCCTGTGTCCATGTTACCATCGCTCCAAGACGCCTAGATTAGGACCCCTACTACGAGATATGCCGGATTTGACACCGACACCTGTTGATGGGTAACTTCATTCTCTATCCTTGTCTCTATGTTCCCCATCTTAACCATCTCCTCTTCCCCTTGTGCAACACCCTTCTTCTTTTTATGTTCTTGCTGGCAAACATGAGTCATCTTCTCCTGGTCCTGAAGACCATCCATCGTCTTCAACCTCTCCTGTTCCCCTACTGCAACACCCTTCATCTTCAAGTCCTTGCGTGCAAATGTCGTCGAAGCACTGCCACCAGGGCATCCTCCGGTGCAGCGAAAATGCTGCTTCTTTCTTGAATGACACAGATATTCAGAGGGGAACACATATTTGGAGTCTCTTTCCAAGCGACCCAATCGCTTCTGCCTCTTACATGGGTAGTTATCCTGGGTAATTAGACGGTGAGCAGGCTTCCTACCAACATGGTCCTTCTCCTCAACGTCGTGTTCAACACCTACTCGCAGATCCTGCTTCGTAGCCTCATCAGGCTACTCATTACCGTCTTGGTTACCACCAAATTCAAGTTTCCTGGCCTCCAGGACGATGGGCATGCTTTCTTCCTGCTCACTCTCTGAATCTGTGATCATTATAGGTGTAGCCTCGCTAGCCATGCCTGCAAACATGAACGGTAAATGGATTGTACCAACATTCAGAACTAACAAATCAGTACACGTGAATACTAACAAACCAGAACTAACAAATCAGTACACGGTAAATGGACTGTATCAACATCCGTGCAAGCGGTCACCACATTCAAAACATAGAAACAAATATCGTACCCACGCGACTACTGTTCAGTACACGCGAGCTGAGTATGACAGAAACATCTTGAAGGGTGCGACAGACAGATCTGTTACTACTGCTGGGTTAAACAGTGAATTAGAGGGGAATCTCACCTTCAAGCCGTGGACGATAGCGGAGGGCGGCGACGAGGCGACGGATCGTTCCGGCCGATAACCCACCTTCAAGCCGCTGGATTTGGAGGGCGGTGGGGTGGGGGGGTGGAGGTGGGGTGGAGGTTGAGAGCTTCAATGCGAGACCTTCCACGCCAAATGGGAGAGAATGCGAGAGGACGAGGAACAGTTTACTTGGCGCCGGTTGATTCACGAGCCATATAGGTATTGAGGGACGCGTGGCAGTGAATCACAGGTTCGTGTCGCGCCTGGACTGACGCACCGAATGAATGTTGGATGTTCTAATAGATTGGTCACGCGTTATTATTAGGCACTTATAGGATGTGACGAAATCTTGTTATTTAGCGTACATTCTACATAACATACAAGTTTGATTTAACAATAGAAAACTTAAACGCTCGTCCAATACATGATAAGTTGTACTACAAAATATATGAACTACAAATCAGAAGAACTACAACTGCTGACCCTGGGCATAATCAGAGGATCCAGACCAATACATGAGAAGGTGCTCTTTTTCGCGTATGAAACACCAACGAGCTGCTCTACCAGGTTTGGACGATATTCCTTGCTTGATTGCCCAACCTATGATCTGCCCAGGACTGTCAATATCCAGCTCATCTAATTCTTGGCGATTGGCAGAGGCGGAGATCTGCATAGCCAACCTATGTTTCAGACTGACTTCTTTAGACTGCAACGACCGAAGATTCCCTTCTTTTCTGCAGACGACAAGTTCAATCTCTTCTTGCGAAAAGCGAAGGAAAGTGGTTGGGTCGGGATAGCGGGAAAATCCCTTTCAACTCTCACAATCTCTTTGCAACACTCTATCCAGAGGTCTATGTCATCCTCGATTAGGCGGCGCCAAAGCTCATCCGGGCGCTGCCGAGTTTGGTGGCAGCGAAATCCCAAGAGGGTCATCGATCGTAGAGCAACATGATCCATCCCACGTCGGAGGTCACTAAACGTAATGGAAGTTTTCGTCCGTATCAGAGGGTCGTTCAACATATGTAGTGAAGGGAAAGTGAGACTGAATGTGTCATGCCAGGTTGCATGGCGTTTGATCAGCCTTTTTTGATGCCAGAATGTAACACGCCTAACTATCAAGCGTGTACCATAATGCGCCAACTACCCCACCGCAGATTCTGCGCCCACCTCCCCTGCAGTTAATACAAGTTTACCCCCACGTAGATCCCGCAGTTAAAAGTTATCCCCCTTCGATTACGATCTAGTATTCGCCTTCCCAGCCTTACATCCACTTTCCACATAAACCACCGCTACCATGGATGCGCCGGCCCATGCTCGTCGTGGTGGTGGCTGGGATACCATCGACGATGATGCTCTTGAACAGATCGCCTGTCGTACAGACTTCCTCACCGCCGCAAGACTAGGCGGTACATGCACCAACTACTTAAGAGCATTTTTGCATAAACACGCGAGCGGCAAGGTCATGGTCGTTGGTCTTCCATGCGTCCTTGAGGAACATGTTTTCTGGTGGTCCAATCAAGCACAGCGTGGACGAAGATGCAAGACCTCGCCTCTAGAGTGCCCTGCCATGGATGGAACAGACCAAGAATTGGAAGGCACTAGGATTTTGTCCAGCAACCAGGTAAGTGAACAGATCCGCTTGCCCTCAACAAGTACTTCAATTTATAAAGAATTTCTTCAAAGAATTACCATGTACTTGTTCAATCATGTATAGGTTTGGGTTGGGACAAATGGCGATTGGCTTGTTTACATTACGGAGGCTACGAATGTGATGATTCACAACATCTACACCGACGTCGATGTTGCCGTAGCCCCAATATCCAGCGTTGGATTCGGCCATGCCAATTTGGAGACCATGGTCATGCACTACGCTGGCGCATTAGCTACTATGAAGAAGATAGTACTCGCGGAACCGCCCACAAGGTTGGGCGAGTACGCCGATTTCCGTCTTATTGCGGTGTTCGACATCGCAATAGCCATGACCCAGAGTCAGTTAGCCGGAAATGCCTGATACGTGTTGCCTGCAGCATGTTTGTACCCGTACAAGTACGAAGACGCCGTGTATCATGCAGGCCAGGTCTTCGCGGTAACAGACCACGGGGATTGCTTCGTATGGGTTATATCTTACGATATACAAAGACACCTAATTAAATTCAGTCTTCATGTATTTATCCATTACTTTTCTTAATTCCATCCGGTACTACATGTCCTGCAGGAATGAGCCACCCCCCAATCATGATCGAACCGCCAGAACTTGCAGTTCAACAAGCTCTTACATGGAGACTTGTAACTGACATTGAGCAATTAGGACGTACTATCCTATTAGTCCTTGTACACCGTCCCATCGCCGGCGCCGGTGTTGGAGATAGTGTCCCCTATATCGATCGAATCCTCACGATGGAACCAGGTATTGTTTCATAATCGAAACATGTAGTCAATTCAACCTCACCTTCACCACATGCATTTTACCTTTTGTGTTCAGGTCTGCAATGTGAGCTATACCAGATGGACGGCAACGCGCTAGACCTTCGTGTTGCTATTTGGGAGCCTGTAAACTCTCTTGGACATCACTCTATTTTTGTTGGCGACAGCTACCCAATAGTAAGAAGGATGCCACCTTCCGTCCATGATGCCCTTGGCTTGTCGTTCATGAAGCATGGGTGCGTATTCACAATCAACCGCCGGATAGCTATCTAGGACGGCCGCTGCCTGATTTATGCCGCTTCAGCTTCGATGGGACTTCTCCATGGGGTATGAAACTAAGCAGTTGGGAGAGATATTCTCGCTGCGCACCACTATGGATCGTGCCATCTATGAGAAATGCCTAGGACTGGAACATGATCTTTCGTGGCCGCTCATAAGTCGTTGTTCCTGAATATCCAAGAAACAGTGAAGGTCATATTTATGTAAATACATGGATGTTTATGTGCCACTGTTCATGCATGTTAGCTTTGCCAGTGCCCGTGTTCAAATTTAGGACGTCAGCTTAACTTTATGTTGTTGTGTACGTACTTAAATTGCAACTGCTTAGTCGTTTTTCCACTCCTCGTAGTAAATGGGTGAAGCAAGCCAACAACCCAGGCGCGTCATCATCACGATGTGTCATGTCGTTGGTACACGCGCCCAGTGAAAATACGTTGCGCCGCCATGTGAAGCGTAGTTAGAATGACTAGTCGAACACGCCAAACGAAGCGACGTTAATAGACCACGATGTGACAGCTCGTTTCTGTAGCCGTCAACTGCCCAGGCGCGTCATCATCATGATGCGGCTTGTCATACACGCCCAGTGAAAATACGTTGCGCCGGCACGTGAACCGCCAACAGCCCAGGCGCTTCATCATCACCATGCGTCTTATCGTTGGTACACGCGCCCAGTGAAAATATGCGGCGCCGGCACGCGAAGCCTAGTAAAATGACTGGTTAAACACGCCAAACGCAGCGACTTTTAATGACCACGATGTGAAATCTCGTTCCTATACACGCCGAAAGTCCAGGCGTCTACAAATAGCTCGTGCTCGACCTCCACACCTATCAACAGAAGAACAACCCCTTTCTTTTCTTACTACTTCCTTGCTTCTTCCTGCCATCATGGCTCGTGGTGGGGGGCGCTCAAGTTCCAGAAATAACCAGGGACGATTGACCAAGGCAGCGAAAGCAGCAGAGAAGGCCCGTCATGCCGCGGCGGCATCAGGCTCAAGCGAGGCCTCTCGGAAGCGCATTCGCAGTGGAGGAGCAAGGAAGCTGAAGGAGGAGGTTGCCGCCGCCGACATGCCGGCTCAAGTACAGAAGCTGAAGGACAAGATCGCAGGCTGGGCGAAGGTGCACGAGGAGACCAATGCCTCGCTCGTCGAGAGCAATGCCGCGCTGAAAAAGGCCACAGATCTCATGGTAGAACTTATGGATGACAAGGAGAAGCTGTGCAGCGAGCGCGACATGCTTAATGAGCACATAGCCCGTTGGAAGAAGCTGCACGAGAAGAGCAAGGCATCGGTGGAGAGCTTGTGCGCCGTCATCGTCGAACTAAGGGATGACAACGCCAAGCTCAGAAACGAGCGGGACCGACTGATGGACGAATCGCTTGTTCTTCTGAAGGAAGGTCGGCAGGACAAGACAGAGCTCATCGCCGCTCGCCTCGAGAAAGGCAAGCTCAGGCAACGTCGTCAGGAGGTGAAAGAGCTCATCGCCGCTCGCCTCGATAAAGCCAAGCCGGCAAAAATCGCTGAAGAGTAAGTAGACTGTAAGGACACCACATATCCGTGTCTTTTCTCCTTCTTTTGCATCACTGTTTCCGGACTTGCCGCATGTGGCATTTCCAACATAAGTCAGTCAAAATTTAGACTATGCATCTGTCGGGACCCTGGGACTGGGGGTACCTAGGCCCGTCTACCTGCGGCCCAAGACGCGACGCATGCCATGGACCTAGCACGGCCCGCCGTTGGACTTCACGAGCAGGGCCCTCGCGAGGGCCCCCACCTCGCGAGGAGCACTCCAGCAAGCATCGTCGGGAGCCTCGTGAAGACCCCCTCGCGAGGTCGCCTCCCAAGGCCACCACCGGGGGCCTGCGCGGGGCTGATTAACCAAGGGCGGTTCACCGGAGGCGAGCAGCCCAGCTTCTTCACATGGGTGACGAGAGTCACGTCAGGCGGCGCAGGAGCGGTGCCAGCAGGCACGGTCTGAGAGGCTTTCTGCTTTCGTTCTAAGGGAGCAACGCCAGCTCGCGGGCTCCCAAAGCAACCCATAAAGGTTTCCCTTCTTGTGCAAGGAGACCAAGACTGGGGGCTCGGCAGGACGGATGTCACCCCCGAGCCCACGAGCACGTCAAGACGAGGAGCTTTGATAGCCGAAGACCACTTTTGTCAGGATAGGTTGCAGTCATGTCCCCCTTCAAACTGGCCGTTGTGGCAACCCTTCCCGCTTTGTGTTTTTGGGGGAAGAGGACCAAGGCCAGTATAAGAGTAGGGAACCAGCCACCGTAGAGGGGATGGAACCCTGGGCAAGAAAGAACACACCTTGTACTCATCCTCATCCTCAAGTAATCCAGACAAGCAGGAGTAGGGTCTTACACCGCAAGGTGGCCCGAACCTGGGTAAACTGTGTGTCCTTTGTTCGTCTTCCTTAGCTCGAGCTGCCGGAGAGTCACCGTGAGGTTGTGAAGCAGAGTAGGGCAGGAGAGCGAGTGCACCCCAGTGTTCGAACCTTTTTGGGTCCCCGGAGCCCCGATTCCGACAGCATTAGGTTCCTGGTTCCTACAAGTAGGCGTTCTATATTTGACAATTCTAGTATGAAATAACATCCCAGCTCAAAACCGGCATCACGAAACGAGTGCGAACACTAGGAATTAACAAATTCAGAACACAAAAGGAGGGCAAACACTAGTTCATGGTTACAAAAGCAGTTTGCATAACTTCAACGCAAAAGGAGCGCATACCATCATAGAAGTTCAGATTGAAAACATAAAAAGCTAACACCACAAGCAGGATGACGCCTAAAGAGGACGGAAGTCCCTCTCCTTCTCCAGTGCAACGACGCCACAGATGTAGGATGACACCGACCGCAGCTCCCGATCCCGATCGATCGGAGCCAGCTCGTCGAAGACGGCGTTCATTGGCAGAAGTGGATTTCGGTGATGCAGCCCGGAGAGGATCCGCCCCGCAATGGCGACGGCAGCGTGCACCGCCTCCATGTTCATCAACATACGCACATTCGAGCCAACACGGTTCAGCTCGTCGGCCATGTAGGTGAAAAAAGAGATCAGGTCCCGAAGCCGCAACTCGTTGAAGTCAACGGGCTGGTTGTTAGGGGTTAGCCCCACGGCCGGCAAGATGGCGCCTACACGACGGTACACATCGCGTAGCCGCAACACTTGCGAGGCAACTTCGTCCAGCAAACGATTCAGGCGATCCTGGGCCTCCTCATACTCGGACCGCTCGCTCTCTACCTGGCTCAGCAGAAAGGACATCTGGTTGCCTAGCGCATCGGCCGCCTTATCGAAGAACGACTTCGCGGCCTCAAGGGAATTGGTATTGGACTCAAGCAGCTTCCGAAGCAACGCCAACTCTCTCTGCTGACGGAGGACCTCGCCGTCCTTGGCACGGAGCTCAGCATCCTTCGCCACGAGCTCCGCATCCTTCGCCAGCAGGAGCTCCTCTGTGAGGCGCTCCGCATCCTTCGCCAGGTGCTCACCCATGGAATGTGGTGGGGTGCTGGGGGTGTGGGTGGGGGGGCGCGGCGTGGGAACCCGTAGCGGAGGGGGACGAATGTGGGATGGGTGGGGCGAAGAGCGGCGGGTTTTCTTTTTGTCTCTTCCCGTGCAGTTGTAGCGACAAACAACCAGGCGTCTCCCCAACTTAATACCCGCCTTCAAGTTCTTGCGGTTCAAATTTGGGCCTCCCTAGGTAGCGACTAAAAACAAGGCGGCACATAATGTCTTACGCCTTCTGATCTGGCGTCTTTATCTGCGCCCTGTATATGCCGAATGAGTACGCGCTGCAACACGTCATGTAAACACGCCGTAATAAAATGCGTTATAATGGGAAAATTGAATACGCTAAATAATATGGCGTGTTATAGAAGAAACGCCGGACTGGCTGGCATGTTCCACGATTGCCACGCTGGCAGCCGGTCGCCGGACACGGTCAAAGGCGCCGAGTAAGGCGTGTCAACGTGTACTTGAAACGCCAAACTGTCAGGCGTGTATGTCAGGGGTCAGGCGACGAAATAAGTTTTTTGGGGGGTCAGTGCGCGACATAAGATCCTCCGGGGGTCATTTAGTAAAAATAATACGCACGATTCTGACCATCACTTTAGTTTATCAGTCACTGCACAAAGTACATTATTAACTTTTTTATGTATATACAAAATCATATCTCTAGGACGCAGATTACAAGTGTTCTGCGATACATCTAGTCATCTACAGTACTGATCATTGCATAAGAAGAGTACATGTGCATACCTCAAAAAAAAAAGTACACGTTCAGGTGCAAAACTGTAGAGATGCCCAACAGATCAGAATATCGCGGGAACCACTGATTTAGAGAGATATGCCCACTCAAGGTAAGCGAGAGTATACAACCCTGAATAAGGGTCACCTCCCTATTAATGAAAATCGCAGTTATCCTGCGCTTCTTCAAAAAACAAAAAAAAAGGATCACCTAAAGCTCCCAAAGTGCTGCTGCTGCTGGAAAACTGTTCCTGTGGAGCGTGGAAAATCAGGAGTGCCTGTTGCTGCCTCCATGTACCATGGAACAGCTGCTGGGGCTTTCTCCTCAGAACCGTTGCTGAGCCGCCCAACGACCCCGATATCTGGAGTATCCTCCTTTGCTGCACATCACCAAAAGTAGAGCGATCATAAGCTACTTAGTTACAGTCCAGAAAGCATGCACCTTCCTTTTGCGCATCTAGAACGATATCTAGCGCAAGATGCCTATCTAATAGGCACCTTTCCTACATGATGTACAAGCAAAAAAGGTAACTGAAACTACAACTCATCTTCTGTATGTACTCCTACTAAATTGCAACCAGAACTCATGTTACCGCATTATTAATGATGATTTTGCAGCAGGGACGAAGAAATTCGTGGTATGGGCAGCCACGTGGGTATGAAAAGTCAAAAGGAAAAATAAATCGTCATTAGCAGAGTAAGGGTACTTACGTGCAGCTATATTTAAATCAATCAACCCACGGCTCAAAGAGTCAGCCCAAATGCTAGATTTGACCCGAAAAGTCTCTTTGTTCACAGCTGGTTTTGATGCCGACATGGGATCCTGCTTCTGCTTTGCGAGTGACTCGTTCATGGATTCGGTGACACTTGCCGTGCGTGATTCCTTGTGTGACGTAAAGGCACCAAAATTCAACTCCTCTGAAGGACTGCAATCAGAACTCTTGTTGGGCCCAGCAGAACCATGTGTTCGTTCAGTAACAGCTGATCCTCCACTTGAAGAGAAAACACCAAAAGAGTTTGATCCGTCGAAACTCTTCACCGGTATTCGAGCCAAAGGATCGAAACCTGTGTTAATTGAATTTTCATGTGCAGGGGGGTTTCCTTGTGAAGATTTGCTTGGGGTGCCACGCACTGAGAACTCTGCGTCTGAAGGAAATGATGTGGCAAAGGATGGGTTGAAGGGATCAAAAGCAGACGCAGAGGGATGTGCAGGGGAAGTTTTTTCTTGCACTGAATGTTTATTGGGAGTGCCACGCACAGAGAACTCCATGTCTGCAGTAGCTGAGCCACCAAAGGATGACCTGCCAGCAAACAGATCAATGTTGTCCTGCAATGACATTTGTATGCAGATAATTAGTTAGAAAATAAATAAAATGACCAACAGGTAGAAATGTTTTATCATGAACAGATCAATCTTCAGAATTACTGCATTGTCCTACACCATTTTTGTCAAACTAATATATCATATTCAAGTGGGATTTTATTGCAAACAACTGTAAGAGATAGAAAACGGTTTGTGCTACAAAGATATCGCTAGGCCAGGATAACTTTTGAAGAAGATCAAGAAACAAACCCGAGGGCGAGAACCACTTGATGTTGCTGCCTCCAATGGAGCATTGGCTGACTGGAAATCTGCATCCGCAAACAAATCAATTTCTGGAACTGCAGCACTGCCAGCATTTGGTATAGCTATTGAAGTAGCTGCAGCGGTGTTAACAAGGCCATCCATGAAGCTTGGCCCAAAGAGATCCAAATTATTGGAGCTCACATTAGCTGTTCCAACTGCACTCCAAATATAAAGCTGAGTGAGAAAAAATGCCGCAACACTATGGTGAGTATGTCAAATAAAAGAAAATGCATAGAACTTTGCATCTCAGCTAAATAATCCAGTAAGTGCTACAATGAGTATGTTTGATACAGTTAAGTAAGAAATAGCCAACGGCACTATGGTGTGTATGTCAAACAAAAGAAAATTCAAAGAAGAACGTTGGCTACTAGCTAGGCAGTCTGGTAAGCAGAATGATAAGTGATACCAGCATAATAAGAGCATAATAACATGTTAAACAAAGTGTATAACAATGGGTACAGCAACAAGGAAACCATGGCAATCATACAATGTAACCAAACTTGAGATATAGTAAGGAAATAATGACCAGGTGTGGAAGATCCTCGTGGATTGAAGTCGTCGCCATCATCCTCATTCTTTCCTTTCTGTGAACTTGGAACAGCAGGTGTGGCACGTGGATTCGACAAAGATTTGGAGCCTCCTTTTGCTAATTTAGTGCTATTTGCAATCTTAGTAGTTTCTTTTGACCTTTGTCTAGTGCTGCTGTGACTTGGCTTATTGTTCTTGCTCAATTCTGTGCCAGTGTACCTATCCTTGAATGAGGCAGTTTCCCTTGAACCAGCTGTGCTCCCATAGCGACTACCAGAGGAGTAGCTGCCACTGCCAAATGCTGCTGCGCTTGATTTGTATGACATTCCAGTTGATGACACCCCCAAGTACCTGAACATATGATCATGCAAATTGCAAAGTTACACATGTGCAGGGAAAGACGAGAGTTATGTTCCCGTAATGCACAATAAGTCGACGGTGAATGCCTTACTTGTCCCTCGTAGAAGCAGCCTTCTCCTGGAGTTGTTGAAGCTTTTCCCTGTCATCCACAATGGCCAGAACAGTCTCGGCCTTCTTGCGCACATTGAGCCCAACATCTTTTCCATTAGGCTCCACAAACTCGAATTGTGTGAGTTTCTTCACAAAGAAAATCAGCATGACGGCAAAGTAAATATTATACTCCACAACGATATATACACTAGAATGAGCCACAACGGCACATACCGCAATCTGCGGGCTGTTGTCAATAATTTCCTCAACCGCGCGCTCAGTGGCATTAGCCAGAAGGTACTCAGCCACAGCCAGTGCCTGCAAGTGAAACAAACATCCTGTCACCAAGGAACAACCCAGAACTGACAAGGAGTGGACTCATTACAACTCTCAATTCCAATCCGAGCTCATCACCTTGTACAGGTGACGCCAGTTCGCGTCGGTGTTGCCCAGCCGTTGCCACAGCACCTTCATGATTATCTGGCATTCGCCGCTGAAAGCAGCGAGAGCGACGACTCGATCAAAATGTGGAAAAAACAAAACTCAACACCCTCGATTTAAAGAGATCAAGTGAGGAGAATTGGAATTGGAGCGCTTTGCACTCACATATTCCTGGTGGCCCGTGCGATGTCCGCCATGTCCGAACCGTGAGGGCCCCACGGCTCGTCGCTGGTCGCGTCAAGAACCTACGCACAAAATTTCAGGAAGGTTGTAAACAACACAGATACACCATGGACCTTCCTTCCTGAGGCCAAGTTACGCAGGCGAGAGAAACACGATCAATCAAACCTTCTGCTCGATCTCCGGCACCTTGAGCACCTTGAGGTTGACCTCTCTCTTTCTGCGCAACGGAGGATCGCGTCCGAGGTCAGCGCCGGGTCACGATCAGAACGAGAAAAGAAGAAAGGAATCAGGGTCTTACATCTCCCGGACGGTGTGATCCAGCACCTTCATGATCCCGTCCATGGCTGGGAAGAAGGCGAGACCGGAGCAGAGAAAGGGGCGGGGGCCGGAGACTTTCGACCCGGCGGAGTTTTCCTCCCGCCGATGGTGGAGGAGCGGTGGCGGTGGCGTGGCGACGCGAAGACGGAGACGGGGTCCGGAGAGGGGCGCCGCGGGATAATAACGCTGCTGGCGGCAGTCAGCGCCCGGACCGGATACTGTGCACTGGACTGTGTGTGTCTCGGACCGTCTCCCCTTGGGCTTGTTCAAGTGTGCGGTATGAAAGCCCAACTGCAGGCGGCCCATATTTTCTACTCCTAGAGCACCATCTTCGCCTGAATCTGATATTCAGACGATTCTCAAAAAAAATAAAAAAAATCTGATATTCAGACGTGTAAGGTGTAAACACAGGCACTGGATTAGACTTGGACATTTGTTAGCGAAGAGATGTGCCAGCTAAATGATCCTCAAAATAAATATGCCAGCTACACCAGTAACATACCCTGCACGACTAATAAACAAACAATGGATCGAGTCACTCAGCCAACATCAAGAAGCTATTTGTCCCAGCGACGAATCAGGCTGCATAACAAACCGAATAATGTCAGCAAAAATGAAACGCCGATCATGGCAAACTCCGAAAAGCGGCATCAGCTACAATCTAGCCCCTACATATGTGTCATACAAAGCTGGAGTCGGCGTCATGTCTCTCCTGACTATATGAGGCAGATGAACTATGGGTGTGAGGTATGGGCGCCGTTACAACCGCTGCTGTTGTCCTCCTCCGCGTCCTCATGTTCTGCCGTTGCTACATCGTCGCCTTCCAGTTTGACATCGGCGCTCTCTTGTGGAGAGGGCGCAACATCGAAACCATTGGTTTCCTCACATGCGGACATAGGTTCGACCACCTGTACACCATGCTCCATTTCAGCAGGATGTCCAGCTTGATCAACATCCTCAGTGTGCTGTGGAATAGCAAAGTCTGCTGCCTCACAGTTCTCAATCGCTAATGAAGCTGAGTCACAGTTTTCGTGCACCTCCAGTAGTAAACTGTCGACACACTGGTTTACCTCGTCCATAGGTTCGAGGCCCAACGTAGCCTGCTCCACTGTGTGAAGGTCCTCATCTTCCTGATATTGACCCTCTTGATTGTCACATATAATGTTCTGTTCAGCTTCAAGCAAAAGCACAGGCTCGTGATGGGCACCAGCTGAGCCAGTAGCTGAATCAAAAGGTGGAGCCTCTGGGCCACCCCTTTCCTTGATCTCACCAAGATCACTGAGGACATCTTCAAAGCCATGCAGAAATTCAAAAACTAAGGCTTGTGTAGCCGTATCAGCCGTGGATGCCATGGCTGTCTTGGCCTTCTTCATCATACCATGCAGCTTATCAACCTACAGGAAAGAATTCATCTTCAGTACTGATTCAGTATGCATGAACTACTTGGACAAGCTTCAATTCAAATCGTATTAGCATATCTAGAGATAAATATTAGTTCAGTCAACTGTGGAATCTAATCATATAAATGTGATGAGTTACTTAGGTTTACCGCTTTGCGGATCATAGGAGACTTGGCTTTGTACTGAAGATCAGAGGAATCATCGGGTGGGGATAAAAGTCCTGCATCAGCATCATCACCAGTTGATGGCACAAGATACCGCCGTGTAGCTCCAGAGTACCACTGCAGATACTCGTCATAAGATGACAAATCATATTGCTCAGCCTCCCGAAATATGCGTTGTCGCCGTGCTTCCCATTCCTGAATATACTCATGATGCGTCTCTTCCCAATTTTCACGCTCTCTACCACGTCGACTAATACGATGTAATGTCTGTAGGGTAGGCCGAAAAGGTGGTGGGATGCACTGCCGAAGCCCAAATTGCCGCATCACTCGCTCAGGCAGATACATCTCAACAATAGGAAAATTTATTAGTGGTGCTTGAGTAATCCACAGGTCAGCATCTTTTGTACAAAGTGGTGGTAAGCTTGAGGACTCAATGAGCATGTATGGTTCCCATTTCAACTGATCGGCTCGCTGCAGATTTAGCTCATCCCTGTACTGCTTGAGACAGCGAGTAGCATTCTCACTTTGTGCGCGAGCACCCACCCAACGGAAGCCGATTGGGGGCAAGTCCTGTGGGGTGTCTGTCTCCACGAGTGAGGAAGACCGAGCCAATGGCCTGCCAACATGAGAGTGCTCCCAACTCCAAAGCTGCAAGAGAAGCAATGAACCACCTATGTTCTTCATGTTGTGGGAGGAGGCAGCAGAGCAAAGAGCTCGGTAGAGGAACGCGAGGGCTGCGGAGCCCCAGCTGTATGTTCCAACAAGAGAAAGATCAGCAATCAATGGAAGATATATCAGACTCATCCTTCCTGTCCCGTCTGGAAAGAGCACCCCACATAAAAGGCTCAGGATGTATGCTCGAACATGCCTCTGTACTGTATAATCATCTGCCCCTTCTGGTAACTCATAGAAGTGCTTCTTCAGCCATTTATAATGCAAGAAGGATTTTCCAGGCATTGATTGACCTCTTGGGTCATGACCTAGACAATCAAGGACCATCTGCCCATAATCATGATCTGTACTGGAACAAACCGGACGACCGTCAATAGGAAGAGCAAACAACATTGCAACATCTTGAAGTGTAACTGTCATCTCCCCAGAAGCCAAATGAAAGCTGTGGGTCTCTGGCCTCCAACGCTCAACAAGAGCAGTAATCAAGGCTTTGTCCAATTGAGGCATTCTCTGGCAGATTTGTGAGAGCCCAAGCAATCCAGCATCCCTCAAATAAGGACGATACCTCTCATGAAATTTTAAGGGTTTGTGGTGACGCAACTTCAACTGCTCCAGGGCCTGCAATAATACAGAATATAGAATTCAGTGCTATTGAAAAAACATTCTCGTTTTACTAACCTATTATCGCTTGAATATGACAAAGTTTATTGTCCTTAGATTAACCTGATCGCCAAAAATTGCATCTGAACGGTGGTTAATCTTAGGATTGAGTAGTGTACTGGATGAAGGTTCCGCAGGTCCTGCATAACAAGCAACATGGACTTGTTCGGGAGTGAACCCAACATTGTCCTCTCTATCAGAAGTGGTACTCGGTGAAGAAGGTGCAGATGTTTCATGATGATCCATCTCATTTTCTGCCACAGAACAACTGCCACGGCCTCGGCCCCGGCCACGACGTGCACGTCCTCTTGCCCTTGAAGACATGGACTACTACTCTGCAAACAAAAATTCATAAGATCAGTTGCCAGAATGCCATAGATGATCACAGCACGACAAATAAAATGAATTGAATGGCATGAGCGCTGCTCGTTCTGTTAAGATTTAAAATCATAGCTTATACAAGAAAGGAACTATGTACAAAATAAAACAAAGCATATACTATCAAACAAGGCATATGCTTAGAAGATATGGCATTCGTCTTATATTAGAAATCTTTAATGCGGTCTAATCTGTCAACTGTGAGTTATTCTCCCCTCCAAATGTTGCTCTCCACAGAACTAGCTATTTGCAGTGACCAACTGAAACACTAAATCTTAAATCGAAATTTGCTTATTATGGAACGAGCAACTCCTAGACATGTATATAGTCTGACTGGGCAATTTTCTTCATCCTTAGCCAAGAAACCAGCATTACAGGCTTACAGCTGATTAGTGTCCCATTTTTATTCAGACAAAAGGGACTCTCACTGAAACATCTGGACTGTAGGAGGCCACAGGTTCGACAAGAACAGGTTCAACAGGACATGGTAGTGCCACTGCCCTCATTGCATATCAGTTATCCGTATCAAACCACTATCCCCTACTCAAAGCACTTGAATAGTCTGCGGACCAGAGCAGAGCACCGCACAATGGGGCAACAGCGTGCACCGAGATCCAACGAAGGCGAGTAAAATCCAGCGGTGGTGTGCGGGGCGGGCTTACCAAATCAGGCTGGCGAGGTGGCGCCGGAGGAGGCGGAGGAGAAGCTCCTCTAGTCTTGATCCCCCGTAGATTTTTTGCTTCCCGTCAGAGGAGAAGGGAACCCTAGAAATTTGCTTTCCAGGGGTGGAGGCGGCGAAGCGGAACCCGCGACCCGGAGTGGTGCTACGCCAGCACATGTTTGCAGCTTTCAGCAACAAAGAGCCGATCCACCAGCTTCTGGGCCGGAGAAGCTGATGAAACCCAAAGACAGCCTTTTTGGGATTCTTCCAGCTTCTGGGCCGGAGAAGCCGATGAAACAAAGAGCCGCTCCAAAAAAAAAGGATCTTTTACGGTTTTACCCTCCCACCAAATCCAAACTACTACTCTCTCCAATCTAAAAAAGTGCCGTGACTTTAGTTTAAATTTAAACTAAAGCTGAACTAAAGGCACACCACTTTTTTCTGGATCAGAGGGAGTATCTTCGTCCTGGTTTATTAGCCCTCTCATATTTTAGATCATGTTTTAATAACTAATCAAATATAATTTGTACGTAGCGGAAATAATGTCATTGAAAACTAAATTTAAATACAAATCCAACAATATAATTTTTTATGACTTGCATTAACATTTTGCCACTCAAATATGTGGTCAAACTTTGACCCAAAATACGACGGAAACTAATAAATCCAAACGAATGTAGTATGTTCTCCAAAAAAAAATCTAAACTATCACCATACCAGTTAGCCTACTTCTCTTTCCTCCCCACTAGGACTGCAAGAAAAGCTCGAGGTTCGTGAGTTGCTCGAGATCGACTTGAAAATAAACGAGCTGAGTTTGAACACTTTGTGCAGCTCGACCGAGAAACGAACCGATCTTGAGTCAATACTAGCTCGCTCGATTTTAGCTCGATAGCTCGACATAATGTCATTATTTTCAATGATCATGCCATATATTAAATTCAAATAATATAATTTATTACGATTATGTTGTCCATGATTTTCTCATTTTATTTACTAGCAAACACGGAAGCTTTATTAAATGCAGAAAAGAATTAGGCCTTATTATGCTCTTTGGCCAATATTTTTTTCTAATTATATGTTTGTCGTGAATTATTATCTTTTTTTGATACCAAACTTTTGGTTGTGACATAATAAGTCAAAGTACTTTGAAATTTTTTATATTATCATCGTCTTGCTTGAAATAATATATTTTTTAGTATTTTCTTATGTCGTGTTGAGCCTTATCTAGTTGGAATAATCAACATAGATTTATAATTTTTACCATCTCATTTAGCTTGAAACTAGCTCGAGATCGACTTGAGATCGTTACAAGCTGAGCCCGAGTCATGTTCTACAACTCAACCTTGAGCTTCATTCAGTCTGAGCTCGCTCGACTTTTAATACCAGTTGAACTGAGCTAACTTCAACTCGCTTGAACTCGACTCTTTTGCAGGCCACCCGAGAGCGTTCACTGCCTCTCCCTCCTAAGCACAGCGCTGCCAAACCGCCCCATTTATGGCCGCCAGAGCCCTTCTCTACCATGGATGACTCATCTAGCCTCGTCCCATATCTATCATGTTCCCCGTTTCTACGCCCAACACCTCCATGATTGCCCCTGGATGCTGCAAACCAGTATGTAGCATCTGGGAGGCAGGTAATCTTTGGTAGAAGGATGACATTAGCTTGGTTATCTCTCCGATAGTTGTTTGGGCAGGCATATGGACGTCATTTGCTTTCCTTAAAGGTATTCTTAAGGCATTTGTATTTTTTACGTGTCTAAGGTGTATTTGCATTGTATCTTGTAGTGTATCCATTTCTTAAATTTGACTCTTCAGAGTTATTGTATATTTATGTTGTTGCGAATCTATATTTAAAGTATGTCATGATACTTGCTTTCCACCTGCATAACATGTGTGTCGGCTTGTGCACATTGTGCAAGGTGGCGTCTTGGGATCCATATTATGTGGATGCTATCGGAACAGCCATATCTGCATAGTGTCGGTCCCAGGGTGCTACAAATAGAACAGGGTCATCTAAACAATCCATCCTGGCTACCTCGCCCCTCCCCACGTAGCTTGCCGCCTCTTCCCAATCTCCAGTGAGATTAGCCATTGCTCCACCAGTGCCATGGCGGGAGGATTTTTCCAGTGATGATGAAAAAGTGTCTTCTCACGAGAATGTAGGATCAGATGTTAGGTTCACTAAAGAGAAGGCTAGGATAGCTATTTTTGGGTCCTACTCCGATGGAACTTCTAGACCTGATGGGTTACCTTTTATGTTTTTCCAACAAATAGGGCATTGTAAAAGGTGATCTTATTAAAAAAAATCTTTGATTCTTGGTTTGCAGATGAGTTGGATATCTTTAGGTTAAACTTTGCTATAACGAAAGGAAATGATGTTAGGGTTACGAAAAAAATCAAACATATTAATTTACTCAATTATTGTTTGAATATTTTTACTAGCGCTTAATAATCCATTAGCTTTAATCATTGGTAGACCGTTCTCTGATCAACAATCTACTTTCATTAGGGATGCATATATTTTAGGAGAGTGTAGTCACTACTATTGGAATTGTTCATTCCGTACACTCTTCTGGTCAGAAAGGTACAGTTTTTAAAATAGAATATGAAAAGTCCTATGATAATGTTAAGCTAGATTTTCTTTATGAAGTGTTGACTATTAGAGGTTTTGGTGCTAAATGGATTAACTGGATTAAGAGAACAACTCACAATGGTTCTATGGGAATCTAGCTAAATGGGAATGAGAGTGGCTTTTTCCTCACTAGCAAAGGCTTGAGGCACAGAGATCCTCCTTCCCCTATTTGTTTTTTGTTGTAGATCTATTCTCTAGGATGCTTTTGAAAGGTAGCAAGTCTGGACTATTAGAGGAGTCTATCCTAACTTTGCTCCTGGGAAGTGATGTATCTGCAATATGTTGATGACGCATTCCCCTCCCTAGAAAATGGAAGTAGGATGACTCTTGACTTGAAATAGATACTTACATATTTTGAACAAGTAGCGGTATGAGAAATAGCTATCGTAAGAGTGCATTAGTCCTCATTAATATGGAGCATGGTGAAATTACCCTATTCATTGACATATTTAAATGTGTTGGTGGGGCTTTCCCCATTAAATATGTAGGGTTGCCACTTCATTTTGATAAGCTCACTAGGGAGGATTTGCAACCTTCGGTTGACAAGCTCTTGGGCAGAATAGCTAGTTGGAGAGGCAAATTGTTCTCCCTATTAGGTAAAGTCACTCTCATTAGGCCTTGTCTTGATAGCATACATGTATATATACTTTCTTTCTTTAAATTCCCTAAGTAGACCATTAGTTTAATTGACTCACGAAAAATAGTTAATTTCTTGTGGATAGTTAAGGTGGACATAAACCCACCTATCTAATTGGCCCTCCGTGTATGAAAAAAAATATGGGGGTATGGGAATACACAATTTTCAAGATTTAAATATTTGCTTGATTGGCTCATGGGTTGAGAGATATATTGCCGGGAGGGGTCTTTTTGGAAGAAATTAATTGATCCTAAGTTTAACACTAGGATTCCTAATATCCTCTGTTGACATGATACACATCCTTCTCAATTCTGGAAAGGAGTGATATGGGTCATGCAAACAATTAGGTTTGGATACAAGTTGTTTGATGTTAATGATTTGAAACTTAGATTCCGGGAAGACATTTTATTTCGAAATGCTCCCCCTCGCTACCCAATATTGGGAGCTTTATATTAGTTAATGAGAGAATATGATTTTTGTAGATCTATGGGATGAGTAAGAGCTCAGATTCACCTTGGGTAGGATGTTCTCTGATGAGATAATGATTCTTTGGTTTTAGGTAGTAAATATCACTAAGTCCATTTCCTTTACTGATCAAGAAGACACTTTGCTTTGGCAATATGAATCGAAAGGGGTTTGCTCCTCTAGATCACTATATAAAATTGTTAATGATTAGGGTTGTACAACCGATATATCTTCATGTGGGTTGTGGCATATCAAAGTACCTCTAGGATTCAGGGTTTTCTGTGGCTTACCAACTTTTCTTCATCCAACCTCTCTATGTATGTTCGCCCTCTCTCCTTATTTTTTTTCCTTTTTCTCTCCCATCTTAGGTTTTTTCCCATCAGTTTTATGGAATATCGACTCATCCGTCCCACATCTTATTAACTTGCCAAAATAAAATAATAATTTGTGGTAAGTCGTTAAGTTATAACCAAATAAATAATTAACAATAAGATGGCAATCATGGTGATTGCGTACAAAAACTTCTTAAATATGTTCTTACCAAATAAGTGCTTAACAATAAGATGACGGGTAAATAATGATTATTGTTTACAAAAACTTACTAAGATTTTAGCGCACCAACATAATAATAGACATGCAGTCACGTGCTAATCTACTAGAATGTCTATGCTCTCCTTGCAACGCACGGACAATTATCTATTAAATTAAGTTAAAAAGAATGTAAGGTTTCATGTTTCACTTTTCTTCCCATCACCCCTTTGTCCAACCTTTCACGTATGATAATCAGTCACCTTAATTTATTTACCTTCTGAACAAATTCTACTTTAATTTATTTACCAAAATTCATCATATATAAGGTAAATCATATGCTAACGTGCTAGAATATTTATATCATGTTGCAATTCATGGGCATTGTGCTAATACCAATATAAAAAGGCCAAAAGGGGCAGATCCAACAAATCTGGGCCATCAAAACATGTGTATCCAACAACCTAGATTGCTCCAATGTTGAGCGATCAACATGTTTAGCGTGGAATCAATATTATATAAAATATTGATGCTAGCACTAATCACATAATTAACATGCAATTAATATCCCACATTTCTAAAAAAAACTACCTAATATCATCATGCAATTAATATCTTATTTTTTAGTAAAGCTCGATTAATATCCTACATGATAGCAATGTGCACTGCACGTGTCCATTTATTGGTTGAACGATTGTGTGCGGTTTTCAAGCAGAAAACCCCGTTAGTTAGTTGACTTCGGGAGATCGATGAACCAGGAGCGAAACCAAGCAGTTATATACTTGAATAACAGAAATCAAGAAGTTATGTACTTAATTTGGGCGAGGAAGGAGAGTCAATCAATCAAATCGGATTGCATCTTAATTTTTGGAAAGACGGGATTGCGTCTGTATTCTTTTGGTGCATTTGCTCATGACACTCAAAAAGTGCCAATCAATTTGATAAGATTGCATTCGATTTTAGGAAAGAGAGAATTGCTTCTGTATTCTTTCCCTCGGGAGAGATTTGTTGCATTTGAGTGGATGGGAGGATAGAGTCTGGAGCCGAATGATTCAGAGGGAAGACCAGATCGAAGGAGAAAAATAGAATGTGGAAGGTGAAGGGGAAAAAACTATGTGGGATGGGAGGAAAGAAAACCAGTGTGGAGGAGTGGTGATGGGAGATGAGGCCAAAAAACCGTTGGTTAGTGAACCTAGGAAGATCGACGGACCATGAGCGAAACCAAGTACTTGAATAACATAAACCAAGAAGTTATGTATTTCAATTTGGGCATTGAAGGAAAGTCAATCAACCTAATCAGATTGCATCCCTATTTTTGGAAAGTGTGAATTGCGTCCGGATTCCTTCCCTTGGGAGGGATTTGCCGCATTTGCTCATGACACTCATAAAGAGCCAATCAGTTTAATAAGATTGCATATGATTTTTGAAAAGAGAGGATTGCTTCTGGATTTTTTTCCCGGGAGAGATTTTCTGCATTTGAGTGGACGAGAGGATAGAGTCTGAAGCCGAATGATTTAGAAGAAAGACCAGAGCGAAGGAGAAAAAAGCGAATGTGGAAGGGAGAGAGAAAAAACCAACGTGAGACCGGAGAAAAGAAAACCAATGTGAAGGAATAATGGTGGAAGGTGAGGCGAAAATAAACCGTGAATGTCGACCTTGTTAGACTATGTATTTGTATAAGCTTCCGTATATACCCCTGTACTCTGTATACCCCTTATATATATATGAGATAGCCACACCCCGTATTGGGTGTCGTGCAGTTTCCCAAACATTACGTTTTACATGGTATCAGATTAGGGTTACGTTCGTTCGCTTCTGCCTCCACCACGATCGCATCATGGCTTCGGTGCCCGCCGCCGCCACCGCGATCGCATCTGCTCCGGCCGCCGTTCTGGCCTTCGGCCCCGCCGCCGCGGATCAGGCCGCCCCGGCCTCTCCGTTTTTGGCCTCTCGGCCGCTGCTCTCCCTCGCTGGCGCCTCACCACCACTGGTCGCCCAGCCGTCGGCCTCCGGTTACCCTTCGGCACCGCCGCCAGTCTATAGTCCTTGGATGGGCTATCCTCCTGCGCCTGTTGCGCCCCACGGCGCCCCACCTGCGTCCCCGATGGCTCGGCCGTCGGCAATTCCCTATGGAGCGCAGGCCCCGTCGGGATATCCTCCCCACACAGCTCTGCAGACCGCGCCTCCTCCGACCTTGCCGGGGGCTGCTGCGCCGGCTGAGCCGGCCTTGCCGGGGGCTGCTGCCTACGGGGCGCCCTATGGTGGGCCGTCGGTGTCGGTTCTACAGCCCTACAGTGGGTCGTCGGCGTTGGTGCCGCATCCCTACAGTGGGTCGTCAGCATATCCTGAGGCCAGCTCGTTCCCTGGCTTCTATACGCCACCGCCGTCGCCGGATCATGCTGCGCCGTTCTACTTCGCGCACCTCATCCCGGTGAAGCTGACAACGGACAACTACCTGTCGTGGCGTGCTCAGGTCCTGCCACTTCTCCGTAGTCGCTACTTGGAGGGGTTTGTGGACAGCACTCTGCCGTGCCCCCCGCCATATCACCCGGGGCATCATGCGTGGGTGGCTCAAGATCAGGCCATCCTTTCCGCCATCCAGTCCTCTCTTACGGAGGGGGTCTCGTCACTAGTTATCTTTGCTGCCACGTCTCGCGACGCGTGGGCGGCCCTTCATACCAGCTTCGCTTCGCAGTCTCAGGCGCGGGCTCATGCTATTCGCACTACGCTGGGAGAAGTGAAGCTTCGTGGTCTCACCGTCACCGACTACTTAACAAGGTGACGGGCATGGCGGATACACTTGCCTCCATTGGCAAGGCTCTTGGACCGGAGGAATTCACCTCTTATGTGCTCAACGGTTTGGATGACGACTATGACAATCTGGTGGAAAATATCAATGGTCGTGACACTCCCATCCAGCCGCGTGAGTTGTATGTGTGACTTCTTGCCACGGAGCAGCGGATCCAGGCTCGCCGTTTTGCACCGACCTTCCAGGCGGCCAATGCTGCCATGCGCGGCAAGGGCAAGCCGCCTCCAGCTGGTGGCAAACCGCTGCCGGCCACTTTTGCCCCACGAAACACCACTACCACCGCGGGTGGTCGTGTCTGCGCCTGATGTCCCTCGTGTGGGGCTCAAGTCCCTTGCCAGCTCTGTGGTCTTGATGGCCATCTTGCTTCCCGCTGCCACCGTCGCGTCAAGAAGGATTTTCTAGGCATCGGGAACAATGGCAAAGGGAATGAGAAGCAGGCTGCTTTGGCGAGTCATGAGCATGGTCACACTCCTTCCTATCCGGTTGATGCATCCTGGTACATGGATACGGGAGCCACCAACCACTTGATGAGCGATATGGGAAAGCTCTCCACACAGGAGCCGTACCGCGGACATGATCAGGTTCATACTGCAAACGGGGAAGGTATGCACATCTCACATATTGGCCAGGCATCTCTTCTTACTCGTCGATCCAAACAATTACATCTTCTTAATGTCCTTCGAGTTCCCTCTGTTTCACGTAGTTTGTTGTCTGTTCCTAAACTTACTCGTGATAATAATGTTCTTGCTGAGTTTCATCTTTTTCATTTTTTTGTAAAGGATCGGGACACGAGGGACGTACTCCTTAGAGGTCAACTGCGCAATAATGGTCTCTATGCACTTGATGTGCCACCTGCTCCTAGTGCTTTCAGTGGCGTTTGTGTGTCTCCATCACATTGGCATGCGCGCCTCGGTCATCCTGCCACTCCCATAGTTCGCCATGTTCTTCATCGTCATGAGCTCCCAGTTGTGTCTAATAAATATGTTGATGCAGTTTGTGATGCCTGTCAGCAAGGCAAGAGTCATCAGCTTCCTTTTTCTGAGTCTAGTCGTGTAGTCACTAAACCGCTTGAACTTGTGTTTTCGGATGTATGGGGCCATGCCCAAACCTCTGTTAGTGGTCATAACTACTATGTCAGTTTCATTGATGCTTATAGCCGGTTCACTTGGCTTTATCTCCTTAAGCGCAAGTCCGATGTGTTTAATGTTTTCTTGCAATTCCAAGCGCATGTTGAGCGTCTGCTTAGTCACAAAGTCATTCATGTGCAATCTGATTGGGGTGGTGAGTACCACAACCTCAATGCGTTCTTTAATAAGCTTGGAATCACTCATCGTGTGTCTTGTCCTCATACACATCAACAGAACGGTGTAGCTGAGCGTAAGCATCGTCATATAGTTGAGACTGGTCTTGCTTTGCTTGCCCATGCCTCGGTTCCTTTTCGGTTTTGGAGTGATGCATTTTCCACCGCATGCTTTCTCATTAATCGATTACCTACACGACTCCGTCAGATGAAAACATCACTTGAACTTTTGTTGAATGAAATCCCTGATTATACATTCTTCAAAGTGTTTGGGTGTGCGTGTTGGCCACATCTTCGTCCATTATAATCAACGCAAGTTGGAGTTTCGATCTAAACAGTGCGTGTTTCTTGGCTATAGTTCTCTTCATAAAGGGTACAAATGTCTTCATGTTCCCTCTAACCGCGTCTACATCTCTCGTGATGTGGTGTTTGACAAGAACGTTTTTCCTTTTGCCGCATCTCCGGTCACCTTCCCCACTCCCCCTACACCTGAGCAACCCGCCGTACCATTGCCTGGTCAATTTGTTGATGCTGCTTATACTCCCTTGTTGCTACCTAACCATGGTGCAGGTACTGGACGTGGAGCACGCCTTGAGCTTCTGGATGTGGAGCCACCTGGGGCTGCTGTGCCGGCCTTGCCGGGCGCTGCTGCGTCGGCTGCGCTGGCCGAGCCGGCCTTGCCGGGGGCAGCTGCATCTGGGGCTGTGCCGGCTGTGCTGGCCGAGCCGGCCTTGCCGGAGCCGGCCTTGCGGGGGCTGCTGCGCCGGCTGAGCCGGCCTTGCCGGGGGCTGCCTTGCCGGGGGCTGCCTTGCCGGGGGCTGCCTTGCCGGGGGCTGGCTTGCCGGAGGTGGCCTTGCCGGGGGCTGCTGCGCCGGCTGAGCCGGCCTTGCCGGGGGCTGCCTTGCCGGGGGCTGCTGTGCCGGGGGCACTGGTCGAACCGGCTGCGCCTGGGGCTGCTGTGCCGGCATCCTCGCCCTCCTCGCCAGGCATGTCGCCTGGGCAGCAGCCTTCACCGCCATCTACCGCTCCTCTGCGTCCTCGTACGCGGAGTCAGAATGGTATTGTTCGGCCAAAGGAACGTACTGATGGCACAGTTGCCTGGATTGCGGCGTGCATGGCACAGACAGATGCTGACCCCACTGCCGAGCCTCGTCATTTTCAGGCGGCTCTTCGGATTCCTCACTGGCGCAATGCCATGGAGCAGGAGTTTCAGGCGTTACAGAGGAACGATACTTGGCGACTGGTTCCTCCTGTGTCTGGTGTCAACATCATTGATTCCAAGTGGGTTTTCAAGGTAAAGAAGCATGTTGATGGTTCCATTGAGCGTTACAAGGCGCGGTTGGTGACAAAAGGTTTTAAACAACGGTATGGTCTTGATTATGAGGATACTTTCAGCCCAGTTGTTAAACCTACCACTATTCGGTTACTCCTGTCCTTGGCTGTTGCCAAAGGGTGGTCTCTGCGCCAGCTTGATGTTCAGAATGCTTTTCTCCATGGGGTCTTGGAGGAAGAAGTTTACATGCGGCAACCTCCGGGTTTTGTTGATCCAGCTCGTCCACATCATTTGTGTCGTCTTGTTAAGGCGCTTTATGGACTCAAGCAGGCTCCCCGTGCATGGCTTGCCCGACTGGGTTCGGTTCTTCGACAGCTTGGGTTTACCCCGTCCACCGCTGACACGTCTCTGTTCCTACTTCATTGTCCTGAAGTTACTATGTATCTGCTGGTGTATGTTGATGACATTATTCTCATCAGCTCCTCCGTGTCTGCTGCGGATCGTCTGCTGTCTGCTCTGAGTGGTCACTTTGCTGTCAAGGATCTGGGGGCTCTCCATTACTTTCTTGGCCTGGAGGTTTCACGGTCTTCTGCTGGTCTGACTCTTACTCAGCATAAGTACTCTTTGGATCTGCTCCGCCGTGCAGGTATGCTGCGCTGCAAGCATGCTACCACCCCTATGTCTGCGACAGATAGGTTATCAGCTTTGGATGGTGACTTGCTCTCTTCAGATGATGCTACTGAGTATCGCAGTGTCGTTGGAGCTTTGCAGTACTTGACTATTACACGGCCTGATATTTCCTATGCAGTAAACCGTGTGTGCCAGTATCTTCATGCTCCGCGGACTTCACACTGGTCAGCTGTGAAGCGTATCTTGCGTTATCTCTCTCATACTGTCTCCTATGGCTTGCATCTTCGGTCTACCGCTTTGTGTGCCCTCTCAGCCTTCTCTGATGCTGATTGGGCTGGGAGCCCGGATGACCGGCGATCAACGGGGGGCTATGCTGTCTTTTATGGGGATAACTTGATCGCTTGGAGTGCACGCAAGCAGGCCACAGTATCTCGGAGTAGCACTGAAGCAGAGTACAAGGCGGTTGCCAATGCCACGGCTGAGCTCATTTGGGTACAGTCTCTGTTAAGAGAGTTAGGTATCTCTCAACAGCAACCACCTGTTCTTTGGTGTGATAACATTGGTGCGACATACCTTTCATCTAATCCAGTTTTTCATGCTCGTACCAAGCACATCAAAGTTGACTATCACTTTGTAAGGAACGTGTTGCACGGAAGCTTCTTCATATCAAGTTCATCTCTTCCAAGGATCAACTTGCTGACATCTTCACGAAGCCTCTTCCACAACCTCAGTTTGAGGGATGCAGGCGCAATCTTAACTTGCTGTGTAGTTCAGGACGTAGTTAAGATTGAGGGAGGGTGTTAGACTATGTATTTGTATAAGCTTCCGTATATACCCCTGTACTCTGTATACCCGTTATATATATGAGATAGCCACACCCCGTATTGGATGTCGTGCAGTTTCCCAAACATTACGTTTTACAGACCTATCAACTTTGTTTTTACAAGTAGAGATACACCCAAACATGCATGACGACATGCAAATGGCGTATATACTCCCTCCGTTCGTAAATATAAGTCTGTTTAGAGATTCCACTATTGGACTACATACGGATATATATAGACATATTTTAGAGTGTAGATGCACTCATTTTGCTCCGTATGTAGTCCCCTATTGAAATGTCTAAAAAAACTTATATTTAGGAACGGAAGGAATACAACCGAACATGCATGGCAACGCCCGAATCTGTGAGGGGCCAACAAATTTCGTGCGTTTTTGGCTGCCCTTGTTGCCTGGCCACAAATCACACAGAATGTGGATTAGGCAGCCCCCTCTATTCAGAAGCAAATCCAAGCGCAATAATCGAATTGATAGGACCATCGGTGAACCAGCAGATATATCCGAATCAGGGAATATGAGAGCGATCCCATTCACCCATTCGGATCCAAATCCATTCCAATCCAACGCTGCATGCATGCATGAATGTCCCTAGTAGTTAGTACCCTATCCGTCTCAGGTGTCAGCCAGCGCATTGTACCACCATGTAGCACACACACTACCATATACGGAGTATAAATATAGCTTTGTCTTGTGCCTCGCCTCTCACCCAGGCCACCTCGCCGTCCGTGCCGAGTGACGGAGCGAAACGAGATGGCGCAGTGGGACACGCTCTGTTGGATTTTTGCTATCAGGCCTTTGGCCCAAAGCCCATCCAAAAATCTGAAACTCTCATGGCCCATTTGTGTTGGCTGTTGGTGTGGTGTGGGTGGAACTAAAGTTTAGTCCCACCCCGCTAGTGGAGAGAGAGCTACACCTCTTTATAAGGTGAGCTCTTCTAGCACTTGTAAGAGAATGAGAAGAGAAGAGGCCCTCGCGCACTCCTCCTCCTCGCTCGCCTCGCCACGCCACGCCTCGCCTCGTCACGACGCGCCGCGCCGCGCCGCGCCGCGCCACGCCGTGGGTTGCGGGATTGAGCCGAGCCGAGCTCATACCTATGCGCTTATTTTTGCCGGTCAGGAACGGAGAGTCCTTAACAGACGCGCCACGATCTGAGACGTCGGATCGTGGGCTGTAACCGACTCGGACGTGGGTCCAGTCCACGTCTCTCTACCCTGCCGTGCATATATATATACGCGAGGTCCCAGCCAACCCTAGTCGCCGTCACAACATATGGTTTCGCACCGTTCCAGAGCATTGCGCCGCCATACAAGTCTTCTCCATCCCTCCTTCCGGCGTGCACCGCGAGAAGGGACAGCAGGCCTCCGGAACCCCGCCTCTCGTGATCCTGTACGGGAGAGGGGCGATCAGGTTTTTGGGGAGCGCACTCGCGCGACTGCTGGCAGCGACGTCTTCCTCGACGACAACTTCTTCCCCGATCTCGGCAGCCTCTTCCTCAATGACATGGCCGACAACATCAACACTGGCGGTTCCACTCCCGCTGCTCCGTACGTAATCTTGTCTTCTCTGTTTGAGATCATGCTAGAATTTATGTGTCTAGTCTGTGCCATAGATTCGATCTACTCGTTTACGATGCTAGTCTGCATGATTAGTTTAATCTATGCTCTTGCTGTCATGATTTATTTTCTGCTTACTCGGATTAAATATTGTAGTAATTTGCTCATATATTCAACAATCCAAAAACCTGATTATAGGCAATTTACTCCAAGTGGCTTTGCTGCGCATCTGAAGCCGCCCACCTTCAAGGGGGTGCAATATAAGAGGTGGCGCACGAGAGCAGTCTACTGGTTTCAGACCATGTACTGCTATGACGCCACCAAGGGTAAGCCCGAGGGCGATCTTAATCCTGCACAGCAGGAAGCTTTTGAGAAGATCGATACCCTCTTCAAGGGCGCCCTTCTGAGTGTTCTTGACGATTCCATTGTGGATTCGTATATGTCGTTTAACAACGGCAAGGACATGTGGGCTGCGCTCGAGGCCAAGTTTGGGGCCTCGGACGCTGGCAGCGAGTTGTACGTCATGGAGCAATTCTATGACTACAAGATGACTGATGAGCGCTCTATTGTTCAACAAGCTCATGAGATACAGTCTCTCGCGAAGGAGCTTGAGTACTTCAAGTGTGTGTTGCCGGACAAGTTTGTGGCCGGAGGCATCATTGCCAAGCTTCCACCTTCGTGGAACAATTTTGCTACTTCTCTGAAACACAAGAGACAGGAGTTTTCCGTTTCAGATCTCATTGGAACTCTTGATGTTGAAGAGAAGGCGAGAGCAAAAGACACACGTGCTCGAGCTGTTGAGGGAGCTTCTAGTGCCCACGTGGTGCAGAAGAAGAACTTCCATCTCAACAAGCCCCAAAACAACAAGAACAAATCTCAGGGCAAAGGCAAGTTTGTTGCAAAGAACAAGCCGTCACAATCTACCAACTTCAAGAAGAATTCTCATAAGAAGGGGAAGGGACTATGCCATGTCTGCGGTGATCCTAATCACTGGGCTCCGAGATGTCCTAACCGCTATGAGGAGCGCGAACATGAGAAGAGCGGCAAGTCCGCTAATGTTGTCATCGGCGATACTGATATGAAGGATTCTGGGTACGGTATTCTTCCTACCATCCTTTCAGTTTGTCATTCTCCAGATTGGTTAATTGACACCGGTGCAAATGTACATGTCTGTGCTGATGCCTCTATGTTTTCTTCTTACCAGGTCACAGGGACTTCTCCCGTGCTGATGGGGAACGGGTCACATGCCACTGTTCAAGGGGTCGGTACGGTCGATCTGAAGTTTACTTCGGGGAAGATCGTGCGTCTGAAGAACGTTCATCATGTGCCCTCCATCAATAAAAATCTCGTCAGCGGTTCCCGTTTGTGTCGAGATGGTTTCAAGTTGGTTTTTGAGTCCAATAAAGTTGTTATTTCTAAGTATGGACAATTTGTTGGAAAAGGCTATGAGTGCGGAGGCTTGTTCCGCCTGTCTTTGTCAGATATTTGCACTAAAGTTATTAATAATGTTTGCCACGATAATGAGTCTAATATTTGGCATTCGCGACTTTGTCATATTAACTTTGGTTGCATGACGCGGCTAGCCAATATGAGTTTAATTCCGAAATTCACTACTGTCAAGGGCTCCAAGTGCCAAGTGTGTGTGCAAGCTAAGCAACCTCGCAAGTCTCATAAGACTGCAGAGGCGAGAGACTTAGCGCCACTAGAGCTTATCCATTCTGATCTTTGCGAGATGAATGGCGTGTTGACAAAAGGTGGAAAGAAATATTTCATGACGTTGATTGATGACTCCACTAGATATTGTTATGTGTATCTTCTGAAATCAAAAGATGAGGCTTTAAACTTCTTCAAAAACTATAAAGCTGAAGCAGAAAACCAACTTGATCGGAAAATTAAACGGCTTAGGTCTGATCGTGGTGGAGAGTATTTTTCCAATGAATTTGATTCGTTTTGTGCGGAACATGGTATAATCCATGAGAGGACGCCTCCCTACTCACCTCAATCAAACGGGATGGCCGAAAGGAAGAACCGAACTCTAACTGATTTGGTTAACGCCATGTTAGATACATCGGGTCTTTCCAAGGCATGGTGGGGGGAGGCGCTAATGACTGCATGTCATGTCCTAAACCGAGTTCCCACAAAGCATAAAACCATTACTCCATTTGAGGAATGGGAAAGGAAAAGGTTGAAACTCTCTTATCTACGTACTTG
The DNA here is from genome assembly GCA_039707655.1 of Elymus sibiricus. NCBI lineage: Eukaryota > Viridiplantae > Streptophyta > Magnoliopsida > Poales > Poaceae > Elymus > Elymus sibiricus. Next base: position 351,492,553 of record CM077667.1, on the reverse strand, counting down.
GGGTTGTTTGGCGAAACTCAATATACCAATTCCCAAGAAGCGTAAGCTTGGACCAAAAACCGTGGATTGTGTTCTTCTGGGCTATGCTTTTCATAGCATTGGCTATAGATTTTTGATAATAAAATCTGAGGTACCTGACATGCATGTTGGTACGATTATGGAGTCGAATGATGCGACTTTCTTTGAGGACATATTTCCTATGAAGGATATGCCTAACTCATCAAATCATGAGATACCTACTCTATCTACTCAGGAATTTTTTGTAATTCCTGAACCCACCATTGCGATGGAACACGTTGAGAATCCTGAGGAGGATGACAATGAAACTCCTGTAAGGAGTAAGAGACGAAGGACTGCAAAGTCTTTTGGTGATGATTTCATTGTGTACCTCGTGGACGACACACCCAGGACTCTTTCAGAAGCATATGCATCTTCTGATGCTGACTACTGGAAGGAAGCTGTCCAGAGCGAGATGGACTCCATCTTAGCTAATGAAACCTGGGAAGTCACTGATCGTCCTTATGGGTGCAAACCCGTGGGATGTAAGTGGGTGTTCAAGAAAAAGCTTAGACCTGATGGTACAATTGAAAAGTACAAGGCACGGCTTGTTGCCAAGGGTTATACCCAGAAAGAAGGTGAAGACTTCTTTGATACTTACTCACCTGTGGCTAGATTGACCACTATTCGGGTGCTACTATCACTGGCTGCCTCACATGGTCTTCTCGTTCATCAAATGGACGTTAAGACGGCTTTCCTCAATGGAGAGTTGGATGAGGAAATTTACATGGATCAGCCTGATGGTTTTATAGTACCTGGTCAGGAAGGAAAAGTGTGCAAGTTATTGAAGTCTTTATATGGCCTTAAGCAAGCTCCTAAGCAGTGGCATGAGAAGTTCGAAAGGACATTAACTGCTGCAGGCTTTGTTGTAAACGAAGCTGACAAGTGTGTATACTATCGCCATGGTGGGGGCGAAGGAGTTATTCTCTGTCTGTATGTCGATGACATACTGATCTTTGGAACCAACCTTGATCAAATAAAGGAGGTTAAGGATTTCTTATCTCGCTGTTTTGAGATGAAGGATCTAGGAGTAGCTGATGTTATTCTGAACATCAAGCTGCTGAGAGATGAGAATGGTGGGATTACACTGCTTCAATCTCACTATGTGGAAAAGGTCTTGAGTCGTTTTGGGTATAGCGACTGCAAGCCTTCTCCAACTCCATATGACGCTAGTGTATTGCTTCGAAAGAATCGACGAATTGCTAGAGATCAACTGAGGTATTCTCAGATTATTGGCTCGCTTATGTACTTGGCTAGTGCCACGAGGCCTGACATCTCGTTTGCTGTGAGCAAACTAAGCCGGTTTGTATCAAACCCGGGAGATGATCATTGGCATGCGCTTGAGAGAGTCATGCGCTATTTGAAAGGCACTGCGAGCTATGGGATTCACTATACCGGGTACCCGAGGGTACTGGAGGGTTATAGTGACTCAAACTGGATATCTGATGCTGATGAGATTAAAGTCACAAGTGGTTATGTTTTTACACTTGGTGGTGGCGCTGTTTCCTGGAAGTCTTGCAAGCAGACCATCTTAACGAGGTCAACTATGGAAACAGAACTCACAGCATTAGACACAGCCACTGTTGAAGCAGATAGGCTTCGTCAGCTCTTGATGGACTTACCTATGGTTGAAAAACCAATACCCGCTATCCTGATGAACTGTGATAATCAAACTGTGATCATAAAGATAAACAGTTCAAAGGATAATATGAAGTCCTCAAGGCATGTGAAGAGGAGATTGAAATCTGTCAGAAAAATGAAGAACTCCGGAGTTATTGCGTTGGATTATATCCAAACGTCTAAAAACTTGGCAGATCCCTTCACAAAGGGTCTATCACGTAATGTGATAGAAAATGCATCGATGGAGATGGGTTTGAGACCCACCATATGAGCTGTCCATAGTGGTAACCCACTCTATGTGATCGGAGATCCCGTGAAGTAGAAGTGGGAGACAAGCTGTTGGACAGCTAGAATGAGAGTATCCCTATATTTGCTATCCCACTCCGTGAAGATGCAATACTCTCATAATCTGCATGGCAGGTTGATACCTATCTTAATGTGTTCCAAGTGGCTTATTTGGGTAAGCAGAGATGTTGTCCTGCAGAACATCTCCTGAGGAACACACCTATATGAATTTGACTGTAAACGTCGCGGTCTGTGAGAATTGGGTGTTCTCTAATAAATTCATGAAAGGCCTTGGAGTATGACGTATACGCTCCACCCGCGGGGAAGCCTTGCGGTAGCCCAGTACCGGTCAAGGATTTGTGTGAAACTAGACTCGCAGAAAACTTGTAGTTCAAGGCATAGTCCACTATTCAAGTCGTGATCTAGTGTAGCATAAATTTCCAAATGGAAGTTCAACTTAACAGTCTCCATCAAGACCGGTATATTAAACAATGTTTTGGAACTAAGAAATGATGAAATGTGCCAATGAGACTTTGTGGGGGATTGTTGGATTTTTGCTATCAGGCCTTTGGCCCAAAGCCCATCCAAAAATCTGAAACTCTCATGGCCCATTTGTGTTGGCTGTTGGTGTGGTGTGGGTGGAACTAAAGTTTAGTCCCACCCCGCTAGTGGAGAGAGAGCTACACCTCTTTATAAGGTGAGCTCTTCTAGCACTTGTAAGAGAATGAGAAGAGAAGAGGCCCTCGCGCACTCCTCCTCCTCGCTCGCCACGCCACGCCACGCCTCGCCTCGTCAAGACGCGCCGCGCCGCGCCGCGCCGCGGGTTGCGGGATTGAGCCGAGCCGAGCTCATACCTATGCGCTTATTTTTGCCGGTCAGGAACGGAGAGTCCTTAACAGACGCGCCACGATCTGAGACGTCGGATCGTGGGCTGTAACCGACTCGGACGTGGGTCCAGTCCACGTCTCTCTACCCTGCCGTGCATATATATATACGCGAGGTCCCAGCCAACCCTAGTCGCCGTCACAACATATGGTTTCGCACCGTTCCAGAGCATTGCGCCGCCATACAAGTCTTCTCCATCCCTCCTTCCGGCGTGCACCGCGAGAAGGGACAGCAGGCCTCCGGAACCCCGCCTCTCGTGATCCTGTACGGGAGAGGGGCGATCAGGTTTTTGGGGAGCGCACTCGCGCGACTGCTGGCAGCGACGTCTTCCTCGACGACGACTTCTTCCCCGATCTCGGCAGCCTCTTCCTCAACGACATGGCCGACAACATCAACACTGGCGATTCCACTCCCGCTGCTCCGTACGTAATCTTGTCTTCTCTGTTTGAGATCATGCTAGAATTTATGTGTCTAGTCTGTGCCGTAGATTCGATCTACTCGTTTACGATGCTGGTCCTGCATGATTAGTTTAATCTATGCTCTTGCTGTCATGATTTATTTTCTGATTATTCGGATTAAATATTGTAGTAATTTGCTCATATATTCAACACGCTCGTGGACGGCGCGCTCGCGAGCCTGGCCGCCAGGAAAATGCTGCTCAACACGCGCCTCGTCGCCCTCTCGCCGCCGCCGCCGCCGCCCTCCGAAACCAGCTTCGCCGGGCCGGGGCCCTGGGACCGCGCCACCGTCGAGATCCAGGTCGACCGCACCTCCATCCGACAATGGCTCGCCGCAAGTCAGTGCCCGTATACTCAACCGTGCAGGAGCATGTGGAAATGCATGCCACATTCTTGCCTGATTGCTTGTAATAACCATACTGAATGAACGGTGGGCTCACGTACGTGCATACGTATGTTCTGGTTAGATGGCGAGGTGAGCAGCCGAGAAGAAGAAGGCGAGGTGAACCGGGAACTGATCCTCTTCTCCGGGAACGACTACATGTGCCTCAGCTCACATCCGGCAGTCCGCGAGGCTGCAGTCAAGGTTCTTGCTTCATTTGGCGAGTGTCAAAAACGCTCTTATATTATGGAATACGTATTACGTAAGTACTCTGAACAAGCTAGCAATTTAAATTTGTGGGTGCATATTTCAGGCGGCTCAAGAGTACGGCATGGGGCCGAGAGGCTCCTCGTTGATCTGCGGGCATACTACTTACCACAAATTGGTGGAGGGGTCGCTGGCGGAACTGCAGAAAAAAGAGGTAGTAGAAACCGTCATATATTTCTTCACCTTCATTACATCGATCGATTTTGATCTGTTCTACGTACGACTTGTACAGGACTGCCTTCTTTGTCCCACCGGATTCTCCGCAAACACGGCCTTGATGTCTGCTCTGGGCAGCATCAGCTCTCTTCTGGCTGCTGGGAGAAAACCTGCACAGGATGAGAGGATCGCAATTTTCTCAGACGCGCTGAACCATGCCTCGACTATCGATGCGATCCGCCTCGTGTAGAGGCAGCACCAAGCAGTAAGTAGCCTTTGTCTACAAGCACTCTGACATGTCGCACCTTGATTTCCTGCTGTATGCGTGCGTCTTCTCTCCTTATTTCCATGCCACGGTTTGAGTTAGCAATTGCTATGCATTTTGACTATCGATCGTGCGTCACGTACACAGGTCCAGTTGCCCAATGGAAAAGAAAGTTGTCGTCACAGATAGGCAAGCAGTTAACCTGCCATTGGATTAACACCTAGTGCTTGCCTGTTCATATCTACATGCAAATGCATCGTCAGAGGACTGACCTTAACTTAAACCATGCATGTATGCAACTACAATGTGCAGTCTGTTCAGCATTGTATACGGGCGTCATTTTTGGAGGTGTACACGGGCTCGAGGGACCAGTGGACGACTTCTTTGGTGGAGCGGTGCTTCATCTTACACATTGATGGCGGTGGGTCTCGACGGCGTGGCGCAGTGGAGACTCGACGTCCGATAAGCGGAGATGGGCTCGCGTAGGAGGGGTACGCTGTCTGGCGTCAAGGTGGCGTCGATGGCAGAGAGGCCTCGCAAGGTCGGTGCGTTAGTTTCTGCTCTGAAGATGGATTGGTGGAAGACGACGGTGACGACACATGAGAGTGCGTTGGACCGGTTTGTACCCCAAAACTAGCATGTGGCTTGGTTGGGGTCTCCGGTTTTAGATGTTAGGTTTTCGTGCGATTGTCTGTTTGGTATTAGGCTCGGACTATGGGCACCCCTTCATCAAGTGGATAGGAATAACGACAGTTGTTGCTAAGATGGTGACTTTAGACTACCTGATATACTACTTTATAAGTTTTTTATGAATAATTAATAAAATGATTGCATGCATATGCAGAGGCCGTGGGTAATCCTCCTTGTCAAAAAAAATTTAGGTTATACAATATACAACTGCAGAATTATTATTGTACTTAACAACTGATTTCTCAAAATTACTTATCTAGATCCAAATCTTATGGTCTGATCATTATGACTAACTGTTTGCATCATGGAGAGCAGCACTAGATGGAAGAGGCTGATTCTATCGCGGGGTCGCTCATTCATATTTTCGACAGCTCTGCCGTTGCCCGTGGTTGCTTCTGTGCATGGTACTGCTATATATTCCATCACGATTTTTCATGCTTAATTACTGAACCGAACTGAGCATCCACCATCACTTTTCTTCTCTTTTAAACCTGAATAGAAACCGTTGGTTTCAGCCGCAATCCACGTCGCGAAGAAGGAGCCATGGCGAAGATCGGTCATCTGGGAGCACGTTCAGCATTTTGCTTCTCTGACAATACTCAGCGTAACCAGCCCCATCATCGTCATTATCGTCGGAAGCGAAGAGGCGGCGGTCAAGGCTCACAGGTTCTTCCATCTTCCGCCGACGTTTTCCTACCATTTCCCCTCATCGATGCGTCCTCCGCTTCATGTCTCTCATGCTTTCCATTTTTTGAAACTGCAGGCATCTTCTGAGATCTGGATTTCTTGTCCAGACAATCAGACCGCCCGTGGTGCCGCCCAACTCAAGCAGGTTTCAAGTTGCCTTTTCCTTTGGCCAATACATAATATGTTATGTGAACAAGAAATGGCAGAGTCTGTTTCAACCGAGATTAATTGACTGATGAACTAATGGCAGGTTGCGAATTACTCTTAGCTGCGCTCATACCTCGGATGACATCAGAAGGCTCGTTGACGCGCTCGCTCCCTGGCTCCCCACTCATCAATATGCTGAGCAGGGTTGCGCTTCGGTTTCAAGATTATAAGCAACGGACCACTATTGGTGATACAACAAAGATTTATTTATTTTTGATCAAAAGGGATGACTCCCCCCGATTTCATTGAAGAAACAAAATCTGTTTGTGATACAATAAAGATAATAATTGTGTCACTAGTATGTTTGATATAGTTTCGAATTATGTGAATTCTGTTATTGTGTAATTTTCAGTGGCATTGTTCAACAGGTATGTAACTTATTGTGAATTGCGGCGCCCGGTTTTCAATATGCGAAGCTATTCAAAGCCTAGTCTCGTATCATCATGGGGAACAAGTTTCGTAATAACACATAAATGTGATGAAACTCATCAGGTGCGTAGGCTAATGCAGCTTAACCTTTCTGATGAACTAGATACACTCCGCTGGAAGCTTTCGGTGTCTGGTGTATTCTCAGTGAAGTCTATGTATACAAACTTGATAAACACTGATCCAATCCCAAGATCTCTTAACATTTGGTATATTAAGGTTCTCCTCATTACTTGCCCATTAGCCAGGCTACTGTGGCCCACGATGTAGGTAGCTTTAACGTCAGTCCATCGGATATCTCACATTAGAGAGAATAGCTAAAATACCACTACGAGAAACCAAACTTGTCAAAATACCACTATGAAAAACCAACTTGCCAATATAGCACCGTCTTCTTTGTTTTCATTGGCAAAATAGCACTTATGTTAATTGTCAATGCCTTTCCGTTAGTCAAACCGTTGTGAGCCTCTCAGATTTTTACATATTCCAAAATTACCCCCAGGAGGCTAACCCTATCCTTTCCCATCGAGCCCTCTCCAGCTCCTATCGTATCCAGCCTCGACAGCCATGGCGGCGCGAGCAACCCTAGCCGGCGGCCGGCTGACCACACCTCCCCCCTCCCTCTAACTCTCTCCTCCGCCATCCATCCCCTGGCCTCCTCTGCCGCCCGGCCTTCTCCTGCAGCCCGGCGCCCGGCAATCCGCGCCGCAGCACGCCGAGGGCGGCGCCTGGCTGGGCGGCCTGCAGCCGCAGCTCGCCGAGGGACGGCGATTGGCTGGGCTCCGACGCCAACCGCAGCCGCAGCTCGCCGAGGGCGACGGCTGGGCTCCGGCGCCAACCGGCCAGCAGCTCGCCTCGTCCTGCCTCCCTGCTCTGCCGCAGCTCTGCCTCCCTACTCTGCCTCGCCCTCCTGTCCTGCTCGCCTGCCCCGGGACTCCCACAACAGCAGAAGGTACGGCCCTCCCCCTGTGTCCATGATTTTTTTCATTACAAGTGCAGCAAATTTAGAATTTGCTGTGTTTGTGTGTTTCAGAGACGATTCGATGGGCGATTACAAGGTAGAAATAGATGTCCAGTCTTACTTGACGATTGTAGATGGCAAACGAGTGTACAAAAGGGGCAAAACATGGGATTTCATGGTCGATCGGGGCTTGTCTGTGGCGCGGATAAAGGAGGTTGTGGAGGAGAAATTCAAATGGTCTATTGATCAGAGGATGACCATTTGGTATGGAAATGGAGATAACACTATCCCATTGATCTCCGAATCAGAGATAGTTGAGTTGTTTGATAGATGTTCTAAGACAAAACTAGTAAGGTTCGGTGTGACCATTGAGAGCAATCGACAACACAATGAACATGCTTCTGTCATGGCCGAGGAGATGGATGATCAGCCAGTTCATGCTCCATTCTTTGCTTGGCCAAAGCAAGCCTATGAAGGGGAGTACGAGGATGATGAGCCCGTGGGATGCGATGAGGAGAACACCTATTTGCATGAGGAGAATGCAGAGTCAAAGGAGAATGCCGAGTAACAGAAAAATGTCCATCCAAAGGTTGCAAGAGTGCCATTGGGAACACTTGATGTTGACAACTCCTATGATCCACATCATGTGCGAGGGGATGACGAAACTTTACTTGCGAACAATGTGGCTCCTACTTATATCCATGATAAGAAAAATCATTGTCTCGAAGTGGGAGCCACATTTCCTAACTCCAAAGCATTTAGAGTTGCATTGAGACAACTAGCAATTAGAGAAGATTGGTCATTTAACACGCAATATAGTGACACTAAGAGATTCAGGGCTAATTGCACCGATGAGGATTGTCCATGGAGGATGCATGCCTCCAAGTTATCGAACACTAACACTTTCATGGTATGATTAATACCATTGTTTCCTTCTTGCTTTGGCACATGTTATTTCTGATTTGTTTCTTTCTATTGTTATTTATTTGACATTTATGTTCTTTGATGTTAATGTAGGTAAAGAAACTTCCCTTTGAACATACTTGTGGGAGCAAAAATTGCAGCAAAGGAATGGCAAATAGAGATTGGCTTACTGAAAAAGGGAAGGCTGCACTTGAAGAGAATGCCACGGTGAGTGCAAAAACAACTTAAAGAATGTTTGCAAAGGGAGTATGATATTAAGCTTCAATACACCGATGTTTGGAAAGGGAGAGCTCGTGCAAAAGATCAATTAGAAGGTACATATAAGGAGAATTTTCAGTTGTTGTGGAACTTTAGAGCTGAATTGTTGGCAGCCAATCCTGGGAGTATATTTGAAATAGACATAAAAACAACTACCAATAGTAAAGGTGCAATTGTGCATGTTTTCAATAGGTTGTTCATTGCCTTTAAGCCATGCATTGATGCTGAAATGTTGTTATATTGATGTTCAATGATGTAAATTCAGATTATGTTGAATTGGTGTTGTTTTCATGTCAAAATGCTGCTGAAATGCTGTCAAAATGCTGTTGAAATGTTGGTATATTGTTGTTGGATGATACAAAGTAAGATTATGTTCAGTTGGTGATGTTTTCATGTCAATTGGTTGTTGAAATGTTGCATTTTGGCTGCTCTTTGTGTGCTGAAATGATTACTTGGGCTGTGAAGAGGTAAGGGTATAGAAGTCTTTTTTCGATGGTGTTAGTCTCAGTTAGTCACTAGTGGTATTTTGGCTAGAGAAAACTGAAAGTAGTGCTATATTGGCAAGTTGGTTTTTCATAGTGGTATTTTGGCAAGTTTGGTTTCTCGTAGTGGTATTTTGGCTATTCTCTCATAACATTAACACTCTATTTGGGACTGTTAAACATCTTGTATAGGCGTGTTTACGTGTTGTATTCAGTTGTAAATCTAGCTAGGTTGTTACAAACGGATTCCTCTTTATCTCTTGTATAGGTTTACGTGAGGATCAAGTTCTGTAACAACCTACGCATCATGTACCCTCTCGATCGATCTATGATCGATCTATATAACGTGAACACGTCCCTGCCTGAGAGGCATACGCTTCCGGCCTTCTTCTTACAGGGACTTGGCTAAACGGGGTAGAGCCTAAGTTAGCGGCGCATATTCGAGTCGGAGTATGTGTATTACTTTGGACAATATGAAACTATCGGAATAATGTCATTTTTAACAGACTTAATATCACCAATTTTTTGCAGCTTAATATGTGGTCGTTACTCAGCCGTGCGGAAGCCAATGAGCATATGGCTTATGGGTGTAACCGATGGGAGACGGTAGCACGAGATACCTACAACCGGTTTGGATGCCGGTCCAACAATAGAATATGTGGTTAGGCATCTAGTTCTATGGTTAGCCGGTTGTGGCTTTGCGCTCTCCCTTTATTTTTCTCTCTGGACGAGATTTTGTTATTTGTTACACACTTTTGTTGGACATTTTGATTAATAAGATGGCTGCATGCATCGTTTCGATGCAGAGGCCGGGGGTATGCCCCCTTTTCTAAAAAAATGAGACTGAGTGAACTGGCATGCTATGGTCATGTTTGTTTACCCCATGGTTATATAATCTGGGGTTAGCCTAACAGGGCAGATTATTTTTTGGACTATATAATCTACTTGCCTAGATTATCATCATCTTGTAAGTTGCCTTGGGGGAGCTTATTTCAGATTATTATTTTGTTCTTTTGCCATAACATGTATCCAACATCATGGTATTTACCCGTCAATGCCATTCCAATCTTTGAAACTCTATCTTGTTATGTTGGACGTGCAACGCCCATTCTCCCATCAATGCGCTCCACTATATCTCCCCGTTCTCACTTCGCTCAAATCCTCCAAACCCTAGTGCAAAATCGGCTAGATCCTAAGATCTGGGGCTTCTTATGTTGGAATTATTGGGCTTAGACCAATTATTATTTGCAATAATTCCTAAAAAAATCCAAGAGACCAATTATTATTTACAATAATTATTATTTACCGGTTTTCAAATTATTTTCTCTTTTTTCTTTCTCTTTTAAAGAATTTTCACAACATCCAAAAAAATATTTAAAAAATGTTAATGATTCTTTAGAAATGTTTTGAGATCTAAAAATATTTACGTTCAAATATGTCCAAAGTTTCGAAATATTTACATTTCTTTTTAAATGTTCATGAAAGTTTATAAAAAATATATTTGTTTCCATGTTTCAAAAAAAGTTTGAATCCCTCTGATCGCACGCCTAGTAGAAATGGTTAGTAGTCTATGGTTGTCTTGCTAGGAGCAATATATTTTCGTCACGTGCACGAACTCCTCGGTGGTTTGCTGCATCGAGATGGATCGAAGCCGCCACACAATGTCGTAGCCTCCTACTATGAACCGGGTACTCCCCAACTAGCGATTTCGTTTAAATACATAGCCTTAGCTTTCTCGAAGAAGAAAAAAACACCGAAGCTTCAGACCTCAAGCCCTGTTGGGCCTCCTCACCACATGGTATCGATTGGAAGTATACTTTGATGATGTGTTGCTTTATATATACTCCAAAAGCGGGACAAAAATCAGTTTCGAGGGAGAGTTCTGCTGGGCCGCCGTCTGACCCACGAGCGGTATCATTTGGGCCAGCCCAACACACGCAAAATAGGAAAACAAATGGAGAAGCCTTCTAAAAGAAACGGAGAAGAAGAAAAAGAACGGAAGGCATGGCAACCGACACTGCCGCTGCATCATCCGTGCATCAGACCGTGCGCGTGGTATTATTTCTTCTTGGTGCGACATTGCCGTCCGCCACCGGCTCCCCTTTTCCATCATTCGGCGGGCAGCCCATCCAGATTATCACGCATTTAATTTATCGACCGACGGATCGGCGACAGGGAAACGAGACCCACGAGCACAAATCTCGACGATCCATCCATCCATCGCATCGCATCGCATCGCATCGTACGCAGCAACCACCGGCGCCACTACTACCTCCCACCGGCTTTTGACAAAACGGAGGGCGCGAAATGATTGAGCATAAGATCCACGGGATTACGTACGTACGACATTAGGGTTAACATGCACGAATGATTGTACGTACGCACTTCTTGTGCTTAATACAATGCCCGAGTCAACCACTAGGCAAAAACTTGCACTGCAAGGGCAGCAAGCAATTACTTTATCTGGGAATGAATGCATGCCTGGGGCCAAAGTCTCTGTGTATTTTTGTTTCCATTTGACCAAGAACCGAAAAGAAAGAAGGAATTTACTCATCTCCTGAAAGAATTGCAAAATTTACTCCGGGGAGGGCAGGGATTTCGTCAGGGGAAAAAATCATGTAAAAGAGATAATTACATGTAAAGAATGACCAAAAAAAAATGTTAATGAAGATCTTGTACCGACAGGCGCCCGCTCACAGGTCTCTCCGGCTCCTCCAGCTAGCCTGGCTCAGCTCGTCGCTGCACTCCCGGCTGCCGAACTCCCTCAGCTGGAACAGCCTGATCTCCTCGGTTCCCGGCTCCAAGAACACCTCGCTGCGGCCCGGTTGAAGGCCGTTGTTCAGGTTAGAGTCGACTAAACTATCCAGTGCTCTAACCACCTGCGACATAGCAAAGAAAAAATAAACGTGGTCATATATATCTTAGTCCTGTGCTGCCATTCATGAATTGGGGTAAAATGAATGAAAGGTGGTTTATTATTTATTACCTGCCCCATCCGTGGTCTCATCACCGCAGAATGGCGAATGCATGCAGCCGCCGCTCCTATCATATGATACATCTCGTTTTCTTCGAATTTGTTTTCCATCCTCGGGTCAGGAAGATCCCCAAAGTCTCGATGCTCGATTGCTTGCGTGAGAAAGGGCCGGGCCTGCGAATTTTTCAGCAAAAGGGCAGAGTTTGAGTTTACACACATTATGCATCCAGCTATCAATCATGATGAAATATGAAGAAATGCATTTAGACAGTAGCCAGAGAGGAATGCATTTAGAGCAATGAGGTGGCATCTGTATGATGCATCCATCAGTTCCATTTATGTTTATGTCTATGTTTGCTGCTATATATTAGGATAACCGGTATCTTTCCCTTGGTCCCTGTTTTTCTCAAGTTCTCATCTACAGTAGCTTCTTTCATGACTCACCACAGCATGAAGACTGCATTAAATAACACTGTATCCACTTTCTGCGTGCCACTCTGGAAGAATAATCAGGTTGCCCACTTTCTATAAAAGCAAGCTCCAATAGTTGGAACTTTTCAGCTCACTTAGTTCTCTCCAGATCACTTTCTCGGTCAACATGCTATGGAAACGGGTCCAATGCAAGGGGCCAACATACTACAACAGCTAGCAGCAGCCACCTTGTAATAAAAGAACCCAACGTTTCAACTTTGGAGGGAAGGAGGGGATCTAGAGAAGGCACCACCAGGGCTCTGGATGCGGCATGACACCAGGCTCTAGAATTTGGAAAGTTTACCTCAACAGCTATATTGATCAACAACAATTATCTAGTACTGTGGACAGGATATCAACCAAATCTTGAAGCATCTAATAAGTAACGTAGGCTGAAAACACGACATGTCATTTGTTACTTCTTATAACAAATAAGCATTTTATGAATGCGAAAAAAACGCAATCCAGGACCTAAAACGAGGGACATGCAAGAAGTTCATAATATTTCAAGAAGCTCACCCATTCGACAAGACTCTCATCTCCCAACGGCTGAGAAGAATCAACAGGTTTTCTTCCGGTAATAAGTTCCAAAAGAACAACTCCAAAAGAATATAGATCAGATTTTGCTGTCAACTTCCCGGACAATGCATACTCTGGAGCCAAATACCTGCAGAGGACATAGTACATTCATACTGGAAACTATCCATAGATCACAGATTATCGAACAAAATTTTGATTGAAGATTGCAATGGCTATCTTTGGACGATTACTCACCCAAATGTTCCCATGACACGTGTCGTGACATGTGTGTTGGAGTCGGCCGCTAACCTTGCAAGTCCAAAATCAGAAACCTGGAGATTGTTGGAGGTAGATAGAGATTTTAGAAGAAAAAAAATACAACTAAAACTCGCATAAAAACAATTGGATCCTGGAACTAATACACCAATTAAAAGCATACCTGAGCTTCGAAGTTGTTATCCAATAAAATATTAGATGATTTAATATCTCTATGAATAATCCGAGGATGACCTGATGAATACAAATAGAGCAATACTTAGAACGCCACACTACTTCAGGGGATTAATGAGAAGAGACACTTTAGTCATAACATAAAGACTTACAATCTTCGTGCAGGTAAGCAATTCCACGAGCTGCTCCGGCCGCAATCTTGACCCTCGTACGCCAATCAAGTGCTACTTCATTTACTGAAATTTCATGAGCATGGTTAATGACCAGGTAACAGATGAGCAATCTAGCTGCCTCCACTGAAGCTAAAACTGATTGATGCAAATAAAGGAACCACTATGATCGACAGAGAGTTCTCACCATGGAGATGGTAATAAAGTGTGTTATTGGGAACAAAATCATATACAAGCATCCGCTGGCCCTCTGACACGCAGTAGCCAACTAGTGAAACCAAATGTCTATGATGTACTCTGCTGATAGTATCAACTTCGGCCCTGAACTCACGCTCTCCCTGTCCATTCCCAATCTTGAGCTTCTTGATAGCCACAGGGCGACCGTCTGGCAAGATACCCTTGTACACACACCCAAATCCACCTTCTCCCAAAAGGTTCTCATCCGAAAAGTCATTTGAGATTCCTGCCAAATTCTCCGGCGTGAACAGCATCCTTGAGTACCCTATCCCGGAGTCGGCCGGCGAGTAGGGGAACCCATGGCTTCCAGTACTTGACCTCATGAAGGGATAGCCCGGTGATCGTAAGTAGAACCCATCTGGCCAACACAAATAATGAGCATCGTCTAGGATGGCTAAATTCAGAAAATGCAGATATAGATATACTACATTTAACACTCAGGCGTTTATGTTCTGTACCTGATGCTAGTGAGGATCCAGCAGACGAGGGAATGTAATTGGGTGGCGGCGGCGGGGGAGCTGGCTGCTGCTGTGTCGGCAGCACTGAAGGAGGCTCTGCCCGCCGTCGCTTCTTCTTGACGAGCCAAATGGTGGCGCCGATGAAGCTGAGCATTGCAAGACCGGCAATTGCTACAATGGTGGTGGCAGTTTCCCTCGATATTTCGATGTTCTTGCCGCTGCCATTTGAGCGGGTCGAGTTTGAGTGTGGCCTCGCCGGCGAGTGTGGCGGCGCATAATGTGGCTTGGTATGATGGCGCGGCGGAGGCGGGGGAGATGCAATTCTTGGCGGGGGAGGCGAATAGGCCTTAACCGGCGTGGGTGCTGGAGCTGGAGCAGGCGAAGGCGATGGTGGGTGGGATGGAGGCGGAGCTGGTGGCGAGAGGACTACTGGCGGCGGCGGCGGGAGGGACGGGGGCGGCGGCGACGGGTACACGCGGGGCTGTACGCGTGGTTGGTCGGCCGCCATCGGCGGTGGTGGCGCCTGAACCTCGGCGGGAGGCGGCGAGGGCGATGGGGACGGCGGCGGAAGCGACGGAGGGGGCGCGTCGGGCGGCGGAGGCGACAATGCCGGCGGTGGCGGCGACGAAGGCAATGCTGGGGGAGGCGACGGCAATGTCTCGGGCGGCGGGGAGGCCGGAGGGGGGCTACTCACCGGCGGAGGGGACGCCGCGGGCGGCAAAGAATGGTAGGACGTGGAAACCGGCGGGGCCGAGGCGGAGGAGGAGTACGGGCAGCCCGGCGGGCGCGGCCCGGGCTGCGGCTGCCCATGCCCGCCCTGCGGCACGGCGTACGACGACGACGCCGGCTGCGGAGGCATGAAGGGATCCGCGTAGCCGCCCATCCCCACCACCACCGCCGCCCTCCGCAAGCACCTCCACAGCAGCTCGGCGCGGGCGCGCGCTGGCAGTGGCGCGCAGGGGATCTGCAGCTCGGCGCCGACGGCCAGATCTCCCGCCCGGCTCGCCCCCAATCAGGCAGCTCAGCGAACCACCGCTTCAATGGAAGGAAGCTGCTGCCACCCACCCTGGCCTCTCTCTCTCTCTCCCGACAGCGACGTAGAGAGAGCGCGGCTTGAGATCCGAATCCTCCCGCCCACGCAAGTGGCGGCGCGCAGCGCAGCAGATCACGCACGGCAATCCAGATGGCCGCAGAGCTCGGCTCGTCGGGCGGCGAGGCCGAGATCCGCGGGCGGCGGGCGGGAAGGCGATCCTTTGTCGGCCAATGCAATGCCGCACCGCACCGCTCGTCTCTCTGTGTGTGTGTCTCTCACCTCAGCTGAGCTCACCTCACCTCAGCAGCACGCCGAGCTCATCTCTTTCTGGCTCCTCCTCCCGTCCCTGCCTGCCTGCCTTGGTGTCCGTGGCTGCCTGGCTAGACAGTAGAGAGAGAGAGAGCATCAGTAGCACCAATATAATTTTCTCCCCCTCTCTCCTCTTTTTTTTTCCTTCTTTTTTTTCCGAAAACAAAGTCTATAATATTGTTTTGTTTCTCGGGGGAGCGTGAGGGAGGGAGGGGTTGGTGCCGAGTCCATATGGGAAATAGCTGGACTTCGAGGAGCAAGCAGTAGTAGCAGTACAGTAGGGATAGTACGTAGCATAGGGAGCTGAGTCGGGCAAAAAAGAAGACTAGAAAATTGGGCATTTCCCGTGCAGATTGTCGCTTGCGGCCCCCGCCACGGGCCCGGCCTCGGCCTCGGCCCGCCCCTCGCCGCGGGTGGCGGAAACCGGGAAGAAACCGCGGGAGGAAGGGCGGCGGCGAGGCACGGCACGCTCGCTCGCCCCGGCCGGCCGGCCGGCGGCCGCGCAGAGCCACGAAGCAAGTGGCGGCTTGTTTGTTTTCTGCTCGCGGCGAGCGCGGTTCATCCTGCGGCGTGCGGTGCGACGGTGGAGGGCGTGGCTTGTTTTGTTTACTGGGTACGATGCTGAGGGCGACGCTGACGGCTGGCTGGCTGGATGGCTGGATGGCCTGGGTGGAGAGCTTTTTTTTGGTGCCTGGCAGTGGCGTGCTTTGAGGTGGGGTGGGGCTTTCAAGGTTTCGGATTTCGGGTGACTTTTTTTCCTTGCCTACGATTTGCCATTTGTTGACCTTGGCTGGAAAAACACTACTACCACGCGGTTTTTATTACGCGATTTGGTAGTACGTACTACTGTAACCAGGGGATGTGACGGCTGTGCTACGAGCTTTCGTGGTTCACCAATCTCGATCATGCCATATCTTGTCGTAGTGGGGCTCAAATGCTCCTGTAAGAATTTAAAAAAAAAATCAAAATTTTTAGTTTTCTTCGTGCTTGCAGATTTTGGAGACGAAAGTTTTGTTGATGTGTGACAAAAAAAACAAAATCAATGCCCTAAAAATGTTTTTTTTAGCACAGTACAGTCGCAGACGTTCATACATACGCACATAAATTCATTCTTATAAACGCACGAGCACACATCCTACCTCTATGAGCACTTTCAAGAGACTGAGCCGGCACATCGTGTTGTGAGTGACGAAGTCGCCATAGATGCATTCGTAATTGATGGAAACATCTCCTCCAACTGAAAGCACATCGTCGGATGGCCTGAAATAAATCTAGAAAAATGTGAGCGTAGGCCAGGCTAAAGCCACAACGGTGACGACAGTTGTGGCCTCGTCTGGAGCCTTCTTGGCGGCGGCGGTGCGGGGGAAGTAATGGAAGCAAAGGATAAAGACGAACCATGAGCAGTCGCGTCGAGACGCTCTTTAAAAACCTTATCGCCCTTGTCCCATTACAGGATCGCAAAAGAAAACCTTCCGGAGGCCTGCTCTCGGACGACAGGTTGGAATCGCCGGAAGCAGCAACAGTGAGTGAAACAGTAGATAAACAGTTAGAGTAATGCACGAGGAGAAACTAGAGTGTGTCGGTTGAAGTGGCCAACGCCCCTAATATATATGTCGTCGAGTAAGGGAGACGTGGGCCTGGACTTCAGCCCACGACCGAGTCGACAAGTAGTCCACGGTCCAAAGTCTCGGACAGTGGCACATCCATTAGCGACTCGTAATTAATCTCGAATTAATTAACTATTTCTGACCAGCAAAAGTAAAGCTCAAATATGACATAGGCGTGAACTCGGCTTGGCTTGTTCACGAAACACGACGCATGCTCGAGGCGTGGCAAGGCGGGTGGGAAAGGAGAAACGTGTGTGTACCACTCCTCTTCTCAAACTCTAATGGCAAGTAGAAGAGAATCTCTCATAAACTGGTATCGACTCTTTTCCACTAGTATGATACTTGACTTTCTACCATGTCATGGCATCCCACATGGGCCTTAGAGATTAATTAGAAGGCCTAAGGTCTATCTATAATTCAACAGTTATGGTTTCTAGAAGGAGTTTGGCGAAAGCATCGTTCTACTCAGCTTAAATGCTTGAGCAATGAATAGTAAGGCGAGAACAAAAAAATCAATATGCTTAATTTTCTTTCTATGTGTAAATTCATGAAGAAACGACGTCCTTTTAGATGGGCGAGAGAAAAAAAGTCAGTCCTCCAAAATGAAAAGTATATTCAAATCATAATTTGTTTTTTGCCTAGACCCCACTTTCTGTGTCAAAACCGGCAGACCTCGGGTAAGGGGGCCCGAGCTGTGAGATCGGATCGATGGGTGACAAGAGACGAAGGACACGAAGCTTTTACCCAGGTTCGGGCCCTCTCTATGGAGGTAAAACCCTATGTCCTGCTCTTGTTGTTTATTATGGGTGTAACAAAGTATAGAGCTGATCTACCTCGAGATCGTATGTTGTGGTCTAAACCCTAGGGGTGATGATGAATGTTTGTGTGTCTGTCCTCTACGGGCTAAACCCTCCGGCTTATATAGGCACCGGGAGTATCTAGGGTTACATAAAGGTCAAATGCCTTCTAAAGATTACATGCGAAATCAAACAACCATCCTTGGAGTACACGCCAGGTCTTTGGTGAAGTCCGATGTGCTTGCGCCACAGGTTGAAAGCATCCATAGTCCTTCCTTCTTGACGGGCCACCGACCCGGCCCATGGACTAGACCACCTCGGCTAGGACCTCCTAGTCCAGGACACCGTCAGTAGCCCCTGAACTTGTCTTCGAAGCCGATGATGTTAACTTACTTCGGATGATGTCTTCTGCGTGATTGTCTTTGGCTTAGCAGGCAAGTTCAACAGCCCAGCCCCAAGCTATTGTAACAAATCTGTAGAACTGACTCATATTACCCTTCTAACAAGGGGGAAACTAGTTCGGCTATGCGGTAAAAACACGTCCCGGTTTATCCGAGGTGCACAACTCTCCTAGCCTTTATCCGATCAGCCGAAACGTGGCGATTTTCATGGCGCGGTCAAGGGAACGCTTCGCCTTTTTACCAGCTTATAAAGAGCAGGGGTTAGTAAATCTTTTACCCCATGCTCTCCCTCTGTTCCAACTCCCAAACCTCCCAAGCTCCTAGCGCCCTCAATCTCTCCTTCAAGCCTGAAGCTTTCCGCCCCCATGGCCGAAGCAGATCTGAAGGGGAAATGTGTGCCTTCCAAGGTCACCAACGCCACCATCGCAAAGCTCCGAGAGGTGGGGTACATCCCCGACGACGTAGCCTGTAGGGCTCCGGAGCCTGACCAATGCATCCCCACTCCCCGTTGAAAGCACAAATGCTCCCTTGGAGGTTTTGATAATTCATGACAACATGCATTGTCTCTTGGACTAATAGTTCTACCTAGCTTATTTCAGATGAATTCCATAGAGAGGTTTGGCTAGAATGTGAGGAGAATCCCCAAGGAAAGAAGAAGAAGGAAAGGAATAGGATTGGCAAGACATCAAGCTTCAAGACTCTACTTTTTGCATTTTGTGAGAAATCACATTTGAGTCCATAGGAAAGCCAATACTATTAAAAGGGGATGAGATATCCATGATGATGTGCTTAGAGTTAGCCACCAAAAATACTCATGAATTCTCCCACAAAAATACTCTGTCTAAACCCTACCACTCAAATTCGGTGCCACCAACTATTCCTAATCGTCCGTACCGAGTTTCACCCTAGACAGACCCTAAGCCAAACCCTAGCTTCTTGGTGACACCAAGTTCCTTTTGGGTGCAACCGAAACCAGTGACCAACTCTTGGGTATCCTATTTCTAAAAATCATTTTTTTTGATTTTTGCAAATCAGTGCCACCGAGTTTGGGTAACTGCCTATGCCAGCCAAATCGGACCCACCGAGAATTATATATCGGTCTCACCAAAATGCCAAAAGTTGCCACATTTTGCACTAGTCGGTGCAACCGAGTTTTTGCTTCGGTTTCACCGAGTTGGGCAATAATGTCGTAAGGTTAGTTTTTTGGAGAAGCCTATATATACCCCTCCTCCTACCTCTCACTCGCAGAGGAAGCACTCGTAACAAACCAACACTTGCCCCATCCATTTTCTGAGAGAGAACCACCTACTCATGTGTTGAGATCAAGATCTTCCAGTCCAACCATATGAATCTTGATTTCTAGCCTCCCCAAGTTGCTTTCCACCCAATCAACCTCTTCTACCAAGCCAAGTCTGTGAGAGAGTGATTGTGTGTTGAGGAGACTATCTTTTGAAGCACAAGAGCAAGGAGTTCATCATTCTTACCGCATCTATTACCTTTTGGAGAATGGTGTCTCCTAGATTGGTTAGGTGTCGCTTGGGAGCCTCCGTCTTCGTGTGTGGAGTTGAACCAAGAAGTTTGTACGGGCAAGAAGATCGCCTACTTCGTGAAGATCTACCCCGAGTGAGGCTAGTACTTCATGGACGTAAGCCGTGATGGAATAGACGAGGTTGCTACTTCATGGACCCTTATGGGTGGAGCCCTCCGTGGACTCTCGCGAACGTTACCCTCCGTGGGTTGAAGTCTCCATCAACGTGGACGTACGATAGCACCACCTATCGGAACCACGAGAAAACTCTTTGAGTCCCTATTGCATTTCATCTTCCTATCTCATCTCTTACTTACATGTGCTTGTCTTTACTTTCCGCTGCTATACTCATTGACTTGCATGTGTAGGGTGTGATAGACTTGATAGGATTGTTAAAATCTTCCAACCATTAAAATTGGGAAAAGGTTAGGTTTTATTTTTCCAAGAAGTCTATTCACCCCCTCTCTAGACGCCCCTTCTTGATCCCACTCCCGTGTCGGGGAGCGGATCGTTTTCATTCCCCACCTTGTCAGTGGTCTGGGGTTCACCCTGCACCCTTTCATGCGGGGGATTCTCTTCTTCTACGGGCTAGATTTCTACAATCTAGCCTCAAACTTCGTCATGCACCTCAACACCTTTATCACGGTGTGTGAGGCGTTCCTGCGAGTGGAGCCGCACTTTGGCCTATGGCTGAAGACCTTCTGCTTCAAGCCGAAGAGCGGCGCCGCCAACTAGGCCAAATGTGGCGGTGCTATGATCAGCAAGCTCCAGAAGCCGGAGTGGCTGGAGGTTGAGACGGTGAAAATCTGGCAGCGCGATTGGTTCTACCTCACCGAGCCTCACGCGGAGGATCAAGCCGCGTCTTCCCCCTTCATGGGTCTTCCTCCGAAGAAGCTGATGTCTTGGCAGAGGAAGAACCTAAAATGGGGCAACCCGGGAGGAGGTCACCGCTCTTCAGGGGAGAATCAAAACTCTCAAGAAGAGCATCAAGCTGGTGAACGTGGTTGATGTGATGGTGCATCGCCGCATCCTGCCACTCCAACTTCGGGCTAGCCCGATGTGGCTCTACAAGCCCGACAACATTCCAGCAATTCGGAACTTCTTCCGCACCGACATCGACAGCATGTGGATGTCCCTCTTCAAACCGTCAATGGCCGAGTTCCCCAAGTATGGTCTAGACAGCGGCTACGAGGAGTTACGCACCCTGAAGGAGGTAACTATCAGTGTTCCAGATCCAGTCAATTTGGCACTTTAGTATAGTTGTCTGTAGAAATGGGTGACCCAGGCGGCAAACATCAATTGCTCGGCGCCCCTGCCCGAGGGTAACATGTCTCCCGAGATCTAGGCACTCCTAACCGTGGTGCCTTCAAAGGGACCGACCAAGACCAAGAAGGAGCTAGAGAAGAAGAGGAAAAGGAAATGGAGTCTTCGGATTGAAGACCCCTCAGATACCAAGTCTGAGGACGTTAAGACCGTCTCCTCACGCGGAGAAGAGGAGGAAGAAGGGAGCGAAGGCGCTTCGTCTCGGGCGGTGTCTGAAGATGTCGCAAGGGTCGAGACCCACCGCGCCCGGAAGCGCCTTGTGAAGGCCTTCGACGTCGCGTCCTCCAAGGTCCCCGCCAAGGCCCACATCGCCTCTCTGATTCGGAGGGCTAACAATCTGAGCCCCGCAGGCCCAAACCACCGCCGAGGAAGTATGTCACTCACGCCTTATGTTCCAGTTATTATTTATCCATGCATTGTGACCCATCCTCTTGCCTTTTGCATATCCCAAGGGTTTGACCCTAGCGACAAGGGGTCATCGAGTGGGCTTCCGCTGAACTCATCCGAGGAGCATCACCCTTCCCCTCCTGCCCATGATGAGCCCGGGGAGGCGACTTCTCATGCTTCACTCGTGCTTACCACGTGGGATAACGCTGGTGTCCCTACGACCAAGGTTGAGGCCTTGGTCGCTGAGGATCCATTGGAGAAGATCCCCTCCTCCAAGGAAGTGGAAAAGCTGGGGCGGCCAGCATCCTCGGCCCCTATGGGCCTCGAGCCACTTCGGCCACCTACCCCAACGGTGGCTTCTCCTGTACTGGAGAGAAATGAGGTGGCTTGTCCCTCACCGCCTGCCAGAGGGCATGCGCCCAAGGGGTGGACCGAGGAGATGGAGGTGGCCATGGCGGGCTCCTCCATTCGCGCTGAGCATCGTGCCCTTCTGGGTACGACGCTACAAACTACCGGTCCGCCGAGGCTGGTATGAGGGAGGTCTTCCGAGGCCTCTATCAAGGCTTTGAGGTACATTTCATTCCCCTTTTCTTTTAAATATAATCAATGCATAGAGCTGCCGAGAACTAGATGTAACAAGTAGCTCTTAGCGAGTAAAAATAGAAACTAAGTGGTCCGAGGACCGCGAGTGTCCAACCACGGTAGCCCCCGAGCCCTGAGTGAGATTCCATGATCTTACTCGGGGGTCTTCAAATGTATAAAAGCAATAGCAGTAGCCCCCAAGACACCGACCTAATAGAAATAGCCGAGCAGGGGATCAATATCGTCCGAGGAGTTTAATATTTGCATTTGTTTGTTTGTAGGTGTCGGCCTCAGTTTTAGTATCCAACTCGAAAGAGTTGGTAGAACTGAACCACAAGCTTGATCGGTCCGAGAAGGACATGGAGCTGATGAAAAGGCACATGGAGGAAGCTCAAGGTAAACGCCAAAACCTAGTTAACATTTCTGTACTTGTATTTTGAGCAATGTCATTGCGCGAGGTTCTAAAGCACATTTGTGATGTACCTACAGCTTCCTCCATGGCGCTTGAAAAACTCCGGTCCGAGCTACAAATATTTTGGCACGAAGCCGAGCGGCAAAGGGCTGCGGCGAAGCAAGCCAACAAGGAGCTGGCAGCGGCGAAGGAGGTCAGCCAAAAGCACGCGGCCCAGGTTCTGGAGGTTGAGGAAGACTTGAAGGGGATTTATGCCCAGTGTGACACCCTTTAGGAGGAGAAGACGAAGCTCGCCACCGAGCTCGCCAGAGCGAGCTCAGACTGCAAGGAGGCCAAGACACAGGCCCGGGCGGACCACGAAGTGCTCAATCAAGTGAGTGAGATCGCTGCCAATAAGCCATACCTACTTCGTTGTGTATTCGGCGATAGCCGGTTTGCCCATCTTACACAAATTTGGGTTCTTCAGAAGCCTTTAGGGACCTGCCGAAGAGTGCGGCAGATGCCTGCGCCCACTATGCCGCCCGCCCTGATGTTCAAGTAGAGAAGATCTTCTGGGGTCAATTCCAAGCGTCGAGCACCCTCCTCATCTCAACAACCAAATGAAGCAGTTGGCGAAGTTATTTCGTGCGACGCGGCCGGTGATGGAGGACATCTGTGTCAACCTCTGGCCCGTCAAGCCGATGCCTTCCAGCTTCTTCGGCTTGTTGAATAGGTTGTGCATAGCCAGCCCCCAGCTAGATCGCTGGAAGATGTCGGCCTACTTGGAGGGCATTGAGCGGGCATATGCGTCGGTGATGGCGCACTACCTGAAGATCCAGTTGCTTGTAATTGCGTCCGGGCCTCCGGAAGGAAAGAACCGAAAGCCCGAGCAGTTCCTGGCTGAGGTCCATGAAGGTGCCCTGAAGACCGAGGCCCAGTGCGCTAAGGCCGAGCTACGCTTCTAAAGGTACCTCGGTATGCCGAGGAGAATTTTTGTAAAGACAATGAAAAGTATGATTTAATCAGTTCGGTGCTATCCGACGTGTTTATATATTTCTCTTGTGCGACTGTTTGAATATTTGAAAGTTGCCAGTCATCGGCTTCTGCCCCCTTGTAGATGCTACACGGGGTGTTCTCTAACATGTGTGAACCCTTAGCCGATGTCTCGGGACCCGTAGGTGGTTACGTGTTTAGATGAACGAGGCAATCAGGCCATAGCGGCTTTATCACTTTCACTTAGTCATAGGAGCTCTAATTGGTGGGGTAGTTGGCCTAGCCCCCGATGTAGTGGTGATCGGTGTTGGAAATATGCCCTAGAGGCAATAATAAATTGGTTATTATCATATTTCCTTGTTCATTATAATCGTCTATTATCCATGCTAGAATTGTATTGATCGGAAACTCAGATACATGTGTGGATACATAGACAACACCATGTCCCTAGTGAGCCTCTACTAGACTAGCTCGTTGATCAAAGATGGTTATGGTTTCCTAACCATGGACATGAGTTGACATTTGATAATGGGATCACATCATTAGGAGAATGATCTGATAGACAAGACCCAACCGTAAGCATAGCATTTGATCGTATCACTTAGTTTATTGCTACTGCTTTCTTCATGTCGAGTATCTGTTCCTAAGACCATGAGATCATGCAACTCTCTAACATCGGAGGAATACCTTGTGTGCTATCAAATGTTGCTTCATAACTAGGTGATCATAAAGGTGCTCTACAGGCATCTTCGAAGATGTCTGTTGGGTTGGCATGGATCGAGACTGAGATTTGTCACTCCGTATGACGGAGAGGTATCTCTGGGCCCACTCGGTAATACAACATCACAAGAAGCTTGCAAGCAATGTGACTAAGGATTTAGTCACTGGATCTTGTATTACGGAACGAGTAAAGAGACTTGCCGGTAATGAGATTGAACTAGGTATGAGATACGGACAATCAAATCTTGGGCAAGTAACATACCGATAGACAAAGGGAACTACATACGTGATTGGCAGAATCCTTGACATCATGGTTTGACCGATAATGATCTTCGTGGAATATGTGGGAACCAATATGGGCATCCAAGTCCCGCTATTGGTTATTGACCGGAGAGGTGTCTCGCTCATGTCTGCATGATTCTCGAACCCGTAGGGTCCGCACGCTTAGCGTTTGATGACAGTAGGGTAGTATTGGGATATGTACGTTGGTGACCGAATGTTGTTCGGAATCCCGGATGAGACCTCGAACGTCACGAGGAGCTCCGGAATGGTCCGGGGGTAAAGATTTATAAATGGGAAGTCATATTCAGGGTTCCGAAAAATGTTCGGGATTTTTCGGTATTTTACAGGGAAGGTTCCAGAAGGTTCCAAAGTGGGCCCACCTGCATGGGGGGCCCACATGGACGTGGGTAGTGGGGAAAGTCCCCACATCCCTGGTCTAGACGCACCAAGATCCCCCCATAAAAGGAATATGATCATATACCGAAGGGATAAGATCAAGATCCCTAAAAAGGGGGGATAGCGATCGGTGGGGAAGGAAAGGAGGGGTTTCCTTGCTCCCCCCCTTGACCAACCATCCTAGCAGCTTGAAGGGAAATCCACCAGCCCCTCCCACACCTATATAAAGGTGGGGAGGCGCAAGGGGGCATGATACGTCTCCAACGTATCTATAATTTTTTATTGTTCCATGCAGATATATGATACGTCTCCAACGTATCTATAATTTTTGATTGTTCCATGCTGTTATATTATGATTCTTGGATGTTTTACAATCATTTTATAGCAAATTTATATCATTTTTTGGGACTAACTTATTGACATAGTGCCAAGTGCCAGTTCTTGTTTTTTGCTTGTTTTTTACTTCGCAGAATATCAGTACCAAACGGAGTCCAATCGCGATGAAACTTTTTGGAGATTTTTTTTGGACCAGAAGAAAGCCAGTGAGCCAAAGAAGCACCTGGGAGGAGGCCCAGGCGGCCCGGAAGACACCAGGGCGCGCTAGACGCCCCCGGCGCGCCCTGGTGGGTTGTAGTGGCCTCGAAACTCCCCTCCACCGCCTCTGAGCTCTATAAATACCCAAATATTCCAGAAACCCTAAAGGAGTCGATGGAAAACACTTCCAACCGCCGCAAGTTCTAGAACCATGAGATCCAATCTAACACCATCACGGAGGGGTTCATCATCCTCATTGGTGCCTCTCCGATGATGCGTGAGTAGTCCACCATAGACCTACGGGTCCGTAGGTAGTAGCTAGATGGCTTTCTCTCTCTCTTTTGATTCTCAATACAATGGTCTCTTGGAGATCTATTTGCTGTAATGACATTTTGCGGTGTGTTTGTTGGGATCCGATGAATTTTGAGTTCATGATCAGTTTCTATACATGAATATTATTTTAGTCTTCTTTTGATCTCTTATATGCATGATTACTTATAGCCTCGTATTTCTTCTTCGAATCTTTGGTTTAGTTAGGCCAACTAGATCGATTTTTCTTGCCATGGGAAGAGGTGCTTTGTGATGGGTTCGATCTTGCGGTGTCCTCTCCCAGTGACAGAAGGGGCAGCGAGGCACGCATGTATCGTTGCTATTAAGGATAACAAGATGGGGTCTATTCCCACATGAATAGATCTTGTCTACATCATGTCATCATTCTTATTGCATTACTCCATTTCTCCATGAACTTAATACACTAGATGCATGCTGGATAGCGGTCGATGTGTGGAGTAATAGTAGTAGATGCAGAATCGTTTTGGTCTACTAATCTTGGACGTGATGCCTATATAATGATCATCGCCTTGGATATCGTCATGATTATTTGATCTTCTATCAATTGCCCAACAGTAATTTGTTTACCCACCGTGTGCTATACTCATGAGAGAAGCCACTAGTGAAACCTACGGCCCCCGGGTCTACTTTTCCAACCTATTGCTTTCTGATCTATATTTTGCCACTTTCGTTTTTAGATCTATTATTCCAAAAACCCAAAAATACCTTGCTGCACTTTTTATTTGCTTCTTTTATTTTGTGTTCTTGTGAGATCTATTTATCCAGTCTACTACACCTAATCTATCTTTTTACCGTTGAGAGATTGACAACCTCTCTTACGCGTCGGGTTGCAAGTATTTGTTCTTTGTGTGTAGGTACCGTTTACATAGCATTGCGTGGTCCTCCTCCTAGGTTCGATAACCTTGGTTTCATAACTAAGGGAAATACTTACCGTCGCTGTGCTGCATCATCCCTTCCTCTTTGGGGAAATACCGATGTAGTCTCAAGCCACGTCAATATATTATCATTTTAGGATACTTTGTGGGTCTTTATTTACCAATTTATAATATTTTTAAGCACTAACCTATTGACCCAGTGCCAAGTGCGAGGTGTTGTTTTCTGTGTGTTTTTTACTTTTTTGGTTTACCGTACCAAACGAAGTCCAATTGCCACGAAACTTTTTGATGATTTTTTCTCGACCAAAAGAAGACCTGGAAGCTTTGGAAGGAGGCCGGGGCCGCATGAGGGCGGCACAAGCCAACAGGGCGAGCCCCGGGGGGGTGCGCCCTGATGGCTTGTGCCCCCCTCGGCTGCCTCCCGACGCCCCTCTCTGGCCTATAAATTATCTTTCACCCTAAAAATAACGGAGGCAGTCCCGAAACCCTTTTCCGCCGCCGCAAGTCTCTGTTCCATCGCGAGGCCATCTGGAGCTCCATTCCGGCACCCTGTCGCAGGGGGGATCGATCACGGAGGGCCTCTACATCAACCTTGCTGCCCTCATGATGATGTGTGAGTAGTTCACCACAGACCTACGGGTCCATAGCTAGTACCTAGATGGCAATCTCTCTATCTCTTGATCTTCAATACAATGGTCATCGCGTCTTCGCTTTGATCTATCCGATGTAATCCTATTATGCGGTGTGTTTGTTGGGATCCGATGAATTATGGGTTTATGTTTAGATTATTCATGAAAAGTATTTGAGATGCCTCTGATATATATTGTCTCTTAATTGCATGATCATTATAGCTTCATAATGCTCTCCGATTTATTGATGTGCGTTGGCCAAGTAGATTGATATTTCATCGGTAGGAGTGGTGCATTGTGGTAGGTTCAACCTGACGAGTTTCTATATCCCAGTGACAAAGTAGGGGACAAGATGCATCTTTGTGTTGTTTCTACTAAGGATAACACGATGGGGTTTATTCATATTGATTGAGTTTACTTTGTCTACATCATGTCATCGTTCTCCATGCATTACTCTGTTTTACTTAATACTCTAGATGCATGCTGGATAGTGGTCGATGAGTGGAGTAATAGTAATAGGTGCAAGCAGGAGTCGCCTATTTTTTTATGTACGTGATGCCTATATATACATGATCATTGCCGTGAAAATTGCATAACTATCCACTTTTCTATCAATTGCCCAACATTAATTTGTTACCCACCGTATGCTGCCTACATGAGAGATGCCGCTAGGGAAAACTATGGTCCCCCGGGTCTATTCACTTATATATTTATAAATGCTACTATTACCTTGTTTCCTTTATTTACTTTTTATTTTATTTTGCAATTTACAGTTTTCAACAATTATCTACACAACTCATTTGCTTGCAAAAACGAGATCAAGGGGATTGACAACCCTCTTGCCCGCGTTGGGTGCAAGTTGTTTGTTCATTTGTGTGCAGCCGCTGAAGACGGTTGAGGATTGATATTCCTATTGGCTTGATAAACCTTGGTTTCATAACTGAGGGAAATACTTACCCACTTTGTGCGGCGATAACTCGTTCCTCTTCACGGAAAACCCAACGCAGATCACGAGTATCAGGAAGGATTTCTGGCGCCGTTGCCGGGGAATATCATCTTCAACTATCAAGTAACTTCACACAAATTTTCATTCACTTGTTTATCTTTTTATTTGCTATTATATTTAGCTTGTCTCATAAAAATCAAATATACAAAAATATTTATCTTTGCTTGTTACTAGTTTACTTCTTCGCTTGGTAGTTTACTTGTCTTGCTTGTTACTTTCCTTGTTCGGTCACCATGTCTCAAGATACTACTAAGTTGTGTGACTTCTCAAATACTAATAATAATGATTTTATTAGTACTCCTATACCACCCGCCACTAGTGCGGAGGCTTTTGATATTAATGTTGCATTGCTAAATCTTGTCATGAAGGATTAATTTTCGGGAAGTCCTAATGAGGATCCCGCGTCACATCTTAATACCTTTGTTGAATTATGTGACATGCAAAAGAAAAAGGATATGGATAATGATATTGTGAAATTAAAATTATTTCCCTTTTCACTAAGAGATAAAGCTAAGGCTTGGTTTTCATGTTTACCTCGTAATAGTATTGGAACATGGGATAAGTGTAAAGATGCTTTTATTGCCAAGTATTTTCCTCTTGCTAAGATCATCTCCCTTAGAAATCAAATAATTAATTTTAAACAACAAGATCAAGAGCATGTTGCACAATCTTGGGAGAGAATGAAATTGATGATAAGAAATTGTCCAACTCATGGTTTAAACTTGTGGATGATTATCCAAAACTTCTATGCTTGACTAAACTTTGTGTCTAGAAATCTTCTAGATTCTGCTGTAGGTGGTACCTTTATGGATGTGACCTTGGGAGAGGCCACAAAACTTCTGACAACATTATGACAAATTATTCTCAATGGCATACCGAAAGGGCTCCAACCGGTAAGAAGGTAAATTCTGTTGAAGAAATCGCTACTTTGAGTGAAAAAGTGGATGCTCTTATGAATATGGTTGCTAGTAAAAATGCTCATGTTGATCCTAATGATATGCTCTTGTCTACTTTGATTGAGAAATATAATGATGCTATTGATGTGAACTTTGTCTCGCGAAATAATTTCAATAACAATGCTTATAGAGGAAACTTCAATTCTAGACCGTATCCTGGTAATTCCTCTAACAACTATGGAAATTCTTATGGAAATTCTTCTACAAATTCTAATAGGATACCCTCTGATCTTGAGAACACAATTAAATAATTTATTAATTCTCAAAAGGTTTTCAACACTATGGTAGAAGAAAAATTGCATGTAGTTGATACTTTGGCTAAAAACATGGATATAATTGCTCTTGATGTGGAAACTCTTAAAGGCAAAGCTTTTTCACCTAAGCATGATTTAAATGATTCTATTAAATCTATCCAAATATCTATTAATGAAAGTAAGGAGAGGACCGCTAAGTTGAGAGCCAAGCGAGAATTCTTAGAAAAAGCTCTTCCACCCGGTTTTTACCGGAATCATGATGAAGATCTTAAAATGATTGGAACTTCTCCGATTGAATCTTTATTTACCTCTCGAATATAGATGATAAACGGACTGGAGATGAGTCAACTCTAGTTGATAAGCGTCCCGTTTGCTTGGAGGGTGATGATTTTGATGCTAAAACTGAAAAACGTGGGTTTGGAGAGGTCAAAACTTTAACTAGTGATGTGCCCACTATTTTAGATTACAAGGACTTTAATTATGATAATTGCTCTTTAGTAGAATGTATTTCCATGTTGCAATCCATTATTATCTCACCCAATGCTTAAGAACAAAATAAAGCTTTTACCGAACATATAGTAGAAGCTATGATAAAAGCTTATGATGAGAAACTTGAGCTTGAAGTTTCTATTCCAAGAAAATTGCATGATGAGTGGGAACCTACTATCAATATAAAGATAAATAAATATGAATGCAATGCTTTGTGTGACCTTGGTGCTAGTGTTTCAACTATTCCTAAATCTCTTTGTGATATGCTTGGTCTCACTAATATTGAAGATTGTTCCCTTAACTTGCATCTTGCGGATTCTACCATTAAGAAACCTTTAGGTAGAATTAATGATGTGCTTATTATTGCAAATAAAAATTATGTGCCTATAGATTTCATTGTGCTTGATATTGATTGCAATCCTACTTGTCTCATAATACTCGGAAGACCTTTCCTACGAACTATAGGTGCAATTATTGACATGAAAGAGGGAAACATAAGGTTCCATTTCCCATTAAAGAAAGGGATGGAACATTTCCCTAGAAAGAGAATTAAACCACATTATGAATCAATCATGAGAGTTACTTATGGGTGGAGTGTCAAGGATGACAATACTTGAAGCTGTGCATTATGCCTAGCTATGGGCATAAAACAATAGCGATTGTTGGGAGGCAACCCAATAGTTATCTTTAAATTTTTGCTTTAAACTTTCTTTATATTTTTAATAATATGATTATTGCATCTTTAATGATTATGTTTTTGTGTTTAAATTAGTGTTTGTGCCAAGTAAAGCCTTTGGGATGACTCACAAGATGAGTAGAATCGATGCTAAAACAAAACATAAACTTTTGACTCCAGTACAGGAATTTTCATTTTTTTACCGGAGCATGATAATGATCTGAAATTTTAACACAGTGTTTCTATACAAATTTTCGAGGTTTTCCTAATTTTTCAGAATTGTTAGAGTAACAGAAGTATGGGTTCTCTAAAGATTGCTACAGACTGTTCTGTTTTAGACAGATTTTGTTTTTTGCTTGCATAGTTGTTTGTTTTGATTATGCTATGGATTGTATCGGGGGGTATAAGCCATGGAGAAGTTAGAATACAATACCTATTATGGAATTATGTAATAATAATCAATTTATAATAGTACCTAAAGTATGCAATATGTTTCTTATACTAACGGATCTCACGAAGTTTTGTTGAGTTTTGTGTGATTGAAGTTTTCAAGTTTTGGGTGTTATCATGATGGACAAAGGAATAAGGAGTAGCAAGAGCCTAAGCTTGGGGATGCCCAAGGCACCCCAAGGTAATATTTTAAAGGAGACTCAAGCGTCTAAGCTTGGGGATGCCCCGGAAGGCATCCCCTCTTTCGTCTCAATCCATCGGTGTGTCACTTGAAGCTATATTTTCATTCGTCACATGATATGAGTTTTGCTTGGAGCGTCGTTTTCTTTTCTTTGCTTTTACTTTCAGTTTGCCACAATCATTGTTTGCTGGACACACCTATTTAAGAGAGACACACCTTCATCATAATTTGTTAAAATACTCTATGTGCTTCACTTATATCTTTTGAGCTTAGCAGTTGCTCTAGTACTTCACTTATATCTTTTTGAGCATGGTGGCATGTAGATTTTATAGAAATAATTTCACTCTCGTTCTTCACTTATATTTGTTTGAGAGTTAATAAATAGTGACAGTAATTTGCATGGGTCATAAGACTAGTCCAAAAATATTAGGTATTCAAAGAGTGATAATCAAAACCATCATGTAGCACATATAGAGAAATTGTGGGTTAATGATATTGATGTGGTAATATGAAAAAGGTGTGAGTTCATAATTGTTGACCCATAGAAGTGTTGATATTAAGAGAGGTTGGCCTTTTTGTTCATCTAAAAATTAAAGAGGCATGGTGATTATGTGTGAGCATTTCTATTCCTCGTTGAAATCCTAGTGTTGTTTCGGGACGGAAGCGCGCGATGGTTAACTCCTACCAACCTCTTCCCTCGGGGCATGCGAGTAGTACTTTGATTTATGATAAAACTAATAAAACTTTGCAATAAGTATAAGAGTTCTTTATGACTAATGTGAAACCATGGACATACGCAAAATTACCTTCTCATATTTGCTAGCCTCTTCGGTACCGTGCATTGCCCATTCTCACCTCGAAGATCGGTGCAACTTTCGCCGGTGCATCCAAACCCCGTGACATGATACGCTTTGTTGCACATAAGCTTTATTATATCTTCCTCAAAACAGCCACCATACCTACCTATCATGGCATTTCCATAGCCATTCCGAGATATATTGCCATGCAAATTCCATCGTCACTTCACATGACTAGTTCGTTCATCATCATATTGCTTTGCATGATCATATAGAGCTGACATAGTATTTGTGGCAAAGCCACCATTCATAATGTTTTTGATACATGGCACGCTAGATCATTGCACATCCTGGTACACTGCCAGATGCATTCATACAGAGTCATATCTTCATATCAGTTCTTCATATCGAGTTGTAAGTAAATAGAAGTGTGATGATCATCATTATTAGAGCATTGTCCCAGTGAGGAAAGAATGATGGAGACTATTATTATCCCACAAGTCAAGATGAGACTACGGACGGAAAATAAAGATGGGGGAGGCCAAATGAGCCCACCATCCATTCAAAAAAATGAGAGAAGGGACTTTGCTACTATCTTTTTCTACACTTGTGCCTCAAAGTGGCACTATGCTCCTCATGTAGAGAGTCTCATGATATATCATTTTCATATGCTAGTGGGAATCACCTATTCATTATTACAAACTTGGATTGTATATTCCTATGACGGGCTTCCTCAAATGCCCAAGGTCTTCATGAGCAAGCAAGTTGGATGCACACCCCACTTAGCTTCATTTGAGCTTTCATACACTTATAGCTCTAGTGCATCATTTGCATGGCAATCCCTACTCCTTGCATTGACATCTATCGATGGGAATCTCCATAGTCCGTTGGTACGCCTAGTTGATGTGAGACTATCTTTTCCACTTTTTACCCCTTTGATATCTACCACCATACTCTATTCCACCTAAATGCTATGTCCAATGGCTCACGCTCATGTATTGCGTGAAGAATAAAAAGTTGATGCATATTGAAAAAGTACGATCCAATTACCTGACTTGGACACCGTGGTGCTTGACATTTGTATTAATGTGGTGAAGATGGAGCCATGCCTTGCTAATATAATAAGATGAATGGGCGGTAAACATTCTTTAAGGATCGTATACTTTGAAAGATTGATGATTTTGTTTCTTACACTTTAAATATTTCTATATTAATATTTGTTGATTCATCGTTTCTTAATGAGCACACATGCATAAGATTACATAATAGATAGCATGTCACATCAAAAATTCTGTTTTTATCATTTACCTACTCGAGGACGAGAAGGAATGAAGCATGGGGATGATGATACATCTCCAATGTATATATAATTTTTGATTGTTCCATGCTGATATATTATCATTCTAGGATACTTTTTCGGTCTTTATTTACCAATTTATAATATTTTTTGAGCACTAGCCTATTGACCCCAGTGCCAGTTGTTGTTTTCTGCGTGTTTTTTACTTTTCAGGTTTACAGTACCAAACGAAGTCCAATTGCCACGAAACTTTTTGATGATTTTTTCTGGACCAAAAGTAGACCTGGAAGCTTCGAAAGGAGGCTGGGGGCCGCACGAGGGCGGCACAAGCCAACAGGGAGCGCCCCAGGGGGGTCGCGCCCTGATGGCTTGTGCCCCCCTCGGCTGCCTCCTGACGCCCCTCTCTATCCTATAAATTCTCTTTCACCCTAAAAATAATGGAGGTAGTCCCGAAACCCTTTTTCCGCAGCCGCAAGACTCTGTTCCATCGTGAGGCCATCTCAAGCTCCGTTCCGGCACCCTGCCGGAGGGGGGATCGATCACGGAGGGCCTCTACATCAACCTTGCTGCCCTCATGATGATGTTTGAGTAGTTCACCACAGACCTACGGGTCCATAGCTAGTACCTAGATGGCAATCTCTCTATCTCTTGATCTTCAATACAATGGTCATCGCATCTTCGCTTTGATCTATCCGATGTAATCCTATTGTGCGGTGTGTTTGTTGGGATCCGATGAATTATGGGTTTATGTTCAGATTATTCATGAAAAGTATTTGAGATGCCTCTGATATATATTGTCTCTTAATTGCATGATCATTATAGCTTCATAATGCTCTCCGATTTATTGATGTGCTTTGGCCAAGTAGATTGATATTTCATCGGTGGGAGTGGTGCGTTGTGGTAGGTTCAACCTGACGAGTTTCTATATACCAGTGACAAAGTAGGGGACAAGATGCGCCTTTGTGTTGTTGCTACTAAGGATAACATGATGGGGTTTATTCATATTGCTTGAGTTTACTTTGTCTACATGATGTCATCGCTCTCCATGCATTACTCTGTTTTACTTAATACTCTAGATGCATGCTGGATAGCGGTCGATGAGTGGAGTAATAGTAATAGGTGCAGGCAGGAGTCGGCCTATTTGTGTATGGATGTGATGCCTATAGATACATGATCATTGCCGTGAAAACCGCATAACTATCCGCTTTTCTATCAATTGCCCAACAGTAATTTTTTACCCACCGTATGCTGCCTACATGAGAGATGCTGCTAGGGAAAACTATGGCCCCCGGGTCTATTCACTTATATATTTATAAACGCTACTATTACCTTGCTGCCTTTATTTACTTTTTATTTTATTTTGCAATTTAAAATTATCAACAATTATCTACACAACTCATTTGTTTGCAAATAACGAGATCAAGGGGATTGACAACCCTCTTGCCCGCGTTGGGTGCAAGTTGTTTGTTCATTTGTGTGCAGCCGCTGAAGACGGTTGAGGATTGATATTCCTATTGGTTCGATAAACCTTGGTTTCATAACTGAGGGAAATACTTACCCACTTTGTACTACGATAACCCGTTCCTCTTCACGGAAAACCCAACGCAGATCACGAGTATCAGGGCAGCACACCTTCCCACGGCCGCGACCCTCCTGCTGTCTCTCCCGTTTCTTCCTCGTTCGTCAATCCGGAGGCGCTTGGCAAAGCCCTGCTGGCACTATGACTCCACCATCTCCATCATGCCGTCGTGTTGGTTGAGATCCCATCTACTTCTCCACTCTCGCTTACTTGATCAAGGAGGCGGAGACGTCATCGAGTTGCACGTGTGCTAAACGCAGGGGTGCCGTCCGTTCGGACCTAGATCGGAATGGCTCAAAATTGGATCGTGAAGATGTACGACTACATCAACCGCGTTATATACGCTTCCGCTTAATGGTGTACGAGGGTACGTAGACACACTCCCCCCCTCGTTGCTATGCATCTCCATAGATAGATCTTGGGTGTTCGTAGGAATTTTTTTGTTTCTCATGCAATGTTCCCCAACAGTGGCATCATGAGCTAGGTCTATGCGTAGATGATATGCACGAGTAGATCACAAAGAAGTTGTTGGTGTTGACGTTCAGATTTCTTACCTCCCTTGTCTTATTTTGATTCGGCGGTATTGTGGGATGAAGCGGCTCGGACCAACCTTACTTGTCCTCACACAAGAGAACGGTTCCACTGACTGACATGCAACTTTTTTTGCATAAAGTGGATGGCGGGTGTCTGTCTCTCCCACTCTAGTTGAATCAAATTTGACAGAGGCGGTCCTTGTAGAAGGTTATAAGGCAACTTGATTATCATTGTTGTGGCTTTGCATAGGTAAGAACGGTTCTTACTAGTTTCCCATAGCAGCCACGTAAAACATGCAAACAACAAATTAGAGGATGTCTAACTTGTTTTTGCAGGGTATGTTGTGATGTGATATGGCCAAGACGTGATTTGATATATGTTGATGTATGAGATGATCATGTTTTGTAATAGTTATCGTGACTTGCATGTCGATGAGTACGGAAATCGGCAAGAGCCATAGGGTTGTCTTTAATTTATTGTATGACATGCGTGTCAATCTTTAAATGCCATGTAACTGCTTTTACTTTATCGCTATGTGTTAGCAATAGTTGGCGAGACAACCATGTGAAGACACGATGATGGAGATCATGGTGTTATGTCGGTGAAGATGGAGATCATGCCGGTGCTTTGGAGACGGAGATCAAAAGCACAAGATGATGATGACCCTATCGTGTCACTTATTTGATTTGCATGTGATGTTTATCTTTTATGCATCTTATTTTGCTTAGGACGACAATAGCATTATAAGATGACCCCTTCACTTAATTTTAAGAATATGCGTTCTCCCTAAGTATGCACCGTTGTGAAAGTTCGTCATTTCGAAGCACCTCGTGATGATATGGTGTGATAGACTCTTCGTTTGCATACAACAGGTGTAGGCCAGTTTTACACATGTGGAATACTTGGGTTAAACTTGACGAGCCTATCATGTACAGACATGGCCTTGGAACATGGAGACCGAAAGATCGAACATGAGTCATATAGTAGATATCATCAACATGGAGATGTTCACCATTGAAACCACCTCATCTCACGTGATGATTGGACTTGGGGTTGGTAGATTTGGATCATGTAACACTTAGACAACCTGAGGGATGTTGATTTAAGTGGGAGTTCATTAGTAATTGATTAATTGAACTAATTATCATGAACATAGTCTAAAGTTGTCTTTGCAAATTATGTTGTAGATCAATAGCTTGCGCTGTAGCTCCCCTAAATTTTAATATGTTCCTAGAGAAAGGCTAAGTTGAAAGATAGTGTAAGCAATGGTGCGGACTGGGTCTGTAATCTGAGGATTGTACTCATTGCTGCACAGAAGGCTTATGTCCTTGATGCACTGCTCGGTGTGCCAACCCCTCTAGCATAGTATGTGGATGTTATGAACGTGTGGCAGACACGTTCTCATGACTACTCGATAGTTTAGTGCGCCATGCTTTGCCATTTAGAATCGGGGCTCCAAAGACGTTTTGAATGCCATGGAGCATTTGAGATGTTCCAAGAGCTGAAATTAGTATTTCAAGCTGATGCCCGTGTTGAGAGGTATGAGACCTCTGACAAGTTCTTTGCCTACAAGATGGAGGAGAATAGCTCAGTCGGTGAGCATGTGCTCAGAATTTCTGGGTTCTACAATTGCTTGAATCAAGTGGGAGTTAATCTTCCAGATATGATAGTGATTGACAGAGTTCTCCAGTCGGTACCACCAAGCTACTAGAGCTTTGTGATGAACTATAACATGCAAGGGATGGAGAAGATGATCCCTGATATATTCGCGATGTTTTATGCTGCAGAGGTAGAAATCAAGAAGGAGCATCAAGTGTTGATGGTTAATAAGACCACTAGTTTCAAGAAGGGAAAGGGCAAGAAGGGAAACTTCAAGAATAACAAACGAGTTGCTGCTCAAGTGAAGAAACCCAAAGTTGTACCCAAACCCGAGACTGAATGCTTCTATTATAAGGGGAACGGTCACTGCTAGTGGAACTGCCCCAGATACTTGGCAGATGAGAAGGCTGGCAACGTTAACAAAGGTATATTTGATACACATGTTATTGATGTGTACCTTACTAGTGCTTGTAGTAGCTCCTGGGTATTTGATACCGGTTCTGTTGCTGATATTAGCAACTCGAAATAGGAGCTGTGAAATAAACAGAGACTGGTTGAGGACGAGGTGATGATGCATGTTGGAAGTGTCTCCAAGGTTGATGCGATCGCCATCAGCATGCTCGCTCTACATTCGGGATTAGTTTTAAACCTAAATAAATGTTGTTTGGTGCATGCGTTGAGCATGAACATTATATGTATCTTATTTATTGCGAGACGGTTATTCATTTAAATCACAGAATAATGGTTGTTCTATTTATATGAGTAATACCTTTTATGTTCATGCACCCAATGTGAATGGTTTATGCTTATTGAATCTCGATCGTAATGATACACATGTCCATAAGATTGATGCCAAAAGATGCAAAGTTAATGATCATAGTACCACATGCTTGTGGCACTGTTGCTTAGGTCATACGGGTGTAAAGCGCATGAAGAAACTCCATGATGATGGATCTTTGGACTCACTCGATGTCGGGACCCCGATCCTAAGCCATACGAATCTAGCATGTAACACATCATATCACCTTACGGCCTCACGCATGGTAATCCCCACGGATACCACCTTACCTTGGCCGGGACCGTTTGCGCATTTTGGCTCACGTATATGAATATGTCGCTAGCAATCATATGTCAGAGAACCCAGATCGACATGACAAGTTATAGACCCAAGTGGCACAACCGTACAAGGACATACATACATAACCCAGCAATGCAGGTGTCGATCATCAGCGTGTGTAGACGAGTCGTAGCAAGCTACATGGACTCCATTACACCTCGTGACATTTCCCCGTAGGGACAGACACAACAGCAAAGAAGGATACATGCCGGTCAATCAATGTGTACAACGCAGTAGCAAGCTACCCGGGCTCAATGGAAGCACAAAGAGGCATTTCCCCGTAAACAAGGCTACTAAAGGCATACAGCTAGGTTTCGAATCCCACACATACAATGCATTCCAGAACATACACGCAATATGCACGATATGTGTAGATAGAACATGGCATCACAACGCAACTCTATGACTCAAAGTGTTTATTAAAGGCTCATATGAGCCAACATAGTTTTATATTACAAATAGGGGTCACATGACCCAACACTCAAGTCATACAAGCAACAAGCGGAAGCAAAACATGTCTGAGTATAGACATCTACTAAAAGTGGCTGGAGGAGCCTGAAAATCTACAACAACCCACCCAAAGGAGCCAGACCTCTGTCTAGGATTCCCAAGCTAATCCGGTCAACATCGATCCCATCGTAGGAACCATTAGTGAGACTAAGGTCTCATCTGCAAAAAAATAATTAAGCAACCGTGAGTTTAAAGGTACCCAGCAAGCTTACATCAGAACTATCTACATATGCATCATTGTCAACAAAGGGGGTTGTGGAGTTTATTGCAGCAAGCCAACTTTGACTCTTGGCTAACCTGTACTACGACTACAAGTAGTGTCTTTCTTTGAAGGGAGAGAGCGCACACGAGTCCACATATTCACCACATCAATACACCACTATGGATCCTCTCCCGTCTTCCTACGAGAGGGCCATCCATAGCACTCACACTTATCTTGCGTGTTTTAGAAGTATCCATTTAAATTGTCTATGAACCACATAAGTTTTCCAAGTAGTCCATATCCGAGGACGCGGCTATTCAAACAGATTGATAACCCTGCAGGGGTGTACTTCTTCACACATGCTACCGCCACTTATCGCCATGTGCACGTAAAAAAGGCACCTCAGCAACCTTCAAGCGGAAGCCCTGCGAGGGAGTCGGCCACGACCGTTAATCACACAAGACCCTAGTCCAGGTTTATCGCCTATTTGAGATTGAACCCGCAAGGAAGTCTGGCCGAAGTTTCCTCTACGGCCTCAAACGATGTGCGCAGGGTTCCACAAGCCCACCGTTCGGGTGCCACTTGGTACACCGTGCCACTGTGTATATACCGCATCAGAACCCACCCTGTCGGGCATCCGTATGCACGACCGCCAACACTTTTCCTACAAACGCCAAAAACTAGTTGCAACTCCTGGACAAAGATCAAGACTATTAATAAGTCGAGTGGGGTCATATTTCAGTGCCCAACGTGTGGTAGTAACTGTCTTGGATCACATACACAGAACTTAGTTCTTAAGGACGGTCCCAATGAGACAACCCGCCATGTACTCCTACATGGCCTCTCATCGCTACCTTTACCAAATCGGATTCACACACTTTGCTCTCACACAACAGGACACGAACACATCCATTCCGATTCATCGCCCAGATGGATCAGACCCAACACGAATCTAAGTATAGCAGGCACAGTAATCAAGCATGGATGAGTAAGCACAACAAGGCTCAAGCAGTTGCTACGCATGCTAAGTGGTTTCAACTATTTACTGTGACAAGGACAGGTCATGCAAAGGAATGGGTTCAACTACCGAGAACATATAGCAGTTGAATCGTTGTTGTCCTAATGAGTAAAAGAGAGCAGGAGCGAGAGCATGGATGAGTAAGCACAACAAGGCTCAAGCAGTTGCTACGCATGCTAAGTGGTTTCAACTATTTACTGTGACAAGGATAGGTCATACAAAGGAATGGGTTCAACTACCGAGAACATGTAGCAGTTGAATAATTGTTGTCCTAATGAGTAAAAGAGAGCAGGAGCAAGAGAGTGGGTTTATATCAGTATGATCAAGGGGGGTTTCTTGCCTGGCACTTCTGAAGATAATACGACTCTTCATCGGTGACAACGATCACAATGTCGGAACGTCGGCTACCGAGAAGGAACAACACCGACAAGCAAAGAAAGAACACATTCAATGCAATGCAGCGGACATGATGTATGACATGGCAACATAAGGTACCGAGTTGACCTAATGTAATAGCTAGTCATATTAATTGAAGTGAAATTCAAACGTAGTTCAAATTCCAGCTCCAAATGTTATTTCATAAATTGCCCTAATCATGGAATGTCCTAGTTGGTGGTGTTAACTCGTTCAAACATGCATGAGAATGTCATAAACAGATTCTCCATATTTTTTTGATCATTTTTCATATATAAATTATTTTCATCCGAGTTATAGATTATTTTCTATGAATTTTCTAAGTTTACACCATTTTCTAGAATTTTCAGAATTATTTAGAATTAGATTTAATCCGGAAAATGGTTTATTGTGTCAGCACTATGTCATGGTGACGTCAGCAGGTCAATAGGTTGGTCCAGGTCAAACCTAACTAGCAGGGCCTACACGTCAGTGTAACAGAG
Organism: Elymus sibiricus; assembly: GCA_039707655.1. Lineage (NCBI taxonomy): Eukaryota > Viridiplantae > Streptophyta > Magnoliopsida > Poales > Poaceae > Elymus > Elymus sibiricus. The sequence goes on along the minus strand of CM077667.1, from coordinate 351,451,565 downwards.
TCAGCTACCGAGACTGACGTGTGGGGCTAGGTTGACGTGGCTTGGACTGCGTCGGTATTTCCCCAAAGAGGAAGGGATGATGCAGCACAACGACGGTAAGTATTTACCTCAGTTATGAAACCAAGGTTATCGAACCAGTAGGAGGATCACCACCACCCAATAAGCAGCACCTGCACACAAACAACAAATACTTGCAACCCGACGCGAAAGAGAGGTTGTCAATCTCTCTACGGTGATAAGATAGATTAGGTAGTGATAGATAGGAGAGATAGATCTCTCAAGAACACAAATAAAAAGAGTAAATATGCAGCAATATATTTTTGGGTTTTTGGTTTTGTAGATCTGAAAACAAAGATTGCAAAAACGTAGATCGGAAAGCAATATGATGGAAAAGTAGACCCGGGGGCCGTAGGGTTCACTAGTGGCTTCTCTCATGAGTATAGCGCATGGTGGGTGAACAAATTACTGTTGGGCAATTGATAGAAAATCGAATAGTCATGATGATATCCAAGGCAATGATCATTATATAGGCATCACGTCTAAGATAGATAGACCGACTCCTGCCTGCATCTACCTCTATTACTCCACACATCGACCGCTATCCAGCATGCATCTAGTGTATTAAGTTCATGGAAAAATGGAATAATGCAATAAGAATGATGACATGATGTAGACAAGATCTATTCATGCAGGAATAGACCCAATCTTGTTATCCTTAATAGCAACGATACATGCGTGTCTTGTTGCCCCTTCTATCACTGGGAAAGAACACGACAAGATCGAACCCATCACAAAGCACCTCTTCCCATGGCAAGAAAAATCGATCTAGTTGGCCTAACTAAACCAAAGATTCGAAGAAGAAATACGATGCTATAAGCAGTCATGCATATAAGAGATCAAAGAAGACTCAAATAATATTCATGGATAGAAATTGATCATGAACTCAAAATTCATCGGATCCCAACAAACACACCGCAAAAGTTTACATCAAATAGATCTCCAAGAGACCATTGTATTGAGAATCATAAGAGAGAGAGAAGAAGCCATCTACCTACTACATACGGACCCGTAGGTCTATGGTGGACTACTCATGCATCATCGGAGAGGAACCTATGAAGAAGATGAACCCCTCCGTGATGGTGTTTAGATTGGATCTCACGGTTCTGGAACTTGCAGCGGCTGGAATTGTGTTTCGTCGACCCCTCTAGGGATTTTGGATTTTCTTGTAATTTATAGGCTTGATAGTCGGTTGTGGGGGTGCCCAAGGTGCCCATCCTCCACCAGGCCGCGCCAGGGGGCCTCTGGCGCGCCCTGGTGGGGGATGGCCACCCTGGGCCCCCTCTTCTGGTATTCTTTGGCCCATCTTCTTTCTTCTGGTCCATAAAAAATCCACAAAAATCCCCGCAGCGTTTGGGCTTCGTTTGGTACTGATTTTCTGCGAAGTAAAAAAACAAGCAAAAATAGCAACTGGCACTTTGGCACTATGTCAATAGGTTAGTCCCAAAAAATGATATAAAGTTGTAATAAAATGATTGTAAAACATCCAAGAATAGTAATATAACAGCATGGAACAAGCAAAAATTATAGATACGTTGGAGACGTATCAGCATCCCCAAGCTTAATTCCTACTCGTCCTCGAGTAGGTAAATGATAAAAACATAATTTTTGATGTGGAATGCTACCTAACATGTTCATCATATTCTTTTCTTTTGTATAGCATGAACATTTGGACTTATAATGATTCAAAGCAATAGTCTAGTTTTAACATAATGACTTCAATACTCAAGCATGTCAACAAGCAACCATGTCTTTCAAAATATCAACACTAAAGAAAGTTATCCCTAGCCCATAATGCTCAATCATTGATCCATTCATGAAACACACTCAAATATTATCTATGCCCAATGCTGAAGTACGATCATAGTGCCCCCTAGTTGGTGCTTATAAGAGAAGATCGAGACTCAAAGTAAAAATAAAAATTGCATAAAGTAAATAGATAGGCCCTTCGCAGAGGGAAGTAGGGATTTGTAGAGGTGCCAGAGCTCAAGGTTTAAATTTGAGAGAGAAAAATATTTTGGGTGGCATGCTTTTCCTGTCAACGAAAACGACAAAGTAGCCCACAATACTTTCCATGCTAGATATATCATTGGCGGTTCCCAAACAAAAAATAAAGTTTATTCCTTTTTCCACCAAACTTTCACTTTCCATGGCGGACCGTATCCACGGTTGCCTTCCATACCAACACTTTCCAAGGAATTTATTATTTGACAACATAAAGTATTTTTTCATTTTTCATTTCGGGAATGGGCATCCCTATTACCGCCACACTCTCATGCAATGACAAGTGAATAAACACTCATCTTGAGAATAACACATCTAGCATGGAAAAATATTGGATACTCCCCACCGTTTCATGAGCGGTACGGGCACACAAAATAGCAAATTTATTTTGAAAATTTAGAGATGGCACATACTAATTTGCTTGGAACGGCATGGAAATACCGCATATAGGTAGGTATGGTGGACTCATAAGGCAAAACTTGGTTTAAGGATTTTGGATGCACAAGTAGTATTTCTACTTAGTACAAATGAAGGATAGCAAATAGATTGGGAAGCAACCAAACCAAGAAACGAAAAATCACATAAGTGAGCATTGAACAAAACTAACACCGAATAATGCACCACAAGTAGGATGTAATTTCATTGCATAACTATTGACTTTCGTGCATGCATAGGGAATCACAAACCTTAACACCAATATTCCTACTAAGCATAATTACTCACTAACATGACTCACATATTACTATCATCATGTTTCAAAACTATTACAAAGAATCAAGTTTAATTTGTCCAATGATCTTCATGAAAGTTTTTATTATATCCTCCTTGGATATCTATCACTTTGGGACTAGTTTCATATATTGCCATTGCTTTTTGGCAAGCTCAAACAAATTTAAGTGAAGCACATGAGCATAGAGATTTCATCTCTCAAAAAGGTATAAGTGAAGCATGAGAGGATTTCTTCAAAATTTACTAACTCTAAAATTAATCTAAGTGAAGCATGAGAGTATTTCTACAAAAGTTTCCAAGCACACCATGCTCAAAAAGATATAAGTGAAGCACTAGAGCAATTCTATAGCTCAAAAAGTTTAAGTGAAGCACATAGAGAAATTCTAACAAATCATAGCATGATTTTGGCTATCTCAAATAGGTGTGTACAGCAAGGATACAAAGAAAATTCTAACAAACAAAGCAAGCAAAGATACAAGACGCTCCAAGCAAAACACATGATATGTGACGAATAAAAATATAGCTCCAAGTAAAATACCGATGGTCGTTAGAAGAAAGAGGGGATGCCACTCGGGGGCATCCCCAAGCTTAGTTGCTTGTTTCTCTTTGGATATATCTTGGGGGTGCGGTAGAATCCCCAAGCTTAGGCTTTTGCTACTCCTTATTCCTTCATCCATCGTGATCTCACCCAAAACTTGAAAACTTCAATCACACAAAACTCAACAAAATCTTCATGAGATCCGTTAGTATAACAAAGCAAATCACTACTTTAGGTACTATTGCAAACCCATTCAAATTTTATAATTGCATTATACCTACTGTATTTTAACTTTACCATGGCTTATACCCCCCCAATACAAACCATAGATTCATCAAAACAAGCACACAATGCAACGAAATCAGAATCTGTCTTAAACAGAACAGTCTGTAGTAATCTGTACTCTACCCATACTTCTGTAACTCTAAAAATTCTGAAAAATTAGGACAACGTAAGGAATTTGTATAGAAACACTGTGTTAAAATTTCAGCTCAAGATCACGTTCCAGAAAAAAAAAAAATTCATATACTGGACGCAAAGTTTCTGTTTCAGATTCAGCATCACTTCTACTCATCCTATGAATCATCCTAACGGTTCTACTTGGCACAAACACTAAATAAACCATAAAAACACAATCATAATAGAGGCATAATTGTGTCAACACTCAAAAACAGAACGGAAAAAGCAAAAATTTATTTATTCATTGGGCTGCCTCCCAACAAGCGCTATTGTTTTATGCCCCTAGCTAGGCATATTGGATAGATTCAAGTATTGTCATCTTTGGTTTTGGATCCATAGGATGCCCTCATGATTGATTCATATGTTGGCTTAATTCTTGTTCTAGTGAAGTGTTCCATACCCTTTCTCAAGGGAAATTGAAAACGAATATTGCCTTCTTTCATATCAATCACGACACCTATAGTGCGTAAAAACAGTCTACCAAGTATAATGGGACAAGACGGATTGCAATCAATATCAAGCACAATAAAATCAATGGGCACATAATTCCTATTTGCAAGAATAAGAACATCATTAATTCTTCCCAAAGGATTTTTAATAGTAGAATCCGCCAAGTGCAAATTAAGAGAACATTCTTCAATGTTGGTAAGACCAAGCACATCACATAGAGATTTCGGAACCGTGGAAACACTAGCACCCAAATCACACAAAGCAAAACATTCATAATTTTTAATCTTGACCTTAATGGTAGGTTCTCACTCATCATGCAATTTTCTAGGAATAGAAATCTCCAACTCCAACTTTTCTTCAAAAGATTTCATCATGGCATCAACGATATGTTTAGTAAAAGCTTTATTTTGCTCATAAGCATGGGGTGAATTCAACATATATTGCAACAAAGAAATACATTCAATCAAAGAGCAACTATCATATTTAAAATCTTTGCAATCCAAGATAGTGGGCACATCACTAGTTAAAGTTTTGACCTCTTCAAACCCACTTTTATCAAAATTTTCATCAAGATTTTCACCCTCCAAATTATTGGGACGCCTTCTAGATAAAGTTGACTCTACTTCAGTCCCTTCATTATTAGTTTTAATATTACTAAACAAGGAATCAATAGAATAAACACCAATCACTTTAAGATCTACATCTTTTTTGTAACGACAGTCACTAGAAGACAATTTTTCTAAGATTTCTCTTTTAGCTCTAAGCATAGCGGTTCTTTTCTTACTTTCATCCATAGAGACATATAAAGCTTTAATAGATTCATCAATATTAGGCACAAAAGCTTTCAATTTGTGATTTTCAACATCATGAGAAATTTTATCAACTAGCAAAGTGGCCCGCTCTTCGTGCGGGCTAGTATTTACCAGTTATTTGAGCGGGTCGTGAAGTGGCGATTTTAAGGATATATAAGTGTTACTGCTTTAATGTTTCCAGGAAATATCTGGAGGTTATGTACTTGCTGAACTTTTTTAGTTCTACGTGCTCAAATCCATGGGTTTACCTAAGGCGGCTGCAGTGATATGTACATGGTGTGTGGCTCGCTTGACAATCTCGTTGAGGTGTATTAAAGTATCTTATTTTATGTTAGCATGGATTTATTTTGAAAAAGTTTGCATCACCAAAAATTACATAATTTACGCTAAAAATACGTAGATGCACTATACTTTTGTCCCAAGATGATGTACATTAATCATAGGTGTTTTTTCGTAATTCATAGCTCATTTTTTAGAAAAAATTATAGCTGATTATTTGTGTTGTGTGTAGTAAAATAATTTTTTCGCCCTTGAATGATTAGTTGGGATTTTACCCCAACAGGCTCACGCAGATGCAGACAACATTCAAGCATCTCTCACACTCCACAGTCAGCACCTTCACACAAAGGCTGGTCTTGCTAGATCCCCTTTGTCCATTTCTCCTTTCCTTCCTTTCTCCGTTGACTCCCAGGTTGCGGTTGTTAGCTGATGTCCAACAACTCATACATCAAATACAACCTACATTTCTCTGTTGACTCCCAGATTGATGTCGCTACGCGAAGAGCAACATCGGTGTTGTTGATGACTCGTTGTGGCCTTGTTGGCATGGATCTCATCTCCCATAGCTAGATTGGATCCGGGCTGAGTACATCCTCATGAAGAACCATCCATATTAGTGAAAATCAAAGCCAACTGACATGTCGTCTTCGTCCTCCATTGCGGATACCATCTTCTACCTGTAGGGCAAAAATTTTCCCTTACATGTTCATGTTATATTTCCCCCTTCTTCTTATCACTTTCCCGTGTTTGTACTCTTAACCCGATGTAATTATGGTAGTGAAAATATTAATTTATTTATGCCTATCCACTTTATTCTTTCTTGGGATCGACATTGGCAGTTGCGCCCGTACCCCTATTCATATTCAAGCTCTCAACTATGAATGAGCCTCAAATATCAGACAATATTGAGCATCGATGTTAGGTACGAATGAGTTGTTCCCATCAAATGCCGATGCACATTTACATTACTTCTGCATATCAGTAGACCATATAGATCCTGCCATAACATGTTGGCATTGATAGTTTGTAGTATAGAAATTTTCATGTACTTATTCTCGTCTAATAAAATGTGAGTAGCAACATCTTGTTGTAGAAGAACTATACTAAAAGTTTTTCTTTCATGCCTTTAGATATTGATTTATATAATATTACCCTTAGACCATCCTTTTATTGCGATTCTTGGGAATGCTACGTACAGTCCTCCATGTGTAAACACATGTTTGGGAAGAGATGCGTCTAATTTTTTGATCTGCATGTCTCACTTCCCCCTATTTATTTTTTGTCATCGTACAATTGAACTAATAAATTAATAAGGTAGTTTGTGTTAGTGACTAACCTTTCAATTTGTGTTTTTGTATCTTCACTCGATTGACTTATGGCCAAGTTACAAAATGATGATAGTAAGTTATGAAGGTCAATTAAAAAAGTGTAGTGTTAATTTGTTTATATTCCCTTGACTTTTTTCTTGTATTGGGACCAGCATTAGCAGTGTTAGGCCCTTCTTCACCTATTAATTTTCAACAAACTCTCAAATACATGTTAAGATTTAATAACTAAATAAGAAAACATGTTTGATTGAATTCTACATATAAAATATAACAATGTCCAGATGCTCTTACTATTGGCCACACTATATAAAAAGCGTGAGGACTCAGATATCGCATAATATTGATTTTTCATTGTTTGAAACCGATAAACTATTTCAACCAATTATTACTCTTTAGAGTTGTTGATATATGTATATTGTTCTAAATAAATGCAAGTAACCTAAGCAAATGTCATCCGCATCATGCCTACAAGGTACATACTCCGTGCTACCACCATCCCGCAATATTACAACCGCTGTTTCATTCCATTTATATGTACTGCCGCAGGATTCAAAACATCCCGATGTGCCTACTTTGGCGACAATAACCTTGCAGCCAAGATTGAGGAAGTTGGTGCATCGCAGGCTTGTACGTCCGGAGGCAAAAACCTGGTAGCTAGGATCAATGAAGCTAGTGGATCTAAGGCTCGGACATCGAGTGATAATAGTGGAAGGGACCCTGGAGAAGGAAATCGGGAATTGATGCCTTGAACATAGTTTTTTTTCTACAAAAAGAGATCAAGAGTTGATAGTTTTTTTTTATCTAGGTGGCGACGGAGAGACCACATATCACAAAGCAAATCTGGTTGCAGTGGTGCAGAGACTCATTGCGACAGTTTCTAAGTGACGTCAAGGACATAGGGGATGACAGCTACATGTGTTTTTTTTTTCAAAAATCACGTTCTCTCTCTTTGGATTAAACCATAAGTTTCTTTAAATTTGCGCTTCATCCTTATTCCCTACTACGGGAAACAATGCTCCATGTCCTGGTTGTGATCCGATCTCGTCTTAATGTAGTAGCCATATTGTCAGCCCGGCAAGGCAACTCATCAATAATAATATGCGAGGAGAACTCCCAGTGTAGTGCTTATGCTACTACAACCTGACAATCATGTCGACAAATTAGGATCGTCATAACTGAAAGAATTACCCACATATGTCGTATAATAACTTTCCTCAGATCAATTATATTCCCTTCGATCAATTCATCATATGGAGGGAAACACATATTTTTGTTCAATATTCTTACAAAAGTTTGTCCTTGAAGCCATCATTCACATGGACACCCCATCCGCACACAGGCTGCCTCATCTGCTCCTCATCCAAATATTTCAATTAGTTCAACCTTCCGTAGGCTTGAATTTCATTTTCTCTGTACGTCTCGCTTGAAAACCTTGTACAATAATCCGGTTGTAGGAAGGGTATGATGATATTTTATGGATTAGCAATTAAATGACCAGATATCCTGTCCCGTATCTCATGTTGTGTGGGAGTCTGTTGCACATTAGTTGCCCGCAGTGTCGTCTAGATATTCTACAAGGTCGCCGACTTGAAGATATGCCTACATTACGCAGCGTCATTCTTTTCATCAATATGAAGCTCAATGACCGTGCGAGACGCGTGGAGGATCCAAAGCAAGCTCTTGAATGGATTCTGGTGGATGCAAACATGTCGAACTATTTTTTTACATGTACGTGAAGCTAAATGCAAATATGTGAAGTTGCGGTTTTTTACATGTACGTGAAGCTAGCTTGAAAGGACTACGGGTTGATTGATCCCTTGTTTACCTGGTTGATCTATCTTTTTTTAAAGGGTGGGAGGCCTGATCGATCAATTTTTAGGGAGTGGGGTCGATCCATTTAGAAGTTTTTTTACATACACGTGAAGCTAGCTTGAATAGACTTAAAGTTGATCGTTTTCTTACATGTACGTGAAGCTGGGGCTGATGGACCTTTTTTTACGCGGAGGCTGGTTGGTGTTTTTTTTTATGGAATTGCTTGGGAGGCTGATCAAACGTACAGGCTAAGGATAGCTAAAGTTTTTTTTTCTGTTAATTAGGTACGTATATGCTTAGGATAGCTGTATTTTTTCCTCCTTTTGAGATGGAGCGCTCTTAGATCTAATCCGTTAATTATGTCTTTTAAGTTTCAGGTCCACCAAATCAACGGTCAGATGTTTCTAATTATTGTGGTAATTCCTAGATTATTTATCTTTTTTCTGATTAACCCGTCAAGCACTTTTTATATATAATAGATGTTTCTAGACATATCATCAATCTTATTCAACTTTTCTTCTATCGTAGTATTGAAAGCCTTTTGCGCATTGATAAATTCTTTAATATCACTCTCAAGATCAGAGGTGTTCCTATTATTATTGTAAGAAGAATTACCATAATTATTAGAGGAATTTCCAGGAAAAGGTCTAGGATTAAAATTACCTCTATAAGCATTGTTATTGAAATTGTTGCGCGAGACAAAATTCACATCTACGGATTCACTATTTTTCTCAATCAAAGTAGACAAAGGCACATCATTAAGATCAATAGGAGCATTTTTACTAGCAACCAATTTCATCAAAGCATCAATTTTATCACTCAAAGTACTAATTTCCTCTACCGAATTAACCTTTTTACTAGTAGGTTCTCTTTCGGTATGCCATTGAGAATAATTAGCCATGATATTATCTAGCAATTTAGTAGCTTCATCCAAAGTAATCTCCATAAAAGTACCACCCACGGCGGAATCTAAAAGATTTCTAGAGACAAAATTCAATCCCGCATAATTTTTTTGTATGATCATCCAAAGATTCAAACCATGTGTAGGACAATTTCTTATCATCAACTTCATTCTTTCCCAAGATTGGGCAACATGTTCATGCTCAAGTTGCTTAAAATTCATGATTTGCGTCCTAAGGGAAATAATTTTCACGGGCGGAAAATACTTAGTGATAAAAGCATCCTTGCACTTATTCCAAGAATTGATACTATTGCGAGGCAAAGATGAAAACCATATTTTTACACGATCCCGCAAGGAAAAAGGAAATAGTTTCAACTTCACAATATCATTGTCCACATATTTTTTCTTTTGCATATGACACAATTCAACGAACGTGTTTAGATGGGACGCGGCATCCTCATTAGGATTACCGGCAAATTGATCTTTCATGACAAGATTCAACAAAACGACATTAATATCACAAGACTCCGCACTAGTGGCGGGAGGAGCAATAGGCGTACTAATAAAATCATTGTTATTAGTATTGGAAAATCACACAACTTGGTATTCTCTTGAGTCATTGTGACTACGCAAACAAGATTGCAAGCAAGGAAGAGATCCGGCAAGAAAAAAGGCAAACAAAAAAGAGGGCGAATAAAATGGCAAATTGGTGAAGTGGGGGAGAGGAAAACGAGAGGCAAATGGCAAATAATGTAATTGCAAGGAGATGAGATTTGTGAGTAGGAACCTGGTAGATGATGATGGAGTCACCTCGACGCCTACGATAGGCACGTAGAAGAGACCGCTTCCTCCCCGGCAACGGCGCCAGAAATTCCTTTGACGTAGCTTGGACTGCGTCGGTATTTCCCCAAAGAGGAAGGGATGATGCAGCACAGTGACGGTAAGTATTTCCCTCAGTTATGAAACCAAGGTTATCGAACCAGTAGGAGGATCACCACCACCCAATAAGCAGCACCTGCACACAAAACAAATACTTGCAACCTGACGCGAAAGAGAGGTTGTCAATCTCTCTACGGTGATAAGATAGATTAGGTAGTGATAGATAGGAGAGATAGATCTCTCAAGAACACAAATAAAAAGAGTAAATATGCAGCAATATTTTTTTGGGTTTTTGGTTTTGTAGATCTGAAAACAAAGATTGCAAAAACGTAGATCGGAAAGCAATATGATGGAAAAGTAGACCCGGGGGCCGTAGGGTTCACTAGTGGCTTCTCTCATGAGTATAGCGCACGGTGGGTGAACAAATTACTGTTGGGTAATTGATAGAAAATCAAATAGTCATGACGATATCCAAGGCGATGATCATTATATAGGCATCACGTCCAAGATAGATAGACCGACTTCTCCCTGCATCTACCTCTATTACTCCACACATCGACCGCTATCCAACATGCATCTAGTGTATTAAGTTCATGGAAAAACGGAGTAATGCAATAAGAACGATGACATGATGTAGAAAAGATCTATTCATGTAGGAATAGACCCCATCTTGTTATCCTTAATAGCAACGATACATGCGTGTCTTGCTGCCCCTTCTGTCACTGGGAAAGAACACGGCAAGATCGAACCCATCACAAAGCACCTCTTCCCATGGGAAGAAAAATCAATCTAGTTGGCCTAACTAAACCAAAGATTCGAAGAAGAAATACGATGCTATAAGCAATCATGCATATAAGAGATCAAAGAAGACTCAAATAATATTCATGGATAGAAACTGATCATGAACTCAAAATTCACCGGATCCCAACAAACACACCGCAAAAGTTTACATCAAATAGATCTCCAAGAGACCATTGTATTGAGAATCATAAGAGAGAGCGAGAAGAAGCCATCTAGCTACTGCCTACGGACCCGTAGGTCTATGGTGGACTACTCACGCATCATCGGATAGGCACCTATGAAGAATATGAACCCCTCCGTGATGGTGTTTAGATTGGATCTCGCGGTTCTGGAACTTGCGGCAGCTGGAATTGTGTTTCGTCGACTCCTGTAGGGTTTTTGGATTTTCTGGGAATTTATAGGCTTGATAGTCGGTTGAGGGGGTGCCCGAGGTGCCCATCCTCCACCAGGCCGCGCCAGGGGGCCTTTGGAGCGCCCTGGTGGAGGATGGCCACCCTGGGCCCCCTCTTCTGGTGTTCTTTGGCCCATCTTCTTTCTTCTGGTCCATAAAAAATCCACAAAAATCCCCGCAGCGTTTGGGCTCCGTTTGGTACCGATTTTCTGCGAAGTAAAAAAACAAGCAAAAACAGCAACTGGTACTTTGGCACTATGTCAATAGGTTAGTCCCAAAAAATGATATAAAGTTGTAATAAAATGATTGTAAAACATCCAAGAATGATAATATAACAGCAGGGAACAAGCAAAAATTATAGATTCGTTGGAGACATATCATAGGTCAACTGTTGACTCAGCAGTCAACAGGAGACCTAGTCAGTCACTGACTGGTGGGACCAGTCAACAGTGATGTGGCCTGGTCAAACTAACCAGTGGGGCCATGGGATTTAATTTAACCGAGTAGTTATTTATACCCTAGGTTAATTAGTAGTGGGGGACCCACTTGTCAAGGACAAAGTTAAACTAATAGCAAAATTAGTGGCTAATATAATCGGCCACGTCATCTGATTGGCGGTTAGCCGCCGGTGGCCAAGCCCGACGACGGAGGAGCACCGGGGCGACGCTACAGATGAAGGTTTGATGCGCTGATGGGCTCTATGGCGAGCTAGGATCGAGCCGCGTCTGTGGGTGGTGGGGCTGGACCAAATGGTCACCGGAATTGTGGCCAGTGACGAGGTGAGCGACGGCCGGAGCTTGAGGGTCAACGCAGCCGAGGCTCTAGAGCATCTCGGGAGCAACCGATTCTATCTACGGGCTCCTGGGAGGCTGATGAGCACGCTGACGTGCTCAGACGAGGTTGCCACCCACCGGAGCAATGACTAGCTCGAGGTACGGCGACGGAGGCTTTCGGCCTCGATCGATTTAGGGCCTAGAGGACGAAATCGACAAGGGGGTCGAGGGGAGAAGGACCAGAGGCTCATGGTGAGCTCGATGCGCTGCTCATCTGGGTCGGGGAGGCATCGGAGGCGATGTAGCATTGCTGGCAATCTCGGGCGGCCGAGCTTGAAGATGACGATGGCGACGACGTTGCAGAGCTTCCCGCGGTCTCGTGCTTTAGCTTGGAGCTTGATACGTCTCCAATTGTTCCATGCTGTTATATTATCATTCTTGGATGTTTTACAATCATTTTATAGCAACTTTATATCATTTTTTGGGACTAACCTATTGACATAGTGCCAAGTGCTAGTTGTTGTTTTTGCTTGTTTTTTACTTCGCAGAATATCAGTACAAAACGGAGTCCAATCGCGATGAAACTTTTTGGAGATTTTTTTTGGACCGGAAGACAACCAGTGAGCCAAAGAAGCACCCGGGGGGAGGCCCGTGGGGCCCAGAAGACACCAGGGCGCGCCAGAGGCCCCCGACGCGCCCTGGTGGGTTGTGGTGGCCTCGGGAGTCCCCTCCACCGCCTCTGAGCTCTATAAATACCCAAATATTCCAGAAACCCTAGAGGAGTCGATGAAAAATACTTCTAGCCGCCGCAAGTTCCAGAACCGCGAGATCCAATCTAACACCATCACGGAGGGGTTCATCATCCTCATTGGTGCCTCTCCGATGATGCGTGAGTAGTCCAGCATAGACCTACGGGTCCGTAGGCAGTAGCTAGATGGCTTTCTATCTCTCTTTTTATTCTCAATACAATGGTCTCTTGGAGATCTATTTGATGTAATGACTTTTTGCGGTGTGTTTGTTGGGATCCGATGAATTTTGAGTTCATGATCAGTTTCTATCCATGAATATTATTTGAGTCTTCTTTTGATCTATTATATGCATGATTACTTATAGCCTCGTATTTCTTCTTCGAATCTTTGGTTTAGTTAGGCCAACTAGATCGATTTTTCTTGCCATGGGAAGAGGTGCTTTGTGATGGGTTTGATCTTGCGGTGTCCTCTCCCACTGACAGAAGGGGCAGCGAGGCACGCATGTATCGTTGCTATTAAGGATAACAAGATGGGGTCTATTCCTAAATGAATAGATCTTTTCTACATTATGTCATCATTCTTATTGCATTACTCCGTTTCTCCATGAACTTAATACACTAGGTGCATGCTGGATAGCGGTCGATGTGTGGAGTAATAGTAGTAGATGCAGAATCGTTTCGGTCCACTAATCTTGGACGTGATGCCTATATAATGATCATCGCCTTGGATATCGTCATGATTATTTGATCTTCTATCAATTGCCCAACAGTAATTTGTTTACCCACCGTGTGCTACTCATGAGAGAAGCCACTAGTGAAATCTACGCCCCCCGGGTCTACTCTTTCAACATATTGCTTTCCGATCTATCTTTTGCCGCTTTTGTTTTCAGATCCATTATTCCCAAAACCCAAAAATACCTTGCTGCACTTTTTATTTGTTTCTTTTATTTTGTGTTCTTGTGCGATCTATTTATCCAATCTACTACAATCTAATCTATCTTTTTACCGTGGAGAGATTGACAACCTCTCTTACGCGTCGGGTGTTGGAGATATGCCCTAGAGGCAATCATGTATGATGATATTTCCTATGAGTTTATGGATAAAGATAGTCCTTGGACATTATCAATGATGTGTATTAACAAGTACGTGACTTGTTTGTGAGACTATGCATTGCATGATGACTTTCCTATATGGTCCCTAGTCGAAAGGGCTGTGTGGACGCACAACCAGTTAGACTAGCATATGACACGGTGGATGGTCTGGTCTCACTGACCATGTAGCATTGGATGCTAGCCGAATAATATGGACTCAAAAAGATCTAGTTGTATTCGATGTAGTCGGATCCGAGTTGAGATAAGGTCTGAGTCTGGTCATCTGAGAGTCTCTAGTACAACATACGTTCTATGTCCTAAGACCTGAGCTGACGCATGTACTCGAGATGGTGATAGACCTGCTTTGGGCCGACCAAATGCTACTCCGTAACTGGGTAGTTATAAAGGTAGGTTTCGGGCTTGTCCTGACCCATGCTGCAAGACATGGTTGAGCAAGATGGGATTTGCCCCTCCGATCAGAAGAGATATACTCTGGGCCCCTCGAGTGATCCGACCTGGATAAGCAAGGCCATGCGATGAGGATTATGAGATAATCCGAAGTGTTGGTCGGATTCACCGGAACAAGAAAGAGGTCGTGCTGCAACAAGGATGACCATGTCGCCTTGAGCATGACAACATATATCGTGTGGCAAAGGGAACAGAAGTGTGAAGTACATGTTCGCCTAACCAGCTTCATCGGACACTTGGAGTCGACATGCTTTGCTAGAGGCCGCTACCGACTAGTCGAGTCGGATGTGATCTGATTCGCGACCAAGTGAACGAGAACCTAAGGGGTCGCGCGCTTAAGGGAAGGAACTACACGTGAGCTTTAGGATCCGTACGAGGCCCAAGAGTTGAGCTCGCGCCGGATGCCTATATATAGTGGAGGTGCGGCACACCCATCTGTTTGATCGCTTCAGCGCCGTCATTAGGGCTTTGCATGTGTTGCAACTAGCCACCTCCACTTGTCGCCGTCGACTGTGTGATCGGACCTAGCAGTCTGCCGCACGGTGTTCCTCCTGTGTGCGCGGATATCGTTAGAGGCGGTGCACTTGCGCCGCTCCGGCGAACCTGTACGTGGGATCCGATGACCGGCTGCGCGAGGGAGATCGGATCGGCTGTTCGAGGGAGTTCGGATGAGGAGGAGAAGGACCATGCGAACACGCTGCCCCAACTCTACTTCCGCTGCACGGCACTGCGCGTCTAGTGGTAACGAGCTGTGATCCATCTCCGTAGCATGTTCTTGGATGTTCTGCGCATAGGAAAATTTTAATTCACATGCGATGCACCTACGGTAGAACCCAACATCGGGTTGCAAGTATTTGTTCTTTGTGTGCAGGTACCATTTACATAGCGTTGTGTGGTCCTCCTCCTAGGTTCGATAACCTTGGTTTCATAACTAAGGGAAATGCTTACCGTAGCTGTGTTGCATCATCCCTTCCTTTTCTGGCGCCGTTGTAGGACCGAAAGTATGTCTAGAGGGGGGGGTGATTAGACTACTTGACCAAATAAAATCCAACCTTTTCCCAATTTTAAGTGTTGGCAGATTTTAGCAATGATAGCAAGTCAAGCACACCCTAGACATGCATGTCTAAGAGTATAGCAGCGGAAAGTAACAACAAGCATGTATATAGTAGAGGGTAGGAAGGAAGATCAAACGCAATTTGTAGGCACGAAGATTTTTCCCGTGGTTCCGATAGGTGGTGCTATCGTACGTCCACGTTTATGGAGTCTTCAACCCACGGAGGGTAACGGTCGCGAGAGTCCACGGAGGGCTCCACCCATAAGGGTCCACGAAGTAGCAACCTTGACTATTCCATAATGGCTTCCGTCCACGAAGATTTTTCCCGTGGTTCCGATAGGTGGTGCTACCGTACGTCCACGTTTATGGAGTCTTCAACCCACAAAGGGTAATGGTCGCGAGACTCCACGGAGGGCTCCACCCATAAGGGTCCACGCAGTAGCAACCTTGACTGTTCCATAACGGCTTCCGTCCACGAAGGACTAACCTCACTATGGGTAGATCTTCACGAAGTAGGCGATCTCCTTGCCCGTACAAACTTCTTGGTTCAACTACACAACACGAAGTAGGAGGCTCCCAAGCGGCACCTAACCAATCTAGGAGGCACCACCCTCCAAAAGGTAATAGGCTCGGTAATGTCGATGAACTCCTTGCTCTTCTGCTTCAAGATGATAGACTCCTCAACACACAATCACTCTCTCATAGATTTGGCTATGGTGGAAGAGATTGATTTGGTGGAAAGCAACTTGGGGAGGCTAGAGATCAAGATTCATATGGTAGGAATGGAATAGCTTGATCTCAACACATGAGTAGGTGGCTCTCTCTCAGAAAATAGGATGGGGCAAGTATGGAATAGTTCTGAGTGCTTCTCTTTCGAGTGTGTGGTGGTGAAGGGGTATATATAGGCATCCCCAAAAATCCAACCGTTACACCTAAAGTGACCAACTCGGTGACACCGAAGTGACCAAAAGGCTGTAACTTTTGAATCTCGGTGAGACCGATACATAACTTTCGGTGGTACCGATTAAGTGACCAACGGTCAGATTGCACAACTCGGTGACGCCGATTCTCACGTCTCGGTGGTACCAATTCTTGACCATGGCTGACCAGAGAGTTGGTCCAGAAACTCGGTGGGACCGATTCACAAAACTCGGTGGTACCGATTCTTGTGAATGGCTAACCAGGGAGTTGGTCCAAAAACTCGGTGAGACCGACTGGCAAAACTCGGTGGTACCGAAGACTGAAAATAGCTAAACAGAAAGTTGGCAACTGAACTCGGTGGCACCGATGCAGAATCGGTTGCACCGAATGGCTAGGGTTTGGCATGGGTCTGTCTGAGTTTGGGAATCGGTGGGACTGAGTGGGAATTGTTGGTTGCATCGATTTTGGATGTTTGGCTTGGACAGACTTTTGTGGAAGAGTTTGTGGGTGTTTTTGGTGACTATCACTTGTGCACGTGAAGCATCTTGTTCACCAACAATACCTTACCCCCTTTTAATAGTATTGGCTTTCCGATGGACTCAAAGTGATTTCTCACAAAGTAAAATGTAGAGTCCTCTTGCTTGAAGGTTTGCCAATCCATTTCCTTGCATCTTGGGTTTTCTCCACAATCCTTTTGCCAACCCTCTCTGTGGACTTTATCTGAAATACACTAGGTAAAAGTATTAGTCCAAGAGACAATGTATGTTGTCATGAATTATCAAAACCACCAAGGGAGCACATTGTGCTTTCAAGTCCCAAAATGAAAGAGAAATTTACTTTATGTTGTCAAATAATAAATTCCTTGGAAAGTGTTGGTATGGAAGGCAACCATGGATACAACTAGCCATGGATTGTGACAGAATGGTGGAAAAAGGAATAAACTTTATTTTCTGTTTGGGAACCGCTTATGATGTATCTAGCATGGAAAGTATTGAGAACTACTCGGTCATTTTCGTTGACAGGAAAGGCATGCCACCCAAAATATTTCTCTCTCTTAATTTAAGCTTTGAGCTCTGGCACCTGATACGTCTCCAACGTATCTATAATTTTTGCTTGTTCCATGCTGTTATGTTATCATTCTTGGATGTTTTACAATAACTTTATAGCAACTTTATATCATTTTTTGGGACTAACCTATTGACATAGTGCCAAAGTGCCAGTTGCTGTTTTTGCTTGTTTTTTTACTTCGCGGAATATCAGTACCAAACGGAGTGCAATCGCGACGAAACTTTTTGGAGATTTTTTCTGGACCAGAAGACACCTAGTGGGCCAAAGAAGTGCCAGAGAGGTGGGCTGTGGAGAGCACAACCCACCAGGGCGCGCCAGGGGGCCCCCGACGCGCCCTGATGGGTTGTGCCCTCCATGGAACCCCTCTCCACCGCCTCTGATTCCTATAAATATCCAAATATTCATAAAACCCTAGGGGAGTCGATGAAAAACACATCCAGCCGCCGCAAGTTCCAGAGCCTCGAGATACAATCTAACACCATCACGGAGGGGTTTATCATCCTCATTGGTGCCTCTCCGATGATGCGTGAGTAGTCCACCATAGACCTATGGGTCCATAGGCAGTAGCTAGATTGCTTCCTCTCTCTCTCTCTCTTGATTCTCAATGCAATGGTATCTTGGAGATCTATTTGATGTAAACTTTTGCGGTGTGTTTGTTGGGATCCGATGAATTTTGAGTTCATGATCAATTTCTATCCATGAATATTATTTGAGTCTTCTTTGATCTCTTATATGCATGATTACTTATAGCCTCGTATTTCTTGTTCGAATCTTTGGTTTAGTTAGGCCAACTAGATCGATTTTTGTTGCCATGGGAAGAGGTGCTTTGTGATGGGTTCGATCTTGCGGTGTCCTTTCCCAGTGACAGAAGGGGCAGCAAGGCACTCATGTATCGTTGCCATTAAGGATAACAAGATGGGGTCTATTCCTACATGAATAGATCTTGTCTACATCATGTCATCGTTCTTATTGCATTACTCCGTTTTTCCATGAACTTAATACACTAGATGCATGCTGGATAGCGGTCGATGTGTGGAGTAATAGTGGTTGATGCAGGCAGGAGTCGGTCTACTTATCTTGGACGTGATGCCTATATAATGATCATTGCCTTGGATATCGTCATGATTATTTGATCTTCTATCAATTGCCCAACAGTAATTTGTTCACCCATCGTGTGCTATACTCATGAGAGAAGCCACTAGTGAAACCTACGGCCCCCGGGTCTACTTTTCCAACATATTGCTTTCCGATCTATCTTTTTGCCTCTTTTGTTTTCAGATCTATTATTCCAAAAACCCAAAAATACCTTGCTGCCCTTTTTATTTGCTCTTTTTATTTTGTGTTCTTGAGAGATCTACCTCTCCAATCTATTACTACCTAATCTATCTTTTTACCGTAGAGAGATTGACAACCTCTCTTTCGCGTCGGGTTGCAAGTATTTGTTCTTTGTGTGCAGGTGCTGCTTATTAGGTGGTGGTGATCCTCCTACTGGTTCGATACCTTGGTTTCATAACTGAGGGAAATACTTACCGTCGCTGTGCTGCATCATCCCTTCCTCTTTGGGGAAATACCGACGCAGTCTCAAGCCACATCACACCTCTACAAATCCCTACTTCCCTCTGCGAAGGGCCTATCTATTTACTTTATGCAATTTTTATTTTTAATTTGAGTCTCCATCTTCTCTTATAAAGCACCAACGAGGGTGCACTATGATCATACTTGTGCATTGGTTGTGGCTAATATTTGAGTGTGTTTCATGAACGGATCAATGATTGAGCATGATGGGCTAGGGATAACTTTCTTTAGTGTTGATATTTTGAAAGACATGGTTGCTTGTTGGTATGCTTGAGTATTAAAGTCTTCATGTCAAAACTAAACTATTGCTTTGAACCATCTAAAGTCCAAATGTCCATGCTACAAAAGAAAAGAATATGTGATGAACATGTTAGGCAACATTCCACTTCAAAAAAATTGTTTTTATCATTTACCTATTCGAGGACGAGTAGGAATTAAGCTTGGCGATGCTGATACGTCTCCAACGTATCTATAATTTTTTATTGTTCCATGTTGTTATATTATCATTCTTGGATGTTTTACAATCATTTTATAGCAACTTTATATCATTTTTTTGGTACTACCTATTGACATAGTGCCAAGTGCCAGTTGATGTTTTTTGCTTGTTGTTTACTTTGCAGAATATCAGTACCAAACGGAGTCCAATCGCGATGAAACTTTTTGGAGATTTTTTTTGGACCAGAAGACAACTAGTGAGCCAAAGAAGCACCCGGGGAGGCCCGTGGGGCCCAGAAGACACCAGGGCACGCCAGAGGCCCCCGGCGCGCCCTGGTGGGTTGTGGTGGCCTCAAGACAATGTATGTTGTCATGAATTATCAAAACCACGAAGGGAGTACATTTTGCTTTTAATCTCCCCCTTTTTGGTAATTGATGACAACATACAATCAAAGCTTCAAATAAAGATATTCATAGATATAATGATGACTTTGAGAGACACATGACTTAGACTTGCTCCCCCTAAATGTGTGCAATCCCTTTAAAGTATAGTTGCTTTGGAATGCATGGGCACACATATAGTAGAAGGGATATAATGAGTCATGTGTATCTTGGCTATATGCATCAAATATGTATGAATGAGTTGCATCCTTGTTCAAGACTTCACTCTTGCAAACAATATGTGCAAGAAGCAAGAGATCATCTTGATCAAAGATATGATGCATATAGTTACCTTGAGTTCTTGAGCATTCTAGTAGTAGAAACACACTTGAGAAAACAAAGTTAGGCAACACAAGAGTATTCTACCAATCAAAAGCAATAGAGCTCAATAGTACCAAGATGTGGAGAACATATAGAAGATAGTATTCCTTAAGATTGATATGTCTCCAAGATCATTTAGAACTTTCTCCCCTAGATATGAAATAGTAGGTCATCCTCTCCCTCTGAATCTTAGCATTTAGATATTGGGATTGGATAGGGTGAGAAAATTCTAACATGAGAATAACAAATGAAACAGACATATTTTTCTCCCCCCACTTTGGTATTCTCCCCTTGTCTATATAAGTATAAACTCTGATATTCTCCTCCCCCCCTTGATTATATCTCCCCCTTTGCATAAGCATGTATCCCCCCTTTAGCTTTTGAAGCTTTGGTACTTCTCCCCCTTTGGCATTAATTTCCAAAAAGGTCCATACATAGGGTCAAATACATGGATCATCGATTAAGAAGGGATCCTTGAGAACAAGGGTCATGGAATGTAGGGTTCATAGAAATGAAGATTATAGAGAGCATCAAAACTGAGAGAATTATTGAAAATAATTTCTCCCCCTTTGACTTATTTGAGAGCTTGTAAGACTTCTCCTCCTGTGAGTTAGGGATCCTAGAATAGAGTTTCTCCCCCCTTTTTTTTAAATGAGGGATCATCGAAAAAATGAAAATGTCACTTGTAGGATCACGAAGGAAATAAAAATTTACCTAACATGAACACAGACTAGAGAAGATATCAAATCGGTGGCTCCGAGACAAACAAGTCGGTGGAACCGAGGTGTTGTTATGCAGCTTATCTGCTAAATCGGTGACACCGAATGGTTTGAGTCGGAGGCTCCGAGGGGAAAACAGAATTTGGCAATGTTTTAGAAACTTGCAAATGAGTTTTGAAAAACTTGTAAAAAAGTGTCAGAAGGATCTTCAAAGAAAATGCAAAAGACTTTACAAAGAGACATCAACTAGAGAAGATTTGAGTGGTTCCAAGAAATCTTGCAAATAGAGAATGAACCAAACAAGATACTTAATCTAGATGATGGGCGGTGACTAGGTCACCTATATTAGAGTATATTGACTTAGGAACCAAGCAAGAATACTTGATCATAGGTCATACTCATCATTAAGCTCAAAATGGGGTTACCATTTTTCGATTAATCATTTTAATGTTTTCATATCACTTGAGTTGCTTTATCTCATATCTTGGAGTAAAGCATTTTCAAGTATATGAGTACATACCTTTGAGTGATGTGATGACGTGGTTTGTAGGTGAACTTGTTGAGGATGCTCAAGGTTGATGAAGTTCATCTTGAGTTGGGAGCAATCCTTCTTGTTTTGGTACACTTATCACCTACATAAGTTAGTCATGCAAGGAAGAACATGACATGACACGATACCAATTGTGAAATTCAAATAAGTGTCAAGGATATGTTTTGTTGTCCTCTTCCTTCCATCATCAAGAGGGGTTGTGGATACTTGGTCATAACAAGATTGCTTATGATTGGAGTTGATGGCAATCTTGTGAAGTGTTGTTCTTCCAAGTACCTACAAAATGTTAGATGCAATACAAGGGAGCATAGAATTCCATGGTGTAAGATAATATGTCAAGTGTATCATGGAAGTATCATGTAAGCTCATGCCCTTGCATGCAACCGAGTGAGTCTAGCTAAAGTTTGAAGCGTCAAGGATGTTCAACTCACTCCTCAAGTGACAAAACACTTTCTCATCAAGTGGCTTAGTAAATATATCGGCCAATTGTTTGTTGGTACGAACATGCTTAAGATTAATATCTCCTTTGGCAACATGATCACGAATGAAATGATGTCGAACTTGAATATGCTTAGTTCGAGAATGTTGCACATGATTATGACCAATTTTAATAGCACTTTCATTGTCACAAAGTAATGGAACTTTTTTCACATGGATTCCATAATCCTTAAGCGTTTGTGTCATCCATAGTAATTGTGCACAACATGATCCAGCAGCAATATACTCAGCTTCGGCTGTAGATAGAGATACCAAGTTTTGTTTCTTGGAGGACCAAGACACAAGAGATCTACCAAGAAATTGACATGTACCCGAGGTGGATTTTCTATCAACCTTGTCGCCGGCATAGTCCGAATCGGAATAGCCAACAAGGTTAAAGGAAGATCCCTTGGGATACCAAATGCCAAAGTTTGGTGTTTGTATCAAATATCTCACAATACGTTTCACGGCCAAAAGATGACACTCTTTAGGTGCAGCTTGATATCTAGCACACATGCAAACACTAAGCATAATATCGGGACGGGAGGCACATCGATATAGCAATGAACCAATCATAGATCGATAAACCTTTTGATCAACCGGTTCATCCTCCTTGGTAAGATCAACATGTCCACTAGTAGGCATAGGAGTTTTCATACCTTTACACTCTTGCATGTTGAACTTCTTGATCAAGTCCTTAGTACACTTGGTTTGAGAGATGAAAGTTCCTTCTCTTGTTTGCTTGATTTGCAAACCAAGAAAGAATTTCAGCTCACACATCATGGACATCTCATACTTCTCGGACATCAACATTCCAAATCTTTCACTAAATTGTGGGTTAGTAGATCCAAAGATAATATCATCCACATAGATTTGGCACACAAATAATTCACCATTAACTCTCTAAGTGAATAAGGTTGCATCAATTTTACCAATTTCAAAACCTTTTTCAATGAGAACTTCGTTAAGCATTTATACCAAGCACGTGGGGCTTGCTTAAGACCATAAAGAGCTTTACGAAGCTTGTAGACATGATTAGGTTTCTTAGAATTCACAAAACCAGGGGGTTGTTTGACATAGACCTCTTCTTCAATCTCACCATTTAAAAAGGCACTTTTAATGTCCATTTGATAAAGCGTGATATCATGGTGATTAGCATAAGCAAGAAGAATGCGAATAGCTTCATGTTTAGCAACGGGTGCATAGGTCTCACCATAGTCCATACCTTCGACTTGCGTATATCCTTGGGCTACGAGATGCGCCTTGTTGCGTACAACTTGACCGTCTTCATCTTGCTTGTTCCGAAACACCCATTTGGTTCCGATGATGTTGTGCTCGTCCTTGGGCTTCTCCACGAGTGTCCACACTTCGTTCCTCTCGAAGTTGTGAAGCTCTTCATGCATGGCGTTCACCCAATCCGGGTCTTCAAGAGCTTGTTCTACCTTCAAGGGTTCAATGCTAGAGATGAAAGAATAATGCTCACAAAATTAGCTAAGCGAGTTTTAGAGCGAGTGATTCTCCCGGTTTGCATGTCACCAAAGATTTGGTTTAGAGGATGGTTCTTGGTCACTCTTGCTCGAACTCGGGGTAGCTTCGGCTTGTTGGATGGTGGAGCTTCTTCTTCATCATCATCTCCTTCATCTTCGTTGTTGTTGAAGGTGTCATTTCCTTGAGGTGGTGGTGAAGGAGGTTGTAGTGGATCTTCATGATGTACTTCCTCCTCTTCATCTTGTCGTGTACCTCTTGTGGATGCCTCCTTGTCGTGTTGAGGATCACCTTGACGTGAAGTAGGGGCTTCCACTTGAGTTGACGAAGTACTTTCCTTCACCTCCATGGGACGAATCTTGCCGATGGACAAGTCTTGGATAGCTTCCGATGGATCCTTATCTCCTACATCATTTGGCAATTGTTCGACTTGCGAACCATTACATTCATCAAACTTCACATCTACCGTCTCTTTAACTTTTCGAGTGAAGTTGTTGTAGACACGGTAAGTGTGAGAGTTCGATCTGTAACCAAGTAGGAAACCTTCATGATATTTAGGAGCAAATTTAGTACGACGATGCTTATCAATAATGTAGCACTTTGAGCCGAATACCCGAAAGTATCCAACTTGGGGTTTGTTACCGGTGAGTAGCTCGTATGCCGTTTTACTGAGAAGCTTGTGCAAGTAGAGTCGGTTTGTGGCATGACATGCTGTTTCCACGGCTTCTGCCCAAAAGTGTCTTGGCGTCTTGTATTCGTCAAGCATCGTTCTTGCCATCTCAATAAGAGTTTGGTTCTTCCTCTCAACAACTCCATTTTGTTGAGGCGTGTACGTAGCCGAGAACTCATGTGAAACACCTCCTTCGTCAAGAAAGGTATCTACATGGGTGTTCTTGAACTCCGACCCATTATCGCTCTGAACCTTCTTGATCTTCACTTCAAACTGATTTTGCGCTTTGCGAACAAAGTTCTTGAAGGTCTTTTGTACCTGTGACTTATCATCAAGAAAGAATACCCACATAAATCTGGAAAAATCATCAACTATAACTAGACCATAGGAATTTCCACCGAGGCTCTTGTAAGCATTGGGACCAAAAAGATCCATGTGAAGTAACTCGAGTGGTCTCCTAGTAGTCATGATATTTTTTACGGGATGACTTCCACCTACTAGCTTTCCAGCTTGGCAAGCACTACAAAGTCTATCTTTTTCAAAGATAACATCTTTAACACCAAGTATATGATCACCTTTGATAAGCTTGTCTAGATTACGCATGCCAACAAGTCCTAGCCTTCTATGCCATAGCCAACCTTTAGATGATTTTGCAATAAGACAAGTATGAGGTTTGGATCTCTTAGTGAAATCGACAATATATAGATCACCTCTACGGAAACTGGTAAAGACCATATTATGATTATCTTGACGAAACACTTGGCAATCTACTTTCGTGAATAGCACATTAAAACCAAAGTCAGCAAGTCTAGATACGGAAAGAAGATTGTAGCCAAGGGATTCAACAAGCATGACGTTTTGAATTGAGCTTTCATGGGATATGGCCACCTTACCAAGACCAAGTACCTTACCCTTGGAGTTGTCTCCAAAAGTTACATACCTTCACGGTCCATGGTTTGGTGTGATCTCTTCAAACATGTCTCTATCTCCGGTCATATGATCGGTGCATCCACTATCGAGAATCCAATCTTTTCCTCCGGACATGTAATCCTTGAAGTTTGCCATGAGACTTAGATTCTTCATGATCTTCTCATGCTCGATGTCGAACAACTCATCTTCATCATAGTAGCCATGTTCCACATTATCATCATCAAGTGGGAAATCCTCGTCACAAGGAACAAGAAATTCGTTAGTGTTGTGATCATGACAATGTTCAAACTTATGAATTCGAATGGCTTCTACAATGATGTTCTTGATAGTTATGACATCTCCTTTAGCACGCATGAGGTCTCTAAGCTCAAATAGATAGTCATCAAACTTGGGATCACTAGGCATCATTTTGTGAAAGACAATAGTCTTGTGAAGAATTTCATCAAGATTACTCCATGAATAACTTGGATATCATTTCTCCAAGTCATTCCACAAAGTATAAGCACATTCAAAATTCTTCATTTGATTAAGCACAATTCTAGGCAATCCTCTAATGATAAGATTAACAGTTCTAAGATTGCATAGCATATCAATTTCCTCTTCGTGTGTGGGATGTAAAGGATCAATGGGAGGTGCATAGGGGTACTTAACATACTTGCTCAAATGAAATTTATTGAATAGCTCAAGCATCTTATATTTCCATTGACTATAGTACTCCCCATCAAGAATAGGCACTCTACAACTCAAACTTCCCGAACTAGACACATCCATCTTCCTCCACGGTGATGAAACCGTTGCAATGGAGACCAATGCTCTGATACCACTTGTGGGATCACTAGAAGTGTGTGTCTAGAGGGGGGGGGGGTGAATAGACTACTTGCAAGAATTAAAAACCTAAACTTTTCCCAAGTTAATTAGTTGGCAGATTTTAGCAATTATAGCAAGTCTAGCACACCTTACACATGCAAGTCAACAAGTATGGCAGCGGAAAGTAAAGACATTGCACATGGAAGTAAACAGTTGAGATAGGGAGATCAAACGAATGAGGGACACGAAGATTTTTCCCGTGGTTCCGATAGGTGGTGCTATCGTACGTCCACGTTTATGGAGTCTTCAACCCACGAAGGGTAACGGTCGCGAGATTCCACGGAGGGCTCCACCCATAAGGGTCCATGAAGTAGCAACCTTGACTATTCCATAACGGCTTCCGTCCACGAAGGACTAGCCTCACTATGGGCAGATCTTCACGAATTAGGCGATCTCCTTGCCGTACAAACTTCTTGGTTCAACTCCACAACATGAAGTAGGAGGCTCCCAAGCGACACCTAACCAAATCTAACAGGCACCACCCTCCAAAAGGTAATAGGCTCGGTAATGTCGATGAACTCCTTGCTCTTGTGCTTCAAGATGATAGAATCCTCAACACACAAGCACTCTCTCACAGATTTGGCTATGGTGGAAGAGATTGATTTGGTGGAAAGCAACTTGGGGAGGCTAGATATCAAGATTCATATGGTAGGAATGGAATAGCTTGATCTCAACACATGAGTAGGTGGCTCTCTCTCAGAAAATAGGATGGGGCAAGTATGGAATAGTTCTGAGTGCTTCTCTTTCGAGTGGGTGGTGGTGAAGGGGTATATATAGGCATCCCCAAAAATCCAACCGTTACACCTAAAGTGACCAACTCGGTGACACCGAAGTGACCAAAAGGCTGTAACTTTTGAATCTCGGTGAGACCGATACATAACTTTCGGTGGTACCGATTAAGTGACCAACGGTCAGATTGCACAACTCGGTGACGCCGATTCTCACGTCTCGGTGGTACCGATTCTTGACCATGGCTGACCAGAGAGTTGGTCCAGAAACTCGGTGGGACCGATTCACAAAACTCGGTGGTACCGATTCTTGTGAATGGCTAACCAGGGAGTTGGTCCAAAAACTCGGTGAGACCGACTGGCAAAACTCGGTGGTACCGAAGACTGAAAATAGCTAAACAGAAAGTTGGCAACTGAACTCGGTGGCACCGATGCAGAATCGGTTGCACCGAATGGCTAGGGTTTGGCATGGGTCTGCCTGAGTTTGGGAATCGGTGGGACTGAGTGGGAATTGTTGGTTGCATCGATTTTGGATGTTTGGCTTGGACAGACTTTTGTGGAAGAGTTTGGGGGTGTTTTTGGTGACTATCACTTGTGCACGCGGAGCATCTTGTTCACCAACAGTACCTTACCCCCTTTTAATAGTATTGGCTTTCCTATGGACTCAAAGTGATTTCTCACAAAGTAAAATGTAGAGTCCTCTTGCTTGAAGGTTTGCCAATTCATTTACTTGCATCTTGGGGTTTCTCCACAATCCTTTTGCCAACCCTCACTGTGGACTTTATTTGAAATACACTAGGTAAAAGTATTAGTCCAAGAGACAATGTATGTTGTCATGAATTATCAAAACCACCAAGGGAGCACATTGTGCTTTCAAGTCCCAAAATGAAAAAGAAATTTACTTTATGTTGTCAAATAATAAATTCCTTGGAAAGTGTTGGTATGGAAGGCAACCGTGGATACGGCTAGCCATGGATTGTGAAAGAATGGTGGAAAAAGAAATAAACTTTATTTTCTGTCTGGGAACCGCCTATGATGTATCTAACATGGAAAGTATTGAGAACTACTCGGTCGTTTTCGTTGACAGGAAAGGCATGCCACCCAAAATATTTCTCTCTCTTAATTTAAGCTTTGAGCTCTGGCACCTGATACGTCTCCAACGTATCTATAATTTTTGCTTGTTCCATGCTGTTATATTGTCATTCATGGATGTTTTACAATAACTTTATAGCAACTTTATATCATTTTTTGGGACTAACCTATTGACATAGTGCCAAAGTGCCAGTTGCTGTTTTTCCTTGTTTTTTTACTTCGCAGAATATCAGTACCAAACGGAGTGCAATCGCGACGACACTTTTTGGATATTTTTTCTGGACCAGAAGATACCCAGTGGGCCAATGAAGTGCCAGAGAGGTGGGCTGTGGAGAGCACAACCCACCAGGGCGCGCCAGGGGGCCCCCGATGCGCCTTGATGGGTTGTGCCCTCCATGGAACCCCTCTCCACCGCCTCTGATGCCTATAAATATCCAAATATTCATAAAACCCTAGGGGAGTCGATGAAAAACACATCCAGATACCGCAAGTTCCAGAGCCTCAAGATCCAATCTAACACCATCACGGAGGGGTTCATCATCCTCATTGGTGCCTCTCCGATGATGCGTGAGTAGTCCACCATAGACCTACGGGTCCATACGCAGTAGCAAGATGGCTTCCTCTCTCTCTCTCTTGATTCTCAATACAATGGTCTCTTGGAGATCTATTTGGTGTAAACTTTTTCGGTGTGTTTGTTGGGATCCGATGAATTTTGAGTTCATGATCAGTTTCTATCCATGAATATTATTTGTGTCTTCTTTGATCTCTTATATTCATGATTACTTATAGCCTCGTATTTCTTCTTCGAATCTTTGGTTTAGTTAGGCCAACTAGATCGATTTTTCTTGCCGTGGGAAGAGGTGCTTTGTGATGGGTTCGATCTTGCGGTGTCCTTTCCCAGTGACAGAAGGGGTAGCAAGGCACGCATGTATCGTTGCCATTAAGGATACCAAGATGGGATCTATTCCTACATGAATAGATCTTGTCTACATCATGTCATCGTTCTTATTGCATTACTCCATTTTTCCATGAACTTAATACACTAGATGCATGCTGGATAGCGGTCGATGTGTGGAGTAATAGTGGTTGATGCAGGAAGGAGTCGGTCTACTTATCTTGGATGTGATGCCTATATAATGATCATTGCCTTGGATATCGTCATGATTATTTCATCTTCTATCAATTGCCCAACAGTAATTTGTTCACCCATCGTGTGCTATACTCATGAGAGAAGCCACTAGTGAAACATACAGCCCCCGGGTCTACTTTTCCAACATATTGCTTTCCGATCTATCTTTTTGCCTCTTTTGTTTTCAGATCTATTATTCCAAAACCCCAAAAATACCTTGCTGCTCTTTTTATTTTGTGTTCTTGAGAAATGTACCTCTCCAATCTATTACTACCTAATCTATCTTTTTACCGTAGAGAGGTTGACAATCTCTCTTTCGCGTCGGGTTGCAAGTCTTTGTTCTTTGTGTGCAGGTGCTGCTTATTAGGTGGTGGTGATCCTCCTACTGGTTCGATACCTTGGTTTCATAACTGAGGGAAATATTTACCGTCGCTGTGCTGCATCATCCCTTCCTCTTTGGGGAAATACCGACGCAGTCTCAAGCCACGTCACACCTCTACAAATCCCTACTTCCCTCTGCGAAGGGCCTATCTATTTACTTTATGCAATTTTTATTTTTAATTTGAGTCTCCATCTTCTCTTATAAAGCACCAACGAGGGTGCACTATGATCATACTTGTGCATTGGTTGTGGCTAATATTTGAGTGTGTTTCATGAACGGATCAATGATTGAGAATGATGGGCTAGGGATAACTTTCTTTAGTGTTGATATTTTGAAAGACATGGTTGCTTGTTGGTATGCTTGAGTATTAAAGTCTTCATGTCAAGACTAGACTATTGCTTTGAACCATCTAAAAGTCCAAATGTCCATGCTACAAAAGAAAAGAATATGTCATGAACATGTTAGGCAACATTCCACTTCAAAAAATTTGTTTTTATCATTTACCTACACGAGGACGAGTAGGAATTAAGCTTGGCGATGCTGATACGTCTCCAATGTATCTATAATTTTTGATTGTTCCATGTTGTTATATTATCATTCTTGGATGTTTTACAATCATTTTATAGCAACTTTATATTATTTTTTTGGGACTACCTATTGACATAGTGCCAAGTGCCAGTTGATGTTTTTTGCTTGTTATTTACTTTGCAGAATATCAGTACCAAACGGAGTCCAATCGCGATGAAACTTTTTGGAGATTTTTTTTGGACCAGAAGACAACCAGTGAGCCAAAGAAGCACCCGGGGGGAGGCCCGTGGGGCCCAGAAGACACCAGGGCGCGCTAGAGGCCCCCGGCGCGCCCTGGTGGGTTGTGGTGGCCTCGAGAGTCCCCTCCACCGCCTCTGAGCTCTATAAATACCCAAATGTTCCAGAAACCCTAGAGGAGTCGATGAAAAATACTTCCAGCCGCCGCAAGTTTCAGAACCGCGAGATCTAATCTAACACCATCACGGAGGGGTTCATCATCCTCATTGGTGCCTCTCCGATGATGCGTGAGTAGTCCACCATAGACCTACGGGTCCGTAGGCAGTTGCTAGATGGCTTTCTCTCTCTCTTTTGATTCTCAATACAATGGTCCCTTGGAGATCTATTTGATGTGATGACTTTTTGCGGTGTGTTTGTTGGGATCCGATGAATTTTGAGTTCATGATCAGTTTCTATCCATGAATATTATTTCCGTCTTCTTTTGATCTCTTATATGCATGGTTACTTATAGCCTCGTATTTCTTCTTCGAATCTTTGGTTTTGTTATGCCAACTAGATCAATTTTTCTTGCCATGGGAAGAGGTGCTTTGTGATGGGTTTGATCTTGCGGTGTCCTCTCCCAGTGACCGAAGGGGCGGCGAGGCACGCATGTATCGTTGCTATTAAGGATAACAAGATGGTGTCTATTCCTACATGAATAGATCTTGTCTACATCATCTCATCATTCTTATTGCATTACTCCGTTTCTCCCATGAACTTAATACACTAGATGCATGATGGATAGCGGTCGATGTGTGGAGTAATAGTAGTAGATGCAGAATCGTTTCGGCCTACTAATCTTGGACGTGATGCCTATATAATGATCATCGCCTTGGATATCGTCATGATTATTTGATCTTCTATCAATTGCCCGACAGTAATTTGTTTACCCACCGTGTGCTATACTCATGAGAGAAGCCACTAGTGAAATCTACGGCCCCCGGGTCTACTCTTTCAACATATTGCTTTCCGGTCTATCTTTTGCCGCTTTTGTTTTCAGATCTATTATTCCAAAATCCCAAAAATACCTTGCTGCACTTTTTATTTGCTTCTTTTATTTTGTGTTCTTCTGCGATCTATTTATCCAATCTACTACAATCTAATCTATCTTTTTACCGTGGAGAGATTGACAACCTCTCTTACGCGTCGGGTTGCAAGTATTAGTTCTTTGTGTGCAGGTACCGTTTACATAGTGTCGCGTGGTTCTCCTACTGGTTCGAGAACCTTGGTTTCATATCTGAGGGAAATACTTACCGTAGCTATGCTGCATCATCCCTTCCTCTTTGGGGAAATACCGATGCAGTCTCAAGCCACGTTAGATCTCCACGGTGTCGAGGCGGTCTCGGTGGACAAGTGAGCGGGGCGAGGGGTGGCCGGTGGCCGTGAGGCTCACGGCGGTGCGGTCATGGCCTCTTCGGCCATGGCGAGAGGCGAGCGAGGGAGAGGCGAGGGGGAGGAATGGATGGATCGGCTCGATCGGGACGGCAGCTACGAGGTTATCCACGGCCTCCACACAGGCTAGCATGCAGGAGGTGGCCGGGGCACGTGCCTGCGCGCGGCGACCACGCGCGCGCGTCCTTCTGGCGCGGGGAAGACGACGATTGGCTGAACAGGTAGGTTTCCCTTTTCTAATTTCTGGTTTTGTTTTTCTATTTTTCTGTACTCTGTTTTATTTAGTAAAAATACTAAACCACTTTTAAAACTTCTGAAATAAATTGTGGGCACTATTTGAATTGTTCCAAAGGCCCTCAAATGTTTTCAGAATTTTTGGAGCATTCAAAATATTTATAGCAGTTAAATGCCCCAATTCAAATACAATATGAATTAATTCAAAATTCCAAAAGTGTCCTAGAATTGTGTGCATCATTTTTAAGAGGTTTTCACCTTTTTAAAAAATCATGGACTTTTCTGAGTGCCATTTTGGATTCATTGAAAAAGCTTTTTTTTGCACCTAATTGAATTTCATTTGGTGCTTGGGTTTATCAATCCCCATTTCAAATTCATTTGAATTTTATCATGATGACATGAATGATCACAATGCAACTACTTACAAGCAATTATTCTAGGGCTATGACAACTCAACCCCACTAAACAAGAATCTCGTCCCGAGATTCAGGCGTAGGGTAAGAGGAACATGGGACACTAAACTATCACAAACTTCATGATCCAATTTCCCTTCTTGAAGATGTTGATTCATTGCATCATGTTGATCTTGACATCTTTGCTTTGGAAGCTTCACCCAACACGACGACAAGGGACGGAAAGAAACGGAAGACGGAGGTTCAATTGGTAGGCAACTGTTCCACGCTTAAGTTGCCCTTGATACCATAACGAGACATCTTAGGAAAGGTGACTCGTAGAGTTATTCCCTTAAGTGGCAAAAATAATTACTTTTGATCCAGAGATCATTGGAACTCTTCATACCAGGCTAAGGCAATTTACAAATGATCGTTTGAAGAAATTCGAAAGAATGGCATACTCAGCTTGGAAAAAGAATAACTTCTAGAATAAGTCATATGAAATTCTCATGGGGAAGTGGCTAATGTTGCTGATACAAGATACTATAATAGTAGGTCTTTCGGCTAGGTGCGTTAGCCACGACATCACTTACTAGGTTACAAAGACCAATATTATAATCCTTGGGAAACGTTCCAACCATCATATCTGCCCGAGATTCAGAACTGGTTGGTTATAGGATATTTCGGACTCAACATATCTGAAAAGGAAGGTTTGCAACATAAATCGATGAGACGGTGTTGCGAGATTCTCGGGAAAGGAACTACGGAAGCTAACTCCAAAACATGAGCTGGGTTGCAAGACTCACGGGGACACACTGCCCAAGGCAAACATGACCATATAGAAATCTTACAACAAAACAGTATCGAGTTCTGGGTGAGATCCATCATCGAGGATATTGAAGTCCTTGCATAAGGCATGCTCTTAGGAAGAACTTGTTTTCCTTGAACAACCAATCAGTGGCTTGGTGTGCTAGGAGATACATATGGAATGGAGGTTGCAAGTCTACCAAACCATATAACACTTCGCACGTGCATGACTGACTATCTGAGTTACAAGTTTGGTATGGATTTAAGACAATGTGGAAATTGTTTCACAACTCATGCCACCTGGACCACCACAGTGTAACGGTGTATCCGAACGCCATAGCCATACTTTATTGGATATGGTGCATTCTATGATGTCTCTTACCGATTTGCCACTTTTGTTTTGGGGTTATACATTAGATACAAGTACATTCACTTTAAATAGGGCACCATCTAAGTCTATTGAGACGACACCGTATGAATTATGGTTTGGTTACGTGGCTTGAGACTGCGTCGGTATTTCCCCAAAGAGGAAGGGATGATGCAGCACAGCGACGGTAAGTATTTCCCTCAGTTATGAAACCAAGGGTATCGAACCAGTAGGAGGATCACCACCACCCAATAAGCAGCACCTGCACACAAACAACAAATACTTGCAACCCGATGCGAAAGAGAGGTTGTCAATCTCTCTACGGTAAAAAGATAGATTAGGTAGTGATAGATAGGAGAGATAGATCTCTCAAGAACACAAAATAAAAAGGGCAAATCAAAAGTGCAGGCATATATTTTTGGGTTTTTGGAATAATAGATCTGAAAACAAAAGTGGCAAAAAGATTGATCGGAAAGCAATATGTTGGAAAAGTAGACCCGGGGGCCGTAGGATTCACTAGTGGCTTCTCTCATGAGTATAGCACGCGGTGGGTGAACAAATTACTATTGGGCAATTGATAGAAGATCAAATAATCATGACGATATCCAAGGCGATGATCATTATATAGGCATCACGTCCAAGATAAGTAGACCGACTCCTGCCTGCATCTACCACTATTACTCCACACATCGACCGCTATCCAGCATGCATCTAGTGTATTAAGTTCATGGAAAAACGGAGTAATGCAATAAGAACGATGACATGATGTAGACAAGATCTATTCATGTAGGAATAGACCCCATCTTGTTATCCTTAATGGCAACGATACATGCGTGCCTTGCTGCCCCTTCTGTCATTGGGAAAGGACACCGCAAGATCGAACCCATCACAAAGCACCTCTTCCCATGGCAAGAAAAATCGATCTAGTCAGCCTAACTAAACCAAAGATTCGAAGAAGAAATACGAGGCTATAAGTAATCATGCATATAAGAGATCAAAGACGACTCAAATAATATTCATGGATAGAAACTGATCATGAACTCAAAATTCATCGGATCCCAACAAACACACCGCAAAAGTTTACATCAAATAGATCTCCAAGATACCATTGTATTGAGAATCAAAAGAGAGAGAGGAAGCCATCTAGCTACTGCCTACGGACCCGTAGGTCTATGGTGGACTACTCACGCATCATCGAAGAGGCACCTATGAAGAAGATGAACCCCTCCGTGATGGTGTTAGATTGGATCTTGAGGGTCTGGAACTTGTGGCGGCTGGATGTGTTTTTCGTTGACTCCCCTAGGGTTTTCTGAATATTTGGGTATTTATAGGCATCAGATGTTAGGGAACGTTGCATGGGAAACAAAAAATTTCCTACGCACACGCAAGATCTATCCATGGTGATGAGCATCTACGAGAGGGAGAGTGGATCTACATACCCTTGTAGATCGCTAAGAGGGAAGCGTTAAGAAACGCGGTTGATGTAGTCGAACGTCTTCGCGATCCAAATCGCCGAGCGTCCCGCGATCCAATCACGATCTGTCCTGATCTAGCACCGAACGGACGGCACCTCTGCGTTCAGCACACGTACAGCTCGATGACGATCTCCGCCTTCTTATTCCAGCTAGAGGGAGCGGAGAGGTAGATGAGTTCTTCGGCAGCGCGACAGCGCGGCGGTGGTGGTGGTGGAACTATTCCAGCAGGGCTTCGCCTAAGCGCCGCTGAAACTAGAGGATTTGATCTATCGGGGAGAGAGGGCTGCACCGTGGCTTGGGTTTCTTGTGCTGCTGCCCTCTCTCCCCTCTAGTATATATAGGAGGGAGGGGAGGGTCTGGCCGACCTAGGGAACCTCCTAGGAGTCGGCCGAAGGAGGTGGAGGTGGAGGAGTCCACCTCCAATCCTACTCCTAGTAGGATTCCTTCCCTTCCCCACTTGGACTTTCCTTTCCCCAAAATTCCAGCCGCATAGGCCCACTTGGGCTGGCCGCCCAGCCCATCAGGGGCTGGTGCACCACCCTAAGGCCCATGTGGCCCTCTTGGGGTGTGGTGGGTCCACTTGGTGGACCCCCGGAACCCATTCGTCACTCCCGGTACACTGCCGGAAATGCCCAAAACTTTTCCGGAGTTCAAACACCACTTTCCTATATATCAATCTTTACCTCCGGACCATTCCGGAGCTCCTCGTGACGTCCGGGATCTCACCCGAGACTCCGAACAACCTTCGGTCACCAACATATATAACTCAACTATACCGAAACGTCACCGAACCTTAAGTGTGCAGACCCTGCGGGTTCGAGAACTATGTAGACATGACCGAGACACCTCTACGGTCAATAACCAATAGCGGGACCTGGATGCCCATATTGGTTCCTACATATTCTACGAAGATCTTTATCGGTTGAACCTCTATGTCAAGGATTCAGTTAATCCCGTACGCTGTTCCCTTTGTTCTTCGGTATGTTACTTGCCCGAGATTCGATCGTCGGTATCTCTATACCTAGTTCAATCTCGTTACCGGCAAGTCTCTTTACTCGTTCCGTAATACAAGATCCCGTGGCTAAAACTTTAGTCACATTGCTTGCAAGGCTTGTTGTGATGTTGTATTACCGAGTGGGCCCCGAGATACCTCTCCGTCACACGGAGTAACAAATCCCAGTCTTGATCCATGCCCACTCAACAGACACCCTCGGAGATACCTGTAGAGCATCTTTATAGTCACCCAGTTACGTTGCGACGTTTGATACACACAAGGTACTCCTCCGGTGTCAGTGAGTTGCATGATCTCATGGTCATAGGAACAGATACTTGACATGCAGAAAACTATAGCAATAAACTGACACGATCATATGCTACGTTCATAGTTTGGGTCTTGTCCATCACATCATTCTCCTAATGATGTGATCCTATTATCAAATGACATCTCATGTCTATGGCTAGGAAACCTTGACCATCTTTGATCAACAAGCTAGTCTACTAGAGGCATACTAGGGACACAGTGTTGTCTATGTATCCACACATGTATCAGTGTTTCCAATTAATACAATTATAGCATGGATAATAAACGATTATCATGAAAAAGGAAATATAATAATAACTACTTTTATTATTGCCTCTAGGGCATATTTCCAACATCAGAGGCGGTGGAGGGGTCCCCATGGAGGGCACAACCCATCAGGGTGCGCCGGGAGCCCCCAGGCACGCCCTGGTGGGTTGTGGCCTCTACAGACCACCTCTCTGGCACTTCTTTGGCCCACTGGGTGTCTTCTGGTCCAAAAAAATCTCCAAAAAGTTTCGTCGCGATTGGACTCCGTTTGGTACTGATATTCTGCGAAGTAAAAAACAAGCAAAAATAGCAACTGGCACTTTGGCACTATTTCAATAGGTTAGTCCCAAAAAATGATATAAAGTTGCTATAAAATGATTGTAAAACATCCAAGAATTATAATATAACAGCATGGTACAAGCAAAAATTATAGATACATTGGAGACGTATCAACATCCCCAAGCTTAATTCCTACTCGTCCTCGAGTAGGTAAATGATAAAAACAGAATTTTTGATGTGGAATGCTGCCTAACATGTTCATCTCATATTTTTTCTTTTGTAGCATGGACATTTGGACTTTTAGATGATTTAAAGCAATAGTATAGTTTTAACATAATGACTTCAATACTCAAGCATGCCAACAAGCAACCATGTCTTTTCACAATATCAACACTAAAGAAAGTTATCCCTAGCCCATCATGCTCAATCATTGATCCATTCATGAAACACACTCAAATATTATCTATACCCAATGCTCAAGTATGATCATAATGCCCCCTAGTTGGTGCTTTACAAGAGAAGATGGGGACTCAAAATAAAAATTGCATAAAGTAAATAGATAGGCCCTTCGCTGAGGGAAGTAGGGATTTGTAGAGGTGCCAGAGCTCAAAGTTTTAAATTGAGAGAGAAAAAATATTTGGGGTGGCATGCCTTTCCCGTCAATGAAAACGTAAAAGTAGCTCACAATACTTTCCATGCTAGATATATCATAGGCGGTTCCCAAACAGAAAATAAATTGTATTCCTTTTTCCACCATTCTTTCACATTCCATGGCGGGCCGTATCTACGGTTGCCTTCCATACCAACACTTTCCAAGGAATTTATTATTTGACAACATAAATTAAATATTTTTTCTTTTTCATTTCGGGAATGGGCATCCCTATTACCTCCGCACTCTCGTGCAATGACAAGTGAATAAACACTCATCTTGAGAATAACACATCTAGCATGGAAAAATTTTGGACACTCCCCACCGTTTCATGAGCGGTAGCACACAAAAGAGAAGTTTATTTTGAAAATTAGAGATGGCACATACAAATTTGCTTGGAACGGCATGGAAATACCACATATAGGTAGGTATGGTGGACTCATAAGGCAAAACGTGGTTTAAGGATTTTGGATGCACAAGTAGTATTTCTACTTAGTACACATGGAGGCTAGCAAAAAGATTGAGAAGCAACCAAACCAAGAAACAAAAATTCACATAAGCGAGCATTGAGCATAACTAACACTGAATAATGCACCACAAGTAGGATGTAATTTCATTGCATGACTATTGAGTTTCGTACTTGCATAGGGAATCACAAACCTTAACATCAATATTCCTACTAAAGCATAATTACTCATTAACATGACTCACATATTACTATCATCATGTCTCAAAACTATTACAAAGAATCAAGTTTAATTTGTCCAATGATCTTCATGAAAGTTTTTATTATATCCTCCTTGGATATCTATCATTTTGGGACTAGTTTCAAATATTGCCATTGCTTTTGATAAGCTCAAACAAATTTAAGTGAAGCACATGAGCATGAAGATTTCATCTCTCAAAATAATATAGGTGAAGCATGAGAGGATTTCTTCAAAATTTAATAACTCTCAAATTAATCTAAGTGAAGCTTGAGAGTATTTCTACAAAAATTCCCAAGCACACCGTGCTCAAAAATATATAACTGAAGCACTAGAGCAATTCTATAGCTCAAAAAGTTTAAGTGAAGCACATACAGCAATTCTAATAAATCATAGCATAATTTTGGCTCTCCCAAATAGGTGTGTCCAGCAAGGATACAAGTGACAAACTAACAAGCAAAGCAAGCAAAGACTCAAATGATACAAGACGCTCCAAGCAAAACTCATGATATGTGACGAATAAAAATATAGCTCCAAGTAAAATACCGATGGTCGTTAGAAGAAAGAGGGGATGTCACTCGGGGGCATCCCCAAGCTTATTTGCTTGTTTCTCCTTGGATATTATCTTGGGGCTGCTGTAGCATCCCCAAGCTTAGGCTCTTTTCACTCCTTATTCCTTCATCCATCATGATCTCACCCAAAACTTGAAAACTTCAGTCACACAAAACTCAACAAAATTCTTTGTGAGATCCGTTAGTATAATAAAGCAAATCACTACTTTAGGTGTTGTTGCAAACCCATTCATATTTTATTATTGCATTGTACCTACTGTATTTTAACTTTACCATGGCTCATATCCTTCAATATAACCCATAGATTCATCAAAACAAGCACACAATGCAACGAAAACAAAATCTGTCTTAAACAGAACGGTATGTAGTAATCTGTACTCTAACCATACTTCTGTAAATCTAAAAATTCTGAAACATTAGGACAACGTAACTAATTTGTATAGAAACATTGTGTTAAAATTTCAGCTCAAGTTCACCTTCCAGTAAAAAATGACAATTCAAACACTGGATGCAAAGTTTCTGTTTCAGATTTAGCATCGCTTCTACTCATCTTATGAATCATCCTAAATGCTCTACTTGGCACAAACACTAAATAAACCATAAAAACACAATCATAACAGAGGCATAATTGTGTCAACACTCAAAAAAAGAAAGGAAAAAGCAAAAATAAATTTATTCATTGGGTTGCCTCCCAACAAGCGCTATCGTTTTACGCCCATAGCTATGCATAACGCATAGTTTCAAGTATTATCATCTTTGTTTTTCGTAGAGGTGTTTTTGTCAAGAGGTTTTGCAAATAAAACTTGGAACACATCATCCATAATAACCTTAGCATTATCAAGTTGTCCCTCTACGTACCCCCTTTGATTCCCGGCCACAATCCAAGAATATTGTTGGTTAACATCATTGAAAACTTGATGGATCATGTCTAAAACAGGAACTTCCTTTTTGCGATTCTCATCGAAAATTTGATTATTTCCAAGCAAATATCTCATCATGTAATCACTATTGTAGAGGATCTCCCCTATTACCGGTTTTTCACGGCTCATACCATAAAAACAAAAAATCTCCCTAGCTTCCCGTACTA
The DNA here is from genome assembly GCA_039707655.1 of Elymus sibiricus. NCBI lineage: Eukaryota > Viridiplantae > Streptophyta > Magnoliopsida > Poales > Poaceae > Elymus > Elymus sibiricus. The sequence goes on along the minus strand of CM077667.1, from coordinate 351,411,872 downwards.
TGTGATCAAATTCATACATGAGAAAAAGGGCAGCTTACTTCTTAGCCTTGGGATTCTTAATGCCGGATAGCTCATAAAACAATCTTTGCAAGGTAGGATGGGTACGGATAAACCTATTTTCAAGTTTCGGAACTAGCGCTGAAATAGCTTCGCATAAGTTTTAGTTCTTTTTAGTATAGGAGTATCATCAAGAGACAAATTTCCAACGCAATTGAAAAATTCTTGGATAGTTTCTTTTCCTATAACGTTCCTGATGAGGATGCCTATCCTGGGTAGGGTCATAGACCTGACATCCTAGGCCCACCGTTTGGTTCCACGTCAGCATCGAACCTCAGAAGAAGAAGAAGTGCACTCGGTACAATCTGAAAGGTTCACTCGGACATACCTGAAGACGCACTCGGACGGCTACGTCCGCACTCGGTCAATGAAAGCTCAACAGTCCAGGAGACGTAATGTTGAGCTATATGAAGAGACATCCTCCGGGATTGATTAGTCAGACATTACCAGTAACGTATTAGTTAAAGTGGCAGTTTCTGTAACTAGCCTTAACTAGCATTCAATGCAGCGCTCAGCCGGTGGTGGCGCACTCTATATAAGCCACCCCCGGGCGCAGTAGCAGGGTTCCGACATCTGTACTCCCATATACACCCATAAGCTAAGAAACACCAGCCTCAGGGCTCGAGACGTAGGGCTTTTACCACTTCCGAGTGGGGCCTGAACTCGTATACTTCCGAGTGTCACACCTGAGCCGTAGTTAGACAACGCCCCTTCATTCCTACCCCTAGTTCTATTGTCAGGGACATTCCCACGACAGTTGGCGCCCACCGTGGGGCTGCGCATCTAGCGAATTCCGGCGCAGGTGGAATTTCCATCTTTCGGTTCATCATGAACACCTTCGGCGGCGAGATCTTCTTCGGGTCGCTCAAGTTCGCCGTCGACGACTCGGCGTGGTTGCAGGAAGCTCCGCTGGACGCGGAGGCGCTGCCTGCTCGCGGCGCCGTGCACTTTAGCGCGGCGACGTTCATAGTTCTTCTCCGGCAACCGTCCACACCGTATCGGCTTGTCTCCCCTTCGCATCTCGCGGCATTCCACCGGCGTTCCGGGCGCTCCAGGCTACAGCGTTGGATCAAACACGCTGTAGCGGCGCAGGCTGCGGGACAGCGAACGGCTACGCACGAAGTCGACGAGGCTGTTCACTGCTTATTCTCTTCTTCGAGTGATGACTCTCCCGATGCTGCCGATGTCGAGAGCAGCGGGGATGTAGCTGAGGTCTTCATGGCCGGGCCGTCCCGTGACGATGTGCCTCCGAGGCACTCGGCCGGAGGCGCCCGTGATCGAGACGGCGGTCATCGTGACGCCAGTACCGACGGGTACGTCCCCCGACCGCTCACTCGGGAGCAACGAGAGGAACTCAGGTGCAGAAATGACGAGGTTCTTCAGACTCCTGTTGCGGGGAACACCCCCGAGCAGATAGCCCTTGAGGCTGCTCGCCATGCCACTCTGGCTGAGCGCGAGCGCCTCGAGCGGCTACAACAGTCACTCGACGAGCGTGCGGCGAGGGATTTACCCAGTTCGAGCCGTAGCCGCCGCCAGTTAACATTCACAAAGGAACGTCCGTACACCATCCCAACGATGCGTACCCCTTTGATGAACCTAGCCGCGGCCACTCGGATTGCTGATTCGATCCAGCCGTCCAATTCGGCGGCAGGCGAAGGCATTCGGCAGATCCAGGCACTGCTGAAGACCGCCCTTCAGCAAAATTCAGAGATATCACAGTCTCACCAACGCATTCACAACGAATCCACTCGGGCAGACACTGTGCAGTCAGCTCACAGTCCTCATGTGCCGAGAAGAGACCCGCGGACTCCTCCTCATCCGAGAGGCCAGTACAGAGGACGCGGATGTGATGACCGTGATTTCAATCGGACTCCCCCTCCGAGGGGTGGCCCGCATGGTCAACGTCCGTATGACGGGGGCTATCCACTCGGGAGAAACCGTGAGCGGAGCCCTGTCAGACACAGGGGCTATGACGCCCGATCAGACATCACTCAGCGGGTGGTCGATCGCAACAGGTATGACAGAGATCGAGCTAGTGGTTGGGGAGTTACCGGACTCAGATGTTTCAGCAGATACATTCGGGAGGCAGAGATACCCCCCAACTACCGATTGGCCATAGGGATTGGCAAGTTCAACGGCGAGTCAAAACCAGAGACTTGGCTCGAAGACTATCGAGTCGCCGTTCAAATTGGCGGCGGCAACGATTATGTCGCCATGAAGCATCTTCCGCTCATGTTGGAAGGGTCCGCTCGGGATGGCTAAATCAGTTGCCCCCCAACTGCATTTACTGTTGGGACGACTTGGACCGAGTGTTTGTCAAAAACTTCGAGGGCACTTACAAGCGTCCAGGTGGTGTGACGGAACTCCAGCATTGTGTTCAGAAGAACAATGAGACTCTCCGAGAGTACATTCAGCGCTGGACCACTCTGCATAACACTATGGAGAACGTCACCGAACACCAAGCCGTGTGCGCCTTCAAGGCAGGCACTCGGTATCGGGAGTTAGTTCTAAAGTTCGGCCGGTCTGGGGATCTGTCCCTCAGTCGGGCCATGGAGATCGCGAACAAGTACACCAATGGCGAAGAAGAAGACCGCCTCCGAAGCGGCAAAGCCAGAGCCGGTAACGCCCCTCAATCGGGAGGCAATGCCAGAAAGAATCAGAAGCGCAAAGTTGATGCTTCCGGCAAAGCTGAAGTCGCAGCCGTCCAAGGACAAGGGCAAGGCAAGCCGAAGCCCAAAGAGAAGAAGAAAGAGTGGACTCCCAAGAAGAAGTCCGAGTATAAATCCGACATCCTCGACCAACCGTGCCAAATTCATAGCAAGACGGATGAAGAAGGCAACGTTGTGATTCCGAAGCACACCACTCGGGAATGTCGTCTGCTCAAGCAGGAGATGGGCGCCGAGCCCTCGAGTGAGAAGATCGATGTCGAGGAAGAAGAAGATACTTCCGAGCATCCGAAAATTGACAAGGTCATCAATGTGATTTTTGCCGATGTTGAGAGCAGAAGGCAGCTCAAAGTAATCAATCGGGAGGTCAATATGGTGGTTCCGGCCGTTGCCAAATACCTCGACTGGACGAAGATGCCTATCACCTTCGACCAGTCGGACCATCCGCCCTATATCGCCACCCCTGGGAGGCAAGCGCTGGTCGTCGATCCAGCAGTGGGTGGTGTCCGACTGCGCAAAGTCCTAATGGACGGAGGCAGCGGACTGAATATCATATATGCCGACACGCTCAGTGCAATGGGCATCCCGATGTCCCGATTGAGCAAGAGTAACATGCATTTCCATGGGATAGTCCCTGGCAAGAAGGCCGAATCACTCGGTCAGATCGCGCTGGATGTGGTATTCGGCGACGAGAAGAATTTCCGAAAGGAGAAGCTGACTTTTGAAGTGGTAGATTTCCGCAGTGCGTATCACGCTATCCTGGGTAGGCCAGCCTACGCACGATTCATGGCCAGACCATGTTACGTGTACCTCAAGCTCAAGATGCCAGGGCCTAAAGGCGTGATCACAGTCACTGGCGATCGGATACTCGCCGAAGAGTGCTTGCAGTTGGGAACGAAGATAGCCAGTGAACAACTGCTGGCAGCTGAACTCGAAGGATACAAGAAAGAGGTGGACACGGCTGATTTGCTCAGGTCAAAGCGCCCAGCTTCAGAGTCAGCCTTCCAATCGTCTGGCGAGATCAAACAAGTTCACATTCATTCGAGCGATCCGAGTGCCGCCCCGACGAACATCTCCACTACACTCGGAGACAAATAGGAAGCCGAGCTCATCCAGTTCCTCCGTGAGAACTGGGACATCTTCGCATGGAAGCCCTCTGACATGCCTGGTGTACCCAGGGAACTGGCTGAGCACCGACTCCGAGCCGATCCCAAGGCCAAGCCAGTCAAGGAGTACTTGCGTCGATCCTCAGTCGAGAAGCGCAAGGCAATCGGTCAAGAGATAGCTCGGCTTCTTGCTGCCGAGTTCATTCGTGAGATCTACCACTCCGAGTGGCTCGCGAATGTGGTCCTAGTGCCGAAGAAGGATAAGTCACTCTGTATGTGCATTGATTTCAAACACCTCAATCGGGCTTACCCGAAAGATCATTTTCCTTTGCCTAGGATAGATCAAATAGTAGACTCAATAGCCGGATGTGAACGCCTGTCGTTCCTGGATGCGTACTCCGGGTACCACCAGATCCAAATGTTTGGCCCTGATGAAATAAAAACAGCCTTCATCACCCCGTTTGGGTGCTTTTGTTATATCACGATGCCATTAGGTTTGAAAAATGCTGGGGCCACTTTCATGCGCATGATCCAGAAATGTTTGCAGAAGCAAATCAGTCGGAATGTGGAGGCTTATATGGACGACATCGTGGTCAAGTCTAGGAAACGTTCCGACCTCCTGACTGACCTCGCCGAAACCTTCGCAAACTTACGCCGTTTCGGGATCAAGTTGAACCCAGCGAAATGCACATTCGGAGTTCCCGCCGGGAAGTTACTCGGTTTTCTCATTTCCGAACGGGGAATCGATGCTAACCCTGACAAAATCGGCGCTATAGTCCGGATGAAACAGACAGAGCGTTTACACGATGTGCAGAAGTTGGCAGGACGCCTTGCGGCCCTGAGCCGATTCATTTCAAGACTCGGAGAGAAGGCTCTTCCTCTCTACCGACTGATGAAGAAATCTGATAAATTCGAGTGGACCATTGAAGCGCAAGCTGCGTTCGCTGAACTCAAAGCATTGCTTTCCACCCAGCCGGTGTTAGCTGCTCCGGGCAGCCAGGAACCTTTACTCCTGTACATCGCGGTGACCAGCCAGGTGGTGAGCACAGTCCTTGCGGTGGAGCGAGAAGAGCCAGGAAAAGCATTCAAAGTCCAAAGACCTATATATTACATCTCAGAAGTGCTGACTCCTTCCAAGAAGAGGTACCCGCACTATCAGAAGCTAGTTTATGGTATTTACCTAACTGCAAAGAAGGTAATCCATTACTTCCAAGATCACTCGGTCACGGTCGTCAGCAGCGCCCCCCTGTCGGAGATCTTGCACAACAGGGACGCCGCTGGCCGAGTGGCGAAGTGGGCAATCGAGCTCCTTCCTCTAGAAATCAAATTCGAAGCCAAGAAAGCAATCAAATCCCAAGCATTGGTTGATTTTATGGCCGAGTGGATTGAGCAGGAGCAAACAATCTCGAGTGTTCCCGAACACTGGACCATGTTCTTCGATGGTTCCAAGATGCTTAATGGCTCGGGGGCTGGCGTGGTTCTTGTCTCTCCCAAAGGAGACCGACTGAACTATGTTTTCCAGATCCATTTTGACTCATCAAACAATGAGGCTGAATATGAAGCTCTCTTATATGGGCTCCGCATGGCCATCTCTCTCGGCATTCGTCGGCTGATGCTGTATGGCGATTCGGATCTCGTTGTCAATCAAGTGATGAAAGAATGGGACATTCGGAGTCCAGCAATGACCGGATACTGCAATGCAGTCAGGAAGCTGGAGAAGAATTTTGAAGGCCTAGAGCTGCACCACATCCCTCGTGCGAAGAATCAGGCCGCAGACAATCTGGCTAAGATCGGATCCACTCGGCGAGCAGTCCCGAGTGACGTATTCCTCGAACATCTGCGTGCTCCGACGATCGCAGAAGATCTTTTTACAGAGGAGCCCCCGCAAGCAGTCGGTCCTTCCGACCCGACTGAGGTTGAAGTTCCAGCTATAGTGGATCTGGTCCACGAAATGCTGGTAATCATTCCCGAGTGGACTCAACCTTATTTGGCATATCTGCTCAGACAAGAACTCCCAGATGACGAAGAAGAAGCCCGTCGGATCGTCCGTCGATCCAAGTCATTTGAAGTTATGGGAGATCAGTTATACAAGAAAAGTACCACAGGAGTCATCCAGAAATGCATCTCCCCAGAGGAGGGGCTTCAGATCTTACATGAAGTTCACTCGAGAACTTGCGGACACCACGCGTCTTCTCGGACTTTGGTCGCTAAAGCTTTCCGAGCGGGTTTTTATTGGCCCCGTGCCAATGAAGCAGCAAAGGATCTGGTTGACATGTGTGTTGGATGTCAGTTTTACAAGAACAAGTCTCACAAGCCAGCGTCACTGCTCAAGACAATTCCGATCTCATGGCCGTTTGCAGTGTGGGGCTTGGATATGGTCGGTCCTTTATGGACCGGGTCGAGTGGATTTACACATCTGCTCGTCGCGGTGGATAAGTTCACCAAGTGGGTTGAAGCAAAGCCCATCAAGAGCTTGGATGCATGCACAACTGTCAGTTTCATTCGGCAAATCATCTTCAGGTTTGGCATGCCCCATGATATCATCACAGATAATGGGAAGAACTTTGACGCAGATGAATTCAAGCAATTTTGTTTCTCTCAAGGCATTCGGGTTAATTATGCCTCAGTGGCTCACCCGTAGTCGAATGGTCAGGCCGAGCACGCCAATGGAATGATTCTGCAAGGCCTGAAGCCTCGATTGATGAGAGACCTAAAGTACGCTGCTGGAGCTTGGGTTGAAGAATTGCCTTCCGTCTTATGGGGCATTCGGACGACTCCAAACCGCTCTACAAAGCGTACGCCCTTCTTCATGGTGTACGGGTCAGAGGCAGTACTCCCGAGTGATCTTCAGCACAATTCTCCCCGAGTGGAACTATATGATGAAGCTGAAGCCGAGACTGCTCGACAAGATGGCCTCGATCTTCTGGAGGAATAAAGAGAGCTGGCCCTCATCAGATCAACGCTTTACCAGCAAGACTTGAGGCGTTATCATGACAGACACATTCAGCCCCGAGCCTTTCAAGAAGGAGATCTTGTTCTCCGACTGGATCAGCAGAGGCCTCACAAGCTCGCACCTCCGTGGCAGGGGCCGTTTGCAATCTCCAAAGTCTTGCATAATGGAGCTAACCGGCTATACAACATCAAAGATGAAGTAGATGAGCCACGGACTTGGAATGCGGATCTGCTTCGCAAGTTCTACACCTAGAACACAACTATCTTTAGTTTATTATTCCAATATTGAATCCGAGTAGATCTCGTTGAATAAAGTTTTATTTCATTGTATCTTGTTGAAATTTGACTGCTACCCCCAGTGGGTATGAAAAACACTTAGCCGCAAACCTGATTTTGCCTAAGGACAAACTACCCCGAGTGAGGATCCAACTCACACTCTGGGGCTTAGCCGCGGCTCCGCGTCGCCTAAGTTAGAAATCTCTCTGAGTGTGGATACCCTCCACACTCGGTTGTCAAGATGAACAGGACCATCATTGTTCATCTAAGGACAAACTACTCCGAGTGAGGGTCCAACCCACACTCGGGGGCTTAGCCGCGGCTCCGCGTCGCCTAAGTTAGAAATTTCTCTGAGTGTGGATACTCTCCACACTCGGTTGTCAAAATGAACAGGACCATCATTGTTCATCTAAGGACAAACTACTCCGAGTGAGGGTCCAACCCACACTCGGGGGCTTAGCCGTGGCTCCGTGTCGCCTAAGTTAGAAATCTCTCTGAGTGTGGATACTCTCCACACTCGGTTGTCAAGATGAACAGGACCATCATTGTTCATCTAAGGACAAACTACTCCGAGTGAGGGTTCAACCCACACTCGGGGGCTTAGCCGCGGCTCCGCGTCGCCTAAGTTAGAAATCTCTCTGAGTGTGGATACTCTCCACACTCGGTTGTCAAGATGAACAGGACCATCATTGTTCATCTAAGGACAAACTACTCCGAGTGAGGGTCCAACCCACACTCGGGGGCTTAGTCGCGGCTCCGCGTCGCCCAAGTTAGAAATCTCTCTGAGTGTGGATACTCTCCACACTCGGTTGTCAAGATGAACATGACCATAATCCTTCATCTAAAAACAAACAACTCCGAGTGAGGGTCCAGCCCACACACAGGGACTTAGTCGTGACTCCGCATCGCCTAAGTTAAAACCGTCCAGAATCAAAGATCGAATAAAAGCCAAGACAAACGGAAACAACATCATTCAGATCGAAAGGTACGGATAAAGGTTCAAACGACGGGAGCCCCAGGCTCACTTAAAGTTTCTTGGTTACAGCAACCACTCGGCATTCCGAGGCAAATACTTAATAAAAAGACTTAAAGATAGACGATCACTCGGACGGAGAAACTGCTTCCACGAAGGTGTCCAGGTCGATGCTGTCCGCTATCCGAGTGGCAGCCTCCATGAACATCTCCATGAACTCGTCAATCATGGCGTTCTTCCTGTTGGCTACCTCGAGGGACTTCAGTTTCTTCTCGTCCACCCCCTTGCAATGGATACGGACCAATGAGAGAGCAATGTCAGCACCAGCTCGGGCCGCAGATTTTTTCCACTCCTTCACTCGGCTTGGCACTGCCTTCACTCGAGCTAACAAAGTTTCCAGATCCTTCGAAGGCTCGTCGTCGGGGAACACATCGCTGTCAATCGCGGAAATGGCGGTGCCCAGCTCCCTAATGTACATAGCCACTTGTTCAACACGCTCCTCCAGTCAGAGCACGCTCATGGCAGCGCTGTCCTTGAGTAAACCTTGGGTGGGATCCAGCTCCTTCTCGATTTTATCTGTCTCCTCCGCCACATCGTCGCAAAACGCTGGTTCGAACAAATAAAGGAAGAAGTCAGGAACGTGTAAATCACACTCGGCTTAGTCAAACTGAATGAAGTCACTCGGAAACATTACCTTTGAGTTTTTCATTGGCTTCGCCACTGAATTCCTCGACGTATTCCTCCAGCTCAGCTTTCTTGGCAACGATGTGGTCGAGTTTGGCTTGCCACTCGGTTTGCAATTTCTTCAAATCAGCAAGTTCTCGAGTGGACTTCTGGACGGCAGCCTCCAGTGTTTTCTTCTCCTCCTCCAGCTTTCCGACTAACTTCAATTTTTCCTCAGCCTCCTTGGCCTTTCGGCTGGCTTCCTTCTGGGCAGCCACCAGCTCAGTGTCCTTCTCAAGAGCAGTCTTCACAGTTTCTAAAGAAATAGAATTCCTTAGCCTCTTGACAAGTTCATGATTTTCTCTATGAAAATCTGATGAAGCATACTCAGTCGGATGGGAATGAGAGCAGCTACCATTACATTTGAGTGGGAAGACATTACCTTCAAGAGTTTTTTTCTCCTCCTCCAGTCGGGCATTCTTGGTTTTCTCAGCATCAAGGCTAATGCACAGGTCCAGCACTTCCTTCTCCAGAGTCTGGTAGTGACTTCCGAGCTCACAAACAGACTGCAAAACGAATTTAAAGCAAACCATATTGGTCAAAGAATTCGACTCGGACTCTAAGACTCCCGTTGACTGCTTCAATCGACGGCAGTCTCGGGGACTACACCCAGTGGGTGCACTCAGCGCGCCCCCACTGGAAAATTTAAAACAAAGTATTCATTCGGATGGATAAAGCATAAAATTCATTCGGAGGAATTGAGCAAGATACTCATTCGGACTCTAAGACTCCCGCCGACTGCTTCAGTCGACGGCAGTCTCGGGGACTACACCCAGTGGGTGCGCTCAGCGCGCCCCCACTGGAACTCAAGTACACTCAGCGGGTGTATTCAGATCCTCACAAGACGGAAAATTGAAAAGGGTACTTACAAGGGTACTTACTCGGACATTCTTCTTCAGGGCTTCACTCGCGTCATATGCCGTCTTCAGTCGGTCGCTCATTATCTCCAGTTGCATCAGCGCCTCTTTGCTCGCTCCCACTTGATCCTCCGGGACATGATGCAGCGCAAAAATATTGGGCCTGGGAGAAGCCAGCATCTCGGATGAAGACACGGTACCGAGTGCTCCCCCGGCTCCTGAGCCGACCTCTTGTGTAGGCACCGAAGTATCGGCAAGTGATGGCTCCTACATTATGATGTCCGCGTCTGCCGGAGTGCTCTTTGGGTCAATCTTGTCGGCGGCATCAAGGTCGATCACCTCTCACGGAGCTGCAAATAATCAAAGTCACTTGAAGGCACTCGGAGATATACTGGATTACCGAGTGAGTTCAGCACTTACCCTTCGAGGACGCAACATCAGCATCGGCCAGCTCTTTCTCCAGAGTCTGGGGGTCAGGTGATGCAGTCGAAGTATCAGCCCTGCAAGGAAATACCCAGCTTTTTGTCATTCGGATAAACATACACAACTACTGCCAATAATAGAACCACTTACGCTGAAGCCACTGGGATAGCCATCTTGATCTTCGGGATGATAACCGCCTTCCGAGGCTTGGTTGCAGCAGTTTTAGGTTGCTTCGACGTCTTCTCAGGAGGAGAGGCAAGCTCGTCAGCCCCACGTTTTGCAGCATGTGTTGCAAGGGCAGGTCCACCTGGCTTGGCGGTCCTGGATCCTTTGGGCCCTCCACCTCGGATCCCCGAGTCATGATGCGCCTTAGAGCGAGTTTCAGGCACTCGGTCTTCCGAACGTGATGACTCCACTTTGTCGTCTTGTTCTGAGCCCTCTTCGTCGTCTTCTTCGTCGTCTTCATCTTCACCGGACTCTTGGTACTCTCCAGCTTCGGCTGTGTCGTCTGGATGATCTGTGTCACTGGCAACATCAACCGGACCTCTATCCATGAGTGGCACCAAACTGCCCATCTGAGTGAAGGCCTACCGAATGAAAGAAAGACAGTCGGATCAAATTCAACACATATACAAATTTCACTCGAAAGTGAACACTCGGAATTTACCTCGTTTGTCGGGTTCAGCACCGAGAGTGTTGCCACTAGCCGACTCCCCCTGGGGTTGTCACGCGCTGGTGTAATCGCCTTGATCTTGGCCTCCACCTCATCGTCCTTGAGCTCTTCCGGGTGAGTTCGAGTGGTATCACTCGGCCCGGAGTATTCCCACATGGGGTGACCTCTGGCTTGCAGCGGCTGGATCCTCCTCTGGAAGAAGACCTCCAGCAGGTCGAGTCCATTGACACCTTTTTGCACTAGAGCTACTAATGCTATCACTAGGATATCTACCTCTGTCTTCTCCGCCTTGGTCACTGTCAGTCTGGGAACTGGCCCAATACGATCCGAAGTATATGGCGGGAGGCCCGACTGACCCTCACCGACTGGAATATCATGGCAGTAGAACCAGTTCTCCTGCCACCCCTTCACCGAGTCAGGGAATGTCATCTTGGGAAAACAACCCTTGCCTCGCAGTTGGATCCCGAGTCCTCCACACAGTTGGGCCACATTGGTCTTATCCTCCGACCGAGTGGGTTTCTTCACGGTCATCATTCGGCAGGTGAAGAGATGTTTAAACAAACCCCAATGGGGGTGACTGCCCAAGAAGTTTTCGCACAGAGAAATATATGCGGCTAAATACACTGCGACATTTGGAGGCAGATGATGAAGCTGGGCACCAAAAAAGCTCAAGAACCTTTGGAAGAAGGGGTGTGGCGGCAGAGAGAAACCTCGCTCGAGGTGGGGCACCAAGAGCACGCGCTCATCCCCCTTCGGCGATGGTTTTTCTTCATCCGGCCCCGGTAGCCGCCAGCTCCCCTCGCGCACGAGTCCTTGAGCCTCCAAATCAAGCATCCGGGCCTTGGTCACCCATGACTGGAGCCATTCGCCTTGCGTCCGCCCAGCCGGCGCTCCGGTGCTGGAGGAGGACGCGCGCGCGCTCTTCTTCGCTCGCTCGGCCTTCGCTGTCGCAGACGCCGCGCGCATCTTCGCCGGTGAGCTCGAGACAGTCTTCGACGGTGGAGAGGAAGGAGGAGCACTACTGGGTGTCGGAGAAGACGAGGAAGGGGAAAATGAGATCTGTTCTCACCCAAACAGTGCCTTTCACTATTTATACCAACTATTCGGCGCAATCTCGGGCCGTCAATCCGCGAACGAAGGGAGATCTGTGAATCCTCTGTTCAGCATATCGGGGATGCGTGGCATAATTTTTGGCGCAGTTATCGAGGCGTTGTGCCCGTTACCCCAGAAATTTCGGGACGTGACCGTTCTGCCGCGCGCCGTGCGCTGTTTCAGCGATTTCGAACGCACGGAGTTCTCTCCGCACTCGATGGAGACGAGCTCAGCGTTGCAAATGACTCTGATGACACCTTCCTACGGACCGAGTGATCTGCTCACGCCAGCTTATCACTCGGATTTAACAACTTTATGATTTTCATCGAAAATAGTGATTCTGAATCCATCTTGGTTTGAGGCCGAGTGAAAGACGACATGATCGTTTCTTGGCCTTCTCCGAAAGGTCATCGATGCTCCCGAGTGTCGATCACTCAACTTTTAAAACCTCATGGATTCGGGAGCTACTAATGAGGATGCCTCTGGGTAGGGTCATAGACCTGACATCCTAGGCCCACCGTTTGGTTCCACGTCAGCATCGAAGCTCAGATGAAGAAGTGCACTGGGTACAATCTGAAAGGTTCACTCGGACATACCTGAAGACGCACTCGGACGGCTACGTCCGCACTCGGTCAATGAAAGCTCAACAGTCCAGGAGACGTAACGTTGAGCTATATGAAGAGACATCCTCCGGGATTGATTAGTCAGACGTTACCAGTAACGTATTAGTTAAAGCGGCAGTTTCTGTAACTAGCCTTAACTAGCATTCAATGCAGCGCTCAGCCGGTGGTGGCGCACTCTATATAAGCCACCCCCGGGGGCAGTAGCAGGGTTCCGACATCTGTACTCCCATATACACCCATAAGCTAAGAAACACCAGCCTCAGGGCTCGAGATGTAGGGCTTTTACCACTTCCGAGTGGGGCCTGAACTCGTATACTTCCGAGTGTCACACCTGAGCCGTAGTTAGACAACGCCCCTCCATTCGTACCCCTAGTTCTATTGTCAGGGACATTCCCACGACAGTTCCCTTGCCCCAAAACAAAAGTTTTATCATCCAGATTACCAGAACTTCCAAATTTAGGAGTCCTGCCATCATCTGTTTCTGCCATACCAAAATCACTCATGGTGACAAGCAAACAAGAGATCTGACGAGAAAAAGGCAAAGGAAAAAGAGGGCAAATAGAACGGCAAATTGGTGAAGTGGGGGAGAGGAAAACGAGAGGCAAATGGCAAATAATGTAATTGCAAGGAGATGAGATTTGTGATTAGGAACCTGGTAGATGATGATGGTGTCTCCTCGGCGCCAGAGATTGGCACGTAGAAGAGACCGCTTCCTCCCCGACAACGGCGCTAGAAATTCCTTTAACGTGGCTTGAGACTGCATCGGTATTTCCCCAAAGAGGAAGGGATGATGCAACACAGCGATGGTAAGTATTTCCCAGTGTTATGAAACCAAGGTATCGAACCAGTAGGAGGATCACCACCACCTAATAAGCAGCACCTGCACACAAATAACAAATACTTGCAACCCGACGCGAAAGAGAGGTTGTCAATCTCTCTACGGTAAAAAGATAGATTAGGTAATGATAGATAGGAGAGATAGATCTCTCAAGAACACAAAATAAAAAGAGCAAATAAAAAGTGCAGCAATATATTTTTGGGTTTTTGGTATAGTAGATATGAAAACAAAGAGGCAAAAAGATAGATCGGAAAACAATATGTTGGAAAAGTAGACCCGGGGGCCGTAGGTTTCACTAGTGGCTTCTCTCATGAGTATAGCACACGATGGGTGAACAAATTACTGTTGGGCAATTGATAGAAGATCAAATAATCATGATGATATCCAAGGCGATGATCATTATATAGGCATCACGTCCAAGATAAGTAGACCGACTCCTGCCTGCATCTACCACTATTACTCCACACATCGATCTCTATCCAGCATGCATCTAGTGTATTAAGTTCACGAAAAAACAAAGTAATGCAATAAGAACGATGACATGATGTAGACAAGATCTATTCATGTAGGAATAGACCCCATCTTGTTATCCTTCATGGCAACGATACATGTGTGCCTTGCTGCCCCTTCTGTCACTAGGAAAGGACACCACAAGATCGAACCCATCACAAAGCACCTCTTCCCATGGCAAGAAAAATCGATCTAGTTGGCCTAAGTAAACCAAAGATTCGACGAAGAAATACGAGGCTATAAGTAATCATGCATATAAGAGATCAAAGAAGACTCAAATAATATTCATGGATAGAAACTGATCATGAACTCAAAATTCATCGGATCCCAACAAACACACCGCAAAAGTTTACATCAAATAGATCTCCAAGAGACCATTGTATTGAGAAGCAAAAGAGAGAGAGGAAGCCATCTAGCTACTGCCTACGGACCCGTAGGTCTATGGTGGACTACTCACGCATCATCGGAGAGGCACCTATGAAGAAGATGAACCCCTCTGTGATGGTGTTAGATTGGATCTTGAGGCTCTGGATCTTGAGGCGCTGGATGTGTTTTTCGTCGACTCCCCTAGGATTTTCTGAATATTTGGGTATTTATAGGCATCAGAGGCGGTGGCGGGGAGCCCCGTGGAGGGCACAACCCATCAGGGCGCGCCGGCCCCCCTGGCATGCCCTGGTGGGTTGTGGCCTCCACAGCCCACCTCTCTGGCACTTCTTTGGCCCACTGGTTGTCTTCTGGTCCAAAAAAAAATCTCCAAAAAGTTTCGTCGCGATTGGACTCCGTTTGGTACTGATATTCTGCGAAGTAAAAAACAAACAAAAACAGTAATTGGCACTTTGGCGCTATGTCAATAGGTTAGTCCAAAAAATGATTTAAAGTTGCTATAAAATGATTGTAAAACATCCAAGAATGATAATATAACAGCATGGAACAAGCAAAAATTATAGATACATTGGAGACGTATCATTTGGCAAGAAACCTAAGCTGTCGTTTCTTAAAGTTTGGGGATGCGATGCTTATGTCAAGAGGCTTCAGCCTGATAAGCTTGAACTCAAAGCAGAGAAGTGCATCTTCATAGGATAGCCTAAAGAAACAATTGGGTATACCTCCTATCACAGATCCGATGGCAAGACTTGTTGTAAAGAATGGATCCTTTCTAGGGAAGGAGTTTCTCTAGAAAGAAGTGAGTGGGAGGAAGGTAGAACTTGATGAGGTTATCGAACCTTCACTTGAATTGGAAAGTAGCGCAATGCAGAAAGGTGTTCCTATGATGCGTACACCAATTGAAGAGGAAGCTGTCAGATTTCGGGCTCCGTAAAACCCAAAGAGGTTGGAACACAGGGGCGTGTGCGAAGATCCCCACCAGCTTCGACCTCAAGCTCGCAGCTCGACAGCCTAGCCCGACGAACTCGCTCGATTGCGGGGAAGAAGATTAGCACACGAGGATTTACCCAGGTTCGGGCCGCTGCGAAGCGTAAAACCCTACTCCTGCCTTTTGGTGGATTGCCTCACAAGGAGGTTGGTGGATGAACTAGTACAATGGTGAGTCACCTCGCGAGGGTGCTCGGGTGGTGTTTCTGTCCCTTTTTTCTCTATGGAGCAGCCTAGCCTCTATTTATAGTGGCCCGGGTCCTCCTCCCTTACCGCAATGGCAGGAAGGGATCCCACAACGGCCAAATTCGAAAGGGGACAAGGAGTACACCTTATCCTGACGAAAGTTGGTCTTCACCTGCAAAGTAGCCGGTGGTGATGCAGAGGTGGGCTCGGTGGTGACGTCAGTCCTGCGGGGCTCGTGGTCTTGGTCTTGTTGCACCGGAATGGAAATCTTTGGGGGGTGCTTTGGGAACTTGCGTACGTCCTTGCCTCCTTTGCACCAAAGAGGGAACTGTCTCCTCTGCGCGCGCTGGTGCCCACCTGGCCTGGCTTGCGTCACCCCCAGCCTCCCGAGGCTGAGCGTTGCATAGGGATCTCCGCCCCTCGGGAGGCGACCTGGGGAGGCCTCCTCCCTCCGAGGGTCTTGGCGCCGTCCCCCTCGCGAGCGCGGGGCTCTCGCGAGGGCCTTGTCTTGAGTGAGGCGCGCTGGGCCGTGCTTGGCTGTCGAAGTGGGCCACGCCCTGGGCCACAGGCAGGCAAGTTTGGGTACCCCCGTTTCCAGGACGCCGACAGTAGCCCCCGGGCCCAAGGCGCGCTCGAGTTGGCTTCTTGGCAAAGCCACAGAAGACGGCCCGAAGCGCCGTGGGCCCCGTCCGCCTGCGGGCCAGGCTTGACACGCGGCGACCTCTGTGGCGCTGACGCCTCCATTTCTTTGCGCTGCCTCGGCAATTGCCCGAGCTGACAAACAGCCTGGCGCACGCCACCGAGCCGTCACTGTTCCCCATCAATCCTGCCGTCCGTTCTCCCTTCTCCCGCGGCTCGCGCCTTCTCCGCCAAATCTTGCGTCCGCCCCGCCCTGGTTGTCCGCCATGGCCCCCAAGAAGAGAGGGGACGAGTCTCTGAAGGCGCCGGGACCTTCGTCGACGCCGGAGCCCGTGCTAGGTCGATCCTCGGTGGTTAATCTTGAAGGGTTGGAGAAGGTCCGACTGGCGGTTGCCGCCGGCTCCAACGAGTGGGGGCGACCAAGATCTGGCTGGGCTCGAGGCCTTAGACCGAGCTGGAGGCCACCAGCATTCCCCTTCATCTCCACGCCCTCCTCTCAGGCTTGTTGCCGCCGTTCTAGGACTTCTTTTCCGCCGTGCTGACGCATTATCAGGTTCATGCGCTTCATCTTGACCCCGGCTTCATCATCCTCCTTTCCGCTTTCGCGTTCCTGTGCGAGGCCTTCATCGGCGTACCCCCTTCTGTGGCCCTGCTTCGCCACTTCTTCTCCCTCCAGCTGAACCCTTGGGGACACTGTTCGGGATGGGTGTCCCTGAGAGCAGTCGATGCGACGGCCAACGGGGCCCTCGACGCCCGGCTTTCCCCGAACGCCGAAGGCTTCCGGAGGCAGTGGGTGTACGTCGATGCCGCTGAGGCCGGCCCCCTGCTCCTACTCCCGTCGGTTCCTGCAGAGCCAAGTCCCGGGTGGGAACACGAGGAGCTTGTCGACCCGCGGCTGGCGCAGGTTTTGGTCAGGCTCGCGGAACTGAAGAAGCCGGGCGTGACAATGGCGATGGTGGTGCGGGAGTTCTCCCATCGGCGAATTGCTCCTCTTCAGTGCCATTCCCGCCCGATGTGGACTTTCGCAGGCCCTCACGACTCCATGAGGCTCCAGGTCCCTTCTCTTCCTTCTAGCGCGCTGCGCGAACTGCTCCGTCGCCGGGACGGCCTCCCCTTGTACAACCGCAAGGACGGGGAAACCCTTGCTCGGAAGATGCTGCGCTTCGACGAGTGGGGGTTTCTTCCTTCTGAGGGCGTGGGTCCCCGGGGTGATCCCCCCATGAGGGCCTCGGGTCCTGGGGGTCCTGAGGCCGTGGATTCCCCTTTGGCCAGGGTGGGGCGTCCTGCGTCGCCCATTCCCCGGGCTCTTGCCATGGCCCTGCCCGGGGGTGAGAATGACACCCCGTCGGTGAAGGTGGCTGTCGCCTCCGCTGCAGGGTGCCTGGCGTCAGGCGCCGAAACATCGTCCCCGGGCCCCCGCGCTCGCCGGAAGAGGAAGGGGCCTGGGAGCAGCTGCTGCCCGGCGCCGTGGGTGCCGATGAAGAGGAAGTGGATCGCCGTGGATGAGTAAGTGTCCGAGCCCCCTCAGTCTGCCCCTGGTGTGCTCCTTTTGAACCTCTGTTCCGCAGGTCCCCCCCCCCCCCGACGAAGGGAGAGATGCGACGCCACCGCCGCCTCCTAAGGCCACCGGGCCCATCGTGGCTCTGTCTTCCGCGGGCCTCGGGACTCCGTGCAGAAGGGTGCCCGTACCTGAGCTCGTGCGGCCCTCGGGAGGTCCAGGGCGCGAGTTTCCTGCGATCTTCTTCATACATGGCCTCCAACTTGTAGGGGAGGGGCTACGTCCTCCGCTGACAGTCTTCCGTGGGAGCAAGTCGCGCCGTGCCCTAGGGCCCTCCTCGAGCGAAGACGTGGGTCCCCGCGGGGCGCGGCTTCCACCTAGGGAGAAAAGGGAGGGCCCCCCAGCCTCCGGGCGCGCGTCGGGGTCCTGCGGCCCCACGCATGCCTTCCCTACTGGCCCAGGGGAACGCGGAAATCCTGGTTGGGCCCTCGAGCTCGCATGTGACCGAAGCGCCATGCGGCATGGTCCGCTCCAAACCGCATCGAACGCGCTGGGGCGCCTGGGGGCGGAGCTCGCCGACACCGACACCCGCCTTGAGGCGGAGCGCCAGCGCCTCGCGTGGGAATGGCACCGTCTTGGGGTTGCCGTTAACCTCGGCTGTCTGCAACGCGAGCGCGCCCATGCGGATGCTGAGGGGTCCCTTGCCGCGGCAAGGGAGGCCCGCGATCGCGCCCTTGCAGAGGCCCAAGCCGCCGACAGCCGACGCAAGACCTCGGAGAAACGTTTGGAGGAGCTTGAAGCCTCCAATGCCACCCTTGAAATTCGAATCCAGGTGCACAGGGCCGCACTTGATGACCTGACGATCGAGTTGCCCACTGGCAGTGCGGGGCCCCACATACCCGAAGACGCGCTGACGATGGAGGCGCTGGAGCAGAGCCTGGAGCGCGAGAGGCTGGAGGTGAGGGAGCACCAGGTGTCCCTCGTCGAGGACTCCCTCGTCACCCGCGAGGCAAAGGTTCAGGAGGAAATCGGCGACAAGGTGGCGGAGGTTCGGCGCTCCCTCCTCCAGGATTATCGCGCAAAGTTGAAACTCCAGGAGTCCCGTTTCTGCAGGCAACGCGACAACCTGAAAAGCGAGGCCGACGGCCTCAGGAGAAGGTTAGATCAAGCGGAGCGACGCCGGAAAGCTGCGACGGACGCCCAGGCTGCTGCTGAGGCCGAGCTATCTTTTCTCTATAAGCAGGTGGAGGGCGTTACTTCCCTTGCGGAGAAGGCTTTGGATGAGGCGGATCATGCCTGCGGCCTTCAGTACATGCGCCCCAAGATGTTCCAATCCCTCGAGAAGAGGGCCCACCAGGCCTTGAGCAACATCTGCGTCGAGAGCGTCTCGAGCCCTCTGATTCCTGATGATGCCGGGTACCTGGGCTTCTTTTCCAGGGTCGTGGAGTGCCTTGAGGGGGGTGCGGAGAGGATCCGCGAGCTCGTGGAGGAGAAGCGCCGCGACCTCCTTGCGCGGGTGGCCTCGCGCATCTTCAGCCATCTCCTCCGCCTTGACCCGCACTTCGACTTTGAGGCTGTGCTCGCCCCTGTGCCCGAAGTGATCCAAGGCGCCCTTGCCGAGTGGGTGGAGGACCATGTGGAGGACTTGATAGAGGGGTTTTCTTCTGAGGAGCCGGAGGACCATGCCGAAGCCGGGGAGCGCGAGCCCGGCGGTGGTGGTGATGATGAGGGCGACGATGGCGGCATGTCTCCATAAGTAGACTTCATGTTTACCTGTTAGGGTTATGAGCGTGGCCCTGTGGCGACTTGAATGTATTTTTGGAAAGACCTTTGAGGATAATCCCGTATGACGTGATGCATAGTATTGCGCTCCTTTTTGCCAAGAATTCCTGCCGATCCGGATGATCGTGTCGCGCGGTCGTCCGAGCGCCTAGGCCTTCGCAGGGTGCATGCAGCAGCGCGCCCACCGCGCCCAGCCCCCGCTTACGGGTCGCACGTAGGAGAGAAAAGGGCCGGCAGCTGCCGAACTTCCCAACGAAAGCAAGATGCAAAACGGAATACGTTACCAAAAAGAATGACACTGCCTCTTTCCAGAAGAAAACCGCAAGAACTCCAAATGTCATTCCAAAAAGGTGGCAAATTCGAATACAAAGGGGGCAAGGAACAGCCACGTCCGGCACCTAGGCTGATCTTCGTCTTCGTCTTCTTCCCAGCGCGGAGCGTAGGGCTTCCACTAGGCACAGGCATAGTCATTGGAGGACAGTGTTGTCCACCAGCGCGGAGCATGGGGCTTCCACTTGGGCGTGGGATGGAACCCCTCTGCATCCTCGGGGGGCTCCGAGCGTATACAGCCCACTCATTATTACGTGAGAGTGTCACGGGTTGAGCCTGGGGGTGCGCAGGGAGCTCCATGCCTCCTGGACATGGAGCCCACTTCCAGCCCCCAAGCATGATGCGGCGAAGTGGGGTCGGCTCCAGACGGGCCGTCGAGCGCGGGGGGAGCCCCCCACGCTCTCTGCAGGGAAGGCCCGCGTCGGAAACAGGGCCTCGGGCACTCCAAAGCCCGGGGACGGATGCCGTCGTTGTAGTAGCGCCGCAGCCCCCTGCACTATGAGCGGGGCTCGGTGCAGGGCCCTTCCATCATGCGCAAGGCTGACGCCCAAGGCGGTGCCCCAGCGCGCCTCGCTGGGGTGCCCGGGAGCATCACACGGGTACCCAATCCCCCGCCCCCAGGCGGACCGAGCCGGACCCGGAGACATGGGCGAGTATGTGATCCCCTGCCGCTAGTCGAGCGAGGCCTGACCCGGAGACATGGGCGTGTGTTCCACCCTCTGTCTATGGGTAGGCGACGCCCATCCCGGAGACATGGGCGTGTGCTCCACCCTCCGTCTCCAGGCTGGGAGCTCCTGACCTGGGGACATGGGCGTGTGTTCCACCCTCCATCTCCAGGCTGGGGGCGCCTGACCTAGGGACATGGGCGTGTGTTCCACCCTCCGTCTCTAGGCTGGGGGCGCCTGGCCTGGGACATGGGTGTGTGTTCCACCCTCCGTCTCCAGGCAGGTGACCCCCAGTCCGCGGACCCAGGCGCCTGCTCAGGGTAGCTCCCCACCAGCGGGCGCGCCTCACGAGGCTGCCAGTGCCAGGCACCTTCGCGAGACCGACTCCGCTAGCCGCCCTCGTGAGGCTGTGCACACTAGCCCCGACGAAAGCCGCTCGCGAGGCCGCGTATGCTCCTCCTGTTGTCGTTGTGGCCGGCGCTGCTCCCTTCGCGGTCCGGGCGCTCGTCAACATGGTCGTTGTGGAGTTACTCGAGCCCCTGAGCGCGGGCGTAGACGAGTCGCCTGGCGTCCGCTCCGGATGCGATGGCGTGCTGGGGGGCGCGAGGCGGCGGCCACCCCACGCGGCCAGCATCTCCCACCGGTCTTCGTCCACGCCAGGGGTTAACTCCTATGTGCCCGACGCCCTGGGCTGCACCCCCAGCGGGTGCAGGTCGCAACGCGCTTCCCAATGGCATCCGCGTGCCCTCATCGCCGTGCCAGTCTGTTGAGTGACTCTATGGACGCGAGCCCCCAGGCCCATCCCGTAGGGAAGCGCCTGGGCCTCACCGGTTGTGGTGGTGTGCCTGGCCGCGCGACATACCCAGTCGTTGTAGCGACTGCGAGCAGCATGGAAACGCTGCAGTTCGCGGGCCACGAGGAGCGCAACTCGCCCGCGCGTCAGGTTGCGGCAGACTCGGGAGGACGATGTCGCGATGCGGACGCGGGGGAGGGTCGGGGCGACGAGAACGCACTGCGCGGTTGATGAGGGCGGCAGCCCCCGGCGTCTGTCGAAGGCCGGGCTGGCGACAGCGTCCGCCAACGGGGGGGCAAGGCGACGCGTGATTCCGTGGTCTGCAGGCGTCGCCCGAGCGACGCGAGCAGCCCGTCGTTCGGCACGGGCTCGGTGTCCCTTGGCCATGGGAACGGCGAGCGGAGGCGAGGTGAAGCTTGTGTAAGGATTCCGACACGCCCCCTTATCGAACCTTCACTTGAATTGGAAAGTAGCGCAATGCAGAAAGGTGTTCCTATGATGCGTACACCAATTGAAGAGGAAGCTGTCAGATTTCGGGCTCCGCAAAACCCAAAGAGGTTCGAACACAGGGGTGTGTGCGAAGATCCCCACCAGCTTCGACCTCAAGCTCGCAGCTCGACAGCCTAGCCCGACGAACTCACTCGATTGCGGGGAAGAAGATTAGCACACGAGGATTTACCCAGGTTCGGGCCGCTGCGAAGCGTAAAACCCTACTCCTGCCTTTTGGTGGATTGCCTCACAAGGAGGTTGGTGGATGAACTAGTACAGTGGTGAGTGTGCTCGGGTGGTGTTTCTGTCCCTTTTTTCTCTCTGGAGCAGCCTAGCCTCTATTTATAGTGGCCCGGGTCCTCCTCCCTTACCGCAATGACTGGAAGGGATCCCACAACGGCCAAATTCGAAAGGGGACAAGGAGTACACCTTATCCTGACGAAAGGTGGTCTTCGCCTGCAAAGTAGCCGGTGGTGATGTAGAGGTGGGCTCGGTGGTGACGTCCGTCCTGCGGGGCTCGTGGTCTTGGTCTTGTTGCGCCAGAATGGAAACCTTTGGGGGGTGCTTTGGGAACCTGCGTACGTCCTTGCCTCCTTTGCACCAAAGAGGGAACTGTCTCCTCTGCGCGCGCTGGTGCCCGCCTGGCCTGGCTTGTGTCACCCCGGCCTCCCAAGGCTGAGCGTTGCATAGGGATCTCCACCCCTCGGGAGGCGACCTGGGGAGGCCTGCTCCCTCCGAGGGTCTTGGCGCCGTCCCCCTCGCGAGCGCGGGGCTCTCGCGAGGGCCTTGTCTTGAGTGAGGCCGCGCTGGGCCGTGATTGGCTATCGAATTGGGCCATGCCCTGGGCCGTAGGCAGGCAAGTCTGGGTACCCCCGTTCCCAGGACGCCGACAGAAGCTAGTGATAATGATCATGAAACTTCGAATCAAGTTACTACCGAACCTCATAGGTCAACAAGGACACTTGCAGCCCTGAGTGGTGCGGTGATCCTGTCTTGAAAGTCATGTTGTTAGACAACGATGAGCCTACGAACTATGAGGAAGCGATGATGGGCCCGGATTCCGAAAAATGGCCGACGACCATGAAATCCGAGATAGTATCCATGTATGAAAACCAAGTATGGACTTTGGTAGACTTGCCCGATGCCCGGCAGGCCATCTAGTACAAATGGATCTTTAAGAAGAAGACATACGTTGATGGTAATTTCACCGTTTATAAAGCTCAACTTGTCGCAAAGAGGTTTCCGACAAGTTCAAGGAGTTGACTACAATGAGAACTTTCTGACCAGTAGCGATGCTAAAGTCTATTGGGATTATGTTAGCACTTGCTGCATTTTTCGATTATGAAATCTGGCAGATGGATGTCAAAACAATGTTTCGTTAATGGTTTCCTTAAGGGAAGGTTGTATGTGATACAACCAGAAGGTTTTGTCCATCCTAAGGATTCTAAAAGGTATGCAAGCTCCAACGATCCTTCAATGGACTGGTGCAAGCATCTCGGAGTTGTAATATACGCTTTGATAAGGTGATCAAAGCTTTTGGGTTTATACATAGTTTATGAAGAAACTTGTATTTACGAGAAAGTGAGTGGGAGCACTATAGCATTTCTGATAAGTATATGTGGATGACATATTGTTGATTAGAAAATGATGTTGAATTTCTGGAAAGCATAAAGGGTTGTTTGAAAGGAGTTTGGGAAGACCTGGGTAAAGCTTCTTACATATTGGGCATGAAGATCTATTGAGATAGATCAAGACGCCTGATAAGACTTTCACAGAGCACATACCTTGACAAGATTTTGAAAGAGTTCAAAATGGATCAGTGAAATAAGGAGTTCTTGCCCGTATTGTAAGGTGTGAAGTTGAGTAGGACTCAATGCTCGGCCACGGCAGAAGAAAGAGAAAGGACGAAGGTCGTCCCCTATGCCACAGCCACAGGCTCTGTATTGTATGCCATGTTGTGTACCACACCTAATGTGTGCCTTGCGATGTGTCTGGCAAAGGGGTACTAGAGAGATCCAGGAGTGGATCACTAGATAGTGGTCAAAATTATCCTTAAGGACTATGAGTAGTAAAGGGTTATGGATGTGATAAAGAGTTCGTCGTAAAGGGTTACGTCGATGCAAGCTTTGACACCGATCCGGATGATCTGAGTAGCAAATCGGATACATATAGTGGAGTTGTCATTTGGAATAGCTCCAAGTTGTGCGTGGTGGCAGCATCTACAATATGTACAGATTTGCAAAGTACACACGAATTTGAATGTTGCAGACCCATTGACTAGAACCTCTCTCACAAGCAAAACAAGATCAAACCCTAGAACTCATTGGGTCTTAATCACATGGCGATGTGAACTAGATTATTGACTCTAGTGCAAGTGGGAGACTATTGGAAATATGCCCTAGAGGCAATAATAAAGTGGTTATTACCATATTTCCTTGTTCATGATAATCGTCTATTATCCATGCTAGAATTGTATTGATCGGAAACTCAGATACATGTGTGGATACATAGACAACACCGTGTCCCTATTGAGCCTCTACTAGACTAGCTCGTTGATCAAAGATGGTTAAGGTTTCCTAACCATGGACATGATTTGTCATTTGATAACTGATACGTCTCCAACATATCTATAATTTTTTATTGTTCCAGGCTGTTATAATATCATTCTTGGATGTTTTATAATCATTCTATAGCAACTTTATATCATTTTTTGGTACTAACCCGGACTGACACTGTTTTCAGCAGAACTACCGTGGTGTTGTTTTTTGTGCAAAATAAAAGTTCTCCAAATGCAACAAAACTTTTTGACAATTTTTTTGGAACAAAAGAGGCACTAGAAGATTCGTGGGAGGGCCAGGAGAGCCACGAGGTGGGCACAACCCACCACCACGCGCCAGCCCCCTCTGGCTTGCGCTGGTGTCTTGTGGTCCACTTGTGGCCCATCTTTGCGTGAAACCGACGCCCAAAAATCTTATATATGCAGAGACCTCCAGAAATAACCCTAGATCAGAAGTTCCGCCACCGCAACTCTTTGTATCGACAACAAAACAATCTGGAGGCGTTCCAGTACCCTGCCAGAGAGGGTAGATCATCTCCGGTGGCCATCTTCATCATCTCGGCGGAGGCCATGACGAGGAGGGAGTTATCCACCCTCGGGGCTGAAGGTATGTACCAGTAGCTATGTGTTCAATCTCTCTCTCTCTCTCTCTCTCTCTCTCTCTCTCGTGTTCTTGAGATGTCACGATCTTGATGTATCACGGGCTTTGTCAATATAGTCGGATCATATGATGTTATTCCCTCTCTATCATGTTGTGATGAATTGAGTTTTCCCTTTGAGATTTCGTTATTACCGAATTGAATACTTTTATGGATTTGAGAGCACTTGATCTATGTCTTGGCACTCAACTCGTGGATTCCCGAGGTGACATTGGGGTAACCTATGCATAGGGGTTGATGCACGTTTTCATCCTACTTTCTCCGGTAGAAATCTTGGGGCACTCTTTGAGGTTATTTGTGTTGGATTGAGTATTATGAATCTGAAATTGTTTGATGCGTATCGTATAATTAACTCATGGATACTTGTGGTGACATTGGAGTATCTAGGTGACATTAGAGTTGGTTGATGCATATCATATGGTGTTATTTTAGTACGAACTCTTAGATAGATCGATCGGAAATGATAACTTGGTGTTATTTTAGTACGAACTCTTGGATAGATCGATCGGAAAGGATAACTTTAAGGTGGTTTCGTACCCTACAAACAATTTCTTCTTATGTTCTCCGCTAGATAAGAACTTTGGAGTGATTCTTCGTTGCACGTTGAGGGATGGTTATGTGATCCAATTATATTAGCATTGTTGAGAGATTGCACTAGCGAAAGTACGGACCCTCGGCCTTGTTTTCAAGCATTGCAATACCGTTTGTGCTCACTTTTGTTACTTGCTACCTTGCTGTTTTTTATTGTTACTATTACAAAAATCAATATCTACTATCATTACTACACTTGTATCACCATCTCTACGCCGAACTAGTGCACCTATACAATTTACCATTGTATTTGGTGTGTTGGGGACACCAGAGACTTTTTATTATTTGGTTGCAGGGTTGTTTGAGAGAGACCATCTTCATCCTACGCCTCCCACGGATTGATAAACCTTAGGTCATCCACTTGAGGGAAAATTGCTACTGTCCTACAAAACTCTACGCTTGGAGACCCAACAAAGTCTACAAGAATAAAGTTGCGTAGTAGACATCAATAACGGGATCACTTCATTAGGAGAATGATGTGATAGAGAAGACCAAACCATAAGCATAGCATTTGATCATATCACTTAGTTTATTGCTACTGCTTTCTTCATGTCAAGTATCTGTTCCTAAGACCATTAGATCATGCAACTCCCTGACGCCGGAGGAATACCTTGTGTGCTATGAAACGTAGCTTTGCAACTGGGTGATCATAAAGGTGCTCTACAGGTATCTCCGAGGATGTCCGTTGGGTTGGCATGGATCGAGACTGAGATTTGTCACTCCGTATGACGGAGAGGTATCTCTGGGCCCTCTCTGTAATACAACATCACAAGAAGCTTGCAAGCAATGTGACTAAGGAGTTAGTCACGAGATCTTGTATTATGGAACGAGTAAAGAGACTTGGCGGTAATGAGATTGAACTAGGTATGAGATACGTACGATCGAATCTTGGGCAAGTAACATACCGATAGACAAAGGGACCTGCATATGTGATTGACAGAATCCTTTGCATCGTGGTTCGACTGATAATGATCTTCGTGGAATATGTGGGAACCAATATGGGCATCCAAGTCCTGCTATTGGTTATTGACCGGAGAGGTGTCTCGGTCATGTCTGCATGATTCTCGAACCCGTAGGGTCCGCACGCTTAACGTTCGATGACACTAGAGTAGTATTGGGATATGTACGTTGGTGACCGAATGTTGTTCGGAGTCCCGGATGAGACCTCGAACGCCATGAGGAGCTCCGGAATGGTCCGGATGTAAAGATTTATATATGGGAAGTCATATTCAGGGTTCCGAAAAATGTTCAGGATTTTTCGGTATTTTACACGGAAGGTTCCAGAGTGGGGCCCACCTGCATGGGGGGGCCACATGGACATGGGTAGTAGGGAAAGTCCCCACATCCCTAGTCTAGACGCACTAAGATCCCCCCTTAAAAGGAATAGGATCATATACAGAAGGGATAAGATCAAGATCCCTAAAATGGGGGGATAGCGATCGGTGGGGAAGGAAAGGAGGGATTTCCTTCCTCCCCCTTGACCAACCATCCTAGGGGCTTGGAGGGCCACCAGGCCCTCCCACACCTATATAAAGGTGGGGAGGTGCAAGGGGGCAGCACACCTTACCACGGCCGCGACCCTCCTCCCGTCTCTCCTGTTTCTTCATCGTTCGTCGTTCCAGAGGCGCTTGGCGATAACGCAATATCATGATTCGAAACAGATGCATATAACGCAATATCCAAGACGTCGAATAGATATCATACTTGAACATGGGATTGTCTATAAATCTGAGCCCCTGGTTCAAAACCGGACTCAACTGCATATGGGAGTATACCACCTCGGGGCAATTATGAAAACACAACATGTAAATTTATGCAAGGACCGAAAAAAGGTTTGTTTTATTATTCATAGGGTTGAGCCATACATGTCGAGCTATAGTAAGATACAGAGAGTATGTTTGAGGAAGATAAGAAAGGAGAATGAGACATGGTTTGAAATAAACGGGCGGTGTGGCCCGTGGCTTCCATGCCGCACGTATGCTCCTCCGTGCTGTTGACCGGCTCTGCCTTGTCCAATCCAAGGTTGATGTATATGGCGGGCTCCCCGCGATGCTTAACGCATTCGAGAGGTGGGGCCACTAGAGAGGCTGGAGCCATGATTTGGCAGTTTGACACTGCCGAGATGTTCCTTCCGGTGGGCCTTTATTGTGCCGAAGAGATCACCAGGCTTTCGGGTGTACTCGGATGGTCACCTTTTTGTATAAATTTGTGCTCCCCAAGTCCCCAAGGAATTTTAAGCGCAAAGTTGTGTACTCTAGGTACATAGTTTGCTACCAGATGGTAGGGATAGGGGAGCGGGTAACCCTATTTAGGGTTTACGTGAGTTCGACCAGGGGCCGAAGTAGCAGAGTGGATGCGTTTTGCAGAGCTCGGAAGATTTTGCCGAGCTTCTTACTTGGCCGCTTCTTCGGCTGCCTAGGAGTCGGCTGTGAAAGCCGTTGTCTGCTCCTCTGTACAGAGTGAGTGCTCCGTGTTGACGTTAATGGTGATGACCCCATTGGGCCCCGACATCTTGAGCTTAAGGTAAGCGTAGTGTGGTACCGCGTTAAAACGGGCGTACGCAGTACTGATATCTCCTTTTTATTGATTCAATATTGGAACAAGAAAGGGTATCCCACACCTATTTTCCCAGAGGTGACCCTGGGTATCGAACCCACGAGAGGAAGGCTCCCTTGAAGCAATGGTATATATCAAGTTTATGTTAAAGTCTCAATCCAACTTTTGACCGGATCAGCAAGGAAATTGTGATTCAATACTTATAATAAAAAGAAGGTACGGGGATGAGGTCTTAATGCTTACAACCATGTATTGGTGTTGAGATAAAAAATGATATTAGTTTGTGCTCGGGAAGTCACCCTTCAAGAGGTGCTTGCTTCGTATCGGAGTGGGGGATGTGTCCAAATAACATCTTGACCGGATCGAGTCCTGCATCAAGAATCAGTTGTCCTACTGCAGGCCCTATCCATCTCACGGGGTTGCCTTGATAATTAAGATAATAATATCATACAAAAGCTTTGGATGTTTAATGACTACACCTCATGAATCCCCAAGGTTATGATCCATGTTACCCTACTAAACCTTATTGTCACCGGTGTTCGATATAACACGTCACGGTCCCCTTGCTCCTAGCTTCACTGGTGCTCAATCTCCATGATCCCGGGCACCTGCAGGGACAAAGATTGCAGATAAGACAAGAGACACTTCATGAAACAATTTTATTTCACACATACAAGACGTTATATCAAAGACTTCCATTGATCCCTTCACCAAATACCTGGGTTTGCAAGGCTCATGCCTCACCCCATACCTTACCGAACTACTCACACATGGAGATCAGATCGCAAGAAGAAATCATTGAAGAACACATCTTGGTTTTGATTGATTGCAATATGTCTTACAATGGATGCCTTGTGCGATGCACGATTACAAGTATGAACTAGATGAGAGAACACTATTGTGGTGGAGATGGCTATGGAGATGAAAATGGCGGCGACTACCGCTTGTTACAACCGCTCAACTTCCGCTTGGGTGGCGCGGGGAATCAGACAGGTGTCTAGTGGCTGGCGCGGATGCCAGAACCACCTGAGCGGTACTACCGCTCCATAGTAGCGGTACTACCGCTCCATAGTAGCGGTACTACCGCATGAGTGCTGAAAACTGTCCGGAGAAAGAAACTGCCATAACTTTCGCATACGAGCTACGAATTGAGCAAACTAAAGTTTGTTGGATAGAGGACGACAAGAGCTATCCAACAGCGACACTATAAAAATGCCAATGATATAGAGATGCGAAACCTCTATGAATGATTGATAACCCACAAGTATAGGGGATCACAACAATTTTTGAGGGTAGAGTATTCAACCCAAATTTATAGATTCGACACAAGGGGAGCCAAAGAATATTTGCGAGTATTAGCAGCTGAGTTGTCAATTCAACCACACCTGGAGATTAAATATCTGCAGCAGAGTGATCAGTAGCACAGTAATATGATAGTTTTGATAGCAGTAGCAGCAGTAACAGTAACGGTAACAGTGATAGCAATAGTTTTGTAGCAGTTGGAACAGTAACAGCAGCAATAGTAACTTAGCAAGAACAATAAGTGGAAAACTCGTAGGCACTGGATCGGTGAACTCGTTGGATGATATTCATCAAATAACAGTCATAACCAAGGGCGACACAGAACTAGCTCTAGTTAATAAATATAATGTAGGCATGTATTCTGTAAATAGTCATACATGCTTATGGAAAAGAACTTGCATGACATATTTTGTCCTACCCTCCCGTGGCAGCGGGGTCCATAAGGAAACTAAGGGATATTAAGGCCTCCTTTTAGTAGAGAATCGGAACAAAGCATTAACACACGGTGAATACATGAATTCCTCAAACTACGGTCATCACCGAAAAGTATCCCGACTATTGTCACTCCGGGGTTTGCGGATCAGAACACGTAATAGGTGCATATGACTAGCAAGATCAGATCAAGAACATAGATATAATGGTGATAACATAAACGGTTCAGATCTGAAATCATGGCACTCGGGCCCTAGTGACAAGCATTAAGCATGGCAAAATCATACCAACATCAATCTCAGAACATAGTGGATACTAGGGATCAAGCCCTAACAAAACTAACTCGATTACATGATGAATATCATCCAACTCCTCACCAACCAGCAAGCCTCCGAAGGAATTACTCACTCCCGGTGGGGAGCATCATGGAATTGGCGATGGAGAAGGGTTGGTGATGACGAAGACCGAAGATTCCCCTCTCCGGAGACCCAAACGGGCTCCAGATGTGGCCTCCAGATGAAGAACAGGAGGTGGCCGCGGCTCCGTATCGTAAAACGTGATGAAACTTTCTCCTTCATTTTTTTCTCCTAAAATAGGAATTTATAGTGCCGGAATTAGGGTCAGTGGGGCCCCGAGGTGGGCACAACCCACCAGGGCGCGTCTGGGGGGCTGGCGCGCCCTGGTGTATCTTGCTCAGCCAGGGGCCCCACTTCGGTGGTTCTTGGATCCAGTATTTTTTATTTATTCTAAAATAAATCTCCAAAAAGTTGTGTCCAATTCCGAGAACATTTATTTGTGCACAAAAAACAACGCCAGTCCGGGATAGTTCCATTCAAATCATGCAAAGTAGAGTCCAAAACAAGGGCAAAGTGTGAGGAAAAGTAGATACGACGGAGACGTATCAACTCCCCCAAGCTTAACCCATTGCTTGTCCTCAAGCAATTCAGTTGACAAACTAAAAGTGATAAAGAAAAACTTTTACGAACTCTTTTGTTCTTGTTTACATATATATGCTCAAGTAGCACCCAGGTTTTCAGCAAAGATTATGACTAACCATGCCAACAATAACTCTTAGAAATTATATTAACTCATATCAATAACATAAGCAACTAGCGATCAATAATAAGATATCTGAAATGCCAACACTTTGTCAAAACAATCACGATACAATATGACAATAGTGGTATCTCGCTAGCCCTTTCTGAGACCGCAAAACATATATGCAGAGCACCTCCAAAGTTCAAGCAGCGACTAAACATTGTAATTCATGGTAGAAAAGATCCAGTCATGCTGCACCCAACATAACTATACACAATGCATGAGGATGACAATAGTGCTCTCAGGTCTGGCGCTTATTTGAGAAGGTGATGACTCAACATAAAAGTAAACAGATAATCCCTTCGCAGAGGGAAGCATGGATTTGCAGAGGTGCCAGAGCTCAAGTTTTAAAACAAAGATAGATATAATTTTGGGAGGTACACCCTTCCTGTCAATGTCACGATCAAGAGTTATCAATATCTTTCATGCTAAACAAATTAGCGGCTGTTCCCAAGCAGTAAAATTAAAACTTTACTCCCCCTCCACCAACAATCACACTCCATGGCTAGCCGCATACACGGGTACCGTCCAAACCAACAACATTCCTGGGGGAGTTCTGTTTAATTATTTGTAATTTTTGATTTCGGGACTGGGAATCCCTATTACCGCCCCTCTCGTGTAAGGACAAGTGAATAAACACTCATCATGAGAATAACCCGCTTAGCATGGAAGATACTGACGACCCCCTGTCGCTCCATGAGCTGTCTAGGCACACAAAAACATATTTTCATTTGAATTTTTAGAGATGGCACATACAAATTTGCTTTGGAACGGCAGGGTAATACCGCATATAGGTAGATATAGTGGACTCATTGGTTTAAGGATTTTGATGCACAAGCAGTATTCCCGCTTAGTACAGGCGAAGGCTAGCAAACAGATTGAGAAGCGGCCAGCTAGAGAGCGAAAACGGTCATGAACATGCATTACATATAATAAACATTGACTACTAGCATGAGTAGGATATAGACACCATGAACATAAATATCATGAAGGCTATGTTGGTTTTGATTCAACTACATGCGTGAACATGTGCCAAGTCAAGCCACTTGAAAAATTCAAAGGAGGATACCAATATCATCATACCACATCACAACCATTTTAATGCATGTTGACGTCTAAGATAAATCATTATCCACTCCTAGCTACTTAAGCATGGCATGAACAACTATAATCTCTAATGGTCATTGCAAACATGTTTGGTCATAATATGCTGAATCAAGGATACTAGGCTAAACATATTTACAAAAACAAAAACAAGTTGAGTTCATACCCGCTTTTCTCTGCCACAGTCACTTCATCAAATATCGTCATTATTGCCTTTCACTTGCACGACCGAATGATAAGAAAATGGTAATAGTGCAAGAGTGCCGTGGACTAAGCTAGGATCTGCAACATTTTATTCAAGAGGAGAAGACAAGGTAACATTGGCTCTTTGTTAGATTAACAATAGTGCATATGAGAGCCACTCAACATTTTCATCGTGGTCCTCTCCTTGGTACGACTCAAACAAAAAGAAAAGAATTTCAGAGAAACACACTGAAATATTTTTGGAGTTTTTGTTTTTTCTTAAAGAAAGAAAATTAAAGAGGGAAAAACAAAAACGAGAAAAACTATTTGCATGGGAAAGCTCCCAACAAGTAAAAGAAGAAACGAGAAATCTTTTTGGGTTTTCTTTTGATACTACAATTAAACTAAGCTAGAAAGAAAAACTGAAAAGAAGTAGGAAATTTTTTGGCTTTTCTCAAAGTTTTTCAAACACACAAGAAGAAAGCGAGAAAACAAATCTAGCATGGATATTACAATGAAAAAGTATGAACACTGACAACTGGAATGAAATGTGTGAACATGAATGTAATGTCGGTGGAAATACGTACTCCCCCAAGTTTAGGCTTTTGGCCTAGCTTGGTGATCACCATCCGTAGAAACCATTCGGTCCTAAGTCGAAGTGAGGTGGAGGCGGCACCTGAGCGTCCCACTCCTGGGGCTCCTCCTCAGCAGCTGCTAGGTTGTTCCGGTAGGCTGTAATGTCATCTGGCATAATCCTGTATCCGTTCCTGGCAATGGAATCAAACAGAGCATGTGCAGGTAACTGATACGTCTCCAACGTACCTATAAATTTTGCTTGTTACATGCTGTTATATTATCATTCTTGGATGTTTTACAATCATTTTATTACAACTTTATATCATTTTTTGGGACTAGCCTATTGACATAGTGCCAAAGTGCCAGTTGTTGTTTTTGCCTGTTTTTTACTTCGCAGAAAATCAATACCAAACGGAGTCCAATCGCGACGAAACTTTTTGGAGATTTTTTCTGGACCAGAAGACACCCAGTGGGCCAAACAACTGCCGGAGAGGTGGGCTGTGGAGAGCACAACCCACCAGTGCGCGCCAGGGGGGCCCCGGCGCGCCCTGATGGGTTGTGCCCTCCTCGGCCCCCTTCCGCACCGCCTCTGATGCCTATAAATTCTCAAATATTCGGAAAAACCTAGAGGAGTCGACGAAACACAATTCCAGCCGCCGCAAGTTCCAGAATCTTGAGATCCAATCTAAACACCATCACGGAGGGGTTCATCTTCCTCATAGGTGCCTCTCCGATGATGCGTGAGTAGTCCACCATAGACCTACGGGTCCGTAGGCAGTAGCTAGATAGCTTCTTCTCTCTCTCTTATGATTCTCAATACAATGGTCTCTTGGAGATCTATTTGATGTAAACTTTTGCGGTGTGTCTGTTGGGATCCGATGAATTTTGAGTTCATGATCAGTTTCTATCCATGAATATTGTTTGAGTCTTCTTTGATCTCTTGTATGCATGATTGCTTATAGCATCGTATTTCTTCTTCGAATCTTTCGTTTAGTTAGGTCGACTAGATCGATTTTTCTTGCCATGGGAAGAGGTGCTTTGCGATGGGTTCGATCTTGCGGTGTTCTTTCCCAGTGACAGAAGGGGCAGCAAGACACGCATGTATCGTTGCTATTAAGGATAACAAGATGGGGTCTATTCCTACATGAATAGATCTTGTCTATATCATGTCATCGTTCTTATTGCATTACTCCGTTTTTCCATGAACTTAATACACTAGATGCATGCTGGATAGCGGTCGATGTGTGGAGTAATAGTGGTAGATGCAGGCAGGAGTCGGTCTACTTATCTTGGACGTGATGCCTATATAATGATCATCGCCTTGGATATCGTCATGACTATTCGATTTTCTATCAATTGCCCAACACTAATTTGTTCACCCACCGTATGCTATACTCATGAGAGAAGCCACTAGTGAACCCTACGGCCCCCGGGTCTACTTTTCCATCATATTGCTTTCCCATCTACGTTTTTTGCACTCTTTGTTTTCAGATCTACAAAACCAAAAACCCAAAAACATATTGCTACATATTTACTCTTTTTATTTGTGTTCTTGAGAGATCTATCTCTCCTATCTATCACTACCTAATCTATCTTATTACCGTAGACAGATTGACAACCTCTCTTTCGCGTCGGGTTGCAAGTATTTGTTGTTTGTGTGCAGGTGCTGCTTATTGGGTGGTGGTGATCCTCCTACTGGTTCGATAACCTTAGTTTCATAACTAAGGGAAATACTTACCGTCGCTGTGCTGCATCATCCCTTCCTCTTTGGGGAAATACCGACGCAGTCTCAAGCCACGTCAAAGGAGTTTCTGGCACCGTTGCCGGGGTGGAAGCGGTCTCTTCTACGTGCCTATCGTAGGCGCCGAGGGGACTCCATCATCATCTACCAGGTTCCTAATCACAAATCTCATCTCCTTGCAATTATATTATTTGCCATTTGCCTCTCATTTTCCTCTCCCCCACTTCACCAATTTGCCGTTTTATTCGCCCTCTTTTTCGTTTGCCTTTTTCTTGTCAGATCTATTGCTTGTTACTACGACTAGCATTACTACTCCCCCTTTGTCACCAGATTTTGAAGTTCTATACTTCAAACAAAAACAAGGGGAAAATTTGAAAGATGCCTGGTATAAGCTAATGGAATCCTATCGTATTTAATATCTAAAAGGAGACGCAAAAGTTTTGCTTAGAAATTTTTATATTGGATTGGATTTGCATCATAGAGAGCTTTTGGATTTCGCCTCAAAGGGCAATTTTATTGAACTTGATGCAAACGCCGCTTATGAAGTTCTGGAAGGGATTTTGGGGGTTCCTCCACCAAAAAAGGGGCTTGCTTTTTCACAAGAGGGGGTTCAAATTCTCGACAAATTGGGTGACTTACATAAGCACTTGGTCGAGTTACAAAAATATCGTGAACCCCTCAAACATATTAGTGGGAACCTCAATCGCTTGAATACTTTGATTACCCTTTGCAATTAGCGTTTGGATATTTTGGATCTTAAGATGGTTTCTTCTCCTGAAAATTTGGGGAAGTGTAAAGAGCCCACCGGATTCGAGATGGCCCTCACAAAAGTGGCCAAAACTAAAGATGACAATACTTGAATCTATCCATTATGCCTAGCTAGAGGCGTAAAACGATAGCGCATGTTGGGAGGCAACCCAATGAATAAATAAATTTTTGCTTTTTCCTTTCTGTTTTTGAGTGTTGACACAATTAGGCCTCTGTTATGATTGTGTTTTTATGGTTTATTTAGTGTTTGTGCCAAGTAGAACCGTTAGGATGATTCATAGGATGAGTAGAAGTGATGCTGAATCTGAAACAGAAACTTTGCGTCCAGTATATGAATTTTCATTTTTTGATGGAAGTGATCTTTAGCTGAAATTTTGACACAGTGTTTCTATACAAATTGCTAACGTTGTCCTAATTTTTCAGAATTTTTAGAGTTACAGAAGTACGCGTAGAGTACAGATTACTACAGACTATTCTGTTTAAGACAGATTCTGTTTTCGTTGCATTGTGCGCTTGTTTTGATATATCTATGGTTTGTATTGGGGGGTATAAGCCATGGTAAAGTTAAAATACAGTAGGTATAATGCAATAAAAAAATATGAATGGGTTTGCAACAGTACCTAAAGTAGGGATTTGCTTTCTTATACTAACGGATCTCACGAAGATTTTGTTGAGTTTTGTGTGATTGAAGTTTTCAAGTTTTGGGTGAGATCACGATGGATGAAGGAATAAGGAGTAGTAAAAGCCTAAGCTTGGGAATGCTACCGCACCCCCAAGATATATCCAAAGATAAACAAGCAACTAAGCTTGGGGATGCCCCTGAGTGGCATCCCCTCTTTCTTCTAACGACCATCGGTATTTTACTTGGAGCTATATTTTTATTCGTCACATATCATGTGTTTTGCTTGGAGCGTATTGTATCTTTGCTTGCTTTGTTTGTTAGTATTTCCTTTGTATCCTTTCTGTACACACCTATTTGGCAGAGCCAAAATTATGCTATGATTTGTTAGAATTGCTCTATGTGTTTCACTTAAACTTTTTGAGCTATAGAATTGCTCTAGTGCTTCACTTCTATCTTTTTGAGCACGGTGTGCTTGGAAACTTTTGTAGAAATACTATCATGCTTCACTTAGATTAATTTTAGAGTAGTTAAATTTTGAATAAATCCTCTCATGCTTCACTTATACCTTTTTGAGAGATGAAATCTTTATGCTCATGTGCTTCACTTAGATTTGTTTGAGATTGTGAAAAAAGCAATGGCAATATATGAAACTAGTCCCAAAGTGATAGATATCCAAGGAGTATATAATAAAAACTTTCATGAAGATCATTGGACAAATTAAACTTGATTCCTTGTAATAGTTTTGAAACATGATGATAGTAATATGTGAGTCATGTTAGTAAGTAATTATGCTTAGTAGGAATATTGGTGTGAAGGTTTGTGATTCCCTATGCATGCACGAAAGTCAATAGTTCTGCAATGAAGTTACATCCTACTTGTGGTGCATTATTCTGTGGTAGTTATGTTCAATGCTCACTTATTTGATTTTTCGTTTCTTGGTTTGGTTGCTTCCCAATCTATTTGCTAGCCTCCATTTGTACTAAGTAGAAATACTACTTGTGCATCGAAAATCCTTAAACCAAGTTTTGCCTTATGAGTCCACCATACCTACCTATATGCGGTATTTCCATGCCGTTCCAAGCAAATTTGTATGTGCCATCTCTAAATTTTCAAAATAAATTTTCTCTTTTGTGTGCCCGTACCGCTCATGAAACGGTGGGGAGTGTCCAATATTTTCCATGCTAGATTTGTTATTCTCAAGATGAGTGTTTATTCACTTGTCATTGCACGAGAGTGCGGCGGTAATAGGGATGCCCATTCCCTAAATGAAAAAGAAAAAAATATTTACTTTATGTTGTCAAATAATAAATTCCTTGGAAAGTGTTGGTATGGAAGGCAATCGTGGATACGGCCCGCCATGGAAAGTGAAAGTTTGGTGGAAAAAACGAATAAACTTTATTTTCTGTTTGGGAACCGCCTATGATATATCTAGCATGGAAAGTATTGTGAACTACTTCGTCATTTTCGTTGACAGGAAAAGCATGCACCCAAAATATTTTTCTCTCTCAATTTAAACCTTGAGCTCTGGCACCTCTACAAATCCCTACTTCCCTCTGCGAAGGGCCTATCTATTTACTTTAGGCAATTTTTATTTTTACTTTGAGTCTCCATCTTCTCTTATAAGCACCAACTAGGGGGCACTATGATCGTACTTGAGCATTGGGCATAGTTAATATTTGAGTGTGCTTCATGAATGGATCAATGATTGAGCATGATGGGCTAGGGATAACTTTCTTTAGTGTTGATATTTTGAAAGACATGGTTGCTTGTTGACATGCTTGAGTATTGAAGTCATTATGTTAAAACTAGACTATTGCTTTCAATCGTTATAAGTCCAAATGTCCATGCTATACAAAAGAAAAGAATATGATGAACATGTTAGGCAGCATTCCACATCAAAAACTCTGTTTTTATCATTTACCTACTCGAGGACGAGTAGGAATTAAGCTTGGGGATGCTGATACGTCTCCAACGTATCTATAATTTTTGCTTGTTCCATGCTGTTATATTATCATTTTTGGATGTTTTACAATCATTTTATTAGAACTTTATATCATTTTTTGGGACTAACTTATTAACATAGTGCCAAAGTGCCAGTTGCTGTTTTTGCTTGTTTTTTACTTCGCAGAAAATCAATACCAAACGGAGTCCAATCGCGACGAAACTTTTTGGAGATTTTTTCTGGACCAGAAGACACCCAGTGGGCCAAACAACTGCCGGAGAGGTTGGCTGTGGAGAGCACAACCCACCAGGGCGCGCTAGGGCCGGGGCCCCCCTGGCACGCCCTGGTGGGTTGTGCCCTCCTCGGACCCCTTCCGCACCGCCTCTGATGCCTATAAATTCTCAAATATTCGGAAAACCCTAGAGGAGTCGACGAAACACAATTCCAGCCGCCGCAAGTTCCAGAACCTCGAGATCCAATCTAAACACCATCACGGAGGGGTCCATCTTCCTCATAGGTGCCTCTCCGATGATGCGTGAGTAGTCCACCATAGACCTACGGGTCCGTAGGCAGTAGCTAGATGGCTTCTTCTCTCTCTCTCTCTCTCTCTCTCTCTTATGATTCTCAATACAATGGTCTCTTGGAGATCTATTTGATGTAAACTTTTGTGGTGTGTTTGTTGGGATCCGATGAATTTTGAGTTCATGATCAGTTTCTATCCATGAATATTATTTGAGTCTTCTTTGATCTCTTATATGCATGATTTCTTATAGCATCGTATTTCTTCTTCGAATCTTTGGTTTAGTTAGGCCGACTAGATCGATTTTTCTTGCCATGGGAAGAGGTGTTTTGTGATGGGTTCGATCTTGCGGTGTTCTTTCCCAGTGACAGAAGGGGCAGCAAGACACGCATGTATCGTTGCTATTAAGGATAACAAGATGGGGTCTATTCCTACATGAATAGATCTTGTCTACATCATGTCATCGTTCTTATTGCATTCTCCGTTTTTCCATGAACTTAATACACTAGATGCATGCTGGATAGCGGTCGATGTGTGGAGTAATAGTGGTAGATGCAGGCAGGAGTCGGTCTACTTATCTTGGACATGATGCCTATATAATGATCATCGCCTTGGATATCGTCATGACTATTCGATTTTCTATCAATTGCCCAACAGTAATTTGTTCACCCACCATGCGCTATACTCATGAGAGAAGCCACTAGTGAACCCTACGCCCCCCGGGTCTACTTTTCCATCATATTGCTTTCCCATCTACGTTTTTTGCACTCTTTGTTTTCAGATCTACAAAACCAAAAACCCAAAAACATATTGCTGCATATTTCCTCTTTTTATTTGTGTTCTTGAGAGATCTATCTCTCCTATCTATCACTACCTAATCTATCTTATTACCGTAGAGAGATTGACAACCTCTCTTTCGCGTCGGGTTGCAAGTATTTGTTGTTTGTGTGCAGGTGCTGCTTATTGGATGGTGGTGATCCTCCTACTGGTTCGATAACCTTGGTTTCATAATTGAGGGAAATAGTTACCGTCGCTGTGCTGCATCATCCCTTCCTCTTTGAGGAAATACCGACGCAGTCTCAAGCCACGTCAGTAACGGAATAACATCACGAGTTTCAACGTTGAACACTAAGTTGTAGCGAATGTTATGGAAAGAATCAGTTGCGTCAAGAAATTGGTGATCTTGCAACGACTTGTGATCTAGGTAAACTTGGGACAAGAGATAATCATGTGGGCGAATCTTAACATTAAAGTGTCTCGCCAAGCGAGTAGCATAAATACCACCATGTATCTTTCCCTTAGACCTGTTAAGGTGTAAGCGACGAGCAATAATAGCCCCCATACTAAAGGTGTGATCATCATAAAGTGCACGGCGTAAAATAGCAAAGTCAGGGGCACTGAGTGCGCCAACCTTCTCCCTAGCGGTTAAACACTTAGCAATGACCAAAGCAAAGTAATGCAGTGAGGGAAACTGCAAACTGGTAGCAGTAGCGTTTGACACGCCTCTATCTTCACCCACTGTTAAAGTAAGGAGAAAATCCTCAAACTCCGCTGGTCTAGGTTCTCTAGATTCCCCATCAGAGGGGATCAAGCATATGTTGCAAAAGTCAGTTAGCGGCATTTTATGAGTTTCAGCATAAAGGTTAAACTGCACCTCAGGAGGATTATTCTTTCTCAGAAAATGAAAACTTTGCACAAAGGAATTTGTAAGGATGTGATATTGGTCACACTTAGCTACGAGGAACTTGGTCAGCCCAGCGTTTGCAACGAATTGAGCGAACTCTTGGTGAAACCCGACCTCCTCCATGAAGGCATCATGCGGCCATTCACACGGCCGCACCTCCACCTTTCGTGGAGTGTGAATTTCATTGTCCGACGATTCCCCAATGACTCCTTTGGCACTTTTCTTGGAGGAAAACTTCCTGAAGAAATCCATCTTATTCCTATAAAAATTCTGAAAAAATTTAGTCCACAAAAATTTTGTCAACAAAACTTGTAAGATTGATAGCAACTAATCCTAAGCATCCATATAGGCCATATTAAGCATTCAAACTACTTAGAACTCTAAGAATTCAACATGCAAGCTCATCTACAACAGCACCAAGAGTAGCTAATTACTCTAAAAATAACCCACTAAATCAAAAACTAATTGGAGCAATGGAGGAGTCACATACCAAGTAGCAATCCCTCCAAACAGTTTCAGAAACGGAGCTTCAAGCTAAGAGATCAAAATCCGCGGGTTTGAGAGCAAGAACACAGGAATGATGGTTGTGATGATTTTTTTCTGGAGGTAGGAGATGATGTGGGCTAAGGGAATAAGTGAGGGGGCACACGTGGGGGCCACAACCCACCGGGGCGCGCCTGGGGGTGCTGGCGCGCCCTGGTGTCTTGTGGGCACTAGGTGCACCCCCCCTCTGGTATTATTTGCACCAGAAATTCAGAAATATTCGGAAAAAATCGTATAAAATTTTCAGGACATTCTGAGAACTTTTATTTTTGGGCCTTTTTTATTGCACGGTGAAAACAGAAAATAGGATAATCATGACATTTTATTTTATTTGACTAACTAAAATAGAAAATAAAAGGTGGGAACAGAGAGTTGTGCTTACTAGATTCATCAACTTCATACCTCTCAAAAATGATCCAATAATAAGCTTGATTAAGTCTTATTAACAACCACTTCCGATTAGCATGAAACCGAAGAACTTTCATAAAACACTAAGTTACCTCAATGGGGATGTGCATATCCCCAACAATAAGTATATCATATTTCTTTTTGGCAGTAGGTAGAGGTAATTGAAAACTTCCAATAGTAATGGTCGGAGATTCTTCAATAACATTTATACCATTCACTTGGAATTGTTTCTTCGGAAAGTGCACCGTGTGCTCATTACCATTGATATAAAAAGTGACTTTGCTTTTGTTGCAATCAATAACAGCCCCTGCAGTATTCAAAAAGGATCTACCAAGGATAATCGACATGTTGTCGTCCTCGGGCATCTCAAGAATAACAAAGTCCATTAAGATAGTAACATTTGCAATAACAACGGGCACATCCTCACAAATACCGATAGGTATGGCAGTTGATTTGTTGGCCATTTGCAATGATATTTCAGTAGGTGTGAGTTTATTCAAATCAAGTCTCTTATACAAGGAGAAAGGCATAACACTAACACCGGCTCCCAAATCACACAAAGCAGTTTTAACATAGTTTCTTTTAATGGAGCAAGGTATAGTTGGTATTCCAGGATCTCCAAGTTTTTTAGGTACTCCATCCTTAAAAGAATAATTAGCAAGCATGGTGGAGATTTCAGCTTCAAGTATCTTTCTTTTATTAGTGATGATGTCTTTCATATACTTTGCATAGGGGGCCATCTTTAAAATATCAGTTAAGCGGGTACAAAAAAGACTGGCCTAATCATTTCAGTAAAGCGCTCAAATTCTTCATCATCCTTTTTCTTAGATGGCTTAGGTGGGAATGGCATGGGTTTCTGAACCCAGGGCTCTCTTTCTTTACCATGTTTCCTAGCCACGAAGTCTCTTTTATCATAACGTTTTTTTTAGGTTGTGGGTTATCAAGATCAGCAACAGGCTCTATTTCAACATCATTATCTGGTTCTCTATCATTGTTAGGTTGAGAATCTTCATGAACATCATCATTATCATTTTCATTATCACTAGGTGAATGTTCATTACCAGACTGAGTTTCAGCATCGGAAATAGAGACATCATTATTATCAGGAGGTTTTTGTATCTCAGGTTCACTAGAGGTATGCAAAGTCCTATCATTTTTCTTTTTCTTTTTCTTTTTCTTTTTCTTATTAGAAGGACTAGGTGCATCAGTTTTAATTCTCTGAGAGTCTTGTTCAATTCTTTTAGGATGACCTTCAGGATAAACTGGTTCTTGGGTCATTCTACCTCCTCTAGTTACTACTCTAGCAGCAAAATCATTCATATTATTATTGATTTCATCAAGCAATTCTTTTTGAGACTTAGCAACTTGTTCTAACTGAGTTTGAACCATAGAGGCATGCTTTTCTACGCCTCTAACATCATTACTGATTCTATATAGCAAGTCACTCAAGCGAGCAATCATATCAGAATTATATTTCAATTGTTTCAGAACATGTGCATTGAAATGATCTTGCTTCATAATATAGTTGTCAAACTCATATAAGCACT
Organism: Elymus sibiricus; assembly: GCA_039707655.1. Classification (NCBI taxonomy): domain Eukaryota; kingdom Viridiplantae; phylum Streptophyta; class Magnoliopsida; order Poales; family Poaceae; genus Elymus; species Elymus sibiricus. The sequence continues at coordinate 351,369,517 of CM077667.1, read as the reverse complement.
GACTAGGATGTTTATTGTAAGAGATATCACTTTCATCAAACTTTAATAAAGAATTTACCTCTACCATCTGGGGAGGTGGTGGTGTGTCAAGGCCATGTATTTCTTCAATAGGTGGCAAATTCTTAACATCCTCAGCTTTAATACCTTTTTCCTTCATGGATTTCTTTGCCTCTTGCATATCTTCAGGACTGAGAAATAAGATACCCCTATTTTTCGGAGTGGGTTTAGGTGGTGGTTCAGGAAGAGTCCAATCATCATAATTCTTCAATATGTTATTCAATAATTCCTCAGCTTGTTCAACAGTTCGTTCCCTGAAAACACAACCAGCACAACTATCTAGGAAGTCCCTAGAAGCATCGGTTAGTCCATTATAAAAGATATCAAGTATTTCATTTTTCTTGAGAGGGTGATCTGGCAAAGCATTAAGCAATTGGAGAAGCCTCCCCCAAGCTTGTGGGAGACTCTCTTCTTCAATTTGCACAAAGTTAAATATTTCCTGTAAGGTAGCTTGTTTCTTATGAGCAGGAAAATATTTTTCAGAGAAGTAGTAGATCATATCCTGGGGACTACGCACACAACCAGGAGTAAGAGTATTGTACCATGTCTTAGCATCACCCTTTAATGAGAATGGAAATAACTTAAGAATGTAATAGTAGCGAATCTTCTCATCATGAGCAAAGATGGTGGCTATATCATTCAGCTTAGTAAGGTCTGCCACTACAGTTTCAGTTTCATAGCCATGGAAAGGATCAGATTCAACCAAAGTAATTAACTCTGGGTCGACAGAGAATTCATAATCCTTATCGGTAACAAAGATAGGTGAAGTAACAAACTAAGGATCACATTTCATTCTAGCATTCAAAGTCTTTTCCTTAAACTTGCGTAGCAATTTCTTAAGATCATTTCTATCCTTGCAAGAAATAATTTCTCTAGTTACCTCCTCGTCCATAACATAACCTTCAGGTATCTTAGGTATTTCAAATCTAGGAGAGCTAGGACTAATAGGTGTTTCATAGTCATCATTAGTTTCATAGGCTTCATCAGTTTCAGCAATCTCATTAGTTTCAATAGTTTCATTTTCTTTAACTCTAGCAATTTGTTCATCAAGAAATTCTCCTAGTGGCACATTATCATCAAGCATGGTACTAGCATCATCATAAGCATCATTCATAGCAGACGTAGCATCATCAATCACTTGGGACATGTCAGGATTACTAGCATGTGGTGGTGTTGCAAGCTTACTCATAACAGAAGGTGAATCAAGTGCAGAGCTAGATGGTAGTTCCTTACCTCCCCTCGTCTTAGAGGGAAAAATCTTGGTCTTTGGATCCTTCACATTCTTCATAGTGATCAATTGATATAAATCCCAAGTGACTCACCAAATATAGCTATGCTCCCCGGCAACGGCGCCAGAAAAAGGTCTTGATAACCAAGAAGTATAGGGGATCGCAACAGTTTTTGAGGGTAGAGTATTCAACCCAAATTATAGATTCGACACAAGGGGAGCCAAAGAATATTTGCGAGTATTAGCAGCTGAGTTGTCAATTCAACCACACCTGGAGATTAAATATCTGTAGCAAAGTGATCAGTAGCATAGTAATATGATAGTTTTGATAGCAGTAGCAACAGTAACAGTAATGGTAAAAGTGATAGAAATAGTTTTGTAGCAGTTGGAACAGTAGCAGCAGCAATAGTAACTTAGCAAGAACAATAAGTGGAAAACTCGTAGGCACTGGATCGATGAACTCGTTGGATGATATTCATCATATAACAGTCATAACCTAGGGCGACATAGAACTAGCTCCAGTTCATAAATGTAATGTAGGCATGTATTCCGTAAATAGTCATATGTGCTTATGGAAAAGTACTTGCATGACATCTTTTGTCCTACCCTCCCGTGGCAGCGGGGTCCATAAGGGAACTAAGGGATATTAAGGCCTCCTTTTAATAGAGAACCGGAACAAAGCATTAACACACGATGAATACATGAACTCCTCAAACTACGGTCATCACCGGAAAGTATCCCGACTATTGTCACTCCGGGGTTTGCGGATCAGAACATCTAATAGGTGCATATGACTAGCAAGACCAGATCAAGAACATAGATATAATGGTGATAACATAAATGGTTCAGATCTGAAATCATGGCACTCGGGCCCTAGTGACAAGCATTAAGCATGGCAAAGTCATAGCAACATCAATCTCAGAACATAGTGGATACTAGGCATCAAGCCCTAACAAAACTAACTCGATTTCATGATGAATCTCATCCAACTCCTCACCGACCAGCAAGCCTACGAAGGAATTACTCACTCCCGGTGTGGAGCATCATGGAATTGGCGATGGATATGGGTTGGTGATGACGAAGACCGAAGATCCCCCTCTCCGGAGCCCCAAACGGGCTCCAGATCTGGCCTCCCGATGAAGAACAGGAGGTGGCGGCGGCTCCGTATCGTAAAATGCGATGAAACTTTCTCCTTCATTTTTTTCTCCGAAAATAGGAATTTATAGTGCCGAAATTAGGGTCAGTGGGGCCCCGAGGTGGGCACAACCCACCAGGGCGCGCCCTGGTGTATCTTGCCCAGCCAGGGGGCCCCCTCCGGTGGTTCTTGGATCCAGTATTTTTTATTTATTCTAAAATAAATCTCCAAAAAGTTTCGTCCAATTCCGAGAACTTTTATTTCTACACAAAAAACAACACCATGGTAGTTCTGCTGAAAACAACGTCAGTCCGGGTTAGTTCCATTCAAATCATGCAAATTAGAGTCCAAAACAAGGGCAAAAGTGTGAGGAAAAGTAGATACGACGGAGACGTATCAATGATGAACCGGCAAAAAATCCAACATCGAAAACATCATAGAAGATGCATATGGACTCCGTTTTCGATGAACTCGAGCTTGTCATGAAGATGACCATAAGCTCTAAAACTCACAAAGAGAAACACCAAACAAGAACCAAGAAAGATGATGCAAGGATGCAAATGGTTTGAGCTCTCATTGAACGATACGATCAAGCTACTCACTTGAGAGCCCCCCTTGACAGTACGGCAATCGATCCTATAACTCGGTCTCCCAACTACCACCATGAGACCGGTAAAATAGAAAACCTATCAAGGGCAAACCTATACCTTGCACATAGTCCACTTGAGCTAGATGATGACGATATTGACTCCCTCAAGATGGACCACCTTTCTTGATTGCGTTGGCTCGATGAAGACTAGTTGACTACTCCCCCATACTCCACTATGGGTGAGCCACTCTTCGGCACATCTTCACAAGTCCATTGTCACCACAACGGACGGCAAGCTTCAAGCATGATCTCTTCGTGATGCTCCACTTGAACTTGCACACCGCAATCTTGATGGCGATCACCACTTGATGTCATCCTCCATGGGTTGTATGAGATCTTTCTCTTGACGCAAGCCCATGGAAATATACCTAACCCCACATAGAACTCTCATGTAGACCATGGGTTAGTACACAAAGCGTAATGGACAATGCTTACCATACCATGAGATCACTTGATCCCTCTTGATAGATCTTGTATGCTTTGTATGTTGATCAACTTGATTCACTCTTTAACTTAGTTTTGATCAACCTTGTATCTTATCTTCTCTCTTCATAAAGATGATGTCTTGAAGGTAAACATGAATGCTCACACAATCTTCTTCTTCAAGACATGCTTGAAATAAGCTCAACTCTCACATGACCAATCTTTGGATAAAACCTTGAATACCACCTTGGTCACCATATAAACTCCTTGAAACCAACAGATGGACTTCAAGAAGTGCATATGGACAAATCCTTCGAATATAACTCAAGGCAACCATTAGTCCATAGGGATTGTCATCAATTAGAAAAACCACACATGGATAAATGTGCTCTTACAAGTAGTCATAGATAGATAACATAAACATAAAATAAAATAACAGTAAATAAATGGCAGCAATATTTTTAGGATTTTTATAATATATTTTGTGAAGACTCGAGGGCCATAGTTTTTGCTAGAGGCTTCTCTCTCGAAGAAATCATACGGTAGGTAGACAAATTACCGTTGTGCAATTGATAAAAAGCGCATAGTTATGAATATTTATTCACGGCAATGATCATGTATATAGGCATCACGTCCATAAGCATGTAGACCAACTCTTGCCTGCATCTACTACTATTACTCCAACCATCGACCGCTATCCAGCATGCATCTAGAGTATTAAGTAAAAACAGAGTAATGCTTGGAGCAAGATGACATGATGCAGACAAAGTCAATCCAATCAATATGAATAAACCCCATCGTTTTCCCCTTAATGACAGTAATACAATACATGTCTTGACCCCTTCTGTCATGAGGATAGAGCACCGCAAGATTAAACCCATCACAACGCACCACTCCCACTGAAGGTAAATCAATCTAGTTGGCCAAACCAAACCGATAGATCGGAGTTTCACAGCCCTATAATTTGCTTGTAAGTAGTTGCATGAGCATCCATGCATCATGGTAAATTCAACTGAACTTGAAATGGGGATGATCAAACCCTAGCACCAAATAAAATTCAAATAGGTCCAACTTAAAAATATCTTAAATGAATCCAAAATGGCCTTAAAAAATGTCCATGCTTTTTGGATAATGTTGGAAACATCAACCAGAGGTGATGCACATTTTTCCTAGCCATGTTGGATATTGAATTAACACATATTGTATTTGAATTGGTGCCACTTAAATGCTATATATAATTTGGATGCTCCAATAATTTTGAAACTTTGCATGGGCCTCTAGAAAATTTCAGATTGCATCCATAAAAGTTTTCAGAATTTATTAAAATGATTTAGTATTTTTATAAATCAAAACATAGAAGAAACAAATAATAAAGAAAACAGAAATAGGAAAAATGCTTACCTGGGCTTACCTGAAGAAGAGGCCCAGCCCACCAGGGGCAGCCTCATCTTCTTCCTCCTGCGAGAAGGCAGAGGAGAAGGAGGCCACGGCGTTCGCGTCCATGCGCCACGCCGGCAGCAGCCTAGCTGGTTCCCTAGGCCAGTGCGACGATGGGGATAAGCTCCCCGAAGTCGTCCAGATCCATACCGCCTCGCCATTTGCCTCCCCTTCTCTCCCTCGCCTCTGCATCGCCATGGTCGATGCCACCGCGAGCTCACCGTTGCCATAGCCGTAGCCACAACCACCCCCATCCTTCCTTGGCGTGTCCAAGAGCTCCGCAACGACACCCTCATTCCCTCCGCCGAGTCGCGTGACGACAAGAGCCCCGCAACACCGTCAACACCATCATCTTCATCCTCGGGATCCAACAACCGCCGCCGTCGATTTGGCCGCTCTAGAGCTTCCCCGGGCTGGTTGAGCTGCTCTTCTGGACCGATGTGAGCCCTTGCATGTTCTCCCACTCCTCCGATGCTCACTACCGCGTTGTAGCCGCCGTCCCCATGAGCCCGAGCTCCGTCGTCCGCCATGGCAGGTGAGCTCCGAGCTACTGAGCTCCTCGGCTCGAACCAATGCGCCTCGCGACCTCCTGCTGATTCCATGGTGCCACTGAGCCACTCAGTTGGCCTCCTAGTGCCCTGCAGCCTCCGCCCGCTCGAGGCCGTGCTTCGGCCATCGCCAAGATGCTCGTCACCGTCATCAAAAGCCACCACAGCCCCTCCCATTAGCTCAGATGGATGCGGGCGAGTCCCAGCTCCACGCAGAGCCACTCCGCCGCTGTTTTGGTCACCGAAGGAAGATTTCCAATGACCTCCCCCGCATCCGTCATCGCCGCCAGCGGACCGCCATCCTAAACCGTGCTTAGTTAGCGCTAATGGCCTCCCCTATGTCTATGACACATGGGGCCAGCCTCTGAGTAATCCTAGATTAGAGTTACTATTAGTGTTAAATAATCAGGTTAACTAATTGTGTCACTGACACCGGGCCCCACTTACTAATTAACCTTTGGTTAATTACTAGCTTAGATTTATAAATTCAGTTTAGCCATTGTGTCACTGACACGTGGGTCCCGCTGGTCAGGTTTTACCTGGACCGGCCATGTTGACTAGCTGACGTAAGACTGACGCTATGCTGGCGTAGTAAAGTATTTCTGGAATTAAAATAATTCAGAAAATGATTTATGAATTCCAGGAAATGTTTAAAACTTCTAAAATTCATAGAAAATAATCTATAACTGAGATGGAAATGGTTTATATATGAAAAATGATGAGAAAAAACCAATGAATCTATTTATGCCATGAGCATGCCTGTTTGAACTAGTTAGCATCACCAACTAGGACATTTCATGATTAGGGCAATTTATGAAATAACATTTGGAGTTGGAATTTGAACTATGTTTGAATTCCACTTCAATTAACTTGGACTATTGTTGCATTAGGTCAATTCAGTACCTTAACATGACATATCATTCATTTTTGTTGTGCATTGCATTGAATCTTGTTCTTTTTTGTGTTTGCCGGTGTTTGTTTCCTCTCGGTAGACGTTGTTCCAATGTTGAGATCGATGTCACTCATGAAGACTCAATGTTATCTTCAGAAGTGCCGAGCAAGCAACCCCCCTTGAGCATACTAATATAAACCCACTCTCTCGCTCCTGCTCTCATTTATTGCATTAGGACAAGAACGATTCAACTATTACATGTTCTCGGTAGTTGAAGCCATTCCTTTGCATGACCTGTCCTTGTCACAGTAAATAGTTGAAACTACTCAGCATGAGTAGCAATTTCTTGAGCCTTGTTGTGCCTACTCGGCCATGCTTGCTTACTATGCCTGCTATGCTTAGAGTCGTGTCGGGTCTGATCCATCTGGGCGATGAATCCAAATGGATCTGTTCATGTCTTATTGTGTGAGAACTAAGTGTGTGTATCTGATTTGGTAAAGGTAGCGATGACAGGCCATGTAGGAGTACATGGCGGGTTTTCTCATTGGGACCATCCTTAAGAACTGAGTTTTGTGTATGTTATACAAGGCGAGATACTACCACACATTGGGATCCTTAATTGACCCTCTCAGCTTATTAATCGCCTTGATCTCTGTCGAGGAGTTGCAACTAGTTTCTGGTGTTTGTAGGAGAAGTGCTAGCGACCGTGTTTAGCGCTGCCTGACGGGGTGGGGTTTAGTACGGTATATGCACAGTGGCATGGTGTACCAAGTGGCACCCGATTGGTGGGCTTGTGGAACCTTGCTCACATCGTTTGGGGCCATAGAGGAAACTTCGATCGGACTTCCTTGTGGGTTCACTCTCAGATAGGCGATAAACCTAGACTAGAGTCTTGCGTGGTTAACGGTTGTGGTCGACACCCACGCTAGTGATTCCGCTTGAAGGTTGCCGAGATGCATGACGTGCATATGGAGATAAGTGGTGGGAGTGTGTGTGTAGAAGTATACCACTGCAGGGTTAACTAATCTGTTCGAATAGCCACGTCCTCGGATATGGACTAGTTTAAAAGCTTATATGGTTCATAGACAATTTAAATGGATACTCTAAAATGCGCAAGATAAGTGTGAGTGCTATTGATGGCCCTCTCGTAGGAAGACGGGAGAGAATCCATAGTGGTGTATTGATGTGGTGAATATGTGGACTCGTGTGCACTCTCTTAGCCCAAAGATACTACTTGTGGTCGTAGTACAGGTTAGCTAAGAGTCAAAGTTGGCTTGTTGCAATAAACTCCACACCACCCTTGTTGATACTAATGCATATGTAGCTACTTCTGATGTAAGTCGTGTTGAGTACCTTTGTACTCACTGTTGCTTAATTATGTTTTTGCAGAGGAGACCTTAGTCTCACTAATGGTTGCTACACGAAGTTCGACGTTGACCGATTAGCTTGGGAATCCCAGACAGAGGTCTGGCTCCTTTCGGAGGGTCATTGTAGATTTTCAGGCTCCTCCAGCCACTTTTAGTAGATGTTTGTACCTAGACATGTTATGCTTTCGCTTGTTGCTTGTATGACTTTGTGTGTTGGGTCATATGACCCCCTGTCTGTAATATCACACTATGTTGGCTATTATGAATCTTTAATAAACACATTGAGTCATAGAGTTATGTTTTGATGCCATGTTGTACCAACACATACTTGAATGTTATGCGTACGTGTGATATGTATTGCTATGTGTGGGGTCCCGACAGTGTTGGTATCAGAGCCTGGCTGCCTGTAGGTTTACCAAGCCAAACTAGTCGATGTTGGGTCTAGAACTGCTTTAGTTATATAAGAGAATTGATTGTGGAAGGGAACATAAGATTCTGTTTACTCCTTTCCTTGTGTCATTCATATTCAGAGTCACCCTCTTCTTTATTCTACAGGGTTTAAAACTAGGCTTTCTCATATATCTATCAAGATGACGAGTTACTATGCTAGAGACTTATAGGAAAGTTGTTGTCTTCCCATATCGATGTCTCCATAAGAATTTAGTTGTTATGTTGTCAGTTTCATGCAGGTTGCCTCCTATTTCATGCCTGTATAGCCGTTATGTTGTACGAGTTCTCCAAGGTTTCTAAATAATCCAATGCATTTGCAAATCCCTTCCTCCTATTCTTGATGTCTTTTAGGACAAACAAATCACATCAATTGTTGTGTTGAGGTACTCAATCGCCTTGACATATCTGCTGAAATTATTAGAAAACCATGTTATTCAAGTGAACCACCCAGTAATCTAGTCTTGTATTGTGTTACTAGTGTGATGATTTTGGCCAACATTATTGAAAACATCCCGTGATGTTATATGGTAGTAGGTATTCCAACTCTAGGTTCTTGAACCCAAGATTCGTTCTACTTATTTATGTTGATAGTGTTTGCTCGCTCCTTTAGGATATTAGTAACCTTTGTGATAATCTTAAGGTTCATGGTACATGATACTTGTGATCAGCGTTGAGTTTTCTGTGAAGAGGAACAGGTAATTGCATCACAAAGTGGGTAAGTATTTCCCTCAGTTATGAAACCAAGGTTTCTTGAACCAATAGGAATATCAATCCTCAACCGTCTTCAGTGGCTGCACACAAAAGAGCAAACAACTTGCACCCAACGCGGGCAAGAGGGTTGTCAATCCCCTTGATCTCGTTATTTGCAAGCAAATGAGTTGTGTAGATAATTGTAATGAAGATCAAGAGATAAAGAGATTGCCATCTAGGTACTAGCTATGGACCCGTAGGTCAGTGGTCAACTACTCACATATCATCATGAGGGCAGCAAGGTTGATGAAGAGGCCTTCCGTGATCGATCCCCCCTCCGGCAGGGTGCCGGAACGGAGCTCCAGATGGTCTCGCGATGGAATAGAGACTTGCGGCAGCGTAAAAAGGGTTTCGGGACTGCCTCCAGGTTTTTTAGAATATATGAGAATTTATAGGCCAGAGAACAAGGTCGGGGGAGCCGCTAGGGGCCCACAAGCCCCTGTTGGCTTGTGGCGCCCTGGTGTGGCTCCCGGCCTCCTTCCAAATCTCCCAGGTCTTCTTTTGGTCTAGAAAAAATCATCAAAAAATTTCGTGGCAATTGGACTTCGTTTGGTACTGTAAACCTGAGAAGTGAAAAACATGCAGAAAACAACAACTGGCACTGGGAACTGGCTCAATAGGTTAGTGCTCAAAAATATTATAAATTAGTAAATAAAGACCCGAAAAGTATCCTAGAATGATAATGTATTAGCATGGAACCATCAAAAAATATAGATACGTTGGAGACATATCAGTACATCATTCTTCCAATACCATAAACCCTCCTTGGCAGAAGTTCTTCTTGTAACAAGTGATCACAATAAGAGTGCCTTGATGAGTTCTCATTTCCATATTGTGACTCTGCCAACTCTGCCCTTCTGCATGGATTATCTGGAAGAAACATGTTGAACTTTGTTCGACATATTTAACCTATGCATCCACAACTTAGAAAAAATACGTGCTCCCTGTGTTGCCCCTCTTCAGTTGTATTCTGACCTTCATCTATCGGTAGATAGTCAAGAGTAGTTGTGCATTCGTGTTCATCGATGCATATTATTCTTGTGGTCCATCGAGTCATTCTATTTCAGAATGACTAGGAGAAACAAACTCCAGTACCTCACCCATTTCTAGGATTGGGTCAAAGTAGTTGTATTCCACAGATCGAGAAAGTCAATCCAGCTTCTCGTCTGTTCTACCTTGAAGTATTACCCTCTTCATGTCGAGAATGTCATGAGAATTGCACAACCTCTTATGAATTCTTGATACAGTGGTACTTCTCTTCATCATTATTCATTCCTCAATCTCCGTGTTGGTTGTAACCGGAATATCGACTAGTGAACCGTGATGTGTGAAATCAATACTCCTAGCAACCCTGTTGCTTGGAAGTCAATGGATAATAATTTCATTCTTAGTGTGTTGGTTGTTGAATCACCATTCTAAGATTGGTCATGCTACCTAGTCCATCTTTCATGGTGCACTCTTCGATCAATGAGTTAGGATTCTGTCAATTCCTCGCTCTTTGATCATATTGTCTTGCCTTGAAAAGCAAGATTGTTCTCGAGCTTAGTAGCATGTCGGTTGTTTGTTATGTTTCGAATATCTTCTCAGAAGTATTGTCAGGTTGTTCCCTGACTGTAATGTTGAGTTCTTGATCAAGTTGGTTTCTTGTAAACCACCCTTCTCCAAGAATCGTGTTGGATACCCCTGAACTAGTTGGTTAGGCTAAACAACAACTTGGAGAGTTCAATGATAAAAGCTTGATCTAACTTAGTTCATGTCAAAGGGATATATTTTGTGTTTGAGTGTGTTGAAGAAAGATGATACCTTCATCGGTTGATCCTTGTATCAATTGTCGCATCTATCATCTTGTCCAATCTTTGATTTGAGTATGGGCTACCATCAAATCACACTCAGAACCAACGATTTTCCTAATGTTGTTTTACTCGAGGTGATATCCTCGAGCATACCTCATTATATCTTTTGGTCTGACCAATGCTATCACTTTGCTCACATAGTTATGGAATTCCATCTATATGGATATTAGAATGAATTGTTGTTGAGCCCATCGACAACATCCTTATCTTCTCCATAATTCATGATGAATAAAGTTAGTGTTGGAAACTTTTATAGGCATTATCATCGTGTCCAGTACATGAATTTTATGTTTTGGTGTAGGAAGTGACTTCCTCTAAGTTCACGTTCATCTGATGCAAGTTGCCGCCGTGAATTCAAGAAAGTTAATTGTTTCCTCCAGAATGATCCCAAGTCAGTCATGCACGTGCAAAGTATTCTATGGTTGGATAGACTGATCGCCTCCATTCCATATGAAATCCCTAGCACACCAAGCCAGTTTCTGCCTCATACAGCTCGGGTCGAAGACCGGGGAAGTTGAGGAGAGATGGGGAGACCCAACTGCTGCCGGTCGGGATGGACAGGAAAGGGGGCGGGGATAAGCTTGAGAAGAAGCAAGCTTATTGCCCCCCCCCCCAAACAAACCGAACCTAACAAGAAAACGTATCCACTTTAGCAACAAAGCGATGATTGATTTGTTCAATGAAAAGAAGTTCTTCTTAAGAGCATGCCTTACGCAAGGACTTCAATATCCTCGATATGGTTCCCAAACCAGAACTCGGTAGTGTTTTGTTGTAAGATTACTACGTGGTCATGTTTGGCTTGGGCAATGTGTCCACATGGATCTTGCAATCCAGCTCATGTTTTGGATTTGGCTTCTGCAGTTCATTTCCTGATAATCTTGCAACGTCATCTCTTCGAATTGCGTTGCAACCTTTCCCTTTCAGACATGCTGAGTCTGGAATATCCTGCCACCAACCAAATCTGAACCTCAGGCGGATATGATGGTTGGAATGTTTCCCAAGGATTGTAATATTGGTCTCTTTGTAACCCGGTGAAAGGACATGGATGTCGCCTAGAGGGGGGGTGAATAGGCGCTTTAAAATAATGACGGTTTAGGCTTGGACAAATGCAGAATAAAACTAACGTTTAATATGTCAAGAACAAAACCTTAAACAACTAGGCTCACCTATGTGCAGCAACAACTTATGCAAAGCAAGATAACAACTAAGTAATAGCAAGATATATAACAAGAAACAATATGGCTATCACACAGTAAAGTGCACAAGTAAAGGGCTCGGGTAAGAGATAACTGAGGCACGTGGAGACGACGATGTATCCCGAAGTTCACACACTTGCGGATGCTAATCTCCGTTCGGAGCGGTGTGGAAGCACAATGCTCCCCAAGAAGCCACTAGGGCTACCGTAATCTCCTCACGCCCTCACACAATGCAAGATGCCGTGATTCCACTAAGGGACCCTTGAGGGCGGTCACCGAACCCGTACAAATGGCAACCCTTGGGGGCGGTCACCGGTACCCGTACACTTTGGCAACCCTTGGGGGCGGTCACCGGTACCCGTACAAATTGCTCGGGGCAATCTCCACAACCTAATTGGAGACCCCGACGCTTGCCCGGAGCTTTACACCACAATGATTGAGCTCCAAGGCACCACCAACCGTCTAGGGTGCCAAGGCACCCAAGAGGAACAAGCTCTAGGGTGCTCAAACACCCAAGAGTAATAAGCTTCTCAAACTCCACTTCCACGTATCACCGTGGAGAACTCAAACCTATGCACCAAATGCAATGGCAAGGGCACACGGAGTGCCCAAGTCCTTCTCTCCCAAATCCCACCACAACAACTAATGCTATGGTGGAAAATGAGAGGAAGAACGAAGAAGAACACCAAGAACTCCAAGAGCTAGATCCAAGGGGTTCCCCTCACATAGAGGAGAAAGTGATTGGTGGAAATGTGGATCTAGATATCCTCTCTCTTTTCCCTCGAAAAGGAGCAAGAATCATTGGAGGGATTGAGAGTTAGCAAGCTCTAAGAAGGTCAACAATGGGGGGCAAACACGAGCTAAAGAGTTGGGGAACCATTGGGGAAGAAGACCCCCTTAAATAGGTCCCCACAAATCTGCCCGTTATGTGCAGAATAACACAGGGGCGGTACAACCGCTATGATGACCGGTACACCGGTCAAAGCAGACAAAACCAACCTGTAGCAAAAGCAATAAGCGGTACAACCGCCCGGGGCACCGGTAGTACCGGAATAACCGGAACAACCGGCCCACAACCGCCCAAGAACCGCTCCAAAACAGAAACTAGTCCGGTGGTAGAGCGGTACATGGCCGGTACAACCTTCGGACCAATTCTGGAGCGGTACAACCGCTCCAAACACCGGTTGTACCGGTTGACCGGTACAACCTCTCTATGGGGCGGTACAACCTCCCTATGTAAAACAGGTAAGACTAAAACAGCCATAACTTTCGCATACGAGCTCCGATTTGAGCAAACTCAAGCTTGTTGGATAAAGGACAACAAGAGCTATCCAACAATGACTAGATAAATTAAGAACAAGCAATGGAGAATAAATGCCACTAGGATAAGGAAGATGACCTTCCCAATAGATATCCGGCAAAATCTCCAACACCGAAAACACAATATGATGCATACGAAATCTGTTTTCGATGAGCTTGAACTTATCACGATGAAGACCATAAGCTCAAAAACTCACATAGAGAAAAACAAAATAAGGACCAAGAAAGATGATGATGCAAGGATGCAAATGGTTTGAGCTCTCAACGAACGATACGATCAAGCTACCCATTTGAGAGCCCCCCTTGATAGTACGACAATCGATCCTATAACTCGGTCTCCCAACTACCACCATGAGACCGGTAAAATAGAAAACCTATCAAGGGCAAACCTATACCTTTCACATAGTCCACTTGAGCTAGATGACGATGATCTTGACTTCCTCAAGATGGACCACCTTTCTTGATTGTGTCGGCTCGATGAAGACTAGTAGATTGCTCCCCCATACTCCACTATGGGTGAGCCACTCTTTGGCACATCTTCACAAGTCCATTGTCACCACAATGGATGGCAAGCTTCAAGCATGATCTCTCCGTGATGCTTCACTTGAACTTGCACACCGCAACCTTGATGACGATCACCACTTGTTGTCATCTTCCATGGGTTGTATGGGATCTTCCTCTTGATGCAATCCCATGGAAATATACCTAACCCTACAAAGAACACTCACGTAGACCATGGGTTAGTACACAAAGCGTAATGGACAACGCTTAACATACCATGGGATCACTTGATCCCTCTCGGTGTAACTTGTACGCTTTTTGTGTTGATCAACTTGGTTCACTCTCTGACTTAGTCTTGATCAACCTTGTATCTTATCTTCTCTCTTCATAACGATGATGTCTTGAAGGTCACCATGAATGCTCACACAATCTTCTTCTTCAAGACACGCTTGCAATAAGCTCAACTCTCACATGACCAATCTTTGGATAAAGCCTTGAATACCACCTTGGTCACCATATAAACTCCTTGAAACCAACAGATGGACTTCAAGAAGTACCTACGGACAAATCCTTCGAATATAACTCAAGGCAACCATTAGTCCATAGGGATTGTCATCAATTACCAAAACCACACATGGAGAAATGTGCTCTTACAATCTCCCCCATTTTGGTAATTGATGACAACCACTTTCAAGAGAGTTTATATAAGGAAATAAGCACAACCAAGCACACACATGCAAAGCTATAATGCATGGGTATGAGATGCAAATGCTTAAGCAACAAAAGCAAACCTCTCTACACTTCCCAACCTAAACTCTCTAAACTTCTCCCCCATTGGCATTGATTGCCAAAATGGACGAAAAGCTTAGAAAGCCAATATAATAGGTGCTCCTCCAAAAAGTGTGTATTTCTCAAAATATGAGTGCAATGAAATACACATATCCAATTATAAGTAGTTGGAGGAAAACAAACTATATTTAGGACCCAAAGATTGCAAAAAGGGTCGTATGGCACAAAGACATACAAAAGAGAAGCAAGCAATCAAAAGATACCAATTGGAACAATCAATCACATGGTCCTACCAGCCACATGAATAAAAGATATTATGATATGGGCAAAAGAGTGTTTATAAAGAAGCTAGAGGAGCTCCCCATGATTTGTGCACAAATAATAATTTTTGTATTTGAATACAAGTGCACAAAATAGGATCATGACTCCCCCAAAATCAATATAAACACACAACAAGTGCAAGCAAGTAGATAAGACAATGAGCATAGTACTTGCACTAAACATATGGTTGAGCAACATGTAAAAAGAGGCAATCTTAAGAATAGGCTCAACCAAAATGATGTGTGTGAGTCATGGCAAAGCACTTGAGAAGACTAGTATAAGGATGAGCATTAAGCATCAACATAGTCTTGATGAAATGAGACACAAAGTGCAAGCCATATCCTTCCCACATACACAAACTACTGGCAAATGGGTCCACAAGCTTACTAAATAAGAAAGATAAAACCAAAGCTTGTGACAACCCCAGGTGAAGGTAAGAAAAAAAGTAGCCTTGTCAGGAGGAGGGATACCAATCGAAATGGCAAAACCCTCGTGAAGACAAGCATGAGGAAAATAATCTTCACCACCAAAGAGTGCATCAAGATGCAAGGATATTAGATCCGCACTCAAGACAAATTCTTTCACGAAACCACCAACGAAATAAAAAAGGGAATGCAACGGTGGACGTGAAAGAAAAGAGGATATCAACTAGAGATGTAACTTCTCTCATGTGTATAAGATTCTAGGTAGAGGACAACCATGATGATATATCCACAAAGAATGATGTACACACGAAATAGTTACAAGAAGGAATGGACAAGATATCCAAAAGGAAGTCATAAATATACCAATAAGATCTTTGCTTGAAAGCATAGCACATGGCCTAGTATTTTCTTATTGTACATAAATGAACTCCCAGCATACGAACATCAAAGACATCACAACTAGCAACAAGAGATCATCGTTGGGATGCTTTGAGAAAGGAAACAAGTATCACAAGAATGAATCAAGAACTTCATGCCATGATGCAACCTACAAAAGATTGAATGCAAGAAATGTATGCATGAAGTAGATACTTGTTACCGAGATAGCATTGGATGATGTAGTAGACAATGGTTCATCGATCATCCTAGTATGGCTCCAATAAGCACATGGTGTCAACACCTTTTTTGTAAGTGAGCTGAGTGTCCAATGTATCTCCAATTGTTCCTAGAACAACACCACAAACAAAGTGGTACCCAAACTCATTGGGACAGAAAAGTTAGTGGACCAACAATACATAGGACAAAACTCCACATAAATATGTGCATATAGATATGAAATTGAATTTCATGCGCACTTTAGCCAATTTATGTCATAGTGGAGTCTCCCATATATATTGGGTCAAGGAAAGAGAACATGCCAACGAAAGTACATGTAGAAAATATGCATGCTCAAGGCTTTCAAGAATCAAATCAACACACAGCTGATAAGATACCAAAAGATAGGGTATCAAGTGAAAATAAGATACCAAACGAAAAATTATCACTTGACGGATACCAACTAAAAGATACATCAAGGAATGAGATATCCATTGACACATGCCAAATAGAAGGAAACAAGATACCAATTGAAGGAAAACAAGAGGTATCAAGTTGCCAAAAGAGAGCTAGGTTCCAAACAAACCAAACCCTCCGCAAATTTTCATGATGGCACAAAGCACCATAGAGAAAAGGCTTGCCTTCCACCAACACACACTTGATGAAGATCAAAAGATTTTATGATAAACACGTAAAGGGAGTGTTCTAAAGAAAATAGGATAGCTCCCCCAAGAGATGTGCGTTATATAGAATTTGCATTTGAATACAAAATGCACACGATGGGATCATCACTTTCCCTATATCTATAGAAACACTAGACATGTTCAAAAAGATCCACAAGAGGTAAGGAAGACAAACGGATAAACAAAATCATATGAAGATGATTAGCAATTTCTACCACATAAACGAATACCAATTGTCAAAGGACAAGAATTATTTTGAAATAATTCCTATTGGTAGATTGCAAAGATATACAACATCATCTTCACACCTAAAACATAAGCAAATGACACTTGTAGAGCTAACATGCCACCTAGGAACAAGATAATTTACAATATCAATTCTAAGTGGCAATACCTCAAATGTACACATTTTCTAGGCTTGTAATATGCACATAGCATATTACTCCCCCATAATGTGATAACCCAAAATAATTGACAAATGGCAAATGAAATCCAACAAGAGATAGTTAATGGACCATTTAGAATTTGAATTTCTCATGAGAAGACATACCACATAGAAGCTAGATAATCTTGTAATATCAAAACTAGGTGGTATTCCTCATGTACACACATTTGAGGATCGTGAAGTGCACAAAGCACATCACTCCCACAAAATGGTATAACCCATTAACTCCTCACAAGAGCCAATTAAGATAAGACAAGATGGAAAAAGGCTCAACAAAATACGCACACGTACATGATGTGCAAACCAACATACCCATACTTGATTACTCAAGATAAGCAAGCCGGAGGCACACCATATACAAACACATGCAAGCTACAAAGCCACAACATGCAAAGGGGCGAGTAACTAACAATGTATTCAATTTAAGTACAAGTTACCGCAAGGAGGCACATAGGATATAAGATAGAAACTCGATAATCCAAATGACTTGGCTTGAGATGATATGAATGATGAAGATCCCTTAATTCTTCATGATGTAGCCAAGTCACCAATGACCTCCAACAACACCTATTGATCAAGTTTGAGCTTGTTGGTCCCAAACCAAGTTGGGTCCTAAGAGGTTAGTCACAATAGGCTTGGCTACCCAAATGGTTCTTTTCTTGACACCACTTTGAGTACCAACAAACTTGGCAAACACATTGCCAACCTTATCCTTCCCAAGAGAATAGATATCATCAATAATAATTGGGTTGGATAAGTTACCATTCGTGCATGAAGAAGCAAAGTGACCCTTCTTACGACATAAGTAGCAACATTTACCCTTTACTTTCTTCTCAATTGATTTCTCAACTTGAGGAGCGTTGACTTGGGTCTTCTTGGGAAGTGGCCTTTCTTCAACTTGACGTTGAGCATGAGATTGAACTTGTGGCCGCTTCCCTTGTTGCTTGTCACTATGGGGATTCTTCTTCAATGGGCAAGATCTAACATGGTGCCCTTCTATTTTGCACTTGAAGCAAACAATCTTGGCCGAGTTCTTGACTTGTTCTTGGCCCTTCTTGTTGTTGCTCTTGGACTTCTTCTTCTTCTTATTGGAGTTGAATCCAACTCCACCTTTGTCATTTGGGGATTTTTGCACACTCAAGATATTGTTGAGTGTGGACTTCCCTTCATGATTCTTTTCCAAGTCTTTCTTCAAATAAGTGACTTGGGCCTTGAGCTCATTGATTTCCTCTACATGGTTAGTTTGAACACAAGTACTAGAGGTCGTATAAGCTTCATCGTTAGAGCAACAAGGCAAGGAAAGTAATTCATCACAAGGTGTAGCAACATTATGAGTAGATGAACTACGAGGACTAGCACATGGCAATAAAGCATTTCTACTAGATTTAGTGCTAATGTCCACATGAGGCTCACTAGATGTTACCTTATTAGTACTAGCCTCATGAGCCATATTTAGCACATTATGGGATTCTAGAAGATTACCATGAGAGCTCGAGAGCTTTTCATGACTTTCTTCCAATTTCCCATAATTGCTAGATAGCAACTCAAGTTGATCCCTTAGCTCAACATTCTCCTTCAAAATGGATGCTTCACAAGGAATATAGTTAGTAGCACAAGCATCATCATTAACAACAAGAGGAGAAGGCAACTTGGCAAGCTCTTTAGCATATGAAGCTTCAAGTTGAGCATGAGACTCGGTGAGTTCAATGAGCGAACTCTTAATGACCCTTGAGCCATTTTCGAGGTGCTCAAAGTCCTCAAGGAGTTTAGCATGTGCAACTTCAAGCTTATCATTTTTCGTTCTAAAATCATTAGCCACCTCGAGAGCTCTATCATGGGATTCCTTTAATCTAGATAATTCTAGAGCAAAGGTCTCCTCAAGAGATTCCTTGGTGGTTTGTTCATTTTCAAGAGCTTGAGATAGCTCCACGATCTCATTAGTGTAATCACGCTCATGACCTTCCATTTTATCAATGGTGGCCTCATGCTCCTCGAGATGAGCTTCCAACTCCTCAATATATTTCTTGCCCTCAATGGCAATAGACATGATTTCCATGAAGTTGGAACGAGCAATTTTATTCTTATGAAGAGCTTTAAAAACCATTTCTCCCTTAATTTTTAAGGAAGCAATATTATCACTCTCTTCATCATTATCATCAACATCATCATCATGAGATATATTGGGATTCAAAGTAGGAGATACCTTTGAAGCCTTAGCCATAAGGCACAAGTGATAAATAATAGATGATGATGTAGGATCCCTTGACGCACCATTCAAGACCACATCTTGTTCCATGGAGTGTTGGGTTTCCTCTACATTGTTAGCACAACAACTCGAGGAAAGCGATACATTTTTATCATGGCAACAAGATATAGCAAGCACATCAACATGAGATTTAGTCAAGCAGTTTCTACATGATATGCAAGGACTATCAACACAAGCATGTGAAACATTTAGAGCGCTCGAAGTGCTTAAGTCCAAAGATGAAGCATTGCAATAAGATAGTGATGAAGTATCATCAACAATAAGCCCACTATCATCATTACAATGATCACCACTACTCACCATACCATTACCTTGTGGCAATACACATGTAGGTGAAGTAGATGAAGTTGAGAAGACAACACGACCGGAGGTGGATGGAGAACAATCATCCCTACAAATCTTGGACATACCATATTTATTTTAAGCTTTGTCCACAACTCATGAGCATCCCGGAACGGCATGAGTTGAAATATAACTACATTGCTCAAAGCATCAAAAAGCACATTAGAAGCTTGAGCATTGAGATAAGAGTTTTTCTCATCCTCTAAAGATAGGTGTTGAGAATCCTCTGGAGGAGAAAAACCCATATCTACAATTCGCTCTAAAGACGGGTCCATGACCCTAAAGAGATTAAGCATGCGAATTACCCAAACATCAAAATTTGTGCCATCGAAACTAAGAGTGTCAGAGAATCCTAATCCCCTAGTCGACATCCTTACTCTCTAGGTGGTTAAACCTAATAATGAGAGACCTAGCTCTGATACCAATTGAAAGGACGTGGATGTCGCCTAGAGGGGGGGGTGAATAGGCGCTTTAAAATAATTACGGTTTAGGCTTGAACAAATGCGGAATAAAACTAACGTTTAATATGTCAAGCAAAAAACCTTAAACAACTATGCTCACCTATGTGCACCAATAACTTATGCAAAGCAAGATAACAACTAAGTAATAGCAAGATATATAACAAGAAACAATATGGCTATCACACAGTAAAGTGCACAAGTAAAGGGCTCGGGTAAGAGATAACTGAGGCACGTGGAGACGACGATGTATCCCGAAGTTCACACCCTTGCGGATGCTAATCTCCGTTCGGAGCGGTGTGGAGGCACAATGCTCCCCAAGAAGCCACTAGGGCTACCGTAATCTCCTCACGCCCTCACACAATGCAAGATGCCGTGATTCCACTAAGGGACCCTTGAGGGCGGTCACCGAACCCGTACAAATGGCAACCCTTGGGGGCGGTCATCGGTACCCGTACACTTTGGCAACCCTTGGGGGCGGTCACCGGTACCCGTACAAATTGCTCGGGGCAATCTCCACAACCTAATTGGAGACCCCGACGCTTGCCCGGAGCTTTACACCACAATGATTGAGCTCCAAGGCACCACCAACCGTCTAGGGTGCCAAGGCACCCAAGAGGAACAAGCTCTAGGGTGCTCAAACACCCAAGAGTAATAAGCTTCTCAAACTCCACTTCCACGTATCACCGTGGAGAACTCAAACCTATGCACCAAATGCAATGGCAAGGGCACACGGAGTGCCCAAGTCCTTCTCTCCCAAATCCCACCACAACAACTAATGCTATGGTGGAAAATGAGAGGAAGAACGAAGAAGAACACCAAGAACTCCAAGAGCTAGATCCAAGGGGTTCCCCTCACATAGAGGAGAAAGTGATTGGTGGAAATGTGGATCTAGATATCCTCTCTCTTTTCCCTCGAAAAGGAGGAATCATTGGAGGGATTGAGAGTTAGCAAGCTCTAAGAAGGTCAACAATGGGGGGCAAACGCGAGCTAAAGAGTTGGGGAACCATTGGGGAAGAAGACCCCCTTAAATAGGTCCCCACAAATCTGCCCGTTATGTGCAGAATAACACAGGGGCGGTACAACCGCTATGATGACCGGTACAACCGGTCAAAGCAGACAAAACCAACCTGTAGCAAAAGCAATAAGCGGTACAACCGCCCGGGGCACCGGTAGTACCGGAATAACCGGAACAACCGGCCCACAACCGCCCAAGAACCGCTCCAAAACAGAAACTAGTCCGGTGGTAGAGCGGTACATGGCCGGTACAACCTTCGGACCAATTCTGGAGCGGTACAACCGCTCCAAACACAGGTTGTACCGGTTGACCGGTACAACCTCTCTATGGGGCGGTACAACCTCCCTATGTAAAACAGGTAAGACTAAAACAGCCATAACTTTCGCATACGAGCTCCGATTTGAGCAAACTCAAGCTTGTTGGATAAAGGACAACAAGAGCTATCCAACAATGACTAGATAAATTAAGAACAAGCAATGGAGAATAAATGCCACTAGGATAAGGAAGATGACCTTCCCAATAGATATCCGGCAAAATCTCCAACACCGAAAACACAATATGATGCATACGAAATCTGTTTTCGATGAGCTTGAACTTA
Source organism: Elymus sibiricus (assembly GCA_039707655.1). Classification (NCBI taxonomy): domain Eukaryota; kingdom Viridiplantae; phylum Streptophyta; class Magnoliopsida; order Poales; family Poaceae; genus Elymus; species Elymus sibiricus. Next base: position 351,347,772 of record CM077667.1, on the reverse strand, counting down.
TCACGATGAAGACCATAAGCTCAAAAACTCACATAGAGAAAAACAAAATAAGGACCAAGAAAGATGATGATGCAAGGATGCAAATGGTTTGAGCTCTCAACGAACGATACGATCAAGCTACCCATTTGAGAGCCCCCCTTGATAGTACGACAATCGATCCTATAACTCGGTCTCCCAACTACCACCATGAGACCGGTAAAATAGAAAACCTATCAAGGGCAAACCTATACCTTTCACATAGTCCACTTGAGCTAGATGACGATGATCTTGACTTCCTCAAGATGGACCACCTTTCTTGATTGTGTCGGCTCGATGAAGACTAGTAGATTGCTCCCCCATACTCCACTATGGGTGAGCCACTCTTTGGCACATCTTCACAAGTCCATTGTCACCACAATGGATGGCAAGCTTCAAGCATGATCTCTCCGTGATGCTTCACTTGAACTTGCACACCGCAACCTTGATGACGATCACCACTTGATGTCATCTTCCATGGGTTGTATGGGATCTTCCTCTTGATGCAATCCCATGGAAATATACCTAACCCTACAAAGAACACTCACGTAGACCATGGGTTAGTACACAAAGCGTAATGGACAACGCTTAACATACCATGGGATCACTTGATCCCTCTCGGTGTAACTTGTACGCTTTTTGTGTTGATCAACTTGGTTCACTCTCTGACTTAGTCTTGATCAACCTTGTATCTTATCTTCTCTCTTCATAACGATGATGTCTTGAAGGTCACCATGAATGCTCACACAATCTTCTTCTTCAAGACACGCTTGCAATAAGCTCAACTCTCACATGACCAATCTTTGGATAAAGCCTTGAATACCACCTTGGTCACCATATAAACTCCTTGAAACCAACAGATGGACTTCAAGAAGTACCTACGGACAAATCCTTCGAATATAACTCAAGGCAACCATTAGTCCATAGGGATTGTCATCAATTACCAAAACCACACATGGAGAAATGTGCTCTTACAATCTCCCCCATTTTGGTAATTGATGACAACCACTTTCAAGAGAGTTTATATAAGGAAATAAGCACAACCAAGCACACACATGCAAAGCTATAATGCATGGGTATGAGATGCAAATGCTTAAGCAACAAAAGCAAACCTCTCTACACTTCCCAACCTAAACTCTCTAAACTTCTCCCCCATTGGCATTGATTGCCAAAATGGACGAAAAGCTTAGAAAGCCAATATAATAGGTGCTCCTCCAAAAAGTGTGTATTTCTCAAAATATGAGTGCAATGAAATACACATATCCAATTATAAGTAGTTGGAGGAAAACAAACTATATTTAGGACCCAAAGATTGCAAAAAGGGTCGTATGGCACAAAGACATACAAAAGAGAAGCAAGCAATCAAAAGATACCAATTGGAACAATCAATCACATGGTCCTACCAGCCACATGAATAAAAGATATTATGATATGGGCAAAAGAGTGTTTATAAAGAAGCTAGAGGAGCTCCCCATGATTTGTGCACAAATAATAATTTTTGTATTTGAATACAAGTGCACAAAATAGGATCATGACTCCCCCAAAATCAATATAAACACACAACAAGTGCAAGCAAGTAGATAAGACAATGAGCATAGTACTTGCACTAAACATATGGTTGAGCAACATGTAAAAAGAGGCAATCTTAAGAATAGGCTCAACCAAAATGATGTGTGTGAGTCATGGCAAAGCACTTGAGAAGACTAGTATAAGGATGAGCATTAAGCATCAACATAGTCTTGATGAAATGAGACACAAAGTGCAAGCCATATCCTTCCCACATACACAAACTACTGGCAAATGGGTCCACAAGCTTACTAAATAAGAAAGATAAAACCAAAGCTTGTGACAACCCCAGGTGAAGGTAAGAAAAAAAGTAGCCTTGTCAGGAGGAGGGATACCAATCGAAATGGCAAAACCCTCGTGAAGACAAGCATGAGGAAAATAATCTTCACCACCAAAGAGTGCATCAAGATGCAAGGATATTAGATCCGCACTCAAGACAAATTCTTTCACGAAACCACCAACGAAATAAAAAAGGGAATGCAACGGTGGACGTGAAAGAAAAGAGGATATCAACTAGAGATGTAACTTCTCTCATGTGTATAAGATTCTAGGTAGAGGACAACCATGATGATATATCCACAAAGAATGATGTACACACGAAATAGTTACAAGAAGGAATGGACAAGATATCCAAAAGGAAGTCATAAATATACCAATAAGATATTTGCTTGAAAGCATAGCACATGGCCTAGTATTTTCTTATTGTACATAAATGAACTCCCAGCATACGAACATCAAAGACATCACAACTAGCAACAAGAGATCATCGTTGGGATGCTTTGAGAAAGGAAACAAGTATCACAAGAATGAATCAAGAACTTCATGCCATGATGCAACCTACAAAAGATTGAATGCAAGAAATGTATGCATGAAGTAGATACTTGTTACCGAGATAGCATTGGATGATGTAGTAGACAATGGTTCATCGATCATCCTAGTATGGCTCCAATAAGCACATGGTGTCAACACCTTTTTTGTAAGTGAGCTGAGTGTCCAATGTATCTCCAATTGTTCCTAGAACAACACCACAAACAAAGTGGTACCCAAACTCATTGGGACAGAAAAGTTAGTGGACCAACAATACATAGGACAAAACTCCACATAAATATGTGCATATAGATATGAAATTGAATTTCATGCGCACTTTAGCCAATTTATGTCATAGTGGAGTCTCCCATATATATTGGGTCAAGGAAAGAGAACATGCCAACGAAAGTACATGTAGAAAATATGCATGCTCAAGGCTTTCAAGAATCAAATCAACACACAGCTGATAAGATACCAAAAGATAGGGTATCAAGTGAAAATAAGATACCAAACGAAAAATTATCACTTGACGGATACCAACTAAAAGATACATCAAGGAATGAGATATCCATTGACACATGCCAAATAGAAGGAAACAAGATACCAATTGAAGGAAAACAAGAGGTATCAAGTTGCCAAAAGAGAGCTAGGTTCCAAACAAACCAAACCCTCCGCAAATTTTCATGATGGCACAAAGCACCATAGAGAAAAGGCTTGCCTTCCACCAACACACACTTGATGAAGATCAAAAGATTTTATGATAAACACGTAAAGGGAGTGTTCTAAAGAAAATAGGATAGCTCCCCCAAGAGATGTGCGTTATATAGAATTTGCATTTGAATACAAAATGCACACGATGGGATCATCACTTTCCCTATATCTATAGAAACACTAGACATGTTCAAAAAGATCCACAAGAGGTAAGGAAGACAAACGGATAAACAAAATCATATGAAGATGATTAGCAATTTCTACCACATAAACGAATACCAATTGTCAAAGGACAAGAATTATTTTGAAATAATTCCTATTGGTAGATTGCAAAGATATACAACATCATCTTCACACCTAAAACATAAGCAAATGACACTTGTAGAGCTAACATGCCACCTAGGAACAAGATAATTTACAATATCAATTCTAAGTGGCAATACCTCAAATGTACACATTTTCTAGGCTTGTAATATGCACATAGCATATTACTCCCCCATAATGTGATAACCCAAAATAATTGACAAATGGCAAATGAAATCCAACAAGAGATAGTTAATGGACCATTTAGAATTTGAATTTCTCATGAGAAGACATACCACATAGAAGCTAGATAATCTTGTAATATCAAAACTAGGTGGTATTCCTCATGTACACACATTTGAGGATCGTGAAGTGCACAAAGCACATCACTCCCACAAAATGGTATAACCCATTAACTCCTCACAAGAGCCAATTAAGATAAGACAAGATGGAAAAAGGCTCAACAAAATACGCACACGTACATGATGTGCAAACCAACATACCCATACTTGATTACTCAAGATAAGCAAGCCGGAGGCACACCATATACAAACACATGCAAGCTACAAAGCCACAACATGCAAAGGGGCGAGTAACTAACAATGTATTCAATTTAAGTACAAGTTACCGCAAGGAGGCACATAGGATATAAGATAGAAACTCGATAATCCAAATGACTTGGCTTGAGATGATATGAATGATGAAGATCCCTTAATTCTTCATGATGTAGCCAAGTCACCAATGACCTCCAACAACACCTATTGATCAAGTTTGAGCTTGTTGGTCCCAAACCAAGTTGGGTCCTAAGAGGTTAGTCACAATAGGCTTGGCTACCCAAATGGTTCTTTTCTTGACACCACTTTGAGTACCAACAAACTTGGCAAACACATTGCCAACCTTATCCTTCCCAAGAGAATAGATATCATCAATAATAATTGGGTTGGATAAGTTACCATTCGTGCATGAAGAAGCAAAGTGACCCTTCTTACGACATAAGTAGCAACATTTACCCTTTACTTTCTTCTCAATTGATTTCTCAACTTGAGGAGCGTTGACTTGGGTCTTCTTGGGAAGTGGCCTTTCTTCAACTTGACGTTGAGCATGAGATTGAACTTGTGGCCGCTTCCCTTGTTGCTTGTCACTATGGGGATTCTTCTTCAATGGGCAAGATCTAACATGGTGCCCTTCTATTTTGCACTTGAAGCAAACAATCTTGGCCGAGTTCTTGACTTGTTCTTGGCCCTTCTTGTTGTTGCTCTTGGACTTCTTCTTCTTCTTATTGGAGTTGAATCCAACTCCACCTTTGTCATTTGGGGATTTTTGCACACTCAAGATATTGTTGAGTGTGGACTTCCCTTCATGATTCTTTTCCAAGTCTTTCTTCAAATAAGTGACTTGGGCCTTGAGCTCATTGATTTCCTCTACATGGTTAGTTTGAACACAAGTACTAGAGGTCGTATAAGCTTCATCGTTAGAGCAACAAGGCAAGGAAAGTAATTCATCACAAGGTGTAGCAACATTATGAGTAGATGAACTACGAGGACTAGCACATGGCAATAAAGCATTTCTACTAGATTTAGTGCTAATGTCCACATGAGGCTCACTAGATGTTACCTTATTAGTACTAGCCTCATGAGCCATATTTAGCACATTATGGGATTCTAGAAGATTACCATGAGAGCTCGAGAGCTTTTCATGACTTTCTTCCAATTTCCCATAATTGCTAGATAGCAACTCAAGTTGATCCCTTAGCTCAACATTCTCCTTCAAAATGGATGCTTCACAAGGAATATAGTTAGTAGCACAAGCATCATCATTAACAACAAGAGGAGAAGGCAACTTGGCAAGCTCTTTAGCATATGAAGCTTCAAGTTGAGCATGAGACTCGGTGAGTTCAATGAGCGAACTCTTAATGACCCTTGAGCCATTTTCGAGGTGCTCAAAGTCCTCAAGGAGTTTAGCATGTGCAACTTCAAGCTTATCATTTTTCGTTCTAAAATCATTAGCCACCTCGAGAGCTCTATCATGGGATTCCTTTAATCTAGATAATTCTAGAGCAAAGGTCTCCTCAAGAGATTCCTTGGTGGTTTGTTCATTTTCAAGAGCTTGAGATAGCTCCACGATCTCATTAGTGTAATCACGCTCATGACCTTCCATTTTATCAATGGTGGCCTCATGCTCCTCGAGATGAGCTTCCAACTCCTCAATATATTTCTTGCCCTCAATGGCAATAGACATAATTTCCATGAAGTTGGAACGAGCAATTTTATTCTTATGAAGAGCTTTAAAAACCATTTCTCCCTTAATTTTTAAGGAAGCAATATTATCACTCTCTTCATCATTATCATCAACATCATCATCATGAGATATATTGGGATTCAAAGTAGGAGATACCTTTGAAGCCTTAGCCATAAGGCACAAGTGATAAATAATAGATGATGATGTAGGATCCCTTGACGCACCATTCAAGACCACATCTTGTTCCATGGAGTGTTGGGTTTCCTCTACATTGTTAGCACAACAACTCGAGGAAAGCGATACATTTTTATCATGGCAACAAGATATAGCAAGCACATCAACATGAGATTTAGTCAAGCAGTTTCTACATGATATGCAAGGACTATCAACACAAGCATGTGAAACATTTAGAGCGCTCGAAGTGCTTAAGTCCAAAGATGAAGCATTGCAATAAGATAGTGATGAAGTATCATCAACAATAAGCCCACTATCATCATTACAATGATCACCACTACTCACCATATCATTACCTTGTGGCAATACACATGTAGGTGAAGTAGATGAAGTTGAGAAGACAACACGACCGGAGGTGGATGGAGAACAATCATCCCTACAAATCTTGGACATACCATATTTATTTTAAGCTTTGTCCACAACTCATGAGCATCCCGGAACGGCATGAGTTGAAATATAACTACATTGCTCAAAGCATCAAAAAGCACATTAGAAGCTTGAGCATTGAGATAAGAGTTTTTCTCATCCTCTAAAGATAGGTGTTGAGAATCCTCTGGAGGAGAAAAACCCATATCTACAATTCGCTCTAAAGACGGGTCCATGACCCTAAAGAGATTAAGCATGCGAATTACCCAAACATCAAAATTTGTGCCATCGAAACTAAGAGTGTCAGAGAATCCTAATCCCCTAGTCGACATCCTTACTCTCTAGGTGGTTAAACCTAATAATGAGAGACCTAGCTCTGATACCAATTGAAAGGACGTGGATGTCGCCTAGAGGGGGGGGTGAATAGGCGCTTTAAAATAATTACGGTTTAGGCTTGAACAAATGCGGAATAAAACTAACGTTTAATATGTCAAGCAAAAAACCTTAAACAACTATGCTCACCTATGTGCACCAATAACTTATGCAAAGCAAGATAACAACTAAGTAATAGCAAGATATATAACAAGAAACAATATGGCTATCACACAGTAAAGTGCACAAGTAAAGGGCTCGGGTAAGAGATAACTGAGGCACGTGGAGACGACGATGTATCCCGAAGTTCACACCCTTGCGGATGCTAATCTCCGTTCGGAGCGGTGTGGAGGCACAATGCTCCCCAAGAAGCCACTAGGGCTACCGTAATATCCTCACGCCCTCACACAATGCAAGATGCCGTGATTCCACTAAGGGACCCTTGAGGGCGGTCACCGAACCCGTACAAATGGCAACCCTTGGGGGCGGTCATCGGTACCCGTACACTTTGGCAACCCTTGGGGGCGGTCACCGGTACCCGTACAAATTGCTCGGGGCAATCTCCACAACCTAATTGGAGACCCCGACGCTTGCCCGGAGCTTTACACCACAATGATTGAGCTCCAAGGCACCACCAACCGTCTAGGGTGCCAAGGCACCCAAGAGGAACAAGCTCTAGGGTGCTCAAACACCCAAGAGTAATAAGCTTCTCAAACTCCACTTCCACGTATCACCGTGGAGAACTCAAACCTATGCACCAAATGCAATGGCAAGGGCACACGGAGTGCCCAAGTCCTTCTCTCCCAAATCCCACCACAACAACTAATGCTATGGTGGAAAATGAGAGGAAGAACGAAGAAGAACACCAAGAACTCCAAGAGCTAGATCCAAGGGGTTCCCCTCACATAGAGGAGAAAGTGATTGGTGGAAATGTGGATCTAGATATCCTCTCTCTTTTCCCTCGAAAAGGAGGAATCATTGGAGGGATTGAGAGTTAGCAAGCTCTAAGAAGGTCAACAATGGGGGGCAAACGCGAGCTAAAGAGTTGGGGAACCATTGGGGAAGAAGACCCCCTTAAATAGGTCCCCACAAATCTGCCCGTTATGTGCAGAATAACACAGGGGCGGTACAACCGCTATGATGACCGGTACAACCGGTCAAAGCAGACAAAACCAACCTGTAGCAAAAGCAATAAGCGGTACAACCGCCCGGGGCACCGGTAGTACCGGAATAACCGGAACAACCGGCCCACAACCGCCCAAGAACCGCTCCAAAACAGAAACTAGTCCGGTGGTAGAGCGGTACATGGCCGGTACAACCTTCGGACCAATTCTGGAGCGGTACAACCGCTCCAAACACAGGTTGTACCGGTTGACCGGTACAACCTCTCTATGGGGCGGTACAACCTCCCTATGTAAAACAGGTAAGACTAAAACAGCCATAACTTTCGCATACGAGCTCCGATTTGAGCAAACTCAAGCTTGTTGGATAAAGGACAACAAGAGCTATCCAACAATGACTAGATAAATTAAGAACAAGCAATGGAGAATAAATGCCACTAGGATAAGGAAGATGACCTTCCCAATAGATATCCGGCAAAATCTCCAACACCGAAAACACAATATGATGCATACGAAATCTGTTTTCGATGAGCTTGAACTTATCACGATGAAGACCATAAGCTCAAAAACTCACATAGAGAAAAACAAAATAAGGACCAAGAAAGATGATGATGCAAGGATGCAAATGGTTTGAGCTCTCAACGAACGATACGATCAAGCTACCCATTTGAGAGCCCCCCTTGATAGTACGACAATCGATCCTATAACTCGGTCTCCCAACTACCACCATGAGACCGGTAAAATAGAAAACCTATCAAGGGCAAACCTATACCTTTCACATAGTCCACTTGAGCTAGATGACGATGATCTTGACTTCCTCAAGATGGACCACCTTTCTTGATTGTGTCGGCTCGATGAAGACTAGTAGATTGCTCCCCCATACTCCACTATGGGTGAGCCACTCTTTGGCACATCTTCACAAGTCCATTGTCACCACAATGGATGGCAAGCTTCAAGCATGATCTCTCCGTGATGCTTCACTTGAACTTGCACACCGCAACCTTGATGACGATCACCACTTGATGTCATCTTCCATGGGTTGTATGGGATCTTCCTCTTGATGCAATCCCATGGAAATATACCTAACCCTACAAAGAACACTCACGTAGACCATGGGTTAGTACACAAAGCGTAATGGACAACGCTTAACATACCATGGGATCACTTGATCCCTCTCGGTGTAACTTGTACGCTTTTTGTGTTGATCAACTTGGTTCACTCTCTGACTTAGTCTTGATCAACCTTGTATCTTATCTTCTCTCTTCATAACGATGATGTCTTGAAGGTCACCATGAATGCTCACACAATCTTCTTCTTCAAGACACGCTTGCAATAAGCTCAACTCTCACATGACCAATCTTTGGATAAAGCCTTGAATACCACCTTGGTCACCATATAAACTCCTTGAAACCAACAGATGGACTTCAAGAAGTACCTACGGACAAATCCTTCGAATATAACTCAAGGCAACCATTAGTCCATAGGGATTGTCATCAATTACCAAAACCACACATGGAGAAATGTGCTCTTACAATCTCCCCCATTTTGGTAATTGATGACAACCACTTTCAAGAGAGTTTATATAAGGAAATAAGCACAACCAAGCACACACATGCAAAGCTATAATGCATGGGTATGAGATGCAAATGCTTAAGCAACAAAAGCAAACCTCTCTACACTTCCCAACCTAAACTCTCTAAACTTCTCCCCCATTGGCATTGATTGCCAAAATGGACGAAAAGCTTAGAAAGCCAATATAATAGGTGCTCCTCCAAAAAGTGTGTATTTCTCAAAATATGAGTGCAATGAAATACACATATCCAATTATAAGTAGTTGGAGGAAAACAAACTATATTTAGGACCCAAAGATTGCAAAAAGGGTCGTATGGCACAAAGACATACAAAAGAGAAGCAAGCAATCAAAAGATACCAATTGGAACAATCAATCACATGGTCCTACCAGCCACATGAATAAAAGATATTATGATATGGGCAAAAGAGTGTTTATAAAGAAGCTAGAGGAGCTCCCCATGATTTGTGCACAAATAAGAATTTTTGTATTTGAATACAAGTGCACAAAATAGGATCATGACTCCCCCAAAATCAATATAAACACACAACAAGTGCAAGCAAGTAGATAAGACAATGAGCATAGTACTTGCACTAAACATATGGTTGAGCAACATGTAAAAAGAGGCAATCTTAAGAATAGGCTCAACCAAAATGATGTGTGTGAGTCATGGCAAAGCACTTGAGAAGACTAGTATAAGGATGAGCATTAAGCATCAACATAGTCTTGATGAAATGAGACACAAAGTGCAAGCCATATCCTTCCCACATACACAAACTACTGGCAAATGGGTCCACAAGCTTACTAAATAAGAAAGATAAAACCAAAGCTTGTGACAACCCCAGGTGAAGGTAAGAAAAAAAGTAGCCTTGTCAGGAGGAGGGATACCAATCGAAATGGCAAAACCCTCGTGAAGACAAGCATGAGGAAAATAATCTTCACCACCAAAGAGTGCATCAAGATGCAAGGATATTAGATCCGCACTCAAGACAAATTCTTTCACGAAACCACCAAGGAAATAAAAAAGGGAATGCAACGGTGGACGTGAAAGAAAAGAGGATATCAACTAGAGATGTAACTTCTCTCATGTGTATAAGATTCTAGGTAGAGGACAACCATGATGATATATCCACAAAGAATGATGTACACCCGAAATAGTTACAAGAAGGAATGGACAAGATATCCAAAAGGAAGTCATAAATATACCAATAAGATCTTTGCTTGAAAGCATAGCACATGGCCTAGTATTTTCTTATTGTACATAAATGAACTCCCAGCATACGAACATCAAAGACATCACAACTAGCAACAAGAGATCATCGTTGGGATGCTTTGAGAAAGGAAACAAGTATCACAAGAATGAATCAAGAACTTCATGCCATGATGCAACCTACAAAAGGTTGAATGCAAGAAATGTATGCATGAAGTAGATACTTGTTACCGAGATAGCTTTGGATGATGTAGTAGACAATGGTTCATCGATCATCCTAGTATGGCTCCAATAAGCACATGGTGTCAATAGCTTTTTTGTAAGTGAGCTGAGTGTCCAATGTATCTCCAATTGTTCCTAGAACAACACCACAAACAAAGTGGTACCCAAACTCATTGGGACCAAAAAGTTAGTGGACCAACAATACATAGGACAAAACTCCACATAAATATGTGCATATAGATATGAAATTGAATTTCATGCGCACTTTAGCAAATTTATGTCATAGTGGAGTCTCCCCTATATATTGGGTCAAGGAAAGAGAACATGCCAACGAAAGTACATGTAGAAAATATGCATGCTCAAGGCTTTCAAGAATCAAATCAACACACAGTTGATAAGATACCGATTTCTTCTTCGAATCTTTGGTTTAGTTAGGCCAACTAGATCGATTTTTCTTGCCATGGGAAGAGGTGCTTTGTGATGAGTTCAATCTTGCGGTGTCCTCTCCCATTGACAGAAGGGGCAGCGAGGCACGCAAGTATCGTTGCTATTAAGGATAACAAGATGGCGTCTATTCCTACATGAATAGATCTTGTCTACATCATGTCATCGTTTTTATTGCATTACTCCATTTCTCCATGAACTTAATACACTAGATGCATGCTGGATAGTGGTCGATGTGTGGAGTAATAGTAGTAGATGCAGAATCGTTTCGGTCTACTAATCTTGGATGTGATGCCTATATATTGATCATCGCCTTGGATATCGTCATGATTATTTGATCTTCTATCAATTTCCCAACAGTAATTTGTTTACCCACCGTGTGCTATACTCATGAGAGAATCCACTAGTGAAATCTACGCCCCCCAGGTCTATTCTTTTATCATATTAGTTTCCGATCTATCTTTTTCCGCATTTGTTTTCAGATCTATTGTTCCAAAAACCCAAAAATACCTTGTTGCACTTTTTATTTGCATCTTTTATTTTGTGTTCTTGTGCGATCTATTTAGCCAATCTAATACAATCCAATCTATCTTTTTACCATGGAGAGATTGACAACCTCTCTTGTGCGTCGGGTTGCAAGTATTTGTTCTTTGTGTGCAGGTACCGTTTACATAGCGTTGTGTGGTCCTCCTCCTAGGTTCGATAACCTTGGTTTCATAACTGACCGAAATGCTTACCGTAGCTGTGCGGCATCATCCCTTCCTCTTTGGGGAATACCGATGCAGTCTCAAGCCACGTCAAAGGAATTTTTGGCGCCGTTGCCGGGGAGGAGGTACGGAAGTAGTCTCCCGTCAATTTGCCAATTTCTGGCGCCGGGGAGACATCATCAACATCTATCAGGTTCCTAATCACAAATCTCATCTCCTTGCAATTTACATTATTTGCCATTTGCCTCTCGTTTTCCTCTCCCCCACTTCACAAAAAAATACTGTTTTATACGCCCTCTTTTTTTCGTTTGCCTTTTTTCTCGTCAAATCCCTTGTTTGTCTACCTTGTTGTTATGGATAGTTCTTCCTCTATTGAGTGTACTCCCAAGAATGAAGTTCTTAATTTTAAGCAAATGGGAGGGGAGAACCTAAAAGATGCTTGTTATAGGATTTGCAATGCTCATAATAGATCTATTCATAAGCAGTCTACTGTTGTTCTTCTTTACAGTTTTTATGTGGGCATCACCACTTGGTATAGATTCGTCCTTGATACGATTACCGGTGGGAATTTCTTGATGTGTCCATCTTTGGATTCTTTTAATGCTATGGGAAATCTAGTGCGTTCACCAACTCTCATGATTAATGAAACAACCTTAACTCTCAAACATGTTATGGAAAGGCTAGATGCAATTGAAAAGAAGATGATTACCAAAGAACATCTTGAAAATTTGGATAAGAAAATGCATAATCTTGCTAATAAAATTGGTTCAAAAGCGGGGGATGTCTTTAAATTATTAAAGGAAAAGGAAGTCGTAGTTAACGAAAGAATAGGAGAAAGTCCCTCTTGGATTGATAAGTTGGAAGAATTTTTTAGTAACTTGAGTTCGGCCTTTTCTTCTGTTAAAACTATTGAAAAAACTCCCATAAAAATTTGCAAGTCTACACAAGTCACTAAGAACAAAGGTGCTACATCTAATAGCCACAAGGAAGATCTTAAAATGATTAGTGTTTATCCCAATTTTGTTGAAATAGCAAAAGACCCTACTTACAAGAATGAATTTTTCAGTCTTATTCCTAGAAGTATTGTCATTGAAAGTGTGCATGCTAAATTCTTGAAGGAATCTAGCTATGTGATTGAGGAGTTGGAAACTAAAGATGAAGACACTTGAATCTATGCATTAAGCCTAGCTAGGGGCCTAAAACGATAGCGCTTGTTGGGAGGCAACCCAATGATTAAATTTTATTTTTGCCTTTTTCTTTCTGTTCTTGAGTGTTGACACAATTATTATACTGTTATGATTGTGTTTTTATGTTTTAATTAGTGTTTGTGCCAAGTCAAGCCTTTGGGATGACTCACAAGATGAGTAGAAACGATGCTGAATCTGAAATAGAAACTTTGACTCTATTGCAGGAATTTTCATTTTTTACTGGAGCGCGATAATGATCTGAAATTTTAACACAGTATTGATATACAAATTCCTTACGTTTGTCTAATTTTTTTAAATTTTTAGAGTTACATAAGTATGGTTAGAGTACAGATTACTACAGACTGTTCTGTTCTTGGCAGATTCTGTTTTCGTTGCATTGTGTGCTTGTTTTCATGAATCTATGGTTTGTATTGGAGGGCATAAGCCATGGTAAAGTTATAATACAGTATATATAATGAAATAATAAAATATAAATTGGTTTGCAACTGTACTTTGAGTGGTGATTTTCTTTATTATACTAACGGATCTCACGAAGGTTTTGTTAAGTTTTGTGTGATTGAAGTTTTCAAGTTTTGGGTGAGATCACGATGGATGAAGGAATAAGGAGTGAAAAGAGCCTAAGCTTGGGCATGCTATGGCACCCCAAGATAATATCCAAGGAGAAACAAGCAACTAAGCTTGGGGATGCCCCGAGTGTCATCCCCTCTTTCTTCTAACGACCATCAGTATTTTACTTGGAGCTATATTTTTATTCGTCACATATCATGAGTTTTGCTTGGAGCGTCTTGTATTATATGAGTCTTTGCTTGATTTGCTTTTTAGTTTGTCACAAGTATCCTTGCTGGACACACCTATTTGAGAGAACCAAGTTAGTAAATTTTGAAGAAATTCTCTCATGCTTCACTTATATTATTTTGAGAGATGAAATTTTTATGCTCATGTTCTTCACTTAAATTTATTTGAGCTTGTCAAAAGCAATGGCAATATATGAAACTAGTCCCAAAGTGATAGATATTAAAGAGGGATATAATAAAAACTTTCATGAAGATCATTGGACAAATTAAACTTGATTCCTTGTAATAGTTTTGATACATGATGATAGTAATATGTGAGTCATGTTGGTGAGTAATTATGCTTTAGTAAGAATATTGGTGTTAAGGTTTGTGATTCCCTATGCAAGCACGAAAGTCAATAGTTATGCAATGAAACTACATCCTACTTGTGGTGGATTATTCGGTGTTAGTTATGCTTAATGCCCGTTTATGTGAATTTTCGTTTCTTGGTTGGTTGCTTCTCAATCTATTTGCTAGCCTTCACTAGTACTAAGTATAAATACTACTTGTGCATCCAAAATCCTTAAACCCAGTTTTGCCATATGAGTCCACCATACCTACCTATATGCGGTATTTCCATGCCGTTCCAAGCAAATTTGTATGTGCCATCTCTAATTTTCAAAATGAATTTCCTTTTTGTGTGCTCGTACCGCTCATGAAGCGGCAGGGGGTGGCCAATATTTTTCCATGCTAGATGTGTTTTTCTCAAGATGAGTGTTTATTCACTTGTCATTGCACGAGAGTACGTCAGTAATAGGGATGCCCGGTCCCGAAATGAAAAATAAATTTACTTTATGTTGTCAAATAATAAATTCCTTGGAAAGTGTTGGTATGGAAGGCAACCGTGGATACGGCTAGCCATGGATTGTGAAAGAATGGTGGAAAAGGAATAAACTTTATTTTATATTTGGGAACCGCCTATGATATATCTAGGATGGAAAGTATTGAGAACTACTATGTCGTTTTCGTTGACAGGAAAGGCATGCCACCCAAAATATTTTTCTCTCTCAATTTAAGCTTTGAGCTCTGGCACCTCTACAAATCCCTACTTCCCTTCGCGAAGGGCCTTTCTATTTACTTTATGCAATTTTTACTTTTATTTGAGTCTCCATCTTCTATTATAACGCACCAACTATGCGGCACTATGATCATACTTGTGCATTGGGTGTAGCTAATATTTGAGTGTGTTTCATGAATGGATCAATGATTGAGCATGATGGGCTAGGGTTAACTTTCTTTAGTGTTGATATTTTGAAAGACATGGTTGCTTGTTGGTATGCTTGAGTATTAAAGTCTTGATGTCAAAACTAGACTATTGCTTTGAACCATCTGAAAGTCCAAATGTCCGTCTACAAAAGAAAAGAATATGTGATGAACATGTTAGGCAGCATTCCACATCAAAAATTCTGTTTTTATCATTTACCTACTCGAGGACGAGCAGGAATTAAGCTTGGGGATGCTAATAGGTGTCCAACGTATCTATAATTTTTGATTGTTCCATTCTGTTATATTATCATTCTTGGATGTTTTATAATCATTTTATAGCAACTTTATATCATTTTTTGGGATTAACCAATTGAAATAGTGCCCAGTGCCAGTCGCTATTTTTTGCTTGTTTGTTACTTCGCAGAATATCAGTACCAAACGGAGTCCGATTGTCACGAAACTTTTTGGAGATTTTTTTGGACCAGAAGACAACTTGGGAGCCAAGGAAGCACCTGGGGGAGGCCCATGTGGCCCACGATACACCAGGGCGCGCCAGAGGCCCCTGACACGCCGTGATGTATCCGGGGGCCCATGGAGGTCCTTTCCACCGCCTCTCAGCTCTATAAATCCTCATAAATTCCAGAAACCCTAGAGGAGTCGACGAAACACAATTCCAGCTGCCGCAAGTTCCAGAACCGCGAGATCCAATCTAACACCATCACGGAGGGGTTCATCATCCTCACTGGTGCCTTTTCGATGATGCGTGAGTAGTCCACCATAGACCTACGGGTCCGTAGGAAGTAGCTAGATGGCTTTCTCTCTCTCTCTTTTGATTCTCAATACAATGGTCTCTTGGAGATCTATTTGATGTAACGGCTTTTTGCGGTGTGTTTGTTGGGATCCGATGAAGTTTGAGTTCATGATCAGTTTCTATCCATGAATATTATTTGAGTCTTCTTTGATCTCTTATATGCATGATTATTTATAGGCTCGTATTTCTTCTTCGAATCTTTGGTTTAGTTAGTCCAACTAGATCGATTTTTCTTGCCATGGGAAGAGGTGCTTTGTGATGGGTTCGATCTTGCGGTGTCCTCTGATACGTCTCCAAGGTATCTATAATTTTTGCTTGTTCCATGCTGTTATATTATCATTCTTGGATGTTTTACAATCACTTTATAGCAATTTTATATCATTTTTTGGGACTAACCTATTGACATATTGCCAAAGTGCCAGTTGCTATTTTTGCTTGTTTTTTACTTCGCAGAATATCAGTACCAAACGGAGTCCAATCGCGACGAAACTTTTTGGAGATTTTTTCTGGACCAGAAGACACCCAGTGGGCCAAAGAAGTGCCAGAGAGGTGGGTTGTGGAGGCCACAACCCAGCAGGGCGCGCTAGGGGGCCCATGGCGCCCCCTGATGGGTTGTGCCCTCCATGGGCCCCCCTCCACCGCCTCTGATGCCTATAAATACCCAAATATTCAGAAAACCCTAGGGGAGTCGACGAAACACAATTCCAGCCGCCGCAAATTCCAGAACCTCGAGATCCAATCTAAACACCATCACGGAGGGGTTCATCTTCTTCATAGGTGCCTCTCCGATGATGTGTGAGTAGTCCACCATAGACCTACGGGTCCGTAGGGTGTAGCTAGATGGCTTCCTCTCTCTCTCTCTCTCTTTTGATTCTCAATACAATGGTCTCTTGGAGATCTATTTGATGTAAACTTTTGCGTTGTGTTTGTTGGGATCCGATGAATTTTGAGTTCATGATCAGTTTCTATCCATGAATATTATTTGAGTCTTCTTTGATCTCTTATATGCATGATTACTTATAGCCTCATATTTCTTCTTCGAATCTTTGGTTTAGTTAGGCTGACTAGATCAATTTTTCTTGCAATGGGAAGAGGTGCTTTGTGATGGGTTCGATCTTGCAGTGTCCTTTCCCAGTGACAGAAGGGGCAGCAAGGCACGCATGTATCGTTGCCATTAAGGATAACAAGATGGGGTCTATTCCTACATGAATAGATCTTGTCTACATCATGTCATCGTTTTTATTGCATTACTCCGTTTTTCCATGAACTTAATACACTAGATGCATGCTGGATAGCGGTCGATGTGTGGAGTAATAGTGGTAGATGCAGGCAGGAGTCGGTCTACTGATCTTGGACGTGATGCCTATATAATGATCATCGCCTTGGATATCGTCATGATTATTTGATCTTCTATCAATTGCCCAACAGTAATTTGTTCACCCACCGTGTGCTATACTCATGAGAGAAGCCACTAGTGAATCCTACGGCCCCCGGGTCTACTTTTCCAACATATTGCTTTCCGATCAATCTTTTTGCAATTTTTGTTTTTACATCTATTATTACAAAAACCCAAAAATATATTCCTGCACTTCTGATTTGCCCTTTTTATTTTGTGTTCTTGAGAGATCTATCTCTCCTATCTATCACTACCTAACCTATATTTTTACCGTAGAGAGATTGACAACCTCTCTTTCGCGTCGGGTTGCAAGTATTTGTTATTTGTGTGCAGGTGCTGCTTATTGGGTGGTGGTGATCCTCCTACTCGTTCGATAACCTTGGTTTCATAACTGAGGGAAATACTTACCGTCGCTGTGCTGCATCTTCCCTTCCTCTTTGGGGAAATACCGACGCAGTCTCAAGCCACGTCATCCTCTCCCAGTGAAAGAAGGGGCAGCGAGGCACGCATTTATCGTTGCTATTAAGGATAACAAGATGGGGTCTATTCCTACATGAATAGATCTTGTCTACATCATGTCATCATTCTTATTGCGTTACTCCGTTTCTCCATGAACTTAATACACTAGATGCATGCTGGATAGCGGTCGATGTGTGGAGTAATAGTAGTAGATGCAGAATCATTTCGGTCTACTAATCTTGGATGTGATGCCTATATATTGATCATCGCCTTGGATAATGTCATGATTATTTGATCTTCTATCAATTGCCCAACAGTAATTTGTTTACCCACCGTGTGCTATACTCATGAGAGAAGCCACTAGTGAAATCTACGGCCCCCGGGTCTAATCTTTTATCATATTGCTTTCCGATCTATCTTTTTCCCCATTTGTTTTCAGATCTATTATTCCAAAAACCCAAAAATACCTTGCTGCACTTTTTATTTGCATCTTTTATTTTGTGTTCTTGTGCGATCTTTTTACCCAATCTAATACAATCCAATCTATCTTTTTACCGTGGAGAGATTGACAACCTCTCTTGTGCGTCGGGTTGCAAATATTTGTTCTTTGTGTGCACGTACGTTTACATAGCGTTGTGTGGTCCTCCCCTAGGTTCGATAACCTTGGTTTCATAACTGAGGGAAGTACTTACCGTAGCTGTGCTACATCATCCCTTCCTCTTTGGGGAAATACCGACGCAGTCCCAAGCCACGTCAACCCTTTGAGATCCTGAAGTCCGACCTTTACTTGATGTTCTAGATACCAAACTTTACCTATAATTGGGTTACAATAGTACATCAAGGAGAGCATTAGAAGTGGAGTGTTAAATGTCTCTCGGTCGATCATCCAAATTTCGTTCCGTTGGCATAGCTAAGGTGAAATCTGTCACAGCCCTAGTTTAGCTTAGCCTTGTTTGCATTTCATGCATTCATTTTTATTTCTTATGAAATTGAATTGAGGGTTAGCAAGCCTAAGAAATCATTTTTGTCAAGATGATCAAGATAAAAATTGCTTCAAATAATTCCAAGAAAATGTTCCTGTTATTCTGTGAAAATATTGGCAAGAGGTAAAATCCAAACCAATATTTCTGGAATCAAAGAAATAATTATTTTGGGCATTTGAGTCAAACCAACAATTATTTGCAATGGACTTATATCTAGTATATATAGAATATATGTCCGGAAATTCTGAAATTTATTATGTGGCACTAGTTAAATCCACTTAGTCCACATATATATTTTACAGGATTTAGAAAATGGTTTTATATTTATTATAAACCAAAACACATTATACAAATTAGAAAACATAACAAATAGAAAAAAAGAGAGGGAGAGAAAGCTTACCTGGCGGCATGGCACTGGGTGGCCCATCCGGTCCAGCTGCTAGTCATCCCTAACCTCCCGCCAGGAGGACACGGGAGTGTGCCCACGGCGCGCGCGCACGCGCCGACCACCTCCAGCCAGCCTGCTTGCTGTTGGCCTCGCCTGGAAACTCCACGCACGTCCCCAAACTCATCCCGCTCACTCTCGCTCTCTTACCCCTCCCCTAGATCTCTCTCTCTCTCTCTCTCTTGCCCGACAGAAAGCCAGCGTCACCGCCGCTCGAGCTACTCCTCTCCGCCTAAGGAATCAAGGTCGGACGCCCTCTAGCATCACCCCACCTCTGCTCGCCGGTCGCCGTCGTCGATTCGCCACACGCAGGCCTTCCTCGAGCTCGCTGTTGCCTCTGCTAGCACCGCGGTGAGCCACCGATGCGCCTGCCCCTGTTCCCCGGTTTCCCCCGCTTCCTCTAGGCCGTAGCGCCACCATGGCCGAGCTCCCCACCATTGGAAATTGCATGGCCGTGGCCACAGCCACTGCGGCTCGCACCCGAGCACCTACACGTGCTCCGCTCGATCCCAGGAGGTCGTAGCCCCCTCTGGCTCCTCCTCCGGCGCACCCCAACACCGAGCCCAGCCCAGCCGTGCTCCGGCCGCCACCACGGGCTTGCTCCCATCGAGCTCTGTCGCCCCCTCAGCTTCCCGCGTGCCATATTCGATGTGCACGGGTACGAGCTCCCCCTAGGTGCCCTCGGCACGTCCAGCCAATGCCCGGAGGGCCATTCCGGCGTGCCTCCGCCGCGTTGGATGGTCACCGGCGACCTATCTCCGTCCGGCTGACGTGGCTGGCTTGCTTAGCCTCTAACCACCGCCCCGTGCCACCGACACAGGGCCCCACCAGCTAATTAACCGCGGGTTAATTTCAAATTAGGGTTAATTAATTCCTGTTAACCCAGAGTCATTGACATGTGGGACCTGATACTTGTGATTTGCGTTGGGTTTTCCATGAAGAGGAACGGGTGCTGCAGCACAATATAGATAAGTATTTCCTTCAGTAGAGAACAAAGGTTTATCGAACCAATAGGAGTAGCACGCAACCCCCGTCTTCAGCGACTACACACAAAGAAGCAAACACTTTCACCCAACGCAGGCAAGAGGGTTGTCAATCCCCTTGGACTTGTTATTTGCAATCTAGTGAAGTATGTAGATGATAGTTGAATATTGTAAGTTCCAAAAAAAATAAAAAAAAATGAATTACATCAAGATATGGAAAGCTTTTCTAAATTTATAAGTGGATAGACACGGGGGTCGTAGTGTTGTCTAGTGGCTTCTCTCAGATAGTAGGCATACGGTGGGCAAACAAAGTACTATTGGGCAAATGATAGAAAAGCGCATAGTTATGCAATATTTATTCACGACAATGATCATGTGTATATAGGCATCACGTCCATAAGCAAATAGGCCACTCCTGCCTACACCTATAACTATTACTGCACCCATCGACCGTTATCCAGCATGCATCTAGAGTATTAAGTAAAATAGAGTAATGCTTGGAGAACAATGACATGATGTAGATAAAGAGAATTCAATCAATATGAATTAACCCCATCATTTTATCCTTAGTGGCAACAATACAAAGACGTATCATGTCCCCTTCTGTCACTGGGATATAGAAACCCATCAGATTGAACCCACTACAACACACCCCTCTCGCTGAAGAAATATAAATCTAGTTGGCCAAAATATTTCAATAGATCAGAGAGATTTACGAAGCTAAAATAATCGTGCAAATAAGAATCATAATAGAAATCAGAGAAGACTCAAATCTTTTTCATGAATAATCTGAACATAAACCCACAATTCATCGGATCCCAACAAACGCACCGCACAAAGTGATTACATCAAATAGATCACCGCGAAGATGCGGTGAACTTTGTATTGACGATCGAGAGAGAGAGAGAGAGAGAGAGAGATATGCATCTAGGTACTAACTATGGACCCGTTGGTCTATAGGTAACTACTCACACATCACCATGGGAGCAGCAAGGTTGATGTAGAGGCCCTCCGTGATCGATCCCACCTCTGGCAGGGCACAGGAACAGGGCTCCAGATGGGCACACGGTGGAACAAGAGACTTGCGGCGGCAGAAAAACTGTTTCGGGAGGCTCTCTAGGGTTTTTGGGATATATTGGAATTTATAGGCCGGAGAGGGGCGCCGGGAGACGCCCGAGGGGGCCACTACATAACAGGGCACGACCACCCCCTGGGCGCGCCCCTGTTGTGTGGTGGCTCCCTCGTGGAGCCTCCGGCCTCCTCCCGAAGCTTTCAGGTCTTCTTTTGGTCCAGAAAAAATCATAAAAAAGTTTCGGGGCAATTGGACTTCGTTTGGTACTATAAACCTGAAAAGTCAAAAACATGCAGAAAACAGCAACTGGCACTGGGTTAATAGGTTAGTGCTCAAAAATAATATGAATTGGTAAATAATCACCCAAAAAGCATCCTAGAATGATATTATTATAGCATGGAACAATAAAAAATTATAGATACGTAGGATATGTATCAAGCATCCCCAAGCTTAATTCATGCTCGTCCTCGAGTAGGTAAATGATAAAATAGAATTTTTGATGTGACATGCTACCCAACATGTAATCTATTGCATGTATGATCATTGAGAAATGATGAATTAACAAACATCAACATAGTAATACTTATAAACATAAGCAACATAATCATCAAGTTTCAAAATATACGATCCTTAAATAATGTTCAGCCCTATTCATTTTATCATATTAGAATAGCATGGCTCCGTCTTCACCACATAAATACAAATGTCAAGCATGATGGTGTCAAGTCAGGCAATTTGATTGTACTTCTTAATGCACTTCAGCTTTTTATCACTTACGCAATATATGAGTGTGAACCATGGATATAGCATAAAGGTGGAATAGAATATGGTGGTAGGTTTCAACGGGGTGAAAGTGGAGAAGAAGGTCTCGCATCAACTAGGCGTATCAACAGGCTATGGAGATGCCCATCAATAGATATCAATGCGAGGAGTAGGGATTGCCATGCAACGGATGCAGTAGAGCTATAAGTGTATGAAAGCTCAAATGAAGCTAAGTGGGTGTGCATCCAACTTGCTTGCTCATGAAGACCTCGGGCATATGATGAAGCCCGTCATCGGAATATACAAGCCAAGTTCAATAATGAAAATTTCCCACTAGCATATGAAAGTGACAAAACAAGAGACCCTCTATATGAAGAACATAGTGCCATTTTGAGGCACAAGTGTGGAAAAAGAAGTAGTAGCACTATCCCTTCTCTCTTTTCTCATTTTATTTCTTTTTTCTTTTCTTTTTCTTTTCATTTTTCTATTTTTCTCTTTTTCTTTCTTTCTTTCTTTTTCTTTTTTTTCTTTTAATTTTAGTCCGGAATCTCATCCCGACTTGTGGGGGAATAATTGTCTCCATCATCCTTTCCTCACTGAGACAGTGCACTAATAATGATGATCATCACACTTTTACCCCACGCCTTTACAATTTATAACCCTAGGTGAATCCGTTGGAGCGATCCACGCTGTCGTCGATCTGGCATCCAACGACACCCACAAATGTCACGACACAGAGAAAGTGGGACAAGTGGCGGCGTCAAGGGTGGAAATCGAGGAGCCACAACCCCCATCACCGCACCCGCGTAATTTAGCAGAGGCATGCGCGAGAGATTTCACCGCACAAATTAACTTTGTTTGACCCGTTTATCCCAATGGAAACATTTTCTAAGCATGCTCACTCGGTCCGCCGAAGAGTTATAAGCATGTCGGCATCCACTCGGATAGACACCCAAAAACTTATCTGGAGCCATCTTCTGAGACTACAACCGGATGAGTTCGACGCTCCTCCATGGATCCACTTGACCCTTCTTCTAGGCTCCAAGGCGTAAAATTCGTAAACTTGGACTTGGAGTTAGCCTGTGTCGGCGTTCCTCCGGGATATTTAGTGTATCTTTCCAAAGAGTCGGACCACGTGCTAGCATCGCTACTCGGATTTTCATGGCACATCCATACTCGGATCTCTAGTCATCCTACTCTGAAAGATGATCGAGCGCCATCAAGTTTTTCCTTGTAGTCAGATATCCTCGACCAGTAGGAGAAGATCTGCACCAAGTGTTGGAGATCGCAGCAACGTCCAAGACGACACGGCTCTGTGCTAGAACTTAAATAGTGTGGCCGTCGGAAATCATAAGCACCTGGAGCAAGTTTTTCTTCCATGGAAACATAAACTTTATCATAAGGTACGGCCTTGCTATCATCCTTTTGGATCACAGGGTACTTGCCCTCTTGAGAGCATATGGTGTGATCCATCTACGCGTATCGCTATATATACATTGCCCATGCAGCACGCATTTTGGGCTGAGATACACTACTAGGAGAAACCTTATAGGCAGGACACTATCAGTAGCGCTGGAAAGTAACAGGCATTGCTGGTAATTACCAGTAGCGCTGGATTTTGGCAGCGCTACAAGTAAGGACTTAGCAGTAGCGCTGGAAGCAAAAAGAGCGCTACTGCTAAGGGGGACCCGACGAGCCCACCGACACTGTTGGTAGTAGCAGCGCTGTCTAGAATACAGCGCTACTACTAAGATTTTAGTAGTAGCGCTTTTTTTCGTGGAACCGCTACTGATAATGGGCCCCACTTAATAGTAGCGCTCTTTCGTCAAAGCGCTACTACTAAGTAACATAGCAGTAGCGCTTGTTGAAAAATAGCACTACTGCTATGCGTGGCTGGTGTCACCTTTTCACCCCCCCCCTCCTCCCCCCCCCCCTTTGCCCTCTCTCCCCCTCCTTTCCCCTCTCCCCTCACCATTGTTGCCCTTCTTCTCTCTTCCTCCTACCTCTCTTCTCTCCCCATTAATGCCCCCCTCCACCATAACTCTCCTCCATAAATGGCCTTCTCATCTCTAGCTAGCTCCATAAATGCCCCCTACCTCATTTATTTGGCTCTCCCTCCATTCCATTAGATATAGATCTAGCTAGCTCATCTCTCCCCCTCTCCATTAGTTACCTAGAGTCATCTCTCCTCCCCAACAACTAGATCTAGCTAGCTATTTAGCCATCCACACTTTCGATCCCTATAGGTAGCGAAAGGCCTCATCCAGTCGATCGGTCTCTCTCGGGAGATAGGTGAGTAAAAAGTTGTTCATTTCAAGAATGGGAATATGTGTGTGAATGGGAATATGTGTGTTTGGGATATGGAGAGATTTGTGCGAGTGACATGCCCCCGAGTTGCTTATGTTTTGCCGAAATGTCGATTTATTTCCGTTTCGGTGAATTTCGAGCAAACTCGATATGTCCTATTTTTAGGCAAGGTCATGCCAAATTTTTGTATGAATTTGATGCATGCATGCATTTTGTTTATAACCCTTTTGCTTGTTATACCGTGCATGCAGTCGGTCATGAAGGTGAGTGGATGGAAGGTGGAGCGATACATGCAATCCACGGTGATGGACATGCATGCAAATAATCGGACTAGGATTAGATGTCCGTGTACAAGATGCAAAGAAGGAGTCCTTTTGGACCCTTTTGATCGTGGCAGGTTGAAGGCGCACCTGCTGATGAATGGTTTCATGGATGGCTATACTCGGTGGATAAGTGAAGATGATGATGATGAGGACGTCCACACGGCAGGGAATAACGACATGGGGCTAGACGAAGAGATGACCGATCGACACGAAGACGATGGCGTCGGACATGGCGGCGGGGAATAGTTAAATGACGGCGGTGGAGAAGATTCCGGACACGGCGAAGAAGAGTCCGTACATGGCGGAGAAGCAGAGGCGGCGGTCACGCCGCAGTCTTCAACGCTACTAAGTGCAGTCGTGCAGGACCCTCATGTTCGAGACCTCCTTCGCAAGAGTACGACTAGCGAGAGAGCTGCTTCTAGAGAGGAGGCCAAGCTGGCGCAACTTGAAGTAGACTCGAAGACTCCATTGTATGACGGTTGCGATCCCGAGGTGACCCGCTTGAGTTTCACGCTTGAACTTCTAAAGACGAAGGCCAAAAACAAATGGACAGACAAAAGCCTCGATGAGCATTTGAAGTATCTACATAATAAAGTTCTTCCCGCGGGGAACCTGTGTCCTACTAGTGTCGATGAGGCCAAGAAAATCGTTTGCCCGTTTGATTTGCCGCACATTAGGTACCACGCATGCATCAACGATTGCATCATTTATCGGGGGGAGCACGTGGAAAAAACCAGCTGTCCAGTGTGCAATGCTTCTCGATACAAGAAGGCAGGAAAGAAAGCTCCTCAAAAAGTTGTATGGTACTTTCCGATCACTCCCCGTCTGCAGCGGTATTTCGTAGATCCTAAGGAAGCAAAGCTCATGCGCTGGCACGCGGAGAGGAAGAAGACCGACGATGGAGATGATCCGAAGCTGAGACACCTCGTAGATGGTAGCCAGTGGAGAGCATTCAACACCGTATATGGATTTGCTGCAGAAGATCCAAGGAACATCGTGCTTGGTGCGAGTACCGATGGCATGAATCCGTTTGGAAACCAAAACACTAACCACAACACATGGCCCGTCTTTGTATGTTTGTACAACCTCCCCCCATGGAAGTGCATGAAGACAAAGTACATACACATGAGCATGCTGATTCAAGGGCCGAAACAACTGGGAAATAATATTAACCTGTATATGGGGCTTCTGAAAGAGGAGCTAGACACGTTATGGAAAACACCGGCATGGACATGGGACGCCAGCAAAGGAGAGTATTTCTATATGAGATCCGCGATGATGACGACGGTGCACGACTATCTCGGTTACGGGTACACCTCAGGCCAGGTGTGCCACGGATACTGCGGATGCACGAGGTGCATGGATGATACAACGTCTCAGCAGCTTACGTCAACGAAAGATGGCGGGTCCGGGAAAATCGTGTACATGGGGCATCGTAGATGGCTCAAGAAGGATGACCCGTCGAGAAAGCGTGGAGATCTATTCAATGGGTTGGCTGAGCATCGAGGACCTCCACGTAAGAGGAGCGGCACCGAAATCAAAGAGCTGTTGAAAAACTGGGAACAGTGCCCCACGCCGGGAATGATGAAAAAGGCGCCGGAGCCGCTACTGAAGGTATGGAAAACGAGGTCTGTTTTCTGGGACTTGGAGTACTGGCCCAATCACGACACGCCTCATTGCCTTGATCAAATGCATATCACGAAGAATGTCCTCGAGAGCTTGCTTGGCACACTAATGAACATGCCGGAGAAGACCAAGGACGGGCCGAAGGCAAGGAAAGACTTGGAAGATTTGAAGATCAGGAAAGATCTCCACCGTAAAAAGTCGACGGAGGAGACGGAGACGGAGATGGAGGAGGGGGAAAGGGGCAGAAAAGTCAACAAGAAGGAGGAGAATTATTGCCCCCCTTCTTGCTTCACCTTAAGTGCGAAGGAGATCGATCAATTCATCAAGTGCCTTATGGGAATCAAAGTCAGTTCCGGTTACTATGGGAAGATAAGCAGATTTCTAGACCCCAAGAAGAAAAGGTTCAGCGGGATGAAGTCTCATGACTGTCACGTGATGATGACGCAGATACTCCCGGTTGCCATTAGAGGGATAATGGACAAGCACGTCCGTGACACGCTTACTGGTCTCTGCAACTTCTTCGACATTATCTCTCGAAAGTCCATAAGTGTGAAGCAGCTCCGAAGGCTACAGGAAGAGATCGTTGTCATACTATGTGAGCTTGAGATGTACTTCCCGCCCACGTTCTTTGACGTCATGGTGCATCTGTGTGTCCACATTGTGGATGACATCATCGATCTCGGGCTGACATTCCCTCACAGCATGATGCCGTTCGAGAGGATGAATGGGGTCATCAAAGGATTTGTTCGTAACATGTCCCGTCCCGATGGGAGCATCGTCCAAGGGTATCTGACGCATGAGTGCATCTCCTTTTGCGAGAATTATATAGGCGTCGGAGACCCTGTTGTTGGTTTGCCCGTCAAGAAGCACGATGGGAGGCTCGGAGGAGAAGGTCACAACAACGGCCGGAGGGAATTGCACGTGGACTACTCGGATCGACGGAACGACTTTGACAGGGCTAACTTAGTAGTGCTACAACACCTAGATGTGGTAGATGATTATGTGGCACGGCATAAAGAAACCATCGCAAATAAGTACCATGATAAGGGGATGCTCAAGACGGACGACGAAGTTACTGTAGAGCACAACGCCACTTTCTTGCGCTGGTTCAAAGAGCAAGTTCTTGAAAATCCCCCGGAAGAGGGCAGTTCGAACGGATTGCTCATACACGCCTTAGCACATGGCCCCGCACCCAAACTCGTGACCTATCAGTCATATGATATCAACGGGTACACGTTCTACACGGAGGCGAAAGACATGGACAGTGATTACCAGAACTCCGGGGTGACGATTGAATGCGTGACCGACGCCAACGGCACAACTGAAAGATTCTACGGAAGGGTCGAAGAGATCTGGGAGCTTGACTATACTGGATTGCACGATGCGACGATGTTCCGTGTCAGATGGGCTAAGGACGTCGTAAGAGAAAACAAGTATTTCACTACCATGTCTATACCCGACGCGAAGAGCGCAACCGTGAACGTTAACGTCATCGCCAAAACTGAGCCATGGGTACACGCTAAGCACGTGACACAATGCTTCTTCATAACCGACCCGACCAATCACAGCCGTGTTGTCGTGAGGAGAGGCAAAAGGAGCATCGTCGGAATGGATGGAGTCGACAACGAGGAAGACTACGACCAATACGGCAACCCGATGAGGGAAGATGACGATGACGATGAAGCATACGTGAAAAGAAGAATCAATACTACATTACGTAAGAAAGATCGTACTCCATGGTTCCGGAAAAGTCACAAGGAGGGGCTCAATTATTCGGCAACGAACAAGAAAGGGAAGAAGCTCAATGTGAAACGTCGTCGACGCAGCTGAGAAACCATCATTTATATATATATATCTATTTTGTGTACGCACTTAAGTAACCGTTATCGGTCAACTGATATATATGTTACCACCACATGCATGGTTCCGGTGATATTCGCGCAGTGTGGGAGGGAGACGCCGTCATAAACAGAAAGGAAGAAAGCAATACAAAAGAAATACAAAAGGGAGAAAGCAATACAAAAAAACAAAAACAAAAGGGAGAAAGCAATACAAAAGAAAAAGAAAAGTAAACAGAAAAGAAAAGGAAAATAATAAAAAGTAATACATATCAGTAGCGCTGGATTATGAACCAGCGCTATAGCTAATATAGTTATAGCGCTGGATCCTAACACACCGCTACTACTATGTGGATTTTAGAATTAAAAAAACTGAAAATTAAAACAGTTAGCAGTAGCGCTGGATTACCACACAGCGCTATAGCTAATTTAGCTATAGAGCTGGTCCTAACCCAGTGCTACTACTATTTCGAGTTAACCGCCGTGCGTGCTCAAATTTTGCCAACTCCCATTCCCCCCCCCCCACTCTCCCACCTCTCCCCCTCCTCTCTGTCGCGCGCCGCCGTCGCCCCTGCCCGCCGCCGTCGCCCCTGCCCGCTGCTCCGACCTCCTCCTCATCTGCGCGGACGCCCGAGCCCTCCCTCGACCTCACCATCGCCGCGCGGGCCTGCCCTCGACCTCGCCGCCCTTGCTGCCCTCAACACCCCCGGAGCCACCGGAGCCGCGCGCCCTCGACGTCACCGGAGCCGCGCGCCCTCGCCGCCCCTGCCTCCCTCGAAGCCACCGGAGCCGCGCGCCCCTCGCCGCCCCTGCCGCCCTCGACGCCACCGTCGGGGTGCAGATCGACGCGCCAGGGACGGGGAGGCCAACGCCGCCCTCGTCGACTTCATCAGCTCGGTAATTTAGCGCTTCCCTCCCTGCTGATACACACCACTACTACACTACTGCTTGATCTAGACGAACTGCCCGCCTATATGATGATCAGTAGTTCCATGATATAGCTATGAGATTGAAGAAGCTTCAAGTTTGGTATGATTTGCTTTGATTGCCGATGCACTTCACTGATGCAAACTGATGATAGGGCGTTCACTAGGAGGAAGATAGCATCGAAGTTTAGTGAGTTTAATACCCGTGTCTGTATGATTCTGTCAAGGGCAATCCAAGGATTTGAACTGTGATTGTTCTGAGACCACAAATAACTCCGGTTCTTTCTTTTACCAGAGAATCTGCAGAATTCAGTGGCTGTTTGCATGTAACTGCCAATATCACCCAGGGGTTTGTTGTTGCCGAGTAGATAGTTACAATCCATAATCCTACTTGCACTATGGTTTAGAATAAGCTTGTTGTGGACAGAAGAAAAAAATTCATTTTAGAGCAAAATCTTAGTTTAGAGAAAAAATTCAATATAGAAATAACTCAAAGTATAAATAAAAAACTTTAAATAAAAAACAGTAGCAAATTTTGTAGCTTTAAATAAAAAACTAGCTAGGCTTTGTAGGTATAAAAAACAGTAGCAAAAATTTATAAAAACAGTAGCAAAAATTTATAAAAAACAGTAGCAGAATGTTTGAATGTTGGTTGCTTTGTATATGTGCTCCTGTTGGTTGAATGTTGGTTGCAAATTGATGTTATATATGTGCTCCTGTTGGTTGCAAAATGTTTGTTGCAAATTGATGTTGGTTGCAAAATGTTTGTTGCAAAATGTTGCAAATTGATGTTGGTTGCAAAATGTTTGCAATGTTGGTTGAATGTCGAAGAATATCCGAGTGGCCTATGTTTTGCCGGAATATTGATTCATTTCCATTCCGGCAAATTTCAGGCGCTCCATATGTCCACTTTTTAGCAAAGGTCATGCCGAAAATTTCCGTGATTTTCGGCATGACTTGTGCTTGAAACTAGGACATATGGAGTTCCCGGAATTTGCCGGAAGGGGAATGAATCAACATTCCGATCAAATATAGGCCCCTTTTTTCTCTTCATTATATCTTTTATTTACAATTGTTGAATAGGAAACATGTCTAGCCACGCCTCAACCGGGGGTTCTACTCGCCTCGAAGAAGACCCCATAGAGGCAGCAAATCGCTATTTCGATTACCTGGACGAACACCAGATGGGGGTGCATGGTGGCGGCAGTGGCACCAACCCCGACGCCGATGCCGATAGCGGCACCAGCACTGGCACCGGCACCGACACCACCCCCGAGACCGGCAACGATGCTGTCGTAGCCGGTAAAGCACCGAAGCAGAAGAGGTCACGAAGACCAAACGAGCTCGGCATCGGACAAATTGCGGTCACGGAGATGCACCCCAAGAAATTAGAGCCAACAGCGCCGGATGAAGCGCGCTCGTGCTGGGGCAATCAACTAGGATGCATCCTCAGGGAAACCGTCAACATCAACGATGAGAAGTTGAAGAAGATACCACATATGGAGCACATGCTCCTAAAGAAGTTGCACAATAGGTTCCTGTTCCCCGGCCGCACAGAAAGCAAAGAACCGTGGCACGACGACGCCATGACAAAGATAAACAACAAGGCGATGGTGACGTTCACCAACGACTTGTCCGCCTGGAAAGTTCGAGTGAAAAAAGTGATTGATAAGAATGAACCGTGGTCCAAGATTCATGCTGACAATCCGACACTTACGGAAGAGGACTTTGAAAAATTCAAGGAGACTTGCGCTAAAGATGAAACCAAGAAAAAGCAGAGAAAATGAAGGCGCTCCAGGCCAGGAACACGCCTCCCCACCGCCTCGGAAGCCATGGTTACGAGGGGAAGAGGCACGTATGGGCCAAGGAGGACGCCGAACGTGAAAGTCACGGAATCCCAGACACCTTGGCGGAGTTCACCGACCCGCTGGAGCGTGACTGGATCAGGGCCCGGTACAAGTGGGACCGCATCAAGAAGACCTTTTACATGGACCCGAACACGAGGGAGTTCATGAGACTTCTGGTAATTGTTATATTACCACATTATCATATTAGCTTCCAATCAATTCGACTACAAGTTTTGTCACATTATTAGTAAACCATCCACGTTCCTTTTGCAGAAAGAGCAGCACCAAAAGGCAGCCGAAAGCGACGAGTCGTCACAGTCGTCGGCGAGGCCCAAGTGGGACACCCGTTTCAACCGGGCCCTGAACATACTGAAAAAGGTCCCGGAGGACACACCGCCGTCCTATGGACGTGTGCACGGCGTCGGAGATGGCGCCTCGTGGAAGACGTGCTACCGCGAGGAGCTAGAGGAAAGAAGGAAGAGAAAGTTGCTTACTCAACAGACCATCGACCAGAAGGTCGCGCTTGCTATCAATAAGTCCAAAGCTGAGAACAAAGCAGAGTTGGAACAGATAGTCGATGCAAGGGTCAGTGCAGCGGTAGCTGGCGTCACGGCTGACTTCACATCTTCCATTTCCAGCTTGCTTCCGGCATTTTTTGAATGGACGAAGAAAAATCCAGATAAAGGGCCAACGGACTTTCCCCTTCCCAGCTACGTCGGGAGCAATTCGGTGAACATCGCACCACCAGCACCTGCTCACGCCACCGCACATGCTCCCGCTCCTGTTCATAGCAGCCCGTCCTCCGTATCTGGCCTACTCGGCGGGCCTTCGTCTATGGCTGAGCTCGACGCCCTCGCGGTAATTACGCATCATACCCTTTTCACCAGCATGTCTATATAGTCTTCCGTTTCAATTGCCTTTCGGATGTTTGACGTCGCAGACATGTCTTCGTAGGCCAACGATACCCCGTGCACCCTACTGTATGACATCAAGGGCCAGAAGGTGGCCGTGGGAAAGGCAACGATCGTGAAGCCGAAGGACCGCATGTTCCACAACCGAGAGATGCCCGATGGCGTCTTCAAGGTTAACGTGGCCAGTGTCTTAGCGGGCTTCAAGGATTTGCCTCCTCCGGTACCAGTCGATGACGAGGAGACCCCTCAACGGATTGGCGCATGCAAGAGCTGGTTCTTGCCTTGGCCGAAGACTCTTCTTCGTGTCGAGGCGCCCAGTATCACACCAACGACAGCTTCTCAAGAAGGTATGAACACCACCCGATCTACCAAATTACCTGCACCTGTCGTGGCGGGTGATAGCGGACGACGCGAGGGAGAGCCTCCATTAGTGCCAGATGACGTCGCCCCCGTTGTCGAAGAAGCAAATGCTGATGATGACATGGAGGAGGAGGATGATCACCCAGACAAGTATTTCAATACCGCCTATGATGATGGAGCATTGATGGCTCAGGACGACGAAGACTCATGCTATGAGCGTGGAGATGATGACTTGATGCTGCCTGATTGGCCGGAGCCGGAACGTCCTAAGGCGGAATGCAAAAAGTCTCTCTTCAAGCGATCCTCGCAGGAGACGCCTCCAGATGCCGCCTCTACCCAGCAACAACCCGAGGGCCGTCCACTGATTAGCCCGACGACACTGGGGGTGACAGTTAGGGAAGGTATGGTGGGATCACTACCGCCACCCGCCAAGAAGCAAAGGAGGAGACCGGACAGGAAAGGCCCTAAAGGCGCCAGAGCTGCTTCAAGCAGCCAGCCGCCTCTGAAGCCCCGGGAGGTAGACAGAATACCTGTCGTAGGTGCGGAGCGTTTCCATGTCGCCGGCCACCCAATCCTACCTCAGAAAGCGCTAGAGGACATACTGAACAATGATCTAAGGAGACTTCATGATGATGTGCTGGCCAGAGACAAAAGCCTTCTCATCTCGGAAAAACCAGGATACCCGCTTTACGCGGCTCAGGTGCCGGGTGGGAAGTTGTACGTCGAGGGATGGCCCGCGGATAAGTTCATCATGCGATTTGACTACATCTACGACATGTTCCACATGACCAAGCTGGATTTCCAGTTCATCCGCATGTATGCGCTGTATCTCAACTACATCATCAGGATCGAGAACATAAAATATATCTGCGTCACGGACCCGTACCATATGCACGAGAGCTTCTTGGATGTCTGCAAAGAGCACCGTGACTATGCGAGCAAGTACATCGGCGGCTTCATGATCGCTAATAAGGACAAGGAAGCGATTCTCCTGCCTTATCATCCCACGTAAGTCATCCGCGCATATCCTTTCGTAAGTGTTAATCATTCCTTTGCAAGCATGGAGGCTAATTTGAGGTGTACTTAATTTGCGCAGCGGGAGGGGGGGGCGCCGTCCTCATCGTTCTGTACCCAGAATACTCCCATGCTATATGCTTGGACTCATCGAAGAACATCAAGAAAAAGGATTACAAGCACATAAAGAGTGTTCTCGATAGTGACCTGTTAACCTTCAGCCTGTCTGGTGGATATATCAAGGTGAAAAAGCACAGAAAGAACGGGCTGGTTTTCAGCCATAAGACCGACTTCTGCTGCATCCAGCAACCGCACAACAGTAAGGCTGATGGATTCTACCTCATGCATCACCTGCTCGAGTTCAGAAGGGATAATCAACGCCTTCGCATGTCAGCTACTACCAACGATGCCGAGATTGTCAACTGGGCCACAAGCATAGGAAAGACACCGGATCATCGAATCCGGTTTTATCACGTACAGTGTGAACTTGCCCAAGTGATCATGAAGCAGGTCCTCGAACCAACAGGGATGTTCTACCATGGGCCAATCACGCGGGATGATGTCCGAGCACTGCTAATCGCTCAGCGTCTGGACCTGAAGCCTTTCAAGAAGCTCGGGTGCTTCCTCCCTGACTATGAAGATTGGACCGAGGACTGATTGTCGTTGACAATATATGTGTCACTAGCGTCCAGACGAAACTATGTGATGTAATTAAACCGTGGTCCTGAACTAGCGTAGATCGCTCTAGTTAATTAGTTTGGGTATGAGGAACTTCGTCATTTATGTTTACTATAGGTTGCTTGTATTTTGCTAATTATGCCTCTTTGTTTTCTTAAGTACATTATGTTGCATATTATCGTTCAGTTCAGCAACTGACGATGCAGGTACATAGATCAGAGATGGCGAAGGACTGCTACGCCGTGTTCGTTGGGAGGGTTCCAGGAGTTTACGACCACTGGCCAGACGCTCAGGCCCAGGTGGACAAGTACCCCGGTGCTAGCCACAGAGGGTTCGACAGTAGAGCCGAAGCGGAAAGTAGTTACTTGAGGTGGACGCTCCGGCAAGAGCGGGGGCGAAACCGTCGGTTCCTCAAGTACTACATAGTCACGGTCTTGCTCATGCTGATCGCTCTTCTCTTCTACATCATGGTTTAGATAGAGATGATGAAACTTGTGTGTGTGCCATGACCATGCAGTTGCACTTATTCGAGACATGACATGACTTTTGTATCGCTATTTTCGAGATGTGATGATATTTGTGTTGAATGATGATGATGATGGTATGACGAGACTACTGTATGTGTATGATATGATAAGAATAGTGTATGTTTATTGTGATCTGATGAAACTACTGTATAGAGCCTGTATAAATACATCACAAATACGTAGAGGGGGTATGAATCTGTGAAAGCAGAAATACTAGCAGCAGCACTGGAAGGCATCTAGCAGCAACGCTGGATTAGCAGCAGCGCTTGCCTTTCTGCAGCGCTACAGATAGTTAGCAGTAGCGCTGGTCAATGCAGCGCTACTGCTAACCAGACTTAGCAGTAGCGCTGCACCAGCGCTACTGCTACAACTTAGCTGTAGCGCATTAGCAGTAGCGCTGGACCCAGCGCTACTACTATAGGTTTTTCAACCGCTACTAGGGTTTCTCCTAGTAGTGATAGACGCTCAGGTTGAAGTAAAACCCTGCCGAATTTTCTGGCGACAAAAGTCGTCCACGTACGTCGTTGCTCGCATCCTTTTCCCACCCGTGCACCACCATGGCACCATCACATGCGCCATGCCGTATTCGTCTCCTGGCGCAGTGTGCCACCACTCTACGATCTGAACTTGGGTTTCGCAGCGCGCAGTACTGATATGAATTTAATAACAAGGCTGCATGCAAGTTCTGAAAATTCCCTCGCACGAGAAACACGTCTACTACTCCTAATATTAAACGAAGAAATTCTCTGATTCTATCTTTGCGCGGTAGAGGCACAGTAGCGTGATGTTCAATAACCATCTGATTGATGTCTTAACGCACCGGAGTATCATTGCTACCACGACCGAGGCTGTCTGCCGGGGAGCTAGGCAGAGAAGAACACGGAGAGAGTATCGTGGCACAATTTGTACCATCGCCGAAAAGAAAGACGTCGCGGAAAAGGATAAGTGATGAGCTTTTGCAAGTATACTTGCATACATTCTGGCCGAAAGTGCCATCAAGTGATCAAGAGAACAGCACTGTTTCCAAGTACTAAGTTTAGGAGGAGTACGGTACATAGGAGAATAGTAGTACTCACTCCGTACACTAATATAAGAGCGTTTAGATCATTAAAATAGTGATCTAAACACTTTTATATTAGTTTACAGAGGGAGTATTTCTCATGTCCATCCACGTATCCCGAGCCTTTGTCAGCTAGCTTGAGGGTGGGGTAGCAGGCAGGGGTGCCGGGTAGCGTAGGCAGGGCCCATTCGCGGTAGACAAAAGGGAACGCACCGACCGCCCGGTTGGTGGAGGCGACGACGACCCGGTCGACGGCTACAGCACAGCCTTTCCCGATCGAGAGCCAATATCCTGACCAGTGACCACCCCCGCGCGCGAAAAAGCAGAGCGTGAGCGAGCGAGTGAGGTGTCGATCTATAGTATTCGACGGACGTAATCTGCACAAAATCTGGCTACCAACGTAGCCGATGTAATATGTTCATACGCAATCCGCACAATCACGCCGCGATTGTGACAGGAGCAGCAACAAATCTTCTTGTTGTTGTTGATGGAAGCGAGCGGTGGTATAGTACGACTACCTCCGGGTGGTACAGGAGCACCGCACCAAGAAACCGCGTCCGAGACGAGACGAACCCGACACCACTCTCTCGTCGCAAGCTAGCCAGCGCCAACCACCTCCGGGTGTTGGAGCCGAATCCGGCAGCGCATGCGGATAAAAATGAGGTCAACCGCGCGCCCGTGGACCCGCTCCACGTTCTGCCCACGCGTACCCGGGTTAACATATTTTTGTCTTGGCTTCGGCCATGACCATGAGCGCTCCTCCCGTCCCGTGGCTCGCAAAAGGTTGGCGGCCATGCATGAGCCTGTGATTGCCGGCTTGGCTGCTTGCTTTGGCCCGGCCCTGGCCCTGCAGGGAACCGTGGCACGCATCGATCATGGTACAGTGGACAAGGTGAGCCCTATCTAGCGTGCCAATGCTTTATCCCAGGAGCACCGACGTACATATCACCACGGCCTCTTGACTCTATGGCCCTGTTTGGATACTCTAACTCGGTTAGAGGTTAGAGTTAGATCCTAACCCTGAACTAACTCTAACCAAAAAGGTGTTTGGATGACAGGGTTAGATTGACAATAAATGCTCTTTCTCAACCATTTGGCTACTTTGGACCCTATTTCCTGCCGGATTTGGTGTGGCCGGTCCTTGTGTGGCCTCCTCCCGCTCACAATTGGCATAAACGGATTTTCAGAGACGAACGGAGGAACGGGGTGGGGCTGGTGCGGGCGACCGCTGGTTGGAGCCGGCGGAATGGAGCGGCTGGGGACGGAGGAACGGGGCGGGGCTGTTGTCGGCGGCAGCCTTACTTGGGGCCTTGCTGGGGGCGGCTGGGGGCGGCGAGATGGGTGCGGCCGGGCGGATGGGGAGGCTGGCCGGGCGGCGGAGTAGGCCGGCGGAAGGGGGTGGCTGTGGCGGCGCGACAGGGAGCAGGATGGATGTGGGCGACGGAGCGGGATGGGTGGGGGGCAACGGGAGCGGGATGGGTGGGGTGGCGAGGGGATCTGGTGCGGCTGGGGCTGTGGAAATTTTTTTCTGGGCCCCACCTAACTCTAACCCAAATAAGCACCTTTTGGGTGGGTTAGTTCTTTTGGGTGGGTTAGATGCATCTAACCAACTCTAACCCTCGTGTTTGGATGTTTTGGGATTAGTTCAGTCCAATCTAATCAACTCTAATCTAACCCATGGATCCAAACAGGGCCTATGATCAACTAACGCTCTAACAGTAGTATCAAGTCCCAGTCCACCAACCCATTTGCCATTTGCGCGTCCTGACACAAGGCCGATCCAGCATGCAATAAACAAGTCGTCGTACTCGTACAGTATCCGTACGTATGTGTCACCCAGCCCAAAAGTCAGCAGCAGCTCAGCATATGTATTAGTATATCCATGCATCCAGCTCCGGAGCAGACCGACAGGGCGCAAGCGAGGGAGTGAAGTGCTGCTAGCTAAGCTAGGATTGTTAGGCCATCGCTCCAAACTGCAGGACATTCCGAGCCGTGAAATCCGCCTAAACTGCATTGATTAGTAGTATATATAGGAGGGATCGGAGATAAGTAATTTTTTACGTGCAAGTGCAAAGGTGAGCTGCCAAGCCAAGCCGCAGCCACTTGCATGCAGGAAAATGCCAAGAGCCAAGTCGTCCTTGTCTGGCCTCCACGTTGCATGCACGATGCACGCACGCCACGCTGACCTGCCCTGCCCATCGATGGGGTGGGGCATGTGTTTGAAATGGCTGCCTCGGTTTAGATCCAATCACCATCATGTTTTATACTCTGTGTTTGTGTACATAGGATCGACGTCGAACGACCTTGAGTGCAGCCGGGAGCCCGGGACAAGTCAACGGCGCGCCAGCGGCCAGCCTAACCTCCAGGCTGTCCTCGCTCGCTAGAGCAGTAGAGCCTACGGACGAGGCGCCGGGCGCGCGGGCTGCTAGCTGCGCCTGGGCGGAAAGCAGTGCTACCGTCTGTCTGTTGATTTCGTGAAAGTTTATGGCAAATATTAGAGGCTTGGTTTTCTCGCAGAGAGTATAGTGGTACTTTTAACGGGGTCGGTCAGATTCGTGCCCAACTGGGCACCTCGCCGCCAAGGATAGCGCTGGCGACCGCCGCCCCTCCCCGCCTCGACGCCACACCCGTGCCCACCGCCCCCGCACCCACCCACCCGCCTCCGCCCACCTCCACCCACCCTACCCCGCCATGCCGAGGACCAGATCCACTTGCTCGCTGCCTCGTCAGGGGTCACTGGCTCCGTGAATGCCGCTTCCATTCGTGTACCAGTCATTCCTCGAGATGCTGCAGTCGGTGGAGTCGATGTCGCCGGAGAGGCGCCGGGCAACGCGCGCTCGGAGATGGAAGAAGAGAGCAATGCGAATCCGCGACGATACGCTCTCGTGGATCCACTGCATCCAGGAGTGGAAGGATGCGGAGCGAGTTGCAGAGGAACGCTCAGATCCAGAGGAGAAGAAATACCAGCTCAGGTATGCCCAAACTTGCAAGGATCAGGTGGATCGAGAGCTGCTCAATCTAGCAAGGAGGATTTACTTCGAGGGGACACGAGGAGAGAAATCGAGGATGACGCACCCCATGGAGCCACCGTCGGCGTTCGTCAACTGGGCGAGACAGGAAGCCAACAGCAGGGATCCGTGATGTTTACTACGCAACTTTATTCCCACAAGTGGATGACCTAAGGTTTATCAATCCGTGGGAGGTGTAGGATAAAGATGGTCTCTCTCAAACAACACTGCAATCAAATACAAGAAATCTCTTGTGTCCCCAACACACCCAATACAATGGCAAATTGTATAGGTGCACTAGTTTGGCAAAGAGATGGTGATACAAGTGCAATATGGATGGTAGATATAGGTTTTTGTAATCTGAAACTAAAAAACAGCAAGGTAGCAAGTAACAAAAGTGAGCACGAACGGTATTGCAGTGCTTGAAAACAAGGCCTATGGTCCGTACTTTCGCTAGTGCAATCTCTCAACAATGCTAATATAATTGGATCACATAACCATCTCTCAACGTGCAACGAAGAATCACTTCAAAGTTCTTATCTAGCGGAGAACATAAAAAGAAATTGTTTGTAGGGTACGAAACCACCTTAAAGTTATCCTTTCCGATCAATCTATTTAAGAGTTTGTACTAAGATAACATCAAGTTATCCTTTCCGTTCGATCTATCTAAAAGTTCGTACTAGAATAACACCATATGATACGCATCAACCAACTCTAATGTCACCTATATACTCCAATGTCACCACAAGTATCTATGAGTTAATTATACGATACGCATCAAACAAATTCAGATTCATAATACTCAATCCAACACAAAGAACCTCAAAGAGTGCCCCAAGATTTCTATAGGAGAATAAGGCATGAAAACGTGCAATCAACCCCTATGTGTAGATCCCCAAGGTCACCGGAATCCGCAAGTTGACGTCATAACATATATCAAGTGAATCACTTGAATACCCCAATGTCACTACGGGTATCCGCATGCAAGACATACATCAAGTGCTCTCAAATCTATAAAAGTATTCAATCTGATAATAACAAAATCTCAAAAGAAAAACTCAATTCATCACACCAAGATAGAGAGGGAAAACACCATATGATCCAACTATATTAACAAAGCTCGTGATACATCAAGATCGTGCCATCTCAAGAACACGAGAGAGAGAGAGAGATTAAACACATAGCTACCGGTACAAACCCTCAACCCCAAGGTGGATTACTCACACATTATCATGGTGAGAAAGAGAGAGTTGTTGATGGAGAGGTGCAGCCCCAAAGAGATGGAGGCGATGGCGGCCACGGCACCGGCGACGAGCGGCGGCCCCTTGCCCCCCTTCTTCCTTGGTCTTGGTGCTGCAATGGAAGAGCATCTCCCCTTCTTGGCGGCTGCCAAGGGAGAGACAAATTCGTGGCTCTTGGTGGCTCTCCCGAAATTAGGGTTTTTCTCTCCTTATATGTGCCTCTGTGGTGCTCTATGGCCCTCCGATGGATGGACCCTTGATCCAATGACTCTTGGGCACCTCTAGAACCTTCCTAGGGAGTCCTCAAAGTCGTGGCTTGGCCGAATACATCAGATATGATAAGAGTTGGACTCAATCACGTCATCAATTCTCGTAATCCTGTAATCAGATATTTTCCTCCAGTAAAACGGGTCTACATATCGCATCCGAACTCCGTTTTGGACGAATTTGGAGTCCAGAATCAATGCCATAAAATTCCCCACACTTTCCTAGTTGTAGCTTTTTCCATTTGACGCCGTCTTCGGGGGTCAAACTGACGATCTCTAAAAACTGTTTGTGGACAGATTTCAGGAAAGTCAGAGTCCTCCAACAAGACTCCTTTTGCGTTTTTTCCGACAATTTCCAATTAATTCCTGCACATCAAAGTGTGAAACAAGAACTTATGCATTTTTGCAACCATTAATAGGTTAGTCCCAATAAATCATAAAATCATAGTAAAAACATAAGCAAATATGACACGAATACTTCATAAATTATCGATATGTTGGAGACGTATCAGCATCCCCAAGCTTAATTCCTACTCGTCCTCGAATAGGTAAATGATAAAAGAAATAATTTATGAAGTGTGAATGCTAGCATAGTTCATAAGTTTGATCAATGATAATTTCAACCACTTTTCCTAGCATCAAAACATCAACTTTTTCTCATAAAAATCATCATGATAAAGTAGCAACCAATTCACATGTTATGGTTCACACAATGAATTCTCTTAAAACTTAACAACCTATGTTCTTAGTCACCAAACAATTGCAATTCAACTTATTCTCAACAAAGTCTAAGTAAGAGCCCCACATACTCAATCATCATATAGTCTTCTATGATTGCTAGTACTCAAAGCATATTTTTAGAACAAATGGCATCCATCGAACCCAGAGAAAGATAGGGGCTTAATGTTTCGCCTCCCAACTCATTTATCATAGAGATAATTGTCAACAATAATAAGTCATGATCAAATATATTTGACTGGATATATATTTTTGGATCTTTCCCCACCATATGATGCTTGCCAACTAATAGACTGAGGTTGGAATAAGAAGTTGACTCAACATGAATTGTAAATAACATGAAAGTAAATAGATTGTCCCTTCGCAGAGGGAAGCAGGGATTTGCAAAGGTGCTAGAGCTCAAAGCTTAAATCAGAGATAAATAAAATTTTAGGAGGTGCACCCTTCCTGTCAACTTTACGACCAAGAGTTATCAATATCTTCCATGTTAAACACATTAGCGGCGGTTCCCAAGCGGTAAAAGTAAAGGTTTACTCCCCCTCCACCAACAAACACACTCCACGGCTAGCCGAATCCACGGGTACCGTCCATACGAACAACATTCATGGGGGAGTTTTGTTTAATTATTTGCATTTTTTTATTTCGGGAATGGGAATTGATGTCTACTACGCAACCTTCTTCTTGTAGACTCGTGTTGGGCCTCCAAGCGCAGAGTTTTGTAGGACAGTAGCAAATTTCCCTTAAGTGGATGACCTAAGGTTTATCAATCCGTGGGAGGCGTAGGATGAAGATGGTCTCTCTCAAACAACCCTGCAACCAAATAACAAAGAGTCTCTTGTGTCCCCAACACACCCAATACAATGGTAAATTGTATAGGTGCACTAGTTTGGCGAAGAGATGGTGATACAAGTGTAATATGGATGGTAGATATATGTTTTTGTAATATGAAAATATAAAAACAGCAAGGTAACTAATGGTAAAAGTGAGCACAAACGGTATTGCAATGCTTGGAAACAAGGCCTAGGGTTCATACTTTCACTAGTGCAAGTTCTCTCAACAATACTAACATAGTTGAATCATATGTAAATCCCTCACATGCGACAAAGAGTTCACTCCAAAGTCACAAATAGCGGAGAACAAACGAAGAAATTATTGTAGGGTACGAAACCACCTCAAAGTTATCTTTTCCGATCAATCGTATGAGCTATCCCTATAAGTGTCACAAACAGCCCTAGAGTTCATACTAAAATAACACCTTAAGATACACATCAACCAAAACCCTAATGTCACCTAGATACTCCAATGTCACCACGAGTACCCATGGGCTTGATTATTCGATATGCATCACACAATTTCAGATTCATCATGTTCAATCCAACACAAAGAACTTCAAAGAGTACCCCAAAGTTTCTACCGGAGAGTCAAGAAGAAAACGTGTGCCAACTCCTATGCATAGATTCGCAAGGTCACAGAACCCGCAAGTTGATCACCAAAACATACATCAAGTGGATCAATAGAACATCCCATTGTCACCATGGATAGCCCATCGCAAGACATACATCAAGTGTTCTCAAATCCTTTAAAGACTCAATCCGATAAGAAAACTTCAAAGGGAAAACTCAATTCATCACAAGAAGATAGAGAGGGAAAAACTCCATATGATTCATCTATATTAATAAAGCTCGCGATACATCAAGATCGTGCCATCTCAAGAACACGAGAGAGAGAGAGATCAAACACATAGCTACTGGTACATACCCTCAGCCCCGAGGGTGAACTACTCCCTCCTCGTCATGGAGACCGCCGGGATGATGAAGATGGCCTCCGGTGATGGTTTCCCCCTCCGGCAGGGTGCCGAAACGGGCTCCCGGTTGGTTTTTCGTGGGTACAGAGGCTTGCGGCGGCGGAACTCCCGATCTAGGTTTCTTTTCGGGGGTTTCTGTATTTATAGGAATATTTGGCGTTGGAATCACGTCAGGGGGGTGCTCGAGGGACCCACAAGCCAGGGGGGCGCGCCCTAGGGGGGGGCCTAGGCTTGTGACCTCCTCGGGACTCCTCTCTGGTATCTTTTTGCTCCAGTATTTTTTATATTTTCCAAAAATATTCTCCGTAAATTTTCAGCCCATTCCGAGAACTTTTATTTCTGCACAAAAACAACACCACGATAGCTCTGCTGAAAACAGCGTCAGTCCGGGTTAGTTATAATAAAATCATACCAAAATCATATAAAATTATTGTAAA
Source organism: Elymus sibiricus (assembly GCA_039707655.1). Taxonomy (NCBI): domain Eukaryota; kingdom Viridiplantae; phylum Streptophyta; class Magnoliopsida; order Poales; family Poaceae; genus Elymus; species Elymus sibiricus. The sequence goes on along the minus strand of CM077667.1, from coordinate 351,304,817 downwards.
CATGGCATGAATACTTCATAAATTATAGATATGTTGGAGACGTATCAGGAATCCCTATTACCGCCCCTCTCGTGCAAGGACGAGTGAATAAACACTCATCATGAGAATAACCCGCTTAACATGGAAGATACTGACCGCCCCCCGTCGCTCCATGGGTGGTCCAAGCACACAAAACAGATGTCTATTTGAATATTTAGAGGTGGCACATGCAAATTTACTTGGAATGACAGTGAAATACCATATATAGGTAGGTATGGTGGACTCTTATGGAAGAAACTTGGCTCAAGGATTTGGATGCACAAGTAGTATCTCTACTTAGTACGAAGTGTTGGCTAGCAAAAGGTTCTAAAGAAGCACCACATGTTGGAGGATCCACAACAATATAACTTCTATGCAAATATACACAACCATAACTCATTACGTTGTCTTCCTTTTCCAACTTCAACTAACTTGCTCAAGTTTGAAAATAATTAATGGGTATTCACAATCATACAAGATGTCCAAGATAATATATTTGCATGTGAAAGTTCTCTTCCTTATACTAATCATTCACGAATTGCTTGTATGACCAATATTGTGATTGTTAGACTTCAATAGATTTTACTTTCTAAACCAAATGTGAACTTGCTACTAAGAATATAGCACATTGATAATTTCAGATTTATGATATTTCATTCATTCACAATTTACTCTTAGGATATAAGTGAAGCACAAGAGTAAACATCAAACTACTCTCAAAAGATATAAGTGAAGATCAATGAGTAGTCAAACAATTAAGTAGCTATGTGAGGACTCTCTCTCAATAAAGATTTTCAGATATGAGTATTTTATTCAAACAGCAAACTAAATAAAAATAGCACTCCAAGAATAACACATATCATGTGAACGAATAAAAGTTTAGGCTCAACATAGGCTAACCGATAGTTGATGAAGAGAGGTGGGATTCGTAGCATCCCCAAGCTTAGATGCTTGAGACTTCTTGAAATATTTACTTGGGGTGCCTTAGGCATCCCCAAGCTTGAGCTTTTGTATCTCGTTCAATCCTCTCATATCCCGGTTTCACCTAAGTCTCAAAAACTTCATCCACACAAAACTCAAAAAGAACTCATGAGATATGTTAGTACACATAAAAACAAATCAACACTTCATGTACTGCCACGAGAAGTTGCACAATAATTTTCAAACATCATCTACTGTTTACTATCGTTTCCACAATTTATATCTACCAATATAGGCTATGAAAACTATAGGATAAGTAGATAACAAAACTATGAAAGCAATCTGTCCAAATAGAACAGTCTGTAACAATCCATTAAAACAGTATACTTCTGTAACTCAAAAAAATATGAAAATTTAGGACATGCTAAATAATTTATATGAAAATACTGTGTAAAATTTTCAAAAAATTTCCACGTTCCATTAAAGTATGAAAATTCTAACACTACAGCGAAAGTTTCTGTTTTTACACAGCACACATCAAACATGCAATTCAAGCATCCTAAAGGAAATTCTTGGAACTTATTATTTAAAAACAAGATTATAAATAACATCTAACAGAGAACAATAAAATAAAATGACGCTCCAAGCAAAACTCACATTATGTGACGAATAAAAATATAACTCTAAGTAAGATATACCGATAGTGTTGAAGACGAAAGAAGGGATGCCTTCCGGGGCATCCCCAAGCTTAGACGCTTGAGTCTTCCTTGGATATTACCTTGGGGGTGCCTTGGGCATCACCAAGCTTAGGTTCTTGTCACTCCTTATTCTTCTCATATCGGTGTCTCACCCAAAGCTTGAAAACTTCAATCACACAAAACTTAACGGAACTTCGTGAGATGGTTTAGTATAGTAAATATACATCATTCACTTAGGTACTGTTAATACAAGATTCATAATTGTTCCCACATTATACCTACTATATTCTATCATTCCCATAATTTATATCACTGAATATAAGTTATGGGAACACTAAAACAAGCAAGTTATGAATGCAAAACAGAATCTGTCAAAAACAGAACAGTCTGTGAAGATCTGTAGTGTAACTATACTTCCCTCTATCTAAAAATTCCTAAAAATTGGTAAAACCTGAAGAATTTGTATATAAACACTGTGTAAAAATTTCAGATCATTATCATGCTCCAGTAAAAAATGAAAATTCCTGTACTGGAGTCAAAAGTTTCTGTTTTGGTTCAGCATCAATTCTACTCATCTTGTGAGTCATCCCAAAGGCTTTACTTGGCACTTTATTGAAATAAAAGACACAAAACATGATTACAACAGTAGCTTAATCATTTGAACATATAAAAACGGAAAGTAAAAGTGTTGGGTTGTCTCCCAACAAGCGCTTTTCTTTAATGCCTTTTAGCTAGGCATGCTGATTTCAATGATGCTCACATAGGAATAATAATTGAAACATGCAAAAGAGCATCATGAATCTCATGACAAGCACATTTAAGTCTAACCCACTTCCTATGCATAAGGATTTTGTAATCAAACAATTTATGGGAGCAAGAATCAACTAGCATAGGAAGGCAAAACAAGCATAACTTCAAAACTTTGAACACATAGAGAGGAAAGTTGATATTATTGCAATTCCTAAAAGCATATGTTCCTTCCTCATAATAATTTTCAGTGGTATCATGAAGGAATTTCACAATATACTATCACATAAATTATTCTTTTCATGATCTACAAGCATATAAAATTTATCACTCTCCACACAAGCAAACTTCTCATACATAATAGTGGGAGCAAACTCAACAAAATAACCATCATGAGATACTTGATTGACATAACCTCTTTGAAAATCATGATGACAAGTTTCATGGTTACTAGCACTTTTTATAGCATACATGTCATCACAATAATCATCATATATAGGAGGCATGCCATCATCATAATAAATTTTCTCATCAAAACTTGTGGGACTAAAAATATCATCTTCATCAAACATAGCATCCCCAAGCTTGTCGCTTTGCATATCACTAGGATCATGTATATTCAAAGAATTCATACTAGCAACATTGCAATCATGCTCGTCATTCAAGGAATTCTAGTTAATTATTTTCATAAACTCTTCCTCTACCAATTGAGCACAATTTTTCGAATCCTTACTTTCACGAAAGATATTATAAAGACGATACAAATGATGCAACCTAAACTCCATTTTTTTGTAGTTTTCTTTTATAAAAACCAAACTAGTGAAAAACAATAAACTAAAAGATTTAATTGCAAGATCTAAAGATATACCTTCAAGCACTCACCTCCTCGGCAACGGCGCTAGAAAAGAGCTTGATGTCTACTACGCAACTTTATTCTTGTAGACTTTGTTGGGCCTCCAAGCGCAGAGTTTTGTAGGACAGTAGCAATTTTCCCTCAAGTGGATGACCTAAGGTTTATCAATCCATGGGAGGTGTAGGATGAAGATGGTATCTCTCAAACAACCCTGCAATCAAATACAAGAAATCTCTTGTGTCCCCAACACACCCAATACAATGGCAAATTGTATAGGTGCACTAGTTCGGCAAAGAGATGGTGATACAAGTGCAATATGGATGGTAGATATAGGTTTTTGTAATCTGAAAATATAAAAATATCAAGGTAGCAAGTAACAAAACTGAGCACAAACGGTATTGCAGTGCTTGAAAACAAGGCCTAGGGTTCGTACTTTCGCTAGTGCAATCTCTCAACAATGCTAATATAATTGGATCACATAACCATCCCTCAACATGCAACGAAGAATCACTCCAAAGTTCTTATCTAGCGGAGAACATAAGAAGAAATTGTTTGTAGGGTACGAAACCACCTTAAAGTTATCCTTTCCGATCGATCAATTCAAGAGTTCGTACTAAGATAACATCAAGTTATCCTTTCCGTTCGATCTATCTAAGAGTTCGTACTAGAATAACACCATATGATACGCATCAACTAACTCTAATGTCACCTAGATACTCCAATGTCACCACAAGTATCTATGAGTTAATTATACGATACGTATCAAACAATTTCAGATTCATAATACTCAATCCAACACAAAGAACCTCAAAGAGTGCCCCAAGATTTCTATCGGAGAATAAGGCATGAAAACGTGCAATCAACCCCTACACGTAGATCCCCAAGGTCACCAGAATCCGCAAGTTGACGCCATAACATATATCAAGTGAATCACTTGAATACCCCAATGTCACTACGGGTATCCGCATGCAAGACATACATCAAGTGCTCTCAAATCCATAAAAGTATTCAATTCGATAATAACAAAATCTCAAAGGGAAAACTCAATTCATCACACCAAGATAGAGAGGGAAAACACCATATGATCCAACTATATTAACAAAGCTCGTGATACATCAAGATCGTGCCATCTCAAGAACACGAGAGAGAGAGAGAGATTAAACACATAGCTATCGGTACAAACCCTCAGCCCCAAGGTGGATTACTCACACATTATCATGGTGAGAAAGAGAGAGTTGTTGATGGAGAGGTGTAGCCCCAAAGAGATGGAGGCGATGGCGGCCACGGTGTCGGCGACGGGCGGCGGCGGTGGCGACGGGCGGCGGCCCCTTGCCCCCCTTCTTCCTTGGTTTTGGTGCTGCAATGGAGGAGCATCTCCCCTTCTTAGCGGCTGCCAAGGGAGAGGCAAATTCGTGGCTCTCTCGAAATTAGGGGTTTTCTCTCCTTATATGTGCCTCTGTGGTGCTCTATGGCCCTCCGATGGATGGACCCTTGATCCAATGGCTCTTGGGCACCTCTATAACCTTCCTAAGGACTCCTCACAGCCCTAATGAGTCCTCAAAGTCGTGGCTTGGCTGAATACATCAGATATGGTAAGAGTTGGACTCAATCACATCATCAATTCTCGTAATCCTGTAATCAGATACTAAGACACTTGCCCGCGCGTTGCAACGGGGGAGACAATTGTATGGACCAAACACATATATCGTTCATGTAAAATTTAGTGTTCACCAATGATATGTGGCAATATGAATTACTCCGTCCGTCCTATAATATAAGATATTTTTACAACAAATAAACTAATATATTGGTTGTATAAGTAATAACATCTTATGTATCTTATGCTATGAGAGAAGAGGGAGTAGTTATTTTTAGCATTAACTAAAATTGTAAGGAGTAACAAAAATAGGGCAAAAATGAAGATATCAAATATGTCGTGATATGGTCTCATCCACATCAAGCATAGTATTAAAAGATCTGATGGTTATATTTTATTAGTTCTTAAAAGTGCACCCAGCAAATCAGTGGTGATTATATGATTTATGGCCTCTCGCTAAGTCTTAGCCATTGAAATATATATGATTGATTAACAATTATACGAATACAAAAAGATGGGGTTACGGCCATCGGATGGTGCTACTATGGCTAAATGCTTGTTAGGTAATGAACTGGTCTTTTTTCCACAATAGTTTTCATATACCATGCAATGAAGCCAAGAGTTTAAACATGAGATAATGTTACTGTTGTTTCCATCATTTGGTACCCTGTTGTCAGGAATGAAATCTACGGTTGGTCCAACGGTGACGTCAACGGCCACAACTCTAGTACATGTCTGCCTACGTGATCTCGTTCTACACCATAAGTATTCAGCATACTTATCTGCAGTTATGCTTGCTTAATTAGATTAGAAACATAAATCTGTCAGTGCTAACCTAGAATGTCGACAACGATATTAAGCCTTGCATCGTGTAGCAACTGAGCTCTCTTGGAACCTGATGGAGTTGTTGCGGGGCCTCCCATGTTGTGTCTTTGTCGTAGGTCCAACATCATGCCATGTGAACAATGCATGGACTGCCATCGTCAAGCGAGAAATAAGAGGCTAGCACAACATGCATTGAGCTTCATTGCAGAATTAACGGAAAACGCGCACCTTTAGGCCGTACCTTGTACGCGAGGCAGAGCATGATGGGGGTCCAACTCTTACTCGGATGTCTCGACCACCGCTCCCTCTGCTCCCTCTTGTTCTCGGCCACTTCTAGTCTGAGTGACCGATCTATTTGCGAGAACCGAAGCTTTACAACTCGGCAGCTCCTGGAACTTGACATGTGTGCTTGTTGGCAATAATTACAACCTCCATAATGTCACTGAATTGCTCGAAGTATCCACGCCAGGGATCTGAAGAACTGCTTTGTGGCTGGCATGGTCGCTGAGATCTACTTCGTTAGTACACGGCTACACGCAGGTGCTGGCAGGTCGGCAACTGACCGATGTAAAATTGCAAATCTCCTCTATCAATTTCTTGCAGTGGATTTCCATGCCGGAGCAATCCCCTTAACCCCTTGCCCGCTGCCGGAGACCACCAGGTAGCCACCGCCGTCGTTGTTCTGCAGCCCGAGCCGGTCGATCCCAAGTCCTCTAGCCATGAACAGCGGGGGCACCTGCAAGTATGTGCTGCCCTTGCCGGCACTGGACCCAGGAAAGCTCGTCCCTTGCTCCGCGTACTCCTCCTCCTCCTCCCTCGATCTATTGCACACTCGGGCGAGGCGGCCGGTGTTGAGCAGCCGCGACATCGACACGTTCTGGGCAGATTGGTTTTAGATCGGTGCGATATATGTAGTCGTGGTTCTGACGATAATCTGGAAAGGTATAACAGTGTTTGGATCAGTTTCTATCCACGCGAAGTAAGAAAACCGGATGGAAAAAATCCTTTATATTTTCTTTTGAGAAACAAAAAAAATCCTTTATAAATCTGGCCTTTTTAGGGGGCCCTTAATTAAACTGATTGTTGTGTTAGCGTGGATGTGGCCCAGGCCCATGCGAACGAGCGTGATGCTAGCGAGGCGAACGAAACGTTTGTCTCTCGCTTACTACGGACCGCAGGTAAATTTCAAAGAAAAATCAAGGATATTTTCATAAAATAGGATGACGGACTAAGAATACCTATTCGTTTTAATAGTAGGTATAGATTTTCCTCCAGTAAAACGGGTCTACAGATCGCATCCGAACTCCGTTTTGGACGAATTTGGAGTCCAGAATCAATGCCATAAAATTCCCCACACTTTCCTAGTTTGAGATTTTTCCATTTGACGCCGTATTCGGGGGTGAAACTGACGATCTCTAAAAACTGTTCGTGGACAGATTTCATGAAAGTCAGAGTCCTCCTCCAACAAGACTCCTTTTGCGTTTTTTTCCGACAATTTCCAATTAATTCCTGCACATCAAAGTGTGAAACAAGAACTTGTGCACTTTTGCAACCATTAATATGTTAGTCCCAATAAATCATAAAATCATAGTAAAAACATAAGCAAATATGACATGAATACTTCATAAATTATCGATACGTTGGAGACGTATCAATCCGCTCCAAGCGGCGAGATGGTGCTGCATCAATGGAAATGTGCGGGCCAAGGTCCCTCCAGAGCCAGCAGAGGTCGACCCGCTGCCTTTCCTCTCTCCTACACCGGCGACCGAGTGAATCTGGCGCTATCTGCAGGCCCTGTTATCAACAAGCAGCCAAACACAGTAGCCCCTAGTGAGATATGTCGCTGGTGACAGTGTGACAGAGTTCGCTAGATCTTACTCCTGGGCAATGGATGATATTCTCACCGCTGTTGGTGATTCCGAACCTGCTCCTCAGATGCTCCATTGTCCGTCTTTCTCGTCCTACCATAGAGACCATGGCTGCAAACATGGAGGGAGATCCGGAGCGAGAGGAGGAACTGATTCAACTGCATATGCAGAGGCTGACTGTAAACATGCGACAGCCTAGCAGAGGCGCAGATTCAGTCCAGAAACTAGTGACAAGGATCATGGTGGAAGCATCGGAAGAGGAAATTCAGCTTATGGCTCCACGCAGGGTCACGCCACCCATGGAGATTCACCACTGATGACCCGGAGAGCCAAGTGGAAGGCGTTCTGGAGAATTCAAAAAACAGAGAGCAAAGTGCTTGCGAGGAGCTTCGTCGATCAAGCAACACAGTAGCAATGGAGCTGGGAGATAATGCTCGGGCTGTGAGACCCGAACCATCAGATATGCTGCTGGTGATGGAGCTGTCCGGGGGTTTCAGGTTTCCACCAGCTAGAACCCAGGTTGGGGGAATTGCTGACGCTGGTGCCATGTCGTCCACCTTTCCATCTAGCCATGGTGACGAGGCAGAACGGTGACACAGCCAGCTATGGGGGGCTATAAAAAGGGTGTGGTGGAGGGGGTTTCTAGGGTTCCTTCTCCCCACCCCCTCTCCCCACCTGATGCCGCCACCGCAGAGATGGCCGATGGAGGGCGCGGGCGAGGGCGTGGAAGAAACAAACCTGGGCGCTCAGATCACCCCAACTCCTGGATGCAAGATCAACAGCAAGTGAACCAAGGTATGGGTCCGCCTCCGCATCAACAATTCTTTGGCTACGGGTTCCAAGGGCCTCCTGCTCCCTAGCCATTCCCGGGGCAATTTGCTGGACCTTTCCCGCAGCAGCAGTGGGGAGGCCTGCAACCAGGCCCGGTCCTGAGATTTCGGGGGCCCGGGGCGAAACCGGAATATGGGGCCTTACAGTCATTATAAAAAATCTAATGATATATGTCAATATAAGGAGAATTAAAGACACACCTTCTTCGAAACTATGAAACTATGTCATCTAGACGGTGGGTGAGGTGCAGTTTTCTCTCGGCGACTCGCCTTTCGACATTGCCATGTGGGGCCGATGGTAATGTCATCAGCTAGGCGGCACATGAGATCAAGGGTCGGTCGCATGTAGTCGAGCAAAGGGTGATAGCACATGACATCAATCTAAGTTGCCTTTGGGACAATTATGATCACGCGCATAGGTAGAGGATGAGCTTATTTTATTTTATTTTATTTTATTTTATTGACGTAGAGTGGACGATCAAGTTTCTTTTATGGCCAAACCGATAGCGCAGAAGATAAATCTATGTGACACAATTTATAATCAACTAGATATAACAACTACAATCAACCTATACAAACATATTAAGACCAAAATATGATATGGAAAATGTACATAAATAAGTCTGACAGAGCAATCGGCTATCAATTGAAAATAATTGACAGTCAAACTTAAAAAATATGCAAAGACAAGAGTACCGAAAGAAAAACGGTACTTCATGTTCCATTTTTAGACAGAAATTCGTGTCTTTTTAAAGGGGAATTCCTGTCTCTTTAACTTTTTTGAGTAACTCATGTATTTTTAACTTTTTTGAGTGGTTCCTGTCTTTTTAACAATATATACGTTGTAATTCATATATTGAACCGTGCGCTCTCGACCCCAAATTACTCTGGCCCACCACCACTTAACAACCAGCATTCCGTTGTAACAAAACCAAAGGCCCAAAGCCCAGTTCGCTATAGGAAAAACGAATCGGCCTTCTCCTTCCTCAGTCTGGAGACGCATATATACAGAACAGAAAAACAAACAGGTCTTCTAATGGCGGACCGACGGTTGTGAAAAGGAAGCTTCATGCTCACATGCCTGCAGCTCTGGACGGGGCCCCTTCTTTGTCGGGGGCCCGAGGCGGCCGCCCCGCTCGCCCCCCCCCCCCTCAGGGTCGGTCCTGCCTGCAATAGCAATGGTATGCCCCCCCGGTTCAAGACCCGCATGGAGGGATGCAAGGGGAACAGAGCGAGGGATCTACTGGATATGGAAGCCAACAACAGAGCAAAATCTAGTCGAAGAATCAACAGAAGAAGAAACAGGAGGTGACCCAAAAAACCCTCCAACATGCCCAGGTTTGATGTCATACTCTGCAGTTACTTGCTACAACTGTGGGGATCCTGGTCACCACAAGGATAAATGTACCAAGCCCAAGTGCTACTTTATCTGTAGAATGGTGACACACAAGGTTGAGGACTGTCCTGTGAAGAAGAAACCACACACCCCTGCTAAATTTGTTGGAAGTGCCGCTCAAGGATTGGGCTTCTTCCACCTTAAGCAATCAGATGTGAATTCACAGCACCTGGGCTGGCTGAAAATGTAGGAATTGTTTTGGTTGAGACTGGAGACATCACCAAGGAGGGGCTGTCAAAAGAGTTTGCTGCTATTTACAAGACCAACTGGCCATGGCCTATCAACTCCCTGGATGACTGGACCTTTCTGGTCAAGTTCCCCCCTGAGATTGATGTGGAACATGTAGCTAGATACCCATGTTTTGGTTTGACTAAAGAAAACACAATTGTCAAAGTGGAAGTATGGCTGGGCAATGTCACTACTGAAGCTGACCTGCAGATGGTCTGGTTGAAGCTAAGGAAACTTAACCCAAAGTGGTGTGAGTGGTCTATGCTAGACCAAATCACTTCCACATTTGGGGTTCTGTTGGATGTGTATTGGCAGCACAATTTCCAAAACTTATTTGAAACAGTTAGAGTCAAAATTGCTTGCAAGGATCATTCAAGAATTCCCCCGTTGAAAGAACTTTTGGCATCAATGGAAAGCTGTACAGGATCCTGGTGGAGGTTGAGCCACTCATTGTGGAAGAGGGGGTGGTCACCCAGAACCCCCCTAAAACTAACACACAGGTATCTATGGACACAGAAAAAGGGGACAACCTGTCCACTAATGGCACTAGTTCTCATAGAAGCTCCAAGACATGATCTGAAACTGGTTCACATTCTGGTTCTGCTGGTGGTAACCCCCAAAAAAACACCAACAGGAACTACTGTCAAGATGAAATGACTCCTGAGACTCCAACCTCTCTCCTGAAAGACAGCTTACCTGAAGATCTACAAGGCCCCAAAGCTAGATTGATGAACCTACTCTCAAATGCTGGTGTGGAGGTTGACAATGGCTTTGAACTGCTAAGAGAAATGGAAGGATGGGATGAGGATGACATGGATTCTGAGGATAACTGGGATGTGTCCAGGGAAGAGCTGAATGGAGCACATAATAGGAGTGTTGAGAACCAAGCTGACAAGTATGAGCATGATTTTCCTCCCCTTCCACCCCAGGATAAGGGGGGTGATACGTCTTCAACGTATTTATAATTTTTGCTTGTTCCATGCTGTTATATTCTCATTCTTGGATGGTTTACAATCATTTTATAACAACTTTATATCATTTTTTGGGACTAACCTATTGACATAGTGCCAAAGTGCCAGTTGCTGTTTTTGCTTGTTTTTTTACTTCACAGAAAATCAATACCAAACGGAGTCCAATCGCGACGAAACTTTTTGGAGATTTTCTCTGGACTAGAAGACACCCAGTGGGCCAAAGAAGTACCGGAGAAGTGGGCCGAGGAGACCACAACCCACCAGGGCGCGCCAGGGGGGCCCCGGCGCGTCCTGATGGGTTGTGCCCTCCTCGGGGCCCCTCTCCACCGCCTCTGATGCCTATAAATTCCCAAATATTCCAAAAACCCTAGGGGAGTTGACGAAACACAATTCCAGCCGCCGCAAGTTCCAGAACCTCGAGATCCAATCTAAACACCATCATGGAGGGGTTCATCTTCCTCATAGGTGCCTCTCCGATGATGCGTGAGTAGTCCACCATAGACCTACGGGTCCATAGGCAGTAGCTAGATGGCTTCTTCTATCTCTCTTATGATTCTCAATACAATGGTCTCTTGGAGATCTATTTGATGTAAACTTTTGCGGTGTGTTTGTTGGGATCCGATGAATTTTGAGTTCATGATCAGTTTCTATCCATGAATATTATTTGAGTCTTCTTTGATCTCTTATATGCATGATTACTTATAGCATCGTATTTCTTCTTCGAATCTTTGGTTTAGTTAGGCCAACTAGATCGATTTTTCTTGCCATGTTAAGAGGTGCTTTGTGATGGGTTTGATCTTGCGGTGTTCTTTCAAAGTGACAGAAGGGGCAGCAAGACACGCATGTATCGTTGCTATTAAGGATAACAAGATGGGGACTATTCCTACATGAATAGATCTTGTCTACATCATGTCATCGTTCTTATTGCATTACTCCGTTTTTCCATGAACTTAATACACTAGATGCATGCTGGATAGCGGTCGATGTGTGGAGTAATAGTGGTAGATGCAGGCAGGAGTCGGTCTACTTATCTTGGACGTGATGCCTATATAATGATCATCGCCTTGGATATCATCATGACTATTCGATTTTCTATCAATTGCCCAACAGTAATTTGTTCACCCACCGTGCGCTATACTCATGAGAGAAGCCACGAGTGAACACTACGGCCCCAGTGTCTACTTTTCCAATAGATTGCTTTCCGATCTTTCTTTTTGCCTCTTTGTTTTCAGATCTACAAAACCAAAAACCCAAAAAAATATTCCTGCATATTTTATTTGCCCTTTTTTATTTTGTGTTCTTGAGAGATCTATCTCTCCTATCTATCACTACCTAATCTATCTTTTTATCGTAGAGAGATTGAAAACCTCTTTATCGCGTCGGGTTGCAAGTATTTGTTGTTTGTGTGCAGGTGCTGCTTATTGGGTGGTGGTGATCCTCCTACTGGTTCGATAACCTTGGTTTCATAACTGAAGGAAATACTTATCGTCGCTGTGTTGCATCATCCCTTCCTCTTTGGGGAAATACCGACGCGGTCTCAAGCCACGTCCGGGGGAAGTGGGGACCAATATTGGCTCCAAGAGTGAGTGCGAGGAATGCAGGAGACAATAGGCCTATCTCGCTGAAGGCTCAGAAACTCAAGGAAGTGCATAACATGGAGGTTCCTAGGGAATCTGGTAAGATTCCAACCTTCTCCCTGTTTAATAATCCTGAATTTCTTTCTGTTGCCTCCATGGTAGGAGTAGAAGTTGATGCTACAACTAAGAAAGACCAAGCCAATAGGGCCTTGGAGACTGTGATCTCTGACAGAACTATGGGTTCTGATTCAGATTTCATAACCCCACCTAGAAATGTAGCTAATGCAGATTTAAATTCTAAAGGTTTGTGGTACTTAGTTTGCAAGAATAGAAGGGGCAAGCACCCTAGAACTAGGGTGGTGTCATGAATGTTCTCTTTTGGAATTTCAGAGGCATTACTGCCTCTGGTAGAAAGCCTCTTATCATAGACACCATTAACAAGACTCATGCCTCCATCCTGGGTTTTCAGGAAACTAAGAAAGAAGCATTCACAGAGTCTTTTTTGAAGTCACTAGTTGGTAGTAGGAATTTTGTCTGGCATCATATCCCATCAAAAGGCTCTGCTGGAGGCATCCTGATGGGAATTGATGAAGATATTTTTTAAGTGGTATCCTGGGCATGCCCAGAGTACTCTGTTAGTTGTGTCATTAAATTGAAAAAGTCTGACACAACCTTCAGGGTAGTGACTGTCTATGGATCCCCCTATGAAGAAGGGAAAGAAGTCTTCCTCTCTGAACTACACACTCTGTGTCTAGATAACTCTCTTCCCACTCTTTCTGAGGGGATTTTAACTTAGTCAGGAATGCCAGAGAAAAAAGCAATGGATTTATCAATCATAAATGGAGTGATAACTTCAATGCTTGGATTGAGATTTGGAGCCTCTTAGAGATTAAGCTTTCTAGTAGGAAATTTACTTGGGCAAATAATCAAGCTGACCTGATTATGTCAACAATTGACAGATTATTCTGTAATACTGAACTAGATTTAGTTTTCCCTCTAGCTACTTGTAGAGCTCTACCTAGACTAGGAAGTGACCATACTCCCATTCTTTGGGACTCTGGAATTTGCCAATGCCCAAAAAGGGTGGTTACAAAATGGAAAAATGGTGGCTGCTGAGAGAAGACTTCTCTAACCTCATCTCCAAGATCTGGAATGAGGAAACAATAGGCACAACATATATAGATATTTGGCAAGAAAATGTTAAGAAAATTAGGAGGGTTACTAAAGGCTGGAGCTCAAATGAAGAGGCTCAGCTTAAGAGGTACAAAAAATCATCTTGGATGATTTTGACAAATTAGATATAAAATCTGAATCTGTAACCCTTGGAGATGCTGAATCCTCTAGACTCAAATTTATTCAGACTGAGCTGAACAAAATTTGGCTCCAAGAGGAAGTTAAAGCCAAACAAAGGTCCACAGATAGGGATATTAAGGAAGGAGATAGAAACACTTCTTGTTTTCATGCTGTGGCAAACCAGAGGAGGAGGAAAACCACTATTCACTCCCTCGATGGGCCTAATGGTCCAGTCACAGATGAAAAAGAGATGCTAGACATAGCTAGTAACTTCTATAAAGACCTCTTTAAACTTGAAGAGAGATCTGGTTTTCATCTACAGTCTGATTTCTTCTCAGAAGAGGAGAAGGTCAGGGCTGAAGGAAATAAGTTACTAGAAGCCCCTTTCTCTTTCGAGGAAATAAAAAAGCTATATTTGACTCCTACATAGATGGGGCCCCAGGACCTGATGGCCTTCCTTTTTTCTTCTACCAGCATTTTTGGGAGTTGATAAAAAAAGATCCGATTGCAATGTTTGAGGACTTTCATAAAGGGTCCCTGGACATTTTCAGACTTAACTTTGCCATGTTAACATTGATTCCTAAAGAAGCTGATGCCACTGCCATGAAAAAATTCAGGCCTATCAGCCTTCTTAACTGTAGTTTCAAAATATTCACCAAAGTGCTTACGATTAGGTTGAATAAAGTTTTGCAAAGACTCATAGCTAGCAACCAGTCTGCCTTCCTCAAAGGGAGATACATACTGGAAAGTGTGGTCACAACTCATGAGGTCTTGCACTCTGTTCATTCCAGCAATAAGCAAGGGCTGGTACTTAAGCTAGACTATGAAAAAGCCTTTGATAAGGTGAATTTAGACTTCCTCAATGAACTCCTCACAATTAGGGGTTTTGGAGGGAAGTGGCTGGGCTGGATCCAACAAATCACTATGGGTGGTTCTGTTGGGGTCAAGCTGAATGGTAATGAGAGTGATTTTTTCATCACTGGCAAAGGGCTTAGACAAGGGGACCCCATTTCCCCTTTGCTTTTCAATCTGGTAGTAGATGTCCTCACCAGAATGCTGATGAAAGCTTCCAATCATCAACTGATTGAAGGGCTATGCACTAAGGTTTGCGCTGGTGGCATCACTTGCCTCCAGTATGCTGATGACACCATTTTGTTCCTTGACAAAAATTTAGATCATGCCTCTAACTTGAAAAATGTCCTTTGTTGTTTTGAACAAGTCTCTGGGATGAGAATTAACTATAGTAAAAGTGAGTTGATCCCCATCAACATTGATGTAGCTGAACTTGCTAGTTTTTTAGATGTGCTGGAATGTGCTGAAGGATGTTTTCCCATTAAATACCTTGGAGTTCCTCTCCACTATGATAAGCTTAGAAGGAAATACATCCAACCTCTTATTGATAAGATTATGAAAAGGATTTCAGGTTGGAGAGGGAAGCTCCTCTCTTATAAAGGAAGGCTTGTTCTGATCCAAGCCTGCCTTGCCAGCATTCCTATCTACTTGCTCTCCTTTTTCAAATTCCCCTAATGGGCTATTAATATGATTAATTCCCAAATGGCTAACTGTCTGTGGAATGATTTTGAGGGGCATAGAAAGCTTCACTTAGCCAATTGGAACTTAGTTTGTATGAAGAAAGAGTTTGGAGGCCTGGGTATCCCAAACCTCCAAGAGGTTAACCTCTGCCTCCTGGGCTCATGGGTCAAAAGATACTATGAGGGGGAAGGAAAAACTTGGAGGGAAATTATAGGACAGAAATACATTAGAGATTGCCCCAACCTCTTTGCCCAGAAATATACTCAAAGCATCTCTAGGTTCTGCAAAGGTGTCAAATCCATCACTCAAGCCTTGAAGTTTGGCTATAGATGGAAGATAGGAATATGAGACAATATAAGATTTTGGGAAGACACTTGGTTTGGCACATCTCCCCTGGCAGTCCAATTTTGGAATGTTTATGAGACCTGTAATGAACAAACCAAGTGCATCAATGAGGATTGGGATGGTGCTACTCTTAAACTTTCTTTTAGGAGAAACTTTAGTGACAAACTCATGGAAAAATGGTTCCAAAATGAGGAGATTGCCAAAAGCATATGTTTCTCTAATGATCCAGGCTCCCCAATTTGGCAACTAGATAGTAAAGGAGTGTATTCCTCCAGCTCCTTATATCATGTGATTAATTTCAGGGGGATACAACCAGTCCATGTTCCTGTGGTTTGGAAACTTTGTGTACCTCCCAGAGTGCATGTGTTTCTTTGGCTCCTCTCTAACAATAAACTAATGACTAGGGACAATCTGAGGAAAAGGAAAATCACCAAGCCTTTAGACTGTGTCTTCTGTAGTGATGATGAGAACTGCTCTCACCTTTTCTTTGGGTGCATTGTTGCTAAATGCATTTGGCCTTTCATTTGTGATTACTTCAAGATAGATATTGGAGCCAATTTTGAATCTGTAGCTAAAAGATGGATCAACAACAAAAAACTCTCTACTCTAAACACTGTTAGCTCTGCCATTCTTTGGTGCTTGTGGAAACATAGGAACTCTATGATTTTTAACAATGCACCATGGATATCTGTCACACAGGTCTGGAGAAAACCCCTCAACACTCTCAAAACTTGGGTGATCTTGGCGCCACAGGGGAACAAGGAATCACTGGAGGATTTCCTTGGAGCCCTGACTACCTTCATCAACAAGCCCCTGCTGATCCAGAGTGGCTGAATGCAAAACTCTTCACACAAGCCGGTGTTGCGGCTCAATGGGAGAATCTCGGGATTTCTGGAGATGAAGGGAGTTTCCTCCCCAACGAAGAGAAGATCGGCTGAGGACAAGACTGCTCTGAGCCCTGTGTCAACCCTTGGTGGATGCTGGTCGCCGCAAGCCACATTTGCTCCTCCCATGAAGTGCAGGAAAGGGCCAGGAATGGTCACCTGCTGATGGATTCGACGAAAAAACAGCGTCAGTTTTAGCTAAGAATAGCACAAGCCTGCGAGCTAGCTTTGCCTTTGTTCTCTTTTCAGTTTGGCCTTTAGGTTGCCTTTGCGCAAGCTAGTTGTAATATACTTTTACATTTTCGAACTACGCTTTTGGTTTCATATTAATGGAGCCGGGGAGAGCCTCCATGTTCATCTAAAAAATATATTAGAGGCTTCTTATAGTGGATCCAAGAGGATGCGCGCAGGCCGCTACTACATGTCGCGCGTTGGGCGCACCCGCGGAATCATTTTTCCCATACGTTTTTGGCTTTTTAATGTGTTTTTGGACTTTGCTTGATTTTTTTCTAGGTTTTTGTGTTTTGTTGTTTTCCTTGTGTGAAAAGACATAATTGTGCTTTTCATCAACGTGCTTCTCAAAAATTGAAAAACATAATTGCGCTTTCACATGAAGCATAGCTTTCCATCACGCAAAATAACATGTGAAATTTTACAAAAAGTGAAAAACACCTGCACATTTCTATTTTTTTTGGTTTCCAATTTTTTTGATTTTTTCCCCCTTTTTTCTTCCATTTATTGCTTATCTATTTTCTTTGTCACCACGAGTGAAAGGTAAGTGTGACCTTTGTAAAGGGTACTTCCTAACTAGTGATTTTAGAATATATTTTTACCAACCAATTTTTGGTTGGAGGGTTAGAGGGATAGTGGTATCCCCATCCCATCAGGATTCAAGTCTTGTTGCTCTCATTATTCCTGGATTTATTTCAGGATTTTCGACAATGCGCATTCAGTGGGAGGAGACGTTTCCGTTGACGACGTGGCGTCTACGGTGACTTCGTAAATCTCAAGATGATATGCCAGCTTAGTCTCTCGGAGGTGCTCATAGGGGTAGGGTGTGTGTGCGTTCATATGGATGAGTGTATGCGCGTATATATGAGCGCTTGCGTCTGTACTGTGTTAAAAAAAGAAATATTATATTCTTTAGGCAATTTCCCAATATTATCCGATGCACCATTAGAGAGCCTGCTCCATGGGCCAAGCCCATCACGGTTTTGCTAGATGGGTTTCCTTTTCTGTTTTGTCATTCGTATTTTTCGGATTCTTTGAGGCTTTGTTTTTATTCTGATTTAATTTATTTAGTTTTCATTTTTCTTTATTTTTTTGTTTATTATGTTTTGTCTTTTCCTTTTCTCCTTTTCCCTTTCTTCTCCCTCTTTTTATTTCTTTATTATAAAAGTTCATCGACTCTTAAATATATTGATTTTTAAAATTATAAATATGTTAAAATTTTTGATCATTTTTTAAAGATATTTAATATTTTTCATTTTTCCAAAATTCTGGACAATTTTTCATTAAATTATGATTTTAAAAAATCATCAACATTTTTTTAAAATACGTGAGCATCTTCAAGTTCATGGATATTTTTGAATCTTGCACTTACAAAATTATAAATCGATAAATGAATCGAGTTATTTTAGAAAAGGAAATGAATCTAGTAGTCTATTTTTGGGGGAACCAGTTGAAAACCCAGAAAGGAAATTTGGAAGCTCTTCAGATCGAACTGTGCCGCCGACTGAGGAATCTGCTTGTGTGTTTTTTCAACTATGTAACACAGTGAGCTTGATATAGGATACCTTGAAGTTATGAGAGCTGAGCATAGAACACAAATCGTCTTAAGGGCGATTTTATGGATTGGCTCGTATATGAGGGGAAATGCTATTATTCGCTTATGGCAACATGTTGTGGCACTGTCCAAGGACATGGGTCAACACATTAGGCGGCTAATTTTTTTCACTCATGTTGCTCTGAACTTCTGATCGACGTTCTTTCACTAGGGACGTTATTTTCTCCTCGCCTTTTGCTGGTTTTCTCTACATGTTTATCGGTGGTATTTCCTTTTTCTCTTTCATTTTTATTGTCTTCATGTTATTTTGTTTGTTTTCTTTTCCCCTTTTCAACTAATGAACATTTTTGAAATTAAGAATATTACTAAATTCACAAATACTTTTAAATTCATGAACATATATATATCTATACCTATTAATAAGGTAAGGTGCGTTTCTTCGTTTTTTGACCCGTTCACCTGTACTATTACTTTTTATTTTATTTCTTTTACTATCCGCGGTGATGCTATTATTTTCAAACATAGGGATACTACGATAAATGGGCCAGTTTCGTATGCCATCTTGGGCCTCCGCCTTGGCCTGCGTCAGCTCGTATAGAAGGGGGAATCCTATTATTCGCTTATTGCAACATATTGTTGCACTGTCCAAGGATATGGGTCAACACATTGGGCGGCTATGTTTTCACGCAGGTTGCTCTGGACTTTTGATCAACGTTTTTTCACTGGTAACGTTGTTTTCTCCTCGCCTATTGCTGCTTTCCTCTACAGTTTTTCGATGGGTTTTCCTATTTTCTCTTTCATTTTTACTCTTTTTAAGATTTATGTTTGTTTTCCTTTTTGAACTCAGGATCATTTTTGAAATTATGAATATTTACTAAATTGACGAATATTTTAAAATTCATCAACATCTATATCTATCTATATCTATACCTACTAATAAGGTAAGGTGTGTTTCTTTGTTTTTTATCCGTTCACCTATATTATTATTTTTATTTTGTAACTTTTTACTATACGACGTGATACTATTTTTTGCGCACATAGAGATACTACGACAAATGGCCCAGTTTTCTACACCATGATGCGCCTCCGCCGCGGCCCGCGAAGTAGCGTTGTGACAATACTGATTGATAAAAAATATAAATTTGAGCAGGATTTAAACTAGGGACCTCCTGGATTGGAGGCAGCCAACGCATAAACCAACTGATCCAGTGGAGGTTTTGTTAAAAGAAAGAAAGGTAACCCATTTATTAGTATTAAGAGAAAAAAGAGGAAGCATGAGTATATGATAAAAAGAAATATGGACCTGAGAAGGATTCGAAGGCGCGTCTTGCACCCTAGCCTAGCAAAGGCGGCCCACATAAGGGGTTAAAAGGCCAGTGTAAAATATTTTCTAGTGTAGAGAATTGAACTCACGACCTCCTTGTCGTGTAACTATTATATTACCAACTGAACTAGTTGAGTGTTTTGTTTAGAAGTGAAGATTTGTTTAATAGTCCCACGTCGTCTCCTTACGGACAATCCTCCTAATTTATATATAGGCATTTGAGTTACCTGAGTATCAAGGAGCCATCTCAAAAAGCAGTAAGTGAAGGGTGAAAACTAAGTTTTTGTTGTCTAGAGAGGATTTCAATCGATGTTACAACGTGCAAACAAAGAAATAAGAAATGAAAGGATTTGAGAAGGAATTGAGACATGATAATAAGGAAAGCAGACCACGTCAGCCTCAACGTGATAGATAAAATAAGGAAGACAATTTGAAAAGGAATTGAGACAGAAAAATAAAGACTCATCGATGTATGTTGTTGCTAAATATACATGGCAGACAAAGACGTGTTACAAACAATATCGCTTGCAGATTGTTCGCAAGAAAAGTCCTTTAAATAGTTCACGCAACTTCCATTTTATGTTTCAAATAGCTCGCTTAGTTTCTAGGTTGAAGTTGGTCTCTGCTCCAATCAGCGCAACAGGTCATCTAGTAGGTTAAAAGGAGGAAGAAGACGGAAGCAGCTGTTCTGCTCCCGAGCTCATGTGAGCTCGGGTGAACAGTAAATACGAAAAAAATAGTAAAAAAATCAAAAAAATATGATTTTTTTTTGTTAGAAACATCGATGTTTTTTCCACATGCGTGCAAAATTTCATCACTAGATGACATTCGTGGAAAATGTGGCAAAAAAAACAAAATCGATGCTCCAAAAAGTCTGTTTTTTGTAGCATTTTGGAGTATCGATTTTGTTTTTTTTGCCACATTTTCCACGAATGTCATCTAGTGATGAAATTTTGCACGCATGTGGAAAAAACATCAATGTTTCTAACAAAAAAAAAATCAGATTTTTTTGTTTTTTTACTATTTTTTTCGATTTTACTGTTCACCCGAGCTCATGTAAGCTCGGGAGCAGAAGAGCACTTTCGGAAGAAGACCCCCTTTATATAGTCCCTCCTCCAATCCAACCGTTACTCACATAAAAACACTAAGCGGTACTACCACTCCAAAGAGCGGTACTACCACACTTCATGCGGGCTACACTGCCAGCACCCAATCAGTACTACCACAAGGGGCGTCGGTAGTAGGTCCCAGACTATGTCCGGTAGTGCCGCTCCACCAGGTGAGCGGCGCTAACGGCCATCATTGTGGTACTACCAGCCCGGGGCAGACAATGGCGGTAGTGATCCTATGAAGGGAGCTCTTTCTACCTCGTGACTATCGGGTAGAGAAAAATCCGAAGCAACACAAAAGATCAGAGAACTCTCGAATTGTTGGGAAGGCTACGTGGGTGCAAATATATTTTGTGTACGTGTTTGATTCCATCCATACCTTCCGACGTGGACTCCCTCTTAATAGTACGGTTTTCCTACGACTCAAAAGAAAATAAATCGCCGGAACACTATCTTAGCTCCCTTTCTTCCAGAAGGGAACCTAACCGTCTTGTTCCTTTCTCGAATATTATACAAGTATAGCTGAAGCACACGATTAGACCGCAAATTGCGTTATCATCTACACCAGAATAACTTAGGAAGGGAAATGCCCTTTCGCCAAGGCAACCATGCCCCATGTCCATCGAGGGCCCGCCGACCGTGCGACCAAATCGTTGGCGCCAGGTCTGCACCACCGTTCACCTCAGAGCAGGTGGTGCCTCACCGCTCGGGGCCACCGCCCCAGATCCAGGCTCCCTTGACAGTTGGATGGAACAACACTGACTTCGCCGCCAGCTTCCTCGAAGGCGCCTCGGACTTGCCCGACACTAGCCGCCTCAGGTGGCACCGAGGAAGGAGAGGTGCGGGGGAGGGGCTATGCGGCGAAGTTGGGGAATCTCCCTAGCGGGGCAATGCGGGGGAGGGGGTCCTTCTACTATGTGGTTTAGTTCATATCGTTTGAAGCTTCTCTCCATTCACATGTTGTCTCTCCTCTCCCCAGATATATACCATGCCCCCACTGCCATCAAAGCTTGATCATTATCCTATCCCGGGTTGTGAATGTTCCCTCCATTGGCATTAGGCCCTTACTTTAACGTGTCGATTTGCTAAATACGAACCATTGGCATTAGGACATCTCCAATGAAGGGCGCTAGCAAGGTGTGCCAGGAAAGATATTCTGATCTATGGGCAGTTGAGGGACCAAATCCTGGCGTCGGGCCTGGCATCGACGCAAAAAGGAAATCGGGCTCTTAGGCCTTTTTAGTTATGGAATCAATCAAAAAAGGAAGGGAAACGTTTCCCTACTACACGCCGGCGGAAACGCTCGGCCGGTGCAGCGCGCGTCGCTCGATCATTCAGATCGTACGTCTGGTGTGCTCCGTCCTTCACATAGAAACCACGCAATTTGGTGGCCCCACGTCCGCATAGTGCGGGCCTTATCTGCTTCCAGTCCTCCTCCTCCACACATCTTCTTCCTCAAAACATCTCTCCTCTCTCTCAAATAAGCCATGGTTCAAGACGAGGCACGGTCTGGGGAAAGAGGCTGCAACCGGTGCCGGGGGAGGCTGCGACCGACTATGAGACGGCGAGCATGGTGACCGCAGGACGGCGAGGATGGGGCGACGCTCCTCCGAGAAAAAAAACTCGACGTCATTGTTTTTGCTACATGCTTCAACCGGCGTTTGAATTTGCTACAAATGGCATCGCATACTGCTGCCACCGGCGTCAGGTTTTTCTGCAATGCACAATCGCCCTCGCGTTTTTGCTACAACCGATGTCGCTTTTTGCTACAACCGTTTTCATTTTTGATACATATGTTCAGGCTGAGCTGCGACCCAACGACGGCGGCGATGATTTTTTTGCTGCAACCGTAATATATTTTTGCTACATCCAGCAACAATTTTTGCTACATCCATTCTTTTTCCGTCGGCGACGATACAATGGCGAGATACAACCGCTGAAAAAGCTGCAATGGGCATCGTCAAAAGCTGGAACCGGCCATCAGCGAGAGCTGCATCTAGTGTGGCGGTGCCCCGGCAGCCATGGCGGGCACCCCTCGCGCACGGAGCTCGACGGCCATGGCCCTGGCGACACCCGTCGCGGAGCTCGACGCCCATGGCCATGGCAGCACCCCTCGCGTGGAGCTGCAACCCTGGGGACAGGCTATTGCGTGCGTGGAGCCGGTGAGAAATACAGTAGATGACGGCGGCGAGGGCGGCGACCGGCGAGATGAGCTGGGCGGTGCTTCAAGGCCTGGCGTCCATGGCGGCGCGATGTGCCTATTTTTTCTCAGAGAAAAAGATGCAGGAGAGGAGGAAGGAGATCGTGCGGCTGTAAACGAACAGATCCTACGCTGCTGGTGCGACCGGCCGAAAGTTTTGGGCCGGTGCGCCGGCGCAGATTACTCGCCAAAAAGGAAGGTGAGTGCAGTCCCAAGTTCCTTTAGCGCCCATAATTAGCGGCTAGCGTTGGAACAACACGCACTTTAATCGTTTTCCTATTTTAAGAGATTAATTTTATTTTCCCAAGAGCTTATTTTAGCGGCTGTCATTGTAAAGGCCCTTGAACCCCTACTTTAATGTGTTGATTTGGTAGAATGGCTCGACATGGCAACGTGTTATGAAGGGATCTCCAAAGAAAAGAAAACATAATTCACAAAAGAAAGAAAAGAAAAGATACGCCACTGTGGATTTGTATTAGCCGAGTTTGTGCCATTTGCACGCCTCAATCGGTGCGTTGTTTCTGCTTGGAAAACCGAACTTCGATATGAATATTAGAACGAAATTTACAGCAATTTGGCCCTCTGCCTACTTTGGTTCTTTTGCCGGAAACCACATCTGTCCGATAGACTCACAGAGCCCATGTGCAAAGAAAAAGGGGCTAATCAGAATCTCATCTAACTTCTCGTACCCCTCTAAAAAAAAGCTAACTTCTCGAAACCCTATTTTCCCATCTCGTTTCCCTCCTGTCCCTTCCCCAAAACGTCCATTCGATTGGCAGAAGCCCTCCCCTGTCAGCCGCCAGGTGCCGGCGCCAATCATGCTGAAAGGTCCGATGACCAGGCTATGGACGCGCACCCCCGACCCTCCGCCGACAGAGCTGGGCCTCATTGCCTCTCCCTCCTCTTCGCACGTGATGCCGCAGCCCCGTACGGCGACGCACACGGACGCTGATGGCGGCGATGAGGGGGACCCGGAGGAGTTCAGGATATACACCGATGAAGAACTGGAGGAGAGGATCAAGCGCTTGAGCCGCAAGCAGACGCTCGCCCTACCCGACGGGGGCGAGAAGATGCGCAAGTTCGTCTACAGGATGAAGAAGGAGCTTGATCGCCGCCGCGCTGCCCGGCCGAGGAAGGTGAGCAAAATTTTGGACGTGAGTTGTCCCACTGAACCTCATCTGTTATTGACGGGGTTATTACCCCTGGGTATGCCAAGGGGAGGGAGTTCCAGCTCCCTTCCGAAAAAACTATACGGCTGGCCGGCCCACGGCCGGCTGGTCAGTGGCCGGCTGGCCACTGCCGGCTGGTCCGCGACCGGCAGGGAGGGGCCGGCTGATCCCCTGGCCGGCTGGCCCGCGGCCAGCTGAACAGGAGCCGGCCGTCTGGCCCCCGGCTAGGCGCGCCTGGCCGCCGCGCGACTAGCCCGCCCGCTGACCTCTGGACGGGCGGGTATCCGTCCCTTCCTACTGCGTCCGGGTACGCTGACGGGACGCGACCCCCACGACGGACTCCGACGTAGCTACAGCGGCCGCTGACGCACGGACGCGCATGGCTACAGTCCGGCAGACCGTACCGCTGACCGAGGACTGATTTGGACCCGGCGGAGCCACAGTACCTCTGCGCCACCGTCCACTCCGTTACCTGCCCCGGCGTGGCTACAGCGCCACCGGCCGTGCCGCTGACTTCGGCCGGCGGGCGCAAGACGACGCCGGATGGGGCAGCCCGTGTTGCGGCAGGTGAGCGCGGGCCAATAGAAGAGCCGGCTGGCGGGCCCCAGCTGGCGATGGGACCGCGCAGCCGGCGGGCCCTACGGGCTACAAGACGACCCAGCCGGCGGGCCCCCTGGCCGGCTGGAGAGGCTGCCAGCCGGGTCCCCCGTTGTAATATCTTAATAATACTGTACGCCGGGGGGTTGGCCTATAAAACCCCCCGAGGCCCCCATGCATCGGGCAAGGAACACACGCACGGAGGCGTTCATCCCTCTCTCACACCCACACATAGCAGGGGAAGAGGAGCCGGCTGCTCCCTCTTCCACCTCCAGACGAACAGCTCAAGGAGCACCATTGTAACATCTCTTCCCATCCAACTAGACCAGCAGGACTAGGGGTATTACCTCCCACGGAGGGCCCTGAACCTGGGTACGTCGTGTGTCTATCACCGCTCGTGCCTAATCCCGCTCCCGGAGCCCGTCGGCGTCCTTCGGCCCCAACCACACTCGATAAGCCACCCTATGGCATCTGTCGTGAGAAAACGACGACAGTTGGCGCCCACCGTGGGGCTGAACGCGGCGTCGGCCGGAGTCACGCTCCGGGCGGGACCCTTCGCCACCTCCCCTGGCCGCCCCGCGTCCAGGCGGAACCGCTGGCTCGTGGGGCTTGCTCCTGCGAGGCGGAACCCCGCCTCCGCTGGCCCTGCGGGCAACACCGCCGGCCCCTCCGTTGAGCGGCTCGGCGGCGACCCGCTGATCGACATCGCCATCCTCACCGAGCGCATCAGTAGGCTGAGCCTCGCCGACGGGCCAGCTGCCGACGAGTACCCTAGCCAGGTGCTCGACTGCCTCGACCCGCCCTCGTCCGTAGGCGCACTCGCCCCGGGCGAGGTCAGCAACTCCCGCGTCCGCGCGGGGGTGATGGCCACCGGCTCCTCCGCGACCTCCGGCTGCGCCAGGGCGGAGGCGGACGCGGCCACCGCGGCCGCTCGCACCGGCACCTCCGACCCCCTCGGCACCGCGCTTCGGGGCCTCTGCACCCCCGTCGCGCCGACGACAAACCCAGCTACGGCTACGGCCGAGCTGGTGGCGGCTCGCCAGCTACTGTTCGACGAGGCAACCATCCTGGCCACCACCAAGCGCCGGATGGAGTCTGCGCAGCGCGAGTATAACTCCGCATACGGCCTAACCCCCGCTGGCAACGAGCCCGGCCGGCGCGGCGACGTCCGCAACCGTGGCCGCGTGGTCGCGGAAATCCTCGATGGCAGGCTTCCCACCTACGACACTCCGGCCGCCAACCTGCGAGCGGCCCACGTAGCCTACGCCGACCTCATTGGCCTGGAGGGCGAAGAGCGAGAGCTGCAGGAACGGCACATCCAAGACCTCATCGCCACCGCCAACGCCCAGCAGGCCCGGCTCGACGGCATCAACGCCGGCTCCGAAATCCCCGTCCCTGAGGGGGACGCTCCGCCTACTGCTGGCCAGCGCCGGCCGGTGCAGCAGGCCTCTTCCCCTCGCGGCTCCGGCTGGCGGGGCGCTGGGTCTCACAACGGACGCACCCGGCTGCGAGACGAGCAGCCAGCCGTCACCAGCCGGCACAACGACGCTCTGGCTGGCGGCAGCCGGCGCAGCCGGGACCATACCCCCCCTCCGCGGCGGGAGCGTGCCCGCTCGCCTGCCCCAACTGTCCGCCCCGAGCTCGCCGCTCGGCTCGGCCCGCGCGTCCCGCGGAGCGAGAACGACGCTCGGACCCGCATCGAGCGGCTGGCGCAGTCGGCCCTCCTCGAGGAGGAGGGCTCGATCGGCCCGGCGTGCTTCGGCCCCCGGATTCACAACGAGCCGTTTCCGGCCGGCTTCACTCTCCCTCGCGACACCCCGAAGTACAACGGCTCCGCCAAGCCGGAGGACTGGCTGGTTGACTATACCACCGCGGTCGGCATCGCCAGGGGGAACAAACGCGTAGCCGTGCGCTACGCCCCCCTGATGTTGACCGGCTCGGCCCGGACCTGGCTTAACAGCCTGTCGGCCGGCAGCATCAACACCTGGACGGACTTCGAGGAAGCGTTCGTCCGCAACTTCACCGGCACCTACAAGCGGCCTGGCCGGCCCCGCGAGCTGGCCATGTGCGTCCAGGGGCCGGAGGAGCCCCTTCGCGACTACCTCACGCGCTGGACCGAACTTCGCAACTCCTGCGAGGGAGTGCATGAGGTGCAGGCCATCCAATATTTCATCGAGGGTTACCGCGACGGCACCCACCTCAAGCACAAGCTCTTGTGCTCCGAGCCGGCTACCCTGGCGGACCTGATGGCCAAGGCAGACTAATACGCCACGGCCGACTCCGCAATGCGGATGAAGGTCGCCACGCCAGCCAAGCCGACTCTGCTGCCCGCCGCGCCGCGGGCGGCCGCCGACAACCGGCAGCAGCAGAACAACAAACGCAAGTCCGACCAGCCGGATCCTCGCTACGGGAGCCGACAGGTCGCCACCGTCGAAGAAGAGCAACCGGCTGCCCCGGCTCCCAGCCAGCGCCAGCGTACCGGCAAGGCCGCCTGGCAGCCCAAGCTTACCTTCGAGTAGATGCTCGGCCTACCCTGCAAACACCACTCCGGGGCCAAGCCGGCCACCCATACGCTCCGGCAGTGTAGCTTCTCCCAGCGGCTCGCCCGAGGCGAGGGCCTCCCGGCTCCTCCGCCTCCGGCTCCCCGCGAGCCGGCTCCGGCCCAGGCCACGCCGCCTGCTCCGGCTCCAGCGGCCAACGACGGCCGTCTCCACGACAGTTCCCTCGCCAGGACGGGTCCTACGTCGTCTTCACCAGTGAAGCAACTGACAAACACAGCGTGCGCCAGCGCCGGCACGAGGTGAATGCCGTCGCCCCCTCGGTCCCCCAGTTCATGGATTGGTCCGAGAAGCCGGTCACCTGGAGCCGGGCGGACCACCCGGCCGTGATGCCAAACCCGGGCAGTCATGCCCTCGTCCTCGATCCCACCATCGTCTCTGAGAGGCGCACCTGCCGTTTCTCGCGGGTGTTGGTCGACAGAGGCAGCAGCATCAACATCCTCTATCGCGACACAATGCTCAAGCTCGGGCTCAAGGAGAAAGACATGCGCGCAAGCCGGACGGTTTTCCACGGCATCGTGCCGGGAAAGTCCTGCACCCCCATCGGCAAGATCGAGCTCGACGTCCTCTTCGGCGACCAGAGCCACTTCCGCCGTGAGCCGGTCTGGTTCGAGGTGGTGGACCTTGACAGCCCCTACCACGCGCTGCTGGGCCGGCCGGCTCTCGTCAAGTTCATGGCGATCCCCCACTATGCCTACCTCAAGCTCAAGATGTCGGGCCCCAAGGGCATCATCACCATCGCCGGCAACTACAAGATGTCGATCGAATGCGCTCGTGACGGCAGCCGGCTGGCCGAGGCCCTGGAGATAGCGGAGGAGAAGCGGCAGCTCGACCGGCTCGTGGCTCACGCCTCCAACGTGCCGGCCGTGCCGGCTCCTCCGTCCCAGACGACCGGCGAGGCGTCGTTCCAGCCATCCAAAGACACCAGGCAGGTGCCGCTCGACCCGGCCAACCCCAAGCAGTGCGTCACCATCGGCGCCAACCTCAGCAGCAAATAGGAAGGCGAGCTCGTCGACTTCCTCCGTGAGAATCGGGACATCTTTGCATGGTCTCCAAAAGACATGCCGGGTGTTCCGAGGAAGTTCGCCGAGCACAAACTTCATGTGCAGCCGGATGCAAAGCCGGTCAAGCAACCCCTGCGCCGTTTCTCCGAGGAGAAGCGGCGTACCATAGGAGAGGAGATCGCTCGGCTGCTCGCAGCCGGCTTCATCATGGAAGTGTTCCACTCGGACTGGCTGGCCAACCCAGTCCTGGTGCTGAAGAAAAATAAGACATGGCGCATGTGTATCGACTACACGAGCCTGAACAAGGCATGTCGACTGGGCCGAGACCCAGTTCGTGCCGCCTCCCCCGGACTCCACGCATTGGCGCATGCACTTCGACGGCTCAAAGATGCGAACCGGCCTGGGAGCCAGCATCGTCCTGTCGTCTCCAAAGGGGGACCAGCTCAGTTATGCGCTCCAGATCCTCTTCGCCGCCTCCAACAACGTGGCCGAGTACGAGGCGCTCGTCCACGGCCTCCGGCTCGCCAAGGAAATCGGGATCCAGCGCATCATCTGCTTTGGCGACTCCGACCTCGTGGTACAGCAGGTCTCTAGCGAATGGGACGCCAGGGACGCCAACATGGCCAGCTACCGCTTCCTCATCCAGCAGCTCACCGGCTCCTTCGAGGGCTGTGAGTTCCACCACGTCCCTCGAGCGGACAACGAGGCGGCCGATACATTGGCGAAGATCGGCTCCACCCGGCAGGCCATCCCGGCCGGCGTTTCCCTCGAGCGGCTGCTCAAGCCTTCTATCAAGCCATCCCCCGAATCGGAGTCTATCTTCGTGCCAGCTGCTCCGGCAGCTCTACCGGCACCGCCGGCTCCGGCTGCCCTGCCGGCGCCCTCAGCTCCGGCGGCAACCCCCACGCCGCCAGCTCCGGCATCCGGCACCCCCGCGGCGGCCGGCTCCGACTCTACGGCCGTCCTGGCAGCGATCGCCGCACCCCCCGCTGTCCTAGTCCCGGGGACTGGCGAGCCGGTCCCGGGGACTGGCGGGCCGGTCCCAGGGACTGACGAGCCGGCTCCGGCTGCCCCCGACGCCCCACTCGAGCCCGAGCCGGCTCCCGTCTCGGCCCCCTCGTGGGCCCAGCCCATTCTGGCTTTTCTCTTGCGCGGAGAGCTACCCCCTGATGAAGACAAGGCCAGGCAGATCCAACGCCGCGCCCCGGCCTACAGCATCATCAACCGCGAGCTCGTCCATCGCAGCACCACCGGCGTGTTCCAACGCTGCGTCGAGCTGGAGAAGGGGCAAGAAATCCTCCTCGACATCCACCAGGGCGAGTGCGGGTATCACGCCGCCTCTAGAACCCTGGTGGCCAAGGCCTTCCGCCACGGTTTCTACTGGCCGACGGCCTTGGAAGAGGCCAAGCAACTGGTCGACAAGTGCGAGGGGTGTCAACGCTTCAGCACGCAGAGCCACCTGCCGGCTACAGCCCTCCAGACCATCCCACTTTCGTGGCCCTTTGCCGTCTGGGGGATGGACATGGTGGGACCCTTCAAGACCGCCCGAGGCGGCATGACGCATCTACTGGTGGCTGTCGACAAGTTCACCAAGTGGATCGAAGCCAGACCCTTCAAGAAACTGGACGCCCCCACAGCCGTCCGGTTCATCAAGGATGTCACGGTCCGCTACGGCGTTCCCCACAGCATCATCACCGACAACGGCACAAATTTCGCCAAAGGCGCGATGGCGCGTTTCTGCTCCCAGGAGGGCATCCGGCTAGAACTCGCGTCGGTGGCCCACCCACAGTCCAACGGCTAGGCAGAGAGGGCAAACGGCTTGCTCCTGGCCGGCCTCAAGCCTCGGCTGGTGGCGCCCCTCGTACGGTCGGCTGGCTGCTAGGTCGATGAGCTGCCGGCCGTCCTCTGGAGCCTCAGGACCACGCCCAACCGGTCGACCGGCTACACCCCTTTCTTTCTGGTATACGGGTCCGAGGCGATCATCCCCACTGACATCGAGTTCGATTCGCCTCGGGTTACCCTGTACACGGAGAAAGATGCGAAGGAAGCAAGAGAAAACGGCGTCGACCTGCTCGAAGAAGCGCGCGAGCTGGCCCTGAGCCGGACGGCCATCTACCAGCAGAAGCTCCGGCACTACCACAGCAAGCGGATCCGGCCCCTGTCTTTCCGCGAGGGGGACCTGGTGCTCAGACGGATCCAGCGAATTGCCGGCCAGCACAAGCTGCCTCCCCATGGGAGGGCCCATTCATCGTCAGCAAGGCGCTGCACAACAATGCCTACTACCTGATAGATGCCCAGAAGTCGCAGAAGCGCAAAAGAGACGCCTCCGGCGAGGAAACGGAGCGCCCATGGAACGCAGCACTCCTCCGACCGTTCTACTGTTAAGAAAAGACCCATGTATGTATGTATCTTCCCTTCCGTCGGAACTTAATGAATGCAATGGGCGCCCCAAGCCGGCACTTGGGGCACGCCCCTTTTCAATTCCTTCGAAGGCGTGTCATTTTTCTTAAGCAAGGCACCCGGGTCCGGCTCCCTGGCCCGGGGGCTCGCCGGCTCTCCTCCGGAACTGGCAAGTAGCGTGGGCAAGCAACCCCTTTCCTGCCCTCTCTGCCCAGCCACAGACCGGCCCCCGGCTGTCCGGCTGGCGGAGCCACGGGGTAGAAAGGAACTTTGTGACGCCCTGGTTTTGTGCTACAGTAATCTCTGTAATTAAGCTACAGTAATCCCACGCTAATGTTGCCACGCCACCACGATTACTGTTGATAAACTCGCGTTGGTTCAAATTCCGTTGCGATTTAAATTCGTCTGAAAGGTGGATTTAAAAGTTGTGTCAAACTGAAAATTAAAAATGTTGGATGGGTTGCAAATATTCCCTAACATTTTATAAAATTGAAACCGGCATTTTTTGAAGTATTTTAATCCCTCTAAATAATTAAAGTAGACGTTGTTTAATAATATAAAAAAAAAGTACTCGGCCGAATTAGGCCGGCCCAGCCGGCTC
The DNA here is from genome assembly GCA_039707655.1 of Elymus sibiricus. Taxonomy (NCBI): domain Eukaryota; kingdom Viridiplantae; phylum Streptophyta; class Magnoliopsida; order Poales; family Poaceae; genus Elymus; species Elymus sibiricus. The sequence continues at coordinate 351,273,485 of CM077667.1, read as the reverse complement.
GTATAAGGGGCCCGGGGGCAACCCTAGCGCCCCCAGCCCCGTCCCATCCCCCCCCGCCGCCAGCCGCCCCTGGCGCCCGAGGCCCCGCGCCGATTCGCCCCCCCACCCCCGACGCCGGCCCGCGCCAGCGGCCGCCCCGCCCCCCCTGCCGACGCGGAGCCCCGGCCGGACCGCGCCGCCGCCCCGCCGCATGCCTCCTCCGCGCGCCGCGCCTCCGCCCGCGGCCGCCTCGCCGCCTCCCGGTGTCGTCGCCGCCGACCGCCGCCTCGTCCCGCCGTCGCCCCCGCACCGCCGCCTCGCGCAGCCGCCGCCGTTCGCCCCCCCTCCCAGTGAGCTTCTCCCCCCCCCCCCCCCCCCCCCGGCGACGACCGACGGCCAGCGCGCGCGCGTGCGTGCGTGTGTGCGTGCGTGCAGGTGTGTGTGTATATGTGTGTGTATGTATGTATGCATGTATGTGTGTATGTATTTATGTATGTATGTATATATGTATATACTAAAGACAAATAGAAAATTAAATAAAAAAATTTATAAATAAATAAATAGTTAACTAGTTAATTAAATTGATTAATTAATTAATTATTTAATTAATCAATAATTACTGTTTAGGATAATTCGAATTTATTAGTTACAAGAATTTTAGAATATTATTAAATCTTTAAAAATTAATATAAAATAAACCGTAGTCCGGATTAAAAAGTTTTGAACATGAAAGTTGTTCAGAAAAATCCCACGAATCCGAATACGCTATCCGTTAGTCTGTCACATGCCTCTAGCATAGCAAATATGGAACTTTTCCATCGTTTTCATCTGTCCGGTAAAAGCCAGAGACCCGAAAAAATCGTCAGATATTCTTCCGACCCGTCTGCGACGCGTAATACTGCGTTAGTGCATGCCTAGCTCTGCATATTGCCATGCCATGCATCGTGATGCATTTGTCTGCTTTATATTTATTGTTTCTCCCCCCTCTTCTTACCGGTAGACCCCGAGACTCACGCTGCTGCCGGGTACGACTACACCGTTGACGATCAGCCCTTTGCCGCAGAGCAGCAAGGCAAGCAGCCCCCCCTTGAGCATTCCGATATCGCCTATTCTTTTCCCTCTTAATCTTGCATTAGATTTTTCTACTGTGTTAGTTAGCTCCTATTCTGATGCATAGCCTGCTTTTGATGAACTGCTACTATACCTGCAATCATACCAACTGCTTAGTATAGGTTGATCAATGAATCCCCTGTGACCCCCCTTAGTCCCAGTTGCCCCTGCTTCTTCATCGACGACTCGACGACTTGAAGACCCGAAGACTCGGTCAACCGACCGACGAGCCAGCCCCCCTCACAGCACCGCACACCCCTTAAGTATGGCATTGCAGAGCTACTACCGAGTGCCGAGGGTGATACCTCACTTAGCACTCCTGGTGTTAATTCTGTAGCGTAGCTAATCGGTCGTGGGTATCGAGGGTGATTCCTCCTTCCCATTTATCGATAGCGACTCTTGTCATACACATAACTCGAGTGGGATCCATCGAGGGTGATTCCTCGGATGCCCACTTGGTGTATAAACACACAGTTACTTTAACTTGACATTGTTTACATGTGAAAGACGGGACTGGAGGGACAGGCGGTACCACCCTGGTTGAGGTGGACCTGAGTTCCCGACAGTCTTGAGACGGGTCGGCCCCAAGGGTACCCGTGTGTGAGATGTGGTGGGATGCGTCGGTAAGGCATCCAAAGGGTTATGTTGAGGTGTGGACGGGCAGGAGAGGCCCTTGCCACACATCCTCGAGACGGGGTGACGGGACCGCACTTTATGGGTCGCGATTGCCCCGCATTAATAAAATGCTAATGGGTTGGGTATTTGATCTGAGTTGGGTCGTTGGCCTTTTTACGTACCAAACCATCGCGTGGGAGAAGTTATGGGTACTCAGCATCGTTGTATCAGCCGAAGCTCTTCGGACGTCAGCAATGGAGCGGCGCGCGCCGGATTGGACTGGACGGTGCAGCTCTTGGACTGGAGTGTACTAGGTCTGTTTCCGGCCGCCCACGCATCGTGTAGGAGCGCAGAGGGCAAGTGGGCCCACGACCCCTTTGTGCTTAGGATTTAGACCGGCGGGCTGGCCTCTTCGTTGAGCCTAGGTGGGGCGACGACGTGCTGCTATCCCGAGGCCGGGCATGACCCAGGAAAGTGTGTCCGGCCGGAGGTGATCAGGCGTGTTGGAAATGCGGTGCACCCCTGTAGGGATGAATAAACTATTCGAATAGCCGTGTCCATGGTAACAGGACGACTTGGAGTTGTACCTTGACCTTATACAACTATAATTGTGATTTAAATTTGAAATGAATGTGGCTCCGAGATTGCTTCCTCGCAGGGAGTCGAGGAAGAATCTCTGGGCGTGGTTACTTAATAAAATTGCTACAATAATATGACTATATATGAGATACGAGTCTACTCTCTTCTAATGTTGCAAGATGTTGAACATGCTAGTCTTCGATAGGACTAGGCCTTCTCCCTATTCTTGCTTTCTGCAGTCAGTCCAGATATGACCCCATTCCTTGATACTAATGCATACTTAGCATAGTTCTGATGTCAGTCTTGCGAGTACTTTGGATGAGTACTCACCTCTGCTTTGCTTCCTCTTTCCCCCTCGATACGATTACCGCGTTCAGACGACGGAGCCCAGGAGATGGAGTACGCCGGAGAAGACTACTACACCACCGCTGGAGCCTACTACTACGTGGAGAATGCCGACGCTCAAGAGTAGTTAGGAGGTTCCCAGGCAGGAGGCCTCGCCTCTTTCGATCCGCTGCTTATGTTTGTGCTAGCCTTCTTAAGGCAAACCTTGTTTAACTTATGTCTGTACTCAGATATAAATTGCTTCCGCTGACTCGTGTTTGTCGAGCTTTGTATTCGAGCCCTCGAGGCCCCTGGCTTGTAATATGAAGCTGTATGACCTTAATTTATGTCTAGTGTTGTGTTGTGATATCAATCAGTGAGTCCCTAATCTTGGTCGTACGCATTGTGTGTATGATTCGCGTACGGTCGAGATCGGGGGCATCACAAGTTGGTATCAGAGCCAACTGCCTGTAGGTAGCCCCCTTTCCAACTCCTTGGCCGAAGTTGAGTCTAGTACTTGAAAAACTTTACTAACATAGTTGTGTGGCTTACGGGCCCACATCTCAATCAGGTGGTATTAGGATCTTTTATTCCTCGTCTATACTCTGGGTTCTGATCCCTCTTCTCTTTTGGGTTAAAGATTTTATTAACTCTAACTTTAGGATCTCGTAACTACTTCCTACCGGAGAGCCCTTTATTACAGATGATGGCTTGATTCAACAGAAGACTCCGAAGATACTCTCCGATGTTCTTCCGAGAACTTGTGTTCATTGCTTTTGCGATTCCTTCCACCGTCAACCCCTATGGATAACTGCATACAATTGTCATTCATACAACCATTCCCCGTTGCTCTTGTTATTACAAGGTGCCCCGAAATACTCTCCGTTGTTTCGAGAATCCTTTTGAGCTTACTGCTTGGCAGTTCTTTATCGCATGAAAGCCTTACGGATAGTTCCTCTTACTTACCGGGGATTCGTTCGTCCCTAGTTGGTCATGTGATTGGCAAAATTCTTCGAAATACTGTTCGATCCTCCGAAATCTGCAGTAGCCTATTGCTCTTGACCTTCCTTACCCGCTTGCATTATGATTAATTTCATATGTCTAGCAATATTCATTAAATCCTTTGTGATCGTCATCTGATCTAATGGATTCAACCTGTGTGTATGAATGCACGCAGTCATCGGTCGAACCTTATAAATTATCTTTTCGGCTCAGACGTCTTTTCAAGCATGAGCTGGTTCTCGGCAAATCAAACCTTGATCGATTATGCCTCTGAGTCTATTCAACTTATCCACCCTTGATCAGAGCGTCTGCTGCTGATCCTTCGTTTTGGAAATCATAATTCCTTTGTTATTTAAGCATCAAATTGTTCAGGAGTTCTATATTCCGATGCCTTGCATTCTCTCTTCCTGTGATTGAGTATCGATACTCACATCAGCTCCGTTGTGAACCGTCAGACCCATTGCTGGGTTGTTATCCGATAGTATCCTTCGCATTCAAATCCTGTGAGTTCTCTCCCTGATACTTAAATGCCTTTGGTAAAATTGTATCCTCTGCTGTTGTCAACACTGCTCTACTTTCGAGCATGTGTTAATTACTCTTGAAGCTTGTGGTATATGTTCCTAAGATGCCCCGATGGGTTGGACCTATGCCTTCCTTAATTCGTGTGAACCCGACAGTTTTCACGAGTCATACTCTTCTGGTCTTCTACCAGATAATCCTTCAAAACTACAACTTTATCAAAGGCGAGGAGTAAATGGAAGTTGATGCATTGATGAAGTGGGAGTCGACCTTGAACTTTGTGCTCATGCCCATGGAAGCGATGTTGATCTTATCATAGGAGCTTCTCGTAACAATAATCTTTCTCTTTGTATGATGTGACCTTGTATCTGTGATTTGATACCTTACAACCGTGGTTCTGACCATGATTGTTCTTCTTTGATCCCATCTTTAGACCAGTTTAAGACTTGTCTTCTGTAGATCAATACATTGGTCCAAGCTTTAATTCTGATCTACATCCGAGTATTACCCCTGGTATCTCGAGAAAATCATGGAACTACATAGCTTCTATAATGCTCCTCATCAGCTATGTTTCCTTCACTGATTTCGTTTTCCTCGTGTTCTGAGTTGTTGGACACTCAAGGACACCGATAATTGAATCGAGTCCGCATTTCGATTCAACAACTCTTAGTAATATCCTTTGCATATGAGTTTGTACTCGATCGTGTCTTTCCAAGCTGTTAGACTACATCATCATCGTCATGCTAAGGCTTGACCATGCTATTTATATCCTTCATCCCCGGAACACAATTCCAACAGTGCTCTGAGCTTACATCGAGTTTGCAACATCATGTTGGTTGTCTTGAAGGCAATTTCGACTCTGAGCTAGCACTCTAAACTGTGGTTCCGACCACCCTTCGCTTCATCATTTCTTTGCTTGATGTCGTCGCTGATCGATTACACCTTCAAGAGACTTCTCGGCAAATGTGTTGTGATCCTCGTCGGCATTCTGGGCTCTTCCAGGATATCAATTAGATTCATGATGAGAAGTAGCATCCTTGCCTTGGTAATTGGTATTGTCTTTGACGACACCTTTGCCTTCTTTCCAAATGAAGACTTGGTCTTATTTTGGGTGAACCTTAAGCTCCTTTCTTGCCATTTTGTGTTTTGTTCTATCTTCGGGCATTACCATCTTTTGTCGAGAATGTCGTGAGGATTTCACACGTCTTAAGAATTCTTGATATGGTGATACTCCTTGCCATCACTTTTCTTTTCTTAGTTCCCGTGTTGTTCTAACTGGCATACCGACAAATGGATTGTGATGTGTAAATTCAACACTTATGGCATAGCAACTCTTTTACCTTGGAGTTAATGAACAATAAGTCCATTCTTAGTGTATTGGCTGTTGAGTCAGCACTCTAACATTGGTCGTGCTACTTAGTCTGTATTTCGGGTGCACTTTTCGATTAATCCTCTTCTCCCTCGTGGTTCGTGATGAACATTTAAGCTAGTGTTGGAAACCTTGAAAGCATTATCTTTGTGCCTAGTTCGTGAAGAATATGTTTGATAAAAGAAGTGTTTTTCTATAAGTTCACGTGCATTTTTGCCACCGTGCTTATGGGAAATTTTTTGTCTCGCTTCCTATGGGATCGTTCCAATTCATTCAGGCATGTGCGAAGTATTCTATGGTTTGATAGATTTGCTACTTTCACTCCATATGTATTTCCTAACATGCCAGGCCACTGATTGATTTGATTTGTCCTAGTCCAGACTTACACATAGGACTTTGATATCCTCTATGATGGTCCTCAATCAGAACTTGATTGCCCTCCATTCTAGAAACTTCCATGTGGGCACGAATGTCTTGACCTTGTGTTCAGATGTCTTGTAGTCTGGCTAATGATTCAAGTCTTGCTTTTGTCGTTCATTCCGAGATTCTTGCAACACCATCTCGTAGGTCTGTGTTGCATCCTTTTCTCCTCAGGCCTTCTTTGTCTGAAGTATCCTGACACCAACCAGATCTGAATCTCGGACAGATATGATGGTTGGAACATTATCAAGAATTATAACTTTGGTCTTTATTACTCGGTAAGGTGATGTTGTAGCTAGCACACCTGGCCGGATGACCTATTGTTATAATGCTTTGTTCAGCTAGGGTTGCCATTCTTCCATGTGAGAATTGTAAGACTTATTTTATAAGTTGTTCCTACTGGATCCTTTGTGTATCCAAACTCTATCCTTTACTCGAAACACCATATCATTGCTATCCCGAAGCATGGATGTGGTATATCAATCATCAAAAGGAATAATGTAAGCTCAATACTAATTGTTTCTTGATGAATTATTCAAACCCCATTGTATGGGAATGTCATGGATTTTCCTCGCCCCTTTTACCTAAATGGTTATCTACTTGCTATTATGTCATGTATATCATGCTCTGTTTTTCCTTGGGAAAGATATACTCCTAAAACTTGAGTATAACCACATTTTCCCTTCCATTGGCCTGTTTAATGTGATGAACACATTTTCCTTTTCATTGGTCTGGTTGGTCTGATAATCACATTTTCCTTTCCATTGGTCTGTTTAACCTTTCTTGAGATTATATGATCTAAGCAGTAATAATTCTCTGCTTAGGTAAACACCTCGGTGAACAAGTCTGTCAGTAAGATCCTATTACTATTGTTGATAACATTCCGGTAACCGCCGGTGGACGAGAACCTTGCCTATTGGTCCGCCTCGTTTCAACGAGCAGGAAAATGGTTCTATTAGTATCCCGCCCTTGGTACCGACGTTGTTGCCAACATAACTCACAAGCTATCCTCTGACTTGTCATGCTACATGACCGTGCAAGATGTCACCGCTCTTCCTGCTCCTATCCCACATGGTGGGCCCATAACCCACAGGTCCCAGGATCGGCCCGAGCCGTCGCCCGGACCGCGCCGCCGCCCCGCCGCCTGCCTCCTCCGCGCGCCGCGCCGCCGTCTGCATCGCCTCCGCCCGCGGCCGCCTCCCAGTGTCGTCGCCGCCGACCGCCGCCTCGTCCCGCCGTCGCCCCCGCACCGCCGCCTCGCGCCGCCGTTCGCCCCCCCTCCCAGTGAGCTTCTCCCCCCCCCCCCCGTGAGCATTCCCCCCTCCGGCGACGACCGTCGGCGACCGCGCCGCCGCGCCGGCCAGCGCGCGCGCGCGCGTGCGTGCGTGTGTGCGTGCGTGCAGGTGTGTGTGTGTGTGTATGTGTGTGTATGTATGTATGTATGTATGTATGCATGTATGTGTGTATGTATTTATGTATGTATGTATGTATATATGTATATACTAAAGACAAATAGAAAATTAAATAAAAATAATTTATAAATAAATAAATAGTTAACTAGTTAATTAAATTAATTAATTATTTAATTAATCAATAATTACTGTTTATGATAATTCGAATTTATTAATTAAAAGAATTTTAGAATATTATTAAATCTTTAGAAATTAATATAAAATAAACCGTAGTCCGGATTAAAAAGTTTTGAACATGAAAGTTGTTCAGAAAAATCTCACGAATCCGAATACGCTATCCGTTAGTCTGTCACATGCCTCTAGCATAGCAAACCTGGAACTTTTCCATCGTTTTCATCTGTCCGGTAAAAGCCAGAGACCCGGAAAATATCGTCAGATATTCTTCCGACCCGTCTGCGACGCGTAATACTGCGTTAGTGCATGCCTAGCTCTGCATATTGCCATGCCATGCATCGTGATGCATTTGTCCGCTTTATATTTATTGTTTCTCCCCCCTCTTCTTACCGGTAGACCCCGAGACTGATGCTGCTGCCGGGTACGACTACACCGTTGACGATCAGCCCTTTGCCGCAGAGCAGCAAGGCAAGCAACCCCCCCTTGAGCATTCCGATATCGCCTATTCCTTTCCCTCTTAATCTTGCATTAGATTTTGCTACTGTGTTAGTTAGCTCCTATTCTGATGCATAGCCTGCTTTTGATGAACTGCTACTATACCTGCAATCATACCAACTGCTTAGTATAGGTTGATCAATGAATCCCTTGTGACCCCCCTTAGTCCCAGTTGCCCCTGCTTCTTCATCGACGACTCGACGACTTGAAGACCCGAAGACTCGGTCAACCGACCGATGAGCCAGCCCCCCTCACAGCACCGCACACCCCTTAAGTATGGCACTGCAGAGCTACTACCGAGTGCCGAGGGTGATACCTCACTTAGCACTCCCGGTGTTAATTCTGTAGCGTAGCTAATCGGTCGTGGGTATCGAGGGTGATTCCTCCTTCCCATTTATCGATAGCGACTCTTGTCATACACATAACTCGAGTGGGATCCATCGAGGGTGATTCCTCGGATGCCCACTTGGTGTATAAACACACAGTTACTTTAACTTGACATTGTTTACATGTGAAAGACGGGACTGGAGGGACAGGCGGTACCACCCTGGTTGAGGTGGACCTGAGTTCCCGACAGTCTTGAGACGGGTCGGCCCCAAGGGTACCCGTGTGTGAGATGTGGTGGGATGCGCCGGTAAGGCATCCAAAGGGTTATGTTGAGGCGTGGACGGGCAGGAGAGGCCCTTGCCACACATCCTCGAGACGGGGTGACGGGACCGCACTTTATGGGTCGCGATTGCCCCGCATTAATAAAATGCTAATGGGTTGGGTATTTGATCTGAGTTGGGTCGTTGGCCTTTTTACGCACCAAACCATCGCGTGGGAGAAGTTATGGGTACTCAGCGTCGTTGTATCAGCCGAAGCTCTTCGGACGTCAGCAATGGAGCGGCGCGCACCGGATTGGACTGGACGGTGCAGCTCTTGGACTGGAGTGTACTAGGTCTGTTTCCGGCCGCCCACGCATCGTGTAGGAGTGCAGAGGGCAAGTGGGCCCACGACCCCTTTGTGCTTAGGATTTAGACCGGCGGGCTGGCCTCTTCGTTGAGCCTAGGTGGGGCGACGACGTGCTGCTATCCCGAGGCCGGGCATGACCCAGGAAAGTGTGTCCGGCCGGAGGTGATCAGGCGTGTTGGAAATGCGGTGCACCCCTACAGGGATGAATAAACTATTCGAATAGTCGTGTCCAGGGTAACATGACGACTTGGAGTTGTACCTTGACCTTATACAACTATAATTGTGATTTAAATTTGAAATGAATGTGGCTCCGAGATTGCTTCCTCGCAGGGAGTCGAGGAAGAATCTCTGGGCGTGGTTACTTAATAAAATTGCTACAATAATATGACTATATATGAGATACGAGTCTACTCTCTTCTAATGCTGCAAGATGTTGAAGATGCTAGTCTTCGATAGGACTAGGCCTTCTCCCTATTCTTGCTTTCTGTAGTCAGTCCAGATATGACCCCATTCCTTGATACTAATGCATACTTAGCATAGTTCTGATGTCAGTCTTGCGAGTACTTTGGATGAGTACTCACCGCTGCTTTGCTTCCTCTTTCCCCCTCGATACGATTACCGCGTTCAGACGACGGAGCCCAGGAGATGGAGTACGCCAGAGAAGACTACTACACCACCGCTGGAGCCTACTACTACGTGGAGAATGCCGACGCTCAGGAGTAGTTAGGAGGTTCCCAGGCAGGAGGCCTCGCCTCTTTCGATCCGCTGCTTATGTTTGTGCTAGCCTTCTTAAGGCAAAACTTGTTTAACTTATGTCTGTACTCAGATATTAATTACTTCCGCTGACTCGTGTTTGTCGAGCTTTGTATTCGAGCCCTCGAGGCCCCTGGCTTGTAATATGAAGCTGTATGACCTTAATTTATGTCTAGTGTTGTGTTGTGATATCTATCAGTGAGTCCCTAATCTTGGTCGTACGCATTGTGTGTATGATTCGCGTACGGTCGAGATCGGGGGCGTCACAAACTTACCACGTGAACACCACCTAAGGAGTAGCAGCCGGATAGGTCCAATCGGACCATGTTACCTCTAGAAACCAGCCTCTGCCGGTTCAACCTAACCCTAGCCGGACGACTCTAAAGCCCGCGCGTTTTCCCTAAGGACGATGCCCCGTCCCTGTCCCAGACCGGCTCCCGGCTGGCTGACAGGCAGGGCGGAAGCCGGAAGGAACCCGTGCGTGAAATATGAGTCGAAAGGTAAAAGGGCAGGGGAGGAGCCGGCACGCAAATACTTTAAACTTCGAACAGATCCATAAGCAAAAGGCCATATGCCAAGGATTCTTTACAATACACCCCCAGCGGGTGGAAATGCATCTTAAAAACAAGTCTTGCAGCTAAGGAACGGATACAACAAAGAGAAAAAGAGGGGCGCCTAGACCTCCGGCGCATCGCCGGCCGGCTCTTCCTCCATGGCCTCGGTGTCGCTGCCGCTGCTGGAGTCAGTGCTCTCGTCGGCAACCTCGTCGTCTTCAGGGCCCTGAGGATTGCCGAAAGAGTCCTCGGCGACCGGCTCGCCGTCTTCGCCAAGCGCCGGCAGGAGCTCGTCCGGGTCGACGTACGAGGCCAGCTCGTTGGCCCGACGGACGAGGGCATCTTCACGGGCGATCCGTTCCGCCCCAGGGACCTCGCTCATCGTGGCCAGCCGGTCCAGGTTGACGCCGGTGTACCACGACGTGACGAACCGGAGGGCCATCTGCGCCCCGGCCCGAGCCGCCGACGCCTTCCAAACACCGAGCCGGGCCACCGCATTCTCCAGCCACAGCGCCACGTGGCCCACCGGCGCCCCATGACCCGGCCAGAGGGCCGCGATCACCTCTTTGTCGGCCGTCTGGAGCCAGTCCATGCAGCGCTGGACGTGGATCAGCCGGTTCTCAATGGCCAGCGCAAGCTCCGCCACGTCCCAACCGGCGTCCTCCTCAACCTCCTGCCCGCGCTGCCGCAGGCACTCCCGGTGATCCACCATAGCCCGCTCGGCGCGGCGCTGGGTCTCCGGGAACCGGTCTGGGGGGAGAGAAAGGAATCAACGAACAAGACAAAAGCAAGTCGAAAGCAGTCGGTGAAGGAAGAAAAGACTCAAACAAAGCTTACTCTGGAAGGCCTCGTCCATCTCGAGGGCGAACTGAAGGCCGGCGCTCTTCTCCCTCTCCAGCGCCTCCTCCGCACGGGCAAGGGCGACCCCGCGCGTCTCGAGCTCCCCCTTGAGGCGATCTACCTCAGCCTGAAGAGTGGTGGCCCGCTGGGTGGCTTTGGCCGCCCGCTTGGCGGCGTCCTCCCGGGCCGCCACCTCCCGTTGCAGCTCCGCGGTCAGACGCTCCCGCTCCGACGTGGCCGCCTGGAGCTCCTGCCCCAGCCGGTCCCGCTCGGAGGCCAGTTCATCCCTCTTCTGCCGGATCGGGACCAGCTCCTCTGCATAAAAAACCAAGCAGAGGAAAGCCACTCCAACGCGGAAGACCCGGACCGGCTGCCGAGTAGCCGGCCCGACTCTCGGGGGCTACACCCAGTGGGTGCGCTCGCGCGCCCCCACTAGAACCAACATACCTTGCGCCTTCTTCAGCTCCTCCTGGACCCGGTAGTAGCCGAGCTTGCCGCGGTTGTGGATAAGGACCGCCTCATCGAAGAGCGCCTGCCGCCTGGCCCACGCCAAGAAACAACAAGTCAGACAAGCAAAAAGGGTTAGATCCGGCCCGGCTGCCACGCAGCCGCGCAGCCGGCCCGAATCTCGGGGGCTACACCCAGTGGGTGCGCTCGCGCGCCCCCGCTGGAAATTCAACACAAGGCAGAAGAGTCTCACCTCCACCGCCGCCTCCACGCGCCGAAAGTTGCTTTCGGCGGCCTCCGCGAACCTGGCCAGCCCCTCACGGTAGTGCGCCATGATACGGCCCGGCTCCCCAGGCGCAAAGGCCGGGACGCCGGCTGGAGGAGCCGGATCAGCTGGGACGAGCGCCGCCGGCTCCCAGTCCCGGATCACGTCCAGCATGGTCCGCCTCAACCTGCTCGACCCGCCGCTCGACCCGGTGTCCACCACCGCAGCAGCCGGTGGAGGATTGGCGGTGACCACCAAGGCTCGGGAGCTGGCCTCGGGCCCCTCCACGACCGGCGCCGCCGGCTCCACCTCCTGCCGGGCCGGCTCGAGGGCCGGCTGGGCCGGCTCACTCCTCCCTCCGGCCGGTGCCTCCGGTGCCGCCTCCGGCACGGCCGGGGCGACGGGCACGCCCGCTGCTGCCGGCTCGATGACGGAAGACGTCAACACCGCCTCCCCCCGCTGGGCCGTCTCCGGAGCCGGCTCGGGGACCGTTCCCACCGGCCGGGTCACTTCCGCCGCGAGCGGGGCCACGGCCATTTCCATGGCCGGCTCTAGTGGCTCGCTCGACGGAGGCCTCGACCTCCGCGCCGATTCCGCCGCAGAGTCGGTCGCGCGCTCCGGGTCGGTGGACCGCCTCCGCCTCCCGCCGCTCGAGGCCCCCGAACGCGAGGGCGCGCCCTTCGCCCTCGCTTTCGCGGCTCGCATCTCCGCGAGCCGCCTCTTCTCCTCCCGCGCCGTAGCCGCGTGCTCCTGCACCGTAGCCGCGTGCTCCTGCACCTGCAGGGTGGCGGCATCCACCGGGCCGGCAGCCGACTCCGTATCGTGGAGCTCGATGGCCTCCCTGGAGCAGACAAAAGACGGGGCCTCAGGCGCTTGCCGGCTCGCAAACCCGAAAAACCAGTAAGAATTCAGAGAAAGATGCTCACCCAGCGACGACGGGAAGGACCCGCCTGGCCCGGGACGGCGGCTTCGCGGCAGCCGCTCGCGCTCTCTTGCGGGCCGGCGGCTGTGTCGACGGTTGCCCCACGGCCGGCCTCTTCTCCCGGCGAGTGGCCTCGGCCGTCTGGCCACGGGTCGGCCGCTCCTCGCTCCGCCCGCGTTTCTCCCGCCGAGCTGCGGGGGGTGGCACGTCCAGGATCCGAACGTCATCAGCGTCATCATCGTCGTCAGTCCAATCTTTGATGGAGGGTCCGGAGGGGAACTCACCAGCCACTCTGGACCCGCCGGCTCCCGGGTCGCCCATCACGTCGTCCGCCTCGACCTCTCCTGAGGAGTCGGCCCCCTCTTCGACGCCGCCCCCAGCTCGAAGTCCTCCGGGTCGGACTCGGCACGCTCCGCCTGGAATACCTGGGGTTGCGGCCGTCCGGCTTGTTCTGTCGCACGGAGTGCTGCGGTCAGCATGGTGTGTGAGCTGGGAGGGGCCAGCTAGAGAATCAAAGGGGGGAGAGAATTACCGCAGCAGGGCGTACCAGGGGCGCCGGGTCGTGCCGGCTGTACGGCAGCTTGCCAAACCTCCAAGTCCCTGGCGTCAGCTTGAAATTAGTGATGGCGTTCACCCGCCTCGCCACCTGGGCCGTCGACAGGTCGAAGGTGGACAGCCGACAGGGGTCCCGCCGGCCCGACATGTCACAAATCCGGTGCGGCCTCTGCTGCAGGGGCAGCACCCGGCGGTCGACGAAGGCAGCCACTAGGTCGGCCGCAACCAGCCCCTCTCCGGCCCTCATGGTCTTGAGCCAGCCCAGCTCCACGAGGACGTCCCGGAACGGCCCGTCGCCCGTCCAGTTGATCCCGGAGGACGGGGCGTTGACGAAGGCCGGCAGCCAGATGTAGTCCCGCGCCGGGTCGACGTTCTTCACGTAGAAGAACGTCCGGTTCCATCTCTTGACGGACTCAATAAGGGACAGGTGGGGAAACAGCGGGCCGCGGACGCATATCACCACGCCCCCGCAGGCGTACGGCCCGCTGTCGTTCCTCAGGGTCTTGAGGTAGAAGAGTTTCCTCCACAACTCCACGAAGGGGAGCAGCCCGAGGTAGCCCTCGCAGAGTGTCACGAAGCTCGAGAGCTGGAGAATGGAGTTGGGCCCAAGGTGGTGCGGCTGGAGGTCGAACGTATCCATGAAGAAGCGAAAGAATTGGCTCACCGGCAGGCCGAAGCCGCGCGAGAAGTGCCACGCGAACACCACGAACTCCCCCTCCTAGGGTTCGGGTACCACCTCGCTGCCCGGCGGACGGGCGGCAACGCGGTCCTCAGACGGCAACATCCGGGCGCGGCGGAGGTGCGCGATATCCTCCTCAGTGATGATGGATCCGCCCCAGCTGCCGGAGGGCCCGTCGGCCATCTCTGCGGCGAACGAGTGCGAGGAAGAAGACGGGCGGAGTAGCGGTGCGAGCCGCGGCGAGCGAGCGCGAGGAGGAAGATGGGTGGCGCAGCGATGCGAGCCGAAACGACGAGCCACGCGCGAGAAGGAAGACGAAGGGGAGAAGGGTGCGCGAGCTGCCTCCGCCCCTCCCTCTCCCCTTATAAACACGGGGCGGCGCCTGGGGGACGTGGGGATTGACTGCGCCCACTCCCCCGGGGAATCCGCGGGACGTGGGCATCATGCGCCGCGGCCGCTGGGGTCCAGGTGCAGAGGATCCCGGCCTGCGGCCCGAGGCCTATCGGGCTAGGCCCGCGACCTATCAAACTAGGCCCGGGAAGGCGTCCCGTCGAGCCACAGGTGCGGGGCCCACGACATCATCACGCCCCGCGTGGCGCGCCGCGGTCCGGCACGGGGCCCGATGCGGCGCGATAGGGCCCGAGGCGTCGGAGGCGGTGGCCGGCGCGGCCGCCCGGCCAGTCCCGCGCGACAGACGAGCGTGGCCGGATGAAACCGCCGGTTGCCCCTCGTCAAGCGGACGCGGGCCCCCGCCGACTTCGGGGACTACTGACGGGGTTATTACCCCTGGGTATGCCAAGGGGAGGGAGTTCCAGCACCCTTCCGAAAAACCTATACGGCTGGCCGGCCCACGGCCGGCTGGTCAGTGGCCGGCTGCCTCCCTGGCCGGCTAGCCACTGCCGGCTGGTCCGTGACCGGCAGGGAGGGGCCGGCTGATCCCCTGGCCGGCTGGCCCGCGGCCGGCTGAACAGGAGCCGGTCGTCTGGCCCCCGGCTAGGCGCCCCTGGCCGCCGCGCGACTAGCCCGCCCGCTGACCTCTGGACGGGCGGGTATCCGTCCCTTCCTACTGCGGCTGGGTACGCTGACGGGACGCAACCCCCACGACGGACTCCGACGTAGCTACAACAGCTGCTGACGCACGGACGCGCATGGCTACAGTCCGTCAGATCGTACCGCTGACCGAGGACTGATTTGGACCCGGCGGAGCCACAGTACCTCTGCGCCGCCGTCCACTCCGTTACCTGCCCCGGCATGGCTACAACGCCACCGGCCGTGCCGCTGACTTCGGCCGGTGGGCGCAAGACGACGCCGGATGGGGCAGCCCGTGCCGCGGCAGGTGAGCGCGGGCCAATAGAAGAGCCGGTTGGCGGGCCCCAGCTGGCGATGGGACCGCGCAGCCGGCGGGCCCTACGGGCGACAAGACGACCCAACCGGCGGGCCCCCTGGCCGGCTGGAGAGGCTGCCAGCCGGGTCCCCCTTGTAATATCTTAATAATACTGTACGCCGGGGGGTTGGCCTATAAAACCCCCCGAGGCCCCCATGCATCGGGCAAGGAACACACGCACGGAGGCGTTCATCCCTCTCTCACACCCACACATAGCAGGGGAAGAGGAGCCGGCTGCTCCCTCTTCCACCTCCAGACGAACAGCTCAAGGAGCACCATTGTAACACCTCTTCCCATCCAACTAGACCAGCAGGACTAGGGGTATTACCTCCCACGGAGGGCCCTGAACCTGGGTACGTCGTGTGTCTATCACCGCTCGTGCCTAATCCCGCTCCCGGAGCCCGTCAGCGTCCTTCGGCCCCAACCACACTCGATAAGCCACCCTATGGCATCTGTCGTGAGAAAACGACGACAGTTATTCTGTTCACAAGATGGCTGCATCTAAACTTCATTACTGCTACTTAGTTATATGTTCTTTTATTTGAAAATCTGATCGTCATTTTAACAAACAAACTTGGGGAAAATAAAACTTTAGCAATCAACAAGATAGAATTGCCATTTCAAAGCATGTGAAATCTTACTTTTTTAGAGCACGAGAGAGCTTGCTTGTTACACCCATTTTATTTTATTTTATTTTACTAAAAACCACTCCCAGCTTGCTTGTTACACCCATTTTATTTTATTTTATTTTACTAAAAACTACTCCCTCAGTCCCATAATATAAGAGCGTTTTTGACACTACACTAGTGGCAAAAAACACTGTTATATTATGGGACGGAGGGAGTACTACATTTGCCTGCAAAGAAAAGTAAGTTTATTATTTAGCAGTCAACTAGATAGAGTTGCCAATTGAAAGCATGTGGATTATGAATATTATTTTCTTACCGTTGTTGCTTGTTTTTTTGTACAACATAAAAATATCAATATTATTTCTGAAATTTTTTGCGAGGGTACAAAACATCCAAATCTACGCATAAATTTTTGTGTTCCTACGAATTTTGAAAATTATTTTAACGCACCAGGAGGCTGCCTCCGATTTACATGCATGAACAGAATATTTCGGAAGTGCAAAGTATTTTAGAACATAATATTTCGATTCTTCAGACAGCGTAGGGTGTGCTTTCCCCATGCTGGATTATCGTAGGTGGATCGGGAGTTAGGAGTTGTTGGTTTTTACCAGGATTTTCTTTGTAGAGGATTTTCTGGATTTTCCTTTTGGGGTTTAGGGGAAGGTTCATGGTTGAGCAATGGATTTTGAATCACTTTCAGTTTCCAGCTATTGAAATTGCAATGAATGGTTGAAAAAGAAGGGGAAAAAAATGCACCGATTAGGGTGAGGGGAACAACGGAGGATTTCATGAGATTCATTGATCAAGATCGGTAGTTAAAGATCAAGTGCTTGTGCATTATTAACGGTTATACACCCGATACAACAACAAGAAACAAGCCTTTAGTCCCTAATAAGTTGGTTAGGCTAGAGCTAAAACCCATAAGATTTCGAAATTAACTCATGCTTCTGTCACTGGATGTCTATCTTCCACCACCCCTGTCCATGGTTAGTTGTTTGATGATATTCCAGTCCTTCAGATCTCTCTTAACGGACTTCTCTCATGTCAAGTTTAGTCCACCCCGACCTCTCTTGACATTTTCAACACCCTTTAACCGTCCACTATGCACTGGAGCTTCTAGAGGTCCGCGTTGTATATGCCCAAACCATCTCGGACGATTTTGGACTAGTTTCTCTTCAATCGATGCTACCCCAACTCTATCACATATATCATCATTCCGAACACGATTCATTCTTGTGTGGCAACACATCCATCTCAACATGCGCGTCTCCGCTACACCCAACTACGGAACATGTCGCCCTTTTAGTCGGTCAACATTTAGCGCCATACAATATTGCCAGTCGGGCCGCCGTCCAATAGAACCCGCCTTTTAGCTTTTGTGGCACTCTCTTGTCACGGTTATACACCTGATGGTGGCAAGATATGGAATTTTGCCAGCCAGGTGGAGAACGAGCTTGATCACATCGAGCCGCCAGGCCATGGATGGTGAGCTAAATGTGAATTTTGCAATCATTTTGGCGGGATGGTTCTTGAAATTACGTAGGGCATTCTTTCCACACACATGATTGGAGCATGAGAGAATTATTCACATTTGGATTGGGAAGTTAGAGAGTTGTTAGTTTTGTTCAGGGTTTTCTTTCTTTAGAGGGTTTTCGGTATTTACCTTTTGGGGTTTAGGGGGAGGTTCTCGGTTAAATGATGGATTCTTAGTTGCTTTCAGCTACTGAAATTGCATTGATGGTTCACTAAAAAATGAAATTTGCACTCAATAGGGTGAGGTGCACACAGGGGATTTCAATATTTTCACTGATCAGCCATTGAAGATCTAGCACTCAAATGTTCTCTATGGTTGTACACCAGATGGTGGAAAGAAGTTAGGGGAGTTCGTCTGCCAGGTGGAGAAGGATCTTGATCACCGACTCGCTGCTGGGTCGAGGAGGGTGAGAAAACTGTGGATTTTGCACAATCGAAGGTTTGTTCACGTAAGTCGGAACTGTGGTGGACACTGTGTCCTATCACCCTTTCAAAGAGGGTTTTCTGGATTAAGCCCATGGGGGTCTACAGCGAGGTTCGGTGTTAATAAATGGATTTTTAGTTTCTTTCATGCTTAGTTATTGTAATAAGTGCACAGAACAGTGTATGACTTGAATAGTGAATAATTGCATAGAACGTAGATTCTTGAAATCCTAATCATAAAGCTGAAATTATTGCTAAGCACAGTTTCGACATGTTTCTTCAGAAGTGGTCATGTTGAAATGTATCGAACTGCGCGTGACTTCAATTTTTTGTTCACAGGAAGTTTATTTGGTTTCAGTAGTGAATTTCTAATTACTGGCTAGTAGTTTTTTTTGCTGGCTAGTAGTTTAGCCTTAGATAACGTGGATTTAGAATTTCTAACTAGCGGTTTCATGTTTAAGATATCTATGTATGTCCATTAGGGTTCATGAATGATATTAGGATTAATATTTTTTGTAAAAGTTGCCAAATTTAGATTTGTGGTTTACTAATTGATGCACTCTACTGTCAATAATCTTTCTCTTGAGTACAATTAGGTCCTGGTTTACTACCTGATGTGCCACTGTCAATAGCCTTATTCTCTTGATTAACTGCAGATTTATATTCTTCCTTATGTATTCAGTTAAGGAAAGTATGCATCTCTTTTATTCATGATCGTGAGATACTAGGAGTTCCCAACGATGATTATAGACTCGTAATCAAACTATTAAGTTGGCCAATAAACAGCTTATGCCAAACATCTTTCTATCCATGATGTCTGTTTTGTATCTTAAAAATGTTCGACACATCACTTGTTTTGTTTTGTGTCATGGACACGTAAAGCAGATTTCTCTCTCTTCACAATCAGGACAACTAACAAGAAATTAAATAATTTCGTAGAACAATTTACTTCGAATATGTTCTAGTGGCATCATTGGGTCATCCTAATATATTCCTAGTTGTCAGCATATTTCATCCATGTCCTGAATTAATGGGTTTCTTTAATTATTGTAGGTTGACATGGGTCACAAGCAGGCGATGCAGATAATCGGTGGGGATGATCCTTGCGCCTTCAGTAAGCTTTATGCACTATTTTTTTGTTTACGCAATGCACATTTTTAGTAATGTGTTTTTTCTCCGGACAAGGCAAAAGCTTTGTGTGTCTGATACATTGAGAGAAAAGAGAGAGTTATGTACCAAGTCCTAGGAAGTCATGGCGGAGCTTCCCTAGGGCCAAAGGGGGCAATTGCCCCCCTACTCTAGAAAATCCATTATGTATACCCTTAATGTTGAGCATAAGTATCAATGATTAGTCAAAATTCATGCACAATTTGCATTCTTTGCCCCCTCAACGCTGGTTAACCCATTCAACAATCTCTATCAAGCTCCGTCACTGCTAGGAAGGACCACACCCAATATTATAGTGACATGCCCCTACCCACTAGGCACTTCCGCCCCCACTGGAAGTAACGCCGCAAGGCCCCTCACACCCACTGCCGGGCTTCCATTCCACATCACTAGTAATGTCACACACACATACTGTTTTGTTTTCTTGTACTGTCTCATGGCCACCTGAAACCCATAAGGATAACAGGCCATGTAGCTCAGAAGGTGTCGTTCATTTTCCTTACTGATAATAATACATGCTATCCCATTTTCTCAAAAAGAATACATGATATCCCTTGTATAGGAATTTCTTGATCGGGATAGGAAATCATCTCTATCTGTAATACACCGATGAGGAAGTAAACTCAACTCAGAAGGAAACTAATTATTCTATCTATACTTCTCAACTAATACAGTTCGAGATGATCTCTGCATGCAGAGTGCATGAGTGCAATAGCACTACAGAATACCATCAATCTGCTTGAAACTTGGTTATCGTTCATGGCCTCAGATGCTAAATGTTGAGAGGATGTAACAAGCATATAGTTTAAACTAGAAGGGTTGGGCGCGATTTGCTGCGTCGTCGGTGTTGTTGGGTTTTTATAAAAGAAATTACTCCATCTGTTTCAAAATATAATCAAAATATAAGGTGTAATTTTTTGAAAAGTCAAATCTTTTAAGTTTGGTCAAATTTGTAGAGAAATATATCAATATACATAATATCAAATCGGAACCATTAAATTCATCATGAAATAAATTTTTATTTAGTTAGTATTATGGATGTCAATATTTTTGACTCTGAACTTGGTTAAAGTTAAAGATATTATACTTTTCAAAAACTTAATACACCTTATATGTTCAAACTGAGTGAGTATTTGGTTTGGCGAGAGGGGAAGACGATGGAGTGTGTTTTCTTTTGATTTATAATGCAACATGTTTGGCTGGCCTTCAACGGTGTGATTCAGTGTTATTTGCTAATCAATCAATACTTTTGTGTCAAAATTTCGTCGATGGCTGCATGTTCTATATTTGTGCTACAATATCATATGTTGGCACTTTTTTTAGGTGGTGAGAGGGTGTGTGTGATTGATATGTTTTTATAGATCAATTATTGTCGATTGATTTGGCAAATCGTTGGACCGGTCAAAATCGTGAACCAAATCCAAAATTAAATACCTCGATTGAATGAAAGAGTTTCAAAATTAGAAAGCATATGGAATAAAATAATATAATAATAGAGGTGAATTAAAATAATTTACTAAGAGATGAATTAAAAGAATTAAATAAGATAGCTCCTTGAGAAATTGTTGATCCGGTCAAAATCGGGTGACCCAATTATAAATTGAAGATTTTAATTGATTGTGAGACCTTAAAAATAATGGACATAGTGTATTTACAGATATAATATAAAATTGAATAAGAAAGCTTTCATAAATTGTTGACCCGGTCAAAATCGGGTGATTCAATGTCAATTGGAGACCCCAATTGAATGTTGGCTCTTCAATTCTAGGGAGATTAGTGTTATAGTATATGTGAATTTAATTTGGACTTTCTGTACATAGATGACTTTGAAATTATTGAATTAACTACTAGTAATTTTTCAGTTTATCTGTAACTTGATAAATTTTGACATCTAAAAAGTAGGCACTGTTATGCATTAATTTAATTAGTCGTACTGATCATTATGCATTTATATAACTAAACAAAAGGGTAACTGGATACACATATTCTGGTGGCACCAGCTGCCAACTGAGACACCCATTAGATATTCCCAAGCCTCAAGCAAGAAAATAGTTCAACCCTAATTTTCGAAAAGGAAAGTTCTTATACTGGATAGTGGTGGTCATCTGATCTTATTATGTTCTATACTACCCGAAACTCATTGTGGAGCTCATGTAAAAATTTGGATGTTCTGAATATATGTTCCAGACTCTAAACACTGTTTACAAGGTCAACAAGCTACCTGCTGCACCACCATTTTTCTAGCAGAATCCTATTTTTCTTATTGATATACAAATGCACATCCCTTTTTTGGATGTTATCTGGCGTAATGCACCATCCTCACCTCACTTTTGAGCAAGACCTCCTCTCCCCTAGATCTATGCACAATGTTTTGAGTGATTAATTAATTCTTGTGATGTGTTATCTTTATTACCTATCTTTCAAGGAAACTTTTCTAATTTACTTTGCACCGTTTGTATCAGTGCCGCCCCCAGTGGAGAACACAAGTAATCATGCTCCCGACAAGAAGTTACAGGAGTCCGTCTGCCAGGTGAAGAAGGAGCTTGATCATGGACTCGCTGCTGGGCCGGGGAAGGTGAGAAAACGGAAAGGTGTGGCTACTCCCGGGCGTGGCCACTCCCCTTATCATGACCTTTGAACAATTGTGAGATTCGTGGAAAACACTGTTGCGTGTGCAGAGTATTTGCAGGAATAGTACAGACGTATTCGGCCACTAGACTAATGCAATGCCTAGGTATGCATGTGCACTGTACTACTAGGTCATAGGCCTGTGCAACAAGTTTTGGTAGGACGTGCGCACTGTAGTCTCGTGTGAAGTTTTTCGTTTCTCTCACATAGCACCGCTCTCTCTTCTCTCACATCATCTCTCTTTCTCAGAAAAATAATAGGTTCACTCTCTCTCGTCTCATCTAACTCTCACACGAGATATTTTCTTCACCTTTGTCTTCCTCTCGCATGAGATGTTTTCTTCTCCTCTCTTAAAAAAAGAAGAAGAAATGTGTGTGATTTGTCTCTCTCTACTTTTTTTTCTTCGCCTCACCGGCCAGATGGGTCAATGCTGCGCATGGTTGGGATGGAACGCAGGGATGGGATGGAAAAGAAGATGCCACTCTTCACGTGCGTACAGTGGCTCGACCCCACACGCGTTAACTGGCTACACAGCAGTGATTGCAGCCCTGCAAATCACAAAGCAGCGCCAGACTTAGGTTTAGATCGCGAGGCAGGACAACCTCAGGTAACGGTGGAGATAGTGGGCGTGGGTACATCTAAGAGTAGAAAGTCCCCTCTGGTGAGAAAAATGTGGATTTTGCACAATCGGGGGTTGGTTCACGGAAATCGGAACTGTGGTGGACACTGCTCTTATCCCCCTTCTAAAGAGGGTTTTCTGAATTGACCCTATGTGGGTCCAGGGAAAGGTTCTGTATTGACAAATGGATTTTAATTTCTTGCAGGCTTAGTTATTAAAATTGCACTGAACAGATGAACAATTCACTAAAAGGGGATATTACATTAAATCGTGAATAAATATGTGATACTTGTTTCGAAGTGTACGATTTCCATATCACAACATAGGTTCTTGAATTCCTAATCATAGAGCTGAAATTATGGCTAAGCACAACGTCAACATGTTTCATCATAAATGGTCACGCATTTATAAAATTGCGGGTGACCAGAGAGATAATTTCAGCTTTTCTTGTCAGGAAGTTTATTTTGTTTTCAGTAGTGAATTTCTAACTGGTGGTTAGTAGTTTAGCCTTAGGTGATGTGGATTTAGAATCTATTTATGTCCATTAGGGTTCATGAATTATATTAGGATTATTAATTTTTGTAAAACTTGCCAAATTTAGATTTGTGGTTTACTAATTGACATGCTCCACTGTCAATAACCTTGCTCTCTTGATTATAATTAGGTCAGTGGTTTACTACCTGATGTGACACTGTCAATAGCTTTATTCACGTGATTAATTGCAGATTTATGTTCTTCCTTTTGTATTCAGTTAAGGAAAAAATGTAATTCTTTTTTACGTGACAGTGAGATACTGGGAGTTCCCAACGATGATTATGGACTTGCAATCAAACTATGGTTAATAAACAGCTTATGCCAAACATCTTCTTTCCATGATGTTTGATTTGTATCTTGAAAATGTTCGACATATCACTTGTTTTGTTTGTGTTATGGACATGTAAAGCAGAAATTTTTGCTTCACTATCAGGAAAACTAACGAGAAATTAAATAATTTTGTAGAACAATTTACTTTCGATATGCTCTAAAGTGGCATCATTGGGTCATCCTAATATATTCCTTTATGTCAACATATTTCACCCATGCCCTGAATTAATGGGTTTCTTTAATTATTGTAGGTTGACACAGGTGACGGACAAGCGGTGAAGATAGTCGGTGGGAATGGTCCCCGCACCTTCAGTAAGCTTTATGCATTAATTTTTTGTTTATGCAATGCACATTTTTAGTAATGTTATATTTTCTCGAGATAAGGCAAAAGCTTTGTATCGATGCATTGAGAGAAAAAGAGAGAGTTATGTACAAGTCCTAGGAAGCAGTGGTGGAGCTTCCCTAGGGCCAAAGGGGCATCGCCCCCCTACTCTAGAAAATCCATTATGTATACCCTTAATGTTGGGATTAAGTATCACATATTAGTCAAAATTCAAGCATAATTTGCATTCTTTGCCCCCTCAACGCTGCTTAGCCCGTCAACAATCTCCGTCAAGCTCCGCCACTGCTAGGAAGGACCACACCTGATATTACAGCGACAAGCCCCTACCCACTAGGCACTTCGCCACCACTGGAAGTAATGCCGCAAGGCTCCTCACACCCACTGCCGGGCTTCCATCCCACATCATTGGTAGTGTCACAAACACATGTTGTTTTGTTTTTTGTACCAATCTCATAGCCACCTAAAAGCCATAAGGATAACAAGCCATGCAGAAGGTCAGAGGCATGGCTCGAAGGTGATTAGGTGATTGGAAGAAGTATTCATAGGTTAAATTCATTACTCTTTCCTTACCGATAATGAATACACGCTATCCCATGTTCTTAAAAAGAATATATGCTATCCCTTATATAGGAGTTTCTTGATGTGGCCTCTAGGGAACCATCTATATCTCTAATACATGTAATATATCAACGAGGAAGCAAACCCAACTAAGAGGAAAACTAACTATTTTATCTCTACTTCCCAACTAATACGGTACGAGGCGACCTCTGCATGAACAGTGCATGAGTGCAATACCATTACAAAATACCATCCATAAGCTGGAAACTTGGTTATTTTTCTTGGACTCAGATGCTAAATGTACTGGATAGTTGTGGTCGTCTTTTTTAGGGGATAGTTCTGGATAGTAGTGGTGGTCATGTGATCTCATTATGTCAGTGATATACTACCCGAAACTCATTGTGGAGCTCATGTAAAATTTTGGCTAGACAATATAAGGATGTTTTTTATGTATGTTTGAGACTCTAGCCATTTTGTTTACGAGGTCAACAAGCTACCTACTAGACCACTATTTTTCTAGCAGAATCATAATTTTCTTATTAATATAAAACTGCATATCCCTTTGTTGGACGTTCTCTCTAGCGTCAGGGGCGAACCTAGGATCTCAACACTTGGTGCCACACTTCAATTTTTCTTGAAAATTCACACCATAGATAGTATACTTTGGCCTAAACATCGTCATAATCTCAGCAAATATTCCAAAAATAGCATTGACTTGTAAGATAAAGTGTTAAGTACACATCTATATCTATATCTATACCTACTAATAAAGCAAGGTTTTTTTTTTGAGGGGTTCTAATAAAGCAAGGTGCGTTTCTCCAATTTTTTGATCCGTTCACCCATATTATTATTTTTTATTTTTTACTATCCAAGGTGGTACTAAATTTTGAGTTTTCATTTGTCGCTGCATTGTGCCAAGTTGTTCCCGCAAGTTTGTTTTTAGGCCACACTCACTTGGGCCTCAGTTTAGAGCCTCACCCGGGCTAAAAATCCCAACACAGCCACGTTGTTTTGTGGCTTCATTAATCAGTAAAAAATATGGTGCATTGCTGAGAATCGAACTTGCAACCTTATTCTTAAATCTTGTCTTGATAACCATCTAAACTGGTACATGTTTGTGATTGCGAAAAAGAATATAGAAATACAATAAAGACAGAGCACACATGCATATTCACAATTAAATAGTCCCACCTTGATTTCTTACATCGAATCCCACCAATTTATATATGATCGCAAGTTGTCTAAAATATCAACAAGTAGAGAAATCGATTGGAATCACATTAAACTGAGGACATGCCTTGATTGGAAAGGAAAGATTGTGGCTGGATGTGCTTTGATTTGTGGGGTGCCATGCATGTTTGAAGGATTAAAGCAGCAATTAGAATTTGTGTTTGGAAAGAATGGAAAGGAGGGATTCGTGGAGTTAAAGTCGTGTAATCGATGGTAAGCAATAAATAGGGTCTGTCTAGGGCACATTCATCTAAGTGACTTAATCAAACATAAGAAGGAACAAGAAAAAGGAAAAAAACTGCACGAATCTTCAAGTAAAATCAATGATATAAGACTTAGATGTGCAATACTTAAGGCACATCTAGATGTGCTTTAGCAAACCCGCAATGAATATATCGGTGGTCATGCATGGGCTCTCTCCACCTACCCAGCTCTCACGCGATACATCCTCCCTCCTCTGGTCCTTCCCCATCGGCCCCCTTTCTCCCCGACGCGGCAAGGAGATGGACGCTAAGGGCGAAAGCCCTCCTCACTTGACCCACTGGCACCCGTCACGGACATACGAAGAGTAGGACCTAGAATCTGGCGTTTTCTCCATCTCAACCTTTGAATCTATTTAACGATAGCCATTGCAGCAGAGGAACAATATGAGGCATACATACATGAAAAAAGTGATTGACTAGATAATTAAATGTCCACATGATATGTAATTTGTTACGTTTCTTTACTCACTTTGTTTACTTCTTTTTTCTTTACATCTCATGTCTCGAAGAGAACTAACCCCCAAATGCTACATTGGTTAATGTATTATGGGTTAGAGGCATATGACCGTTTTTCACCCGTTGCAACACACGGGCATTTTTGCTATAAAAACTAAAAAATAATTGCATTTTGGTGGGGGTGCCATGGCATGTCCCCTAAATTCGCCCTTCTGGCGTAATGCACCTGATCTGTAAGCATTATGATTCATTCATTAGGTCTTTTAGGCTACTTGCCATCTTAGAGTGATCCCTGCCATCCTCACCTCGCCGTTGAGCACAACCTCCTCTCCCCTAGACCTATGCACAATGCTTTTAGTGTTTAATTAACTCTTGTGATGCTATCTATATTCCCTATCTTTCAAGGAAACTTTTCTAATTTATTTTGTGCCACTTGTATCAGTGCCTCCGCCAGTGGATAATGCAAGTAATCATGCTCCCGTCATTAACAGTGAGGCTACTGATGGTGGCTTAAACCCTCTTGCCTCTCCTAATCTGGAGGGACAAGCGGTAACAAGTACTAATGTAGGGGCTGAAGAAGTTCAACCCACAGCATACACATGCCAAAGGCAGAAAGGAGAGGACACTGGAAAAAAACGCCAGCTGAGTCAGATGGCCATGCTACTTGAGGTTCAGAATTACTTAGAATTAAATATGAAGCAAATACAAAAACTGGTGGAAGAAGTTAAGGAGGCGCCCAAGCAGGAGGACAGATTTACAATTGAGAAGTGTGTGGCTGCGTTGGAGGCAATTGAAGAGCTCACTGATGTGGAGAAGGCGAAGGCCTTAAGGCTCTTCAAATGCAAGCTGAACCGTGAAGTTTTTATGAGCACAAAGAGTGCAAGTGTCCGACTCATATGGTTGAAAAGGGAAATTGATGCTTAGGTACAGAATCCCTTCTTTTAATCGTCCTAGTATAATTTTCATGCCTCCAGATTCATATCATGTTGTAGATTTTTTTTCATAATAATAGGGCCTGCAATACAAGTATCTTCTTCTGATTGTCATGGCAAATTAATGGAAAAAGTGAGCTAAACGCATATTTGCAGTCTTGACTTTGTTATGCACAATACCCAGATGTTATCTAGATACTGTTTGCTAATCTGCTTTCCTTAGGACTTGGGAATAGTCTGAAACTGGTGTGCACTTGTACATAATCAGTTCTTCCGTTTTGTAATATTTGCCACTAGTAGAAAATCTGGAACTGTAAAGACCCAAATCAGCACAGTTTCTTCATTTCATCTTTGCATACCAGATACTGATATCTACTTGATTTATCATACTGTAAATAGTTTAAATAGAGTAAAGTTCAGGTTACATCCTAGTGGACTAGTATATGCAGCGTTTCTGCGTATTATATTGTTTTCAAGTTGTGTAGACGTGCTTCCTCTAACTTCCTACTGATCTCCTTTGGCAAGAAGTATATCTGTAGTCTCGACTTTGCTATACACAATGCACATATGTTGGCAGGTACTATTTTCTGCTAGTCTGCTTTTGCTTGGAAAATAGCTGAAACTGTTGTAGTTTGAAACAGTTTGCTGGAAGTGTTGTATTCTGAAACGGTTGCTAACTTCCTAATTGTTTCTTCTTCTTATTCAGCCAACTTCTAGCTGTGGTACTGGATGCAAAGTAGAAAGGCCGTGACGTGCTGCCTACAACAATACGGTACATGCGTAACGTGTGGGCCACCAGCATGAGTCCTAGCAGTGGTCTTATAGCTCACCTTTCAGAAGTGTCGCCGCGTTGGACATGGCGACTTGAGAATTCAGAACCTTATGTATTGAGATATAGGTCCAGGAGAACCAAAGAACTCTTATTTCTGCTAGCTAAACTTGATCCGTTCTCCTCACATGAATAAGTTGTTAGCGTTGGCTTTACTGTTCTAAAATTCAAAACCTGCTGAATCAGTGATGCAATGACATAAGTTTGAGTGACTGCTCTTATTCTGGCACATGAAAATGGTTCAGACCCAGCACTTGATTGCAGTGAAATTGGGATCTATATGTGACTACAACACCGTTTCCAGCTGCAATATTTTCAAAAAAAAATGGTTTTCCTTTTAAACTCTGATTTGTACCTAGGTTTCCTCTTCTGTTGCCAAACATCCATATGGAAGGGGTCGCGCGGGGCTACTGTAGATATAAATAATCTAAAATTAATTTTATTTCACCATCAATTTGTTTGTATGTAATTACTATAATTGTACATAGTAGATCTGTAATTTGCAAACTAATTTAAGTTATTTTAGGCTTGATCATATGGATTGAAAGAAGGCAAGTTTGGGTACTATAGCTTCTCTAACATTCCTTCTTAATGTTAAAGGATCTGGTTCCATCTCGAATATGGGAAGAGCGGAATCATGTCTGCTCTGTCAGTAATCAGCACCATTTGATCAGATAATGGTGATGATACCATTGGAACACACATGGGGAAGGACAAGTACATATGAAAAGGTGGTGTTATTTTTACTAAATGATCCCTGGACGAAATTAATTTGTCCATGACCCCCAAAAAACTAACTTCGGCATCTGACCCGAATTCGCGCTTGAGGGTTAGGCACCTAACTTACAAGTGAATCTGACGTACAACAAGGCGCCTTTGACCGGCCATGGTCATCGGCCGCGTCGCTAGCTTGGCATCTCTTTGCCGCGCCTCACCGAAAGGCGTGATACCAGTATTATATGTAGCGCCATACCGTCAGGTGTCTTTATCCTGTTGACACACCTCTGTATTAGGCGTCTTTCCAAGCTTGCACCGCCATTGTATTAGGCGACATTCTCTTTCAATCACCGGAGCGTCTGACGTTTTCTCCGGATGCCTCCATAGTGATATTGATCCTGACGTTTCTCACGTCTTTGTTACCATAGCCCCTGACCTATTTGCTTGGGAGAGCCTCTCGTTGTTCTTACCAGGCCATCGGGTATCATTTTTTTAATCAGTCTAGTTGTTTGGCGTGTGTGTGTCACACGAAAATTGTCAGAGCCTCAAACATATCATTTCGTAATTGTAGGTAAAGGTATATGGTCTTTTGTTGCCAAACTAGTAGGCACGTATAGTAATTTGAACCGTCCCTTTTAATATCTTTCCTTGCATTTGATTCATTTTCCCATTCTCTATTGTCCCACAAAAAACCCATGTATGGCCATCGCAGCTTCTTCTCCTCTCCATCCACTACCTAGGATGAAGGCCGCCACTCCACGTCGTTGTATGCATATGTAAGCTATCCGCTTGGCAGCCATTTCTTTCCATCAAGTCCTTGCTTTCCCCAGCGTCGGCGGGTGCTGGTCTTTGAAGTAGCTCCGCTGACAACCCCCTTTTGATCTACCTGTAGGTAAGTGCTTCATGTCTGTTGAGATAAATCGAAAACTCTGCCTATAGGTGTGAGCCTATGTTGTATTTTTTTAATGTTTTAGAATCTCTCTTGAAGTAATTTCAGGTGTAAAAAATTCAATTACATATGTGAAAGTTCAGTCTTAGGTGTCCAAAAAATTCGGTTACTGAATTAAACTTTATTTCGTCTGTTGTTGCAGATGGATAAGGCATGGGTGCTTAGGTTCATTGTGCAAAAAGAATGTGTTTCTCAACATGCACCTGAGCCATGGCTTAAAGACTCAATTATTATTGACAACTTGAGGGAACATTTGCTCAACTGTGGGTTATGCCGAAATGATCTTATGTGCTATAGAAGCAGGTTGAAGTCAATGAGAAGAATGAGGTTGAACTCAAGTGGCTGGATGAGGTTGAACTCAAGTGGCAGGATGAGGATGGTTGAACTAACCAATGATACGGCAATTCAGATGGTTGACTTACATTGTTACAAGAGACCTGATTGGTTTGTAGAACCTTAAGTAGCACCCCGTGCTATCGTGTCCATGGCTAGGCTATGTGATTTGATTTCAGCCCAATCGGAATTACGGATCTCTGGAAATATAAGAAATGGTGAAGGGCTCCGAAAACAGACGCAGAAAACAAAAGAGACAGAGAGAGAGATCCAATCTAGAGGGGCTCTGATATGTCTCCGACGTATCTATAATTTTTTATTGTTTCATGCTATTATATTATCAATCTTGAATACTTTATATGCAATTATATGCTATTTTATATCATTTTTGGGATTAACCTATTAACTCAGTGCCGAGTGCAAGTTTCTATTTTTTGCCTGTTTTTGGACTTTTCAGAAAATCAATACCAAACGGAGTCTAAATTGGATAAAAATTTACGGGTGTTATTTTTTGGACCATAAGAGACCCAGGAAGCTTCGGGAGGAGGCCAGAAGATTCACGGGGTGGCCCCGAGCTAAGTCGACGCACCCTGGGGGTAGGGCGCGCCCCCTAGCTCGTGGGCCCCTCGTGGCGCAGCCTGACCTAATTCTACTTCTATATATTCCCAAGTATCCACAAAACATCAGAGATCCACCCGAAACAATTTTTCCGCCGCCGCAAGTCTCTATTCTTCCGCGATCCTATCTAGAGGCCTTTTCCGGTACTCTGCCGGAGGGGGAATCGATTACGGAGGCCGTCCACATCAACCTTGCTGCCTCCATGATGATGTGTGAGTAGTTCACCACAGACCTAAGAGTCCATAGCTAGTAGCTAGATGGCTTCTTGTCTCTCTTTGATCTTCAATACAAAGTTCTTCGCGATTCTCGTGATGGTCTATCCGATGTAATCTTCTTTTGCGGTGCGTTTGTTGGGATTCGATGAATTGTGGGTTTATGATCGGATTATTCCTGAAAAGCAATTGAGTGTTCTCTAAATTCTATTATGCATGATTGTTATAGCTTTGCAAGTCGCTTCGATCTATCGGTTTGGTTTGGCTAACAAGATTGATTTATCTTTAATGGGAGGAGTGCATTGTAGTGGGTTCAATCTTGCGGCTCTATATCCCAGTGACAGAAGGGACAAGACATGTATTGTATTGTTGCTACTATGGGTAAAACGATGGGGTTTGAACATATTGCTTGGTCTTACTTTGTCTACATCATGTCATCTTGCCTATGTGGGGACCCCGACTCATAAGTCGTAGCCACCGAATGCATGTGTACAGTGATCCCAGGATCAATGCTCACTGAACACACATAACTAAATAATCAAGAGTCTTACATCAATTACATATTGTCTTATACACAAATTATGACCATTATGGTCAAGTCTTACATAGATAGGGCCATGAAGGCCAAACAACACATAAGCATTCGCATAGGATATCATCAACGATAGCGTGGATCCATGCCATCTGCCTTAACCCTACAGGCATTCTCACTGGGAAGCGGCCTAATTCGCATGTTCGTCACCAAGGTATTATTCACCATTTTCCCGTTCTTCCATGTCTGGCCAATTAAATAACCAGGGATAAGCCAATGAGTAGTTTTGAATGTACTCACAAGCAACCCATGTTTGGAACAAGGTAATCATGCATGGTATAACATTAAGCAGGTAGTTTTGCAAAAAGCTAGTTTTGAGTGCAATATCGTGTCCTAACATTTGTAAAATCATGCATCATGAGGTTACAGATACCAATATAAACAGATTTGAACAACTCAAGTTTAATCATCTCATCAAGTCATGGGACTTAGCTCAAGTATTTCTTTCCCCCCCACACACACCAAGTTTTGTAAAATGATGGACGTAGCCCAAGAGCGGTCATCCAACTGTCCTTGACCGTGGACACGACTATTCAAATAGTTTGACACTCTGTAGAGGTTGCACACTCTACCCACAAGACTCGGGGAACTTCCATGTCATCCACAACTCGTGATATATTACATAACCGAGGTAAGCACCCGAACAATGTCTTTCCCTTGACAACACTAAACAAAGAGTCCACTCATTGGTACACAACCCTCATGATGTACATCACAAGTACCATCCATGAGGGGACACAACGGTGTGCCAGGTGTTTGTGAAAACAGTCATAGTCGTCCATTCAGGCACGACCCCGTACCGAGAGTGACCACGCCACTCCTGCCACTAGTAATGCGGGCTCTCTGCTAGCATCGACCAAAGTAATCAACAAAGCCCCATCCCATAAGGGGTAGTGTGGTCGTACTTGTAAGGTTGGAGTAACGGTCGCAACTTAAACCAATCCCCTTTTGAAAACAACACACACCACTTGCCTCGGTACACCACTTCTTTATCAAGTGGTTACCTAGATCAACATCTCCCTCGGGCATTAGTGGCACCCGATGGGGTTTTCGAAAAAGTCTTTGAAAATATTTTTGTTTCAATCGCTATGCATATCCCCGTCCCTCTTGCGTAGCAACTACTTGCACCTATCTACTTCCCACCCACATGACTCTCAACGGAGCATAGAGTCATGCACCATGCAAGTATCAATGAGAAGTGCATCGGAGATCAGCCTAGCAAGGTTGTCACCATATCATCATCATGCTCTCAATGCAACAAAATAAAGTGCTATATGACATGCATAAAAATGGTTTCATCAACATGGTCAAGGGGTTGCTTGTCTGGCTAAATAAAGTATTCGGGGTCTTTGAAAGCTTCTGGTCCAACCTATCCGTCAACAACGTAATCTATCGTCGCAAATTAACGGGCAAAAATAAGACCATAGCAAAAACAGGAAAAATAAATCACTCAGAAAAATGTCAACGTATTTTTCTTAAATACTAGATTAAAAACTAAAAATACTACTTGTGTTGGTTTGGATTTGCAAACAGAGACATTGATTTTTAACACTGGATTCAAATGCCCAAATAGGGGTTTAATTTGGAATAGAACAGAAAAGGTTGTCCAAATGGTGCACAAGTGACACTATTAAATAGGTTAGATTAAAACAAGAATTTAGATTTTGAATCACTGGATTTGGGTAAATGTTTAAACTAGAGGAATTTTTGCAAGATTCCTGTTAAAAGAAAAGGGAAAAGAGCAATGTTCTTATTGGGCTAAAAGTGGCAGACCCGAGCTAGCCCAGAAGGGATCCATCGCAGCTCAAGGCGGCACGCACGGCAGGTTTTCATTTAAACCTGCACGCGGGCCCAGCCTGGCAGTGAGAGGGAGGGGTGAGGGGATGACAGGTGGGCTCCACCTGTCATCCCTAACCCTAGTCAGGGAGGCAGGGGCACTCACTAGCGGCGATCCAAGCCACGGCGGCTCAAACGGAGAGCACTGGCAAGACCATCGTCGAGCCGCACTTCGGTGGGTGGTGGAGGCAGTCGCCGACGTCGAGGGAATCGACAGCGAGGAAGACCCCACACGGTGGTGTTCAGCTCGGGGGTGGTGTGGCATGCTCCCTCGGGAAGAACACGGAATGGAGAGGGGGGTCACGCTCCTGGCGATGAGAGGAAGCGGATGAAGCAGAAACGGAGGCCCGAGGGGCTCCATACCCGTCGGATGGCGGCGGAGCTCCGGATAGGGTCGAGCACAGAGAGCAGGGGAGGGAGAGTGGGTGACGCGGGCATTCAATTGGGGTTATGTGGGGACCTGTAGGAACCAAAGTATGTCTAGAGGGGGGTGATTAGACTACTTGACCAATTAAAAATCTAGCCTTTTCTCAATTTTAAATGTTGGCAAGTTTTAGCAATTATAGCAAGTCAAGTACACCCTACACATGCAAGTCTAAGAGTATAGCAGCGGAAAGTAAAGACATGCACATGAAAGTAAAGGTAGGGAGAGGAGAATCAAACGCAATTGATGACACGAAGATTTTTCCCGTGGTTCCGATAGGTGGTGCTATCGTACGTACACGTTGATGGAGACTTCAACCCATGGAGGGTAGCGGTCGCGAGAGTCCACGGAGGGCTCCACCCGATAGGGTCCACAAAGTAGCAACCTCGTCCATTCCATCACGGCTTCCGTCCATGAAGGACTAGCCTCACTATGGATAGATCTTCATGAAGTAGGCGATCTCCTTGCCCGTACAAACTTCTTGGTTCAACTCCACAACACAAAGAAGGAGGCTCCCAAGCAACACCTAACCAATCTGGGAGGCACCACCCTCCAAAAAGTAATAGATGTGGTAACAATGATGAACTCCTTGCTCTTGTGCTTCAAAAGATAGTCTCCTCAACACATAATCACTCTCTCACAGATTTGGCTTGGTAGAAGAGGTTGATTGGGTGGAAAGCAACTTGGGGAGGCTAGAAATAAGGATTCATATGGTTGGAGTGGAATGTCTTGATCTCAACACATGAGCAGGTGGTTCTCTCTCAGAAAAATGGGTGGGGCAAGTGTAAGTGTGTTATGAGTGCTTCCTATACGAATGAGAGGTGGTGGAGGGGTATATATAGGCATCTCCAAAAATCCAACCGTTACAACATTATTGCCCAACTCGGTGAAACCGAAGTAGAAACTCGGTTGTACCGACTAGTGCAAAATGTGGTAACTTTAGGCTTTTCGGTGAAACCAATATATGAATCTCGGTGGTACCGATTCTTGAAAATAGCTAACTAGAGAGTTGGTCCAAAACTTGGTGAGACCGATTCTCAAAACTCAGAAATTCCGATTCTTGAAAATAGGATACCGGTGAGTTGGTCCAAAACTCGGTTGGTCCGGACCTCAAAACTTGGTGGTACCGAGATGCTAGGGTTTGGCTTAGGATCTGTCTGAGGGAAAACTCGGTAGGGCCGAATGGAAATAGTTGGTGGCACTGATTTTGGATATTTGGTTTTGGACATAATATTTGTGGGAGAATTTCATGTGTATTTTTGGTGGCTAATCTCTAAGCACTTGAGCAACCAGATCATCATAGGCACCTCATCCCCTTTTAATAGTATTGGCTTTCGTATGGACTCAAAAGTGATTTCTCACAAAATGTAAAATGTAGAGTCTTCAAGCTTGTTGCCAATAGATGTTCCTTGCATCTAGGGAATCTCCTCACAATCCTTTTGCCAATCCATTCATTGAACTTTCCTGAAATATACTTGGTGGAAACATTAGTCCAATGAAATATATGTTGTTATTAATTACCAAAACCACCTAGGGAGAAGTTGTGCTTTCAATCTCCCCCTTTTTGGTAATTGATGACAACATATAGATCAAAGCTTCGATAGGGATAAAACAATGAATAGCATCGTTGCTTTGAGAAGTATGTGATAAGCAAGAGCTCCCCCTAAATTTGTGCATTAATTAAAATTTGCGTTTGAATGCAAATGCACAATCGATTAGGAGCATGGGTAACTCTTTCATGTCGCATACAACTTGGTGGTGCGCATAAATGAATGAATGGATTACAATGCACATAACACCAAACAAGTGAATGATCATAATATTAACATCACATATATGGGAAATAGTAGCATCATCAAGCAAGTTTATGATCAAACACAACGAA
Organism: Elymus sibiricus; assembly: GCA_039707655.1. NCBI lineage: Eukaryota > Viridiplantae > Streptophyta > Magnoliopsida > Poales > Poaceae > Elymus > Elymus sibiricus. Next base: position 351,238,094 of record CM077667.1, on the reverse strand, counting down.
GTTTAAGAACATCCAACTGATAAACCACATGTTTTGAAACAGAGCAACAAAAAGCAAAACACTCTCTCTCGAAGCCTATGATCTATACACTTCTCCCCCTTTGGCAACAAGTTACCAAAACATTCAAAGTATGTAGAACTAATCGTCTCTCTGGGATGGGTCTCCTCCTATAGCTGTTGAAGGAGTCGAAAAATGGCGTCGGTGAATGCTTCAGCTGAAGTCCTCTGAGGTGGTGGAGTAGATGCCAAAGGTGCAGAAGGAGTTGAAGGAGCGGTAGCTGGTGCTGACGAGGACGGCCTCAACTCTGCAGCAGGCATTGTAGACGATCTGGCTTGAGTCTTGAACTGAGTGTTGGGCCGGAGAGGAGGACTATCATCATGACTGGAGTGGGGACTGGGCACTGCATCCACTTCCTGTTTCAACTCGTTGACAGTCACTGTCAGCTCATCAACCTTGTTGTCTAGAGCATGAAACTTCGTCTCCACAATCCTCTCAAGACTTTTCTGGTTCTTGAGGATCTCAACCACATTCTTCTCAATCCCTTGGAAAGAGTTAATGATAAAGGACATTTGGTCACTCTTCGTCCTTGGAACTTGAGCACTAGTGGCTCTAGCCGCGTCTGCCTCTGCCTGTGCCTATGCAGTAGCTGAAGTGGGATGAGAAGGATCCATCACCACAAAGTTATCCTCAAACTCTGGCAATAGTGGCAGGTGTGGACGATCAAGTGCATATACGCTCTTTCCAACTTTGGAATTTATGAGCATCTGAATGTATGGAGCATATCCACATGATCTCTTTTGGTCTGCAGTTGTCCTCTTGATTGTCTCAACAATCAAATCCATCACTCGAAATCTTGTGCGGGTGTCTACATGATGCAACATGTTAATGGAGTAACCCCTAATCATCCTGTCATCTCCTCACTTGGGCATCAAAGTGTATCTCATGATAGTGTTGGTAGTGGGTAATCCAGCTTGCAAAAAGTAGACAGAGCCAAACTTGTGTGTCTCCACATAGGCAGCAGGGATAGGGTTGTACATATTGGCCATGGTGTTGTGATTCATCTTGGCCTCAGAATAGACATCAAGATCTCCCTCTTCAACTTGTGGAGCTCCTAATATGGTATCCCACTCATCAACTGTAGACTGGTACCTAGTGCCTTCAGTCATCCAAACTATCCTTCCATCTGGATAGAAATGAGCTGTAGAGTAGAACTACATGATCATCTCATCATTCCATGCAGTGAACTCTCTGGCAACAAATGCATCTATGTCAATGGCCTTCAAGTTCTCCAGCACATGAGGAAAATAGTCTTCATTCTCCTTGATGTACTTCTAGTCGACATATCTCATGTCACTGACTGCAGGACTCTTGTCTAACAAGACAGTCTCATAAAAATCTTGTTGCTCCTTGATGTGGCTTGAGACTGCGTCGGTATTTCCCCAAAGAGGAAGGGACGATGCAGCACAACGACGGTAAGTATTTCCCTCAGTTATGAAACCAAGGTATCGAACCAGTAGGAGGATCACCACCACCTAATAAGAAGCACCTGCACACAAATAACAAATACTTGCAACCCGACGCGAAAGAGATGTTGTCAATCTCTCTACGGTAAAAAGATAGATTAGGATATGATAGATAGGAGAGATAGATCTCTCAAGAATAGAAAATAAAAAGGAAAAAAAATAAAAAGTGCAGCAATATTTTTTTGGGTTTTTGCTACAGTAGATCTGAAAACAAAGAGGCAAAAAGATAGATCGGAAAGCAATATGTTGGAAAAGTAGACCCGGGGGCCGTAGGTTTCACTAGTGGCTTCTCTCATGAGTATAGCACACGGTGGGTGAACAAATTACTGTTGGGCAATTGATAGAAGATCAAATAATCATGACGATATCCAAGGCGATGATCATTATATAGGAATCACGTCCAAGATAAGTAGACCAACTCCTGCCTGCATATGCCACTATTACTCCACACATCGACCGCTATCCAGCATGCATCTAGTGTATTAAGTTCATGAAAAAACGGAGTAATGCAATAAGAACGATGACATGATGTAGACAATATCTATTCATGCAGGAATAGACCCCATCATGTTATCCTTGATGGCAACGATACATGCGTGCCTTGCTGCCCCTTCTGACACTGGGAAAGGACAACACAAGATCGAACCCATCACAAAGCACCTCTTCCCATGGCAAGAAAAATCGATCTAGCTGGCCTAACTAAACCAAAGATTCGAAGAAGAAATGCGAGGCTATAAGTAATCATGCATATAAGAGATCAAAGAAGACTCAAATAATATTCATGGATAGAAACTGATCATGAACTCAAAATTCATCGGATCCCAACAAACACACCGCAAAAGTTTACATCAAATAGATCTCCAAGAGACCATTGTATTGAGAATCAAAAGAGAGAGAGGAAGCCATCTAGCTACTGCCTACGGACCCGTAGGTCTATGGTGGACTACTCACGCATCATCGGAGAGGCACCTATGAAGAAGATGAACCCCTCTGTGATGGTGTTAGATTGGATCTCAAGGTTCTGGAACTTGTGGCGGCTGGATGTGTTTTTCGTCGACTCCCCTAGGGTTTTCTGAATATTTGGGTATTTATAGGCGTCAGAGGCGGTGGAGGGGGGCCCCGTAGAGGGCACAACCCATCAGGGCGCGCCGGGGGGCCCCTGGCGCGCCCTGGTGGGTTGTGGCCTCCACAGCCCACCTCTCTGGCACTTCTTTGGCCCACTGGGTGTCTTCCGGTCCAAAAAAATCTCCAAAAAGTTTTGTCGTGATTGGACTCCGTTTGGTACTGATATTCTGTGAAGTAAAAAAGAAGCAAAAATGGCAACTGGCACTTTGGCACTATGTCAATAGGTTAGTCCCAAAAAATGATATAAAGTTGCTATAAAGTGATTGTAAAACATCCAAGAATGATAATATAACAGCATGGAACAAGAAAAAATTATAGATACGTTGGAGACGTATCAGCATCCCCAAGCTTAATTCCTACTCATCCTCGAGTAGGAAAATGATAAAAACAGAATTTTTGATGTGGAAAGCTGCCTATCATGTTCATCTCATATTATTTTTCTTTTGTAGCATGGACATTTGGACTTTTAGATGATTCAAAGGAATAATCTAGTTTTGACATAATGACTTCAATACTCAAGCATGCCAACAAGCAACCATGTCTTTCAGAATATCAAGACTAAAGAAAGTTATCCCTAGCCCATCATGCTCAATCATTGATCCATTCATGAAACACACTCAAATATTAGCTACACCCAATGCTCAAGTACAATCATAGTGCCCCCTAGTTGGTGATTTATAAGAGAAGATGGAGACTCAAAGTAAAAAATAAAAATTGCATAAAGTAAATAGGTAGGCCCTTCGCAGAGGGAAGTAGGGATTTGTAGAGGTGCCAGAGCTCAAGGTTTTATAGAGAGAGAAAAATATTTTGAGTGGCATGCCTTTCTTGTCAACGAAAACGAGAAAGTAGTTCAAAATACTTTCCATGATAGATATATCATAGGAGGTTCCCAAACAGAAAATAAAGTTTATTCCTTTTTCCACCATTCTTTCACTTTCCATGGCGGGCCGTATCCACGGTTTCCTTCCATACCAACACTTTCCAAGGAATTTATTATTTGACAACATAAAGTAAATATTTTTTCTTTTTCATTTCCGGAATGGGCATCCCTATTACCGCCGCACTCTCGTGCAATGACAAGTGAATAAACACTCATCTTGAGAATAACACATCTAGCATGGAAAAATATTGGACACTCCCCACCGTTTCATGAGCGGTACGAGCACACAAAAGAGAAGTTTATTTTGAAATTTAGAGATGGCACATACAAATTTGCTTGGAACGGCATGGAAATACCGCATATAGGTAGGTATGGTGGACTCATAAGGCAAAACTTGGTTTAAGGATTTTGGATGCACAAGTAGTATTTCTGCTTAGTACAAATGGAGGCTAGCAAATAGATTGAGAAGCAACCAAACCAAGAAATGAAAATTCACATAAGCAAGCATTGAGCATAACTAACACCGAATAATGCACCATAAGTAGGATGTAATTTCATTGCATAACTATTGACTTTCATACTTGCATAGGGAATCACAAACCTTAACACGAATATTCCTCCTAAAGCATAATTACTCACTAACATGACTCACATATTACTATCATCATGTTTCAAAACTATTACAAGGAATCAAGTTTAATTTGTCCAATGATCTTCATGAAAGTTTTTATTATATCCTCCTTGGATATCTATCACTTTGTGACTAGTTTCATATATTGCCATTCCTTTTTTGACAAGCTCAAACAAATTTAAGTGAAGCACATGAGCATAAAGATTTCATCTCTCAAAATAGGTATAAGTGAAGCATGAGAGGATTTCTTCAAAATTTACTAACTCTCAAATTAATCTAATTGAATCATGAGAGTATTTCTACAAAAAATTCCAAGCACACCGTGCTCAAAAAGATATAAGTGAAGCACTAGAGCAATTCTATAGCTCAAAAAGTTTAAGTGAAGCATAAAGAGCATTTCTAACAAATCATAGCATAATTTTAGCTCTCCCAAATAGGTGTGACCAGGAAGGATACAAGTGAAAAACTAACAAGCAAAGCAAGCAAATACTCAAATGATACAAGACGCTCCAAGCAAAACTCATGATATGTGACGAATAAAAAATATAGCTCCAAGTAAAATACCGATGGTGGTTAGAAGAAAGAGGGGATGCCACTCGGGGGCATCCCGAAGCTTAGTTGCTTGTTCCCTTTGGATATATATTGGGGGTTCTGTAGCATCCTGAAGCTTAGGCTCTTTTCACTCCTTAATCCTTCATCCATCGTGATCTCACCCAAAACTTGAAAACTTCAATCACACAAAACTCAACAAAATCTTCGTGAGATCCGTTAGTATAATAAAGCAAATCACTACTTTAGGTGCTGTTGCAAACCCATTCATATTTTATTTTTTCATTATACCTACTGTATTTTAACTTTACCATGGCTCATACCCTTCAATATAACCCATAGATTCATCAAAACAAGCACACAATGCAACGAAAACAGAATCTGTCTTAAACAGAACAGTCTGTAGTAATCTGTACTCTAACCATACTTATCTAACTCTAAAAATTCTGAAAGATTAGGTAAACGTAAAGAATTTGTATAGAAACACTTTGTTCAAATTCGAACACTGGACGCAAAGTTTCTGTTTCAGATTCAACATTGTTTCTACTCATCTTATGAATCATCCTAAAGGCTCTACTTGGCACAAACACTAAATAAAACATAAAAACACAATCATAACAGAGGCATAATTGTGTCAACACACAAAAACAGAAAGGAAAAAGAAAAAAATAATTTATTCATTGGGTTGCCTCCCAACAAGCGCTATCGTTTTACGCCCCTAGCTAGGCATAACACATAGTTGCAAGTATTGTCATCTTTGGTTTTGGATCCATAGGATGCCCTCATGATTGATTCATACAGTGGCTTAATTATTGTTCTAGGGAAGTGTTTCATACCCTTTCTTAGTGGAAATTGAAATCTAATATTGCCTTCTTTCATATCAATCACGACACCTATAGTGCGTAAGAACGGTCTACCAAGTATAATGGGACAAGACGGATTGCAATCAATATCAAGCACAATAAAATCTATGGGCACATAGTTCCTATTTGCAAGAATAAGAACATCATTAATTCTTCCCAAAGGCTTTTTAATATTAGAATCCGCCAAGTGCAAATTAAGAGAACATTCTTCAATATTGGTAAGACCAAGCACATCACATAAAGATTTCGGAATCGTGGAAACACTAGCACCCAAATCACATAAAGCAAAGCACTCATAATTTTTAATCTTGACTTTAATAGTAGGTTCCCACTCATCATGTAATTTTCTAGGGATAGAAATCTCCAACTCCAACTTTTCTTCAAAAGATTTCATCATGGCATCAACGATATGTTTAGTAAAAGCTTTATTTTGCTCATAAGCATGGGGTGGATTCAACATGGATTGCAGCAAAGAAATACATTCAATCAAAGAGCAACTATCATAATTAAAGTCTTTGCAATCGAAAATAGTGGGCACATCACTAGTTAAAGTTTTGACCTCTTCAAACCCACTTTCATCAAAATTTTCATCAAGATTTTCACCCTCCAAATTATTGGGATACCTTCTTGCTAAAGTTGACTCTACTTCAGTCCCTTTATCATCAATCTTAAAATTACTAAACAAGGAATCAATAGAGGAAACACCAATCACTTTAAGATATTCATCATTTTTATGAAGGCAGTCACTAGAAAACGATATTTCTAAGATTTCTCTTTTAGCTCTAAGCATAGCGATTATTTTCTTACTTTCATCCATAGAGACATATAAAGCTTTAATTGATTCATCAATATTAGGCACAAAATCTTTCAACTTGAGATTTTCAACATCATGAGAAATTCTATCAATGCTTCTAGACATATCATCAATCTTATTCAACTTTTCTTTTATCGTACTATTGAAAGCCTTTTGCGCATTGATAAATTCTTTAATATAACTCTCAAGATCAGAGGTGTTACTATTATTATTGTAAGAGGAATTACCATAATTATTATAGGAATTTCCAGGAAAAGGCCTAGGATTAAAATTACCTCTATAAGCATTGTTATTGAAATTGTTTCGCGAGACAAAGTTCACATCTACGGAATCACTATTTTGCTCAATCAAGGTAGACAAAAGCACATCATTAAGATCAATAGGAGCATTTTTACTAGCAACCAATTTCATCAAACATCAACCTTATCACTCAAAGTACTAATTTCTTCAACTGAATTAACTTTTTTACTAGTAGGCGCTCTTTCGGTATGCCATTGTGAATAATTTGCCATAATATTATCTAGAAATTTAGTAGCTTCACCCAAAGTAATTTCCATAAAAGTACCACCCGCGGCGGAATCTAAAAGATTTCTAGAGACAAAATTCAATCCCGCATAAAATTTTTGTATGATCATCCAAAGATTTAAACCATGAGTAGGACAATTTCTTAGCATCAACTTCATTCTTTCCCAAGATTGTGCAACATGTTCATGCTCAAGTTGCTTAAAATTCATGATTTGTGTCCTAAGGGAAATAATTTTCGCGGGTGGAAAATACTTAGTGATAAAAGCATCCTTGCACTTATTCCAAGAATCGATACTATTGCGAGGCAAAGAGGAAAACCAATTTTTTGCACGATCCCGCAAAGAAAAAGGAAATAATTTCAACTTCACTATATCATTGTCCACATCTTTTTTCTTTTGCATATCACACAATTCTACGAACGTGTTTAGATGGGACGCGGCATCCTCATTAGGATTACCGGCAAATTGATCTTTCATAACAAGATTCAACAAAGCGGCATTAATATCACAAGACTCCGCACTAGTGGCGGGAGGAGCAATCGGAGTACTAATAAAATCATTGTTATTAGTATTGGAAAAATCACACAACTTGGTGTTTTCTTGAGTCATCGTGACCACACAAACAAGATTGCAAGCAAGCAAGAGGTCTGACGAGAAAAAGACAAACGAAAAAGAGGGCAAATAAAACGGCAAATTGGTGAAGTGGGGGAGAGGAAAACGAGAGGCAAATGGCAAATGATGTAATCGCAAGGAGATGAGATTCGTGATTAGGAATCTGGTAGATGATGATGGAGTCTCCTCGGCGCCAGAGATTGCACGTAGAAGAGACCGCTTCCTCCCCGGCAACGGCGCCAGAAATTCCTTTGACGTGGCTTGACACTGCGTCGGTATTTCCCCAAAGAGGAAGGGATGATGCAACACAGCGACGGTAAGTGTTTCCCTCAGTTATGAAACCAAGGTATTGAACCAGTAGGAGTATCACCACCACCTAATAAGCAGCACCTGCACACAAATAACAAATACTTGAAACCCGACGCGAAAGAGAGGTTGTCAATCTCTCTACGGTAAAAAGATAGATTAGGATATAATAGATAGGAGAGATAGATCTCTCAAGAACACAAAATAAAAAGGGCAAATAAAAAGTGCAGCAATATATTTTTGGGTTTTTGGTATAGTAGAGCTGAAAACAAAGAGGCAAAAAGATAGATTGGAAAGCAATATGTTGGAAAAGTAGACCCGGGGGCCGTAGGTTTCACTAGTGGCTTCTCTCATGAGTATAGCACACGGTGGGTGAACAAATTACTGTTAGGCAATTGATAGAAGATCAAATAATCATGACGATATCCCAGGCGATGATCATTATATAGGCATCATGTCCAAGATAAGTAGACTGACTCCTGCCTGCATCTACCACTATTACTCCACACATCGACCGCTATCCAGCATGCATCTAGTGTATTAAGTTCATGGAAAAATGGAGTAATGCAATAAGAACGATGACATGATGTAGACAAGATCTATTCATGTAGGAATAGACCCCATCCTTTTATCCTTAATGGCATCGATACATGCGTGCCTTGCTGCCCCTTCTGTCATTGGGAAAGGACACCGCAAGATCGAACCCATCACAAAGCACCTCTTCCCATGGCAAGAAAAATCGATCTAGTCGGCCTAACTAAACCAAAGATTCGAAGAAGAAATACGAGGCTATAAGTTATCATGCATATAAGATATCAAAGAAGACTCAAATAATATTCATGGATAGAAACTGATCATGAACTCAAAATTCATCGGATCCCAACAAACACACCGCAAAAGTTTACATCAAATAGATCTCCAAGAGACCATTGTATTGAGAATCAAAAGAGAGAGAGGAAGCCATATAGCTACTGCCTACGGACCCGTAGGTCTATGGTGGACTACTCACGCATCATCGGAGAGGCACCTATGAAGAAGATGAACCCCTCCGTGATGGTGTTAGATTGGATCTCGAGGTTCTGGAACTTGCGGTGGTTGGATGTGTTTTTCGTCGACTCCCCTAGGGTTTTCTGAATATTTGGGTATTTATAGGTGTCAGAGGCGGTGGAGGGGGGGCCCGTGGAGGGCACAACCCATCAGGGCGCGCCGGGGGCCCCCTTGCGCGCCCTGGTGGGTTGTGGCCTCCACAGCCCACCTCTCTGGCACTTCTTTGGCCCACTGGGTGTCTTCTGGTCCAAAAAAATCTCCAAAAAATTTCGTCGCGATTGGACTCCGTTTGGTACTGATATTCCGCGAAGTAAAAAAACAAGCAAAAATAGCAACTGGCACTTTGGCACTATGTCAATAGGTTAGTCCCAAAAAAGATATAAAGTTGCTATAAAGTGATTGTAAAACATCCAAGAATGATAATATAACAGCATGGAACAAGCAAAAATTATAGAGACGTTGGAGACGTATCACTCCTTGGTGTGGAAGCGAGCATCTACAATAGTTCTCCTCCTTGTGGCATATGGATCATCAGCTCTCCATTTCCTCAATCCACTGTCCTTCCTATTCTTCATGTCTTCAGCAACTGGGTGAACATCATTGTGATCAGGCAAATGGGGTCTCAGCTTCCTCAGTACTGAAACATCTTCCTCTTCTTCCATGGTGGAAGATCTCTCGTTCTTCTCTGCAAGAGGAATGTCTCTGTTGGTCTTCTTTGACTTGGGGGCAGATGGCTTCTTTGCAGCATATGGCTTGGCCTTAGATGCAGCCTGACTGGTCATTGCATTAGCCATCAACTTCTTCTTCTTGGAGGGAGGAGGTTTTGTAACTAGTTCGTCCTCTTCCTCCTCTTCACTTCGCTCAGGAGTTCTCACCATTGAAGTTAGTCTGGCCTTAACATGAACTGTCTGCTTCGTCACTCTCTTGTGGCCTGCCTTCTTGGGCATGGACTTAGAAGTCCTAGGTGACTCCAGAGTGAGATTCATACGTGCCCTAGAACTCTCTGGTGCTCTCATAGCTACAGAACTAGCATACTCCTTCCTGACTGGCCTCTTAGCAAAAGTGGCCTCATTTGCAGATTTTCTAGCAACTTTTTCTTTCTTCACTTGCTGCTTCTTGGCTAGAACCTCTTCTGGCAAAAAATCGGAGTCCTCTTCATCTGAGTTAAAGTTCTTCCTGGCCCTTGTGGCAGCCTTTGGCAATTCATGAGAACTAGAGGTGCCTGGATCTTCTGAAGATAAAGAAGTAGCTTCTGGGCTAGTGCCAGCATCCAAGTCAACACTCTGCTCTCTGAAATTATTGTCACTGTCCTCTGAGCCTGACATACTATCCCTGTGAATAGATATAGATGAGTAGAAGGGATATGCATCACAAAACACAGAGGGTGTTTGCAAATTTGAACTCAAATTCTTAAATTTTGTCCGAATCGAGGCTCCGGGGACCCAAGAGAGGTTCGAACTCTGGGGTGCACCGGCTCTCCAACCTCGGTCTCTCACCCTAACCTACGGCGATGCTCTGGCGTGCTTGAGCTTGGGGGAAGGGCAAAGAACACGGCGGTTTTACCCGGGTTCGGGCCACCTCGTGGTGTAAAACCCTACTCCTGCTTGTCTGGATTGCTTAGTGGGAGAAAGTGAATACAATGGGTCTTCTCCCCCCGACGGTTGCGGCCTCCCCCTTCATATACTGGCCTCGGTCCTCTTCCCTCCAAAACACCGGGCGGGAAGGGTTGCCACAACGGCCAGTTTGAAGGGGAACAAGACTGCAGCCTATCCTGACTAAAGTAGTCTTCGCCTGCAAAAGCCGCCTGCCGTGACGCTTCGGTGGGCTCGGGGATGACCTTCGTCCGGGCGAGCCCGCGCCTCGGTCTTATTTCACCAAAGATGAAACCTTTGAAGGGTTGCTTTGGGCCCGATGGCCGGCCCTACTTCCTCAGCACGGGAGGGGAAAACTCCCCATCCGTGCCCGCTGGCGCGGCGCCAGGCACCGCCTGGCATGGCACGCGGCGCCCACGTGAAGCCCCCGTGGGACAAACCCAGGAGGCGGCCTCCCGATGGCATCCTCGCGAGGCCCTCGGAGGCACCTTCGGTCAGATACCTCGTGAAGCAGGGGCTCCCACGGAAGCCCCTCCCGCGATGCCCAACTCCGGGTCGTACCGGGCCCGGTCCACGCGTCGTGTCATGAGCCCTAGGCAGACAGGCCTGGGTACCCCCAATCCCAGGAGCCCGACAGTAGCCCCCGGGCCCGCTGCGTGCTTGATCCCTCCCATAGGAAGGGCGAAGCAACGCGGGCCCTGACCGTCTACGGGCCTAGGCACGATGCGTGGCGCACGATGGGGCGCGCGACGCCTCGACTTCCCCACGACGCCTCGACAACCGCCCAGGCTGACATAAGGCCAGCGCACGGTGCGCGGCCATCATAGCTCTTCCCCGCTCTACACCCGTACATCGGAGACGAGGAGGCGGGGGACGCCTATTCGCCAAATGCTATTTGAAGGCGGAGGGGTCCCGACGCCTCGCCTCTCCACTCTCGCTCTCTGCCTTTGCTTGCCGCCGCAGCAACGATGGCCCCCGTGAGGAGGTTTTCCGCCGCTGAAAAAGGAAAGGCTGCGACGGAGGAGACAGAGGTGCTGACACCGGCGAGAAGGCGAGGTCATCCCCATGCGCTCGCCGCCGCGGCTGGGGCGCTATCCAGGGGGCGTGGCCGCCGCTCGCCGGCGACCCAAGCCGGCTCAAGCCGCTGCGGAGGGGGTTCAGCCCGCGGTCGCGGACACGGGGGGCGAGGTGGTGATAACCCACAAGTGTAGGGGATCGTTTGTAGCCTTTTTCGATAAGTAAGAGTGTCGAACCCAATGAGGAGCTAAAGGTAGAACAAATATTCCCTCAAGTTCTATCGACCATCGATACAACTCTACGCACGCTAATGCTTGCTTTACCTAGAACAAGTATGAAACTACTTTGCGGGAATAAAACTAGAAGTACTTTGCAAGATAATAAAGAACGTGGAAATAAAAGTTAGGTGCTGCTTTAATAAAAGAACAATAAAAATAAATAACTTAGTAGAAAGCTTTTTGTGTAACGCAAGAGAAAGATTGTCCCTAGGCAATTGAATATAATATGATAGATACTTGTCATATGCAATGAGGGAGAGGCATACGCTAACACACTTTCCATACTTGGATCATATGCACTTATGATTGGAACTCTAGCAAGCATCCGCAACTACCAAAGTTCATTAAGGTAAAACCCAACCATAGCATTAAGTATCCAGTCCTCGTTACTCCCATACGCAACAACCCACCTACTCGGGTTTATGCTTCTGTCACTCAAGCAACCCACCATAGGCAAATCATGAACATATTGCAACACCCTACAACGGGGATCCCTCACGTTTGCACAACATGGAGGGCGCCATAGGATAGCACCATATCAACATACAACTCACATCCATAACATCATACCACAATTAACCCATATGACAAAAGAGATCTACTCAAACATCATAGGATAGCCAAATATCATTGGGAAATAATATATGGAGTCGAGAACCATGTTTAAGTAGAGATTACAGCGGGGAAGAGAGGTGTTACACCGCTGCATAGAGGGGGAGAGAGTTGGTGTTGACGGCGGCGAAGTTGTTGGTGTAGATCGCCGTCACGATGATTGCCCCGAAGGCGTTCCGGCGCCACCGGGAGAGAGGGGGAGAGAGCCCCCTTCCTTCTTCTTATTCCTTGGCCTCCCCCATAGATGGGAGGAGAGTTCCCCCTCTGGTCCATGGCCTCCATGGCGGCGGAGGGGCAGGAGCCCCTCCTAGATTGGATCTCCCCCTCTGTTTTCTACTATTTCGCGTTCCTGTTTTCTGGCCGAAAACCGTTTCTTATATTCCCGGAGATCCGTAACTCCGATCGGGCTGAAATTTTGAGAGGATTTTGTCGGATTTCGGGCTCCGTAAAACCCTCAAGATTCGAACACAGGGGCGTGTGCGAAGATCCCCTTCAGCCTCGCCCTACCTAGCTCGCTACCCGATGGACAAAACGATGAGCTCGCGCGATGACGAGGAAGAAGATGAACACGGTGGTTTACCCAGGTTCGGGCCGCTGCGAAGCGTAATACCCTACTCCTGCTTTGGTGGATTGCCTCTCGAGGAGGTGTGGTGGATGAACTAGTACAGTGTTTTGGAGCCTCGTGAGGGCACTCCAGAGGTGTTCTTGGCCCTTTGTTGGCTTGGCGATGGATGAGTGGATTGGCCGATTTCGGATCCTCCTCTACGGTGCAGCCTAGCCTCCATATATAGCGGTGGCCCGGGTCCTCTCCCCTTATCGCAATGGCAGGAAGGGATCCCACAACGGCCAATTTTGAAGGGGGACAGGAGTACATGCCCGCCCTGCCCAAAGGCGGTATTCGCCTGCAAAGTAGCTGTCGATGATGCAGAGGTGGGCTCGGCGATGACATCCGTCCTGCAGGGCTCGTGCTCGTGGTCTTGTTGCACCGGAATGAAAACCTTTGGGGGACCTTTGGGAACCCACGTACGTCCTTGCTCCCTTTGCACCAATGGGGAAACTGCACCGCCTGGCGCGCTGGCGCCCGCCTGTCCTTCCTTGCGTCATCTTTGACTCCTGAGGCCGGGACCTGCATAGAGATCTCCGCCGCTCCGGAGGGGGCCTGGGGAGGCCCATCCCTAGCCGGTCCTGACGCTGCTCCTCCTCGCGAGCCTAGGGGCCTCACGAGGGCCTTGTCTCGAGTGTGGCTGCGTCTGGTCGTGATTGTCTGGCGAAGTGGGCCATGCCCTGGGCCGCAGGCAGGCAGGTCTGGGTACCCCCGTTCCCAGAACGCCGACAGTAGCCCCCGGGCCCAAGGCGTGCTCGAGCTGGCTTCTGGGCGAAGCCTTGAGGGAGGCCCGTAGCACCGTGGGCCCCAAACGCCTGCGGGCCAGGCTTCATATGCGTCGAGCGCTGGGGCGGCGACGCCCCTGCTCCCCGAGGGCGTCAGGAAGCGCTCCAGGTCAAATTGATGCGACGCCCGAGCACAGCGCCGGCCATCATTGACCTTCCTTGAATGCTGCCGCTGGTTCGGGCCACGCGGATGTGACCCTTCAGAGGCCGCACGCCTCCCGGGATGCGAGGGAGCGCCGGTCGGCCCTTGGCTGTATATAAGCGTGCGAGGGCGAGAAAGCCCTCAACTCATCTTCGTCTTCTTTGCCTCCCCATCTCCAAGCCGTCGCTCTCCCAGTCATGGCGTCAGTGAGGAAGTTCTCTGCTGCCGAGAAGGGGAAGGCCTCCGGGGAGAGTCCTGCCGCTCCGCCGCCCAGGAGGGGCCGCGGTCGTCCCCGGAAGCTTGCCGCGACGCCGACAGTGGTTCCCGGTGAGCGCGGCCGTGCTTCTGCGTGCCCCGGGGTCACCATCGGCGGCCGTTGTGGGGCGTCATCCAGCGCGGGCGGCCGCAGTGGTCGAGGTGGTGGCGCCCGAAGTGGGAGGTCGGCGGTGGCCACCCGGCCGCCGCGCCCGCGGCTCCACTCGGTCGACACGGCCCGGGAGTTCGTGATGTGGGCGGAGAGGCCGGAGGCCGCTTGGTTCCAACTCCCAAGCTTCTTTGCGGGGGCGCTGCCGGCCGGAGGGCCTGCCGGCCTATGGCTGCAGGCCGACGGCTGCTGCTGCGCGGCGTCGTGGGTGGAGGTCGAGGTCACCCCCGGGGGCTACGTGTATCTGAACCGCGGGTGGCAAGCGTTCGCCCGCGCTCGCGGCCTGAAGGGGAGGCGCACCTTTCACTTCAAGTACGACGGGGAGACAACGCTGTTCGTCAAGATCTTCGGGGAAGAGGGCGAGCGCCTGGGGTGCTGCCCGGAAGACATCGGCCGCGGCGATCTTGGAGATGAGCTTGTCCTTCACGACAGACGCCGCGCCTCCAGCAGCAGCGACACCCCCTCTGAAGGGAGCCCGAGCGACAGCAGCTACGACGCGCCGCCACGCCGGCGCGCCCGGACCTCGGGGGGTAGCCAGCCACCGCGGCGCCGCTCTTCCGCTCCAGGGGCGTCCGTGCCGGCGCGCCTCCACGGGCCCGTGAAGGAAGAGGAGGACACCGGCTGAGCGCTGGTGCGCCGATGCCGGGGCTCCCGAGGCGGCAGCCTCCGTGGGGATTTTTCACTTTCTTTCTCCCCCTCTTTTCCTGTTCCTGCAATCAAAGAACCAAGGGAGGCCCTGCGGGCGTGTAATGGATTTGGGCCCTTGCCTCTCTTTATCAGCGATTTTGTCATGCATCCTGGCCTTTGCGTTTTGTTGGTTGAAATTGCCTTCCGGTCGTGGTTAGGATAATTAGCTTGACATGCTCGCGGTAGGCTTTTGGGTTGTGGAAGCGCGGCTGCGGCGCTCGGAGAGTCCGTATGTCCTGCGGGCTTCTTCTTCTTGCGATCGAGGTAGGTTGGGAGCCCTGTCGGCGCTCTGTGTCTGCAGGTCCCAGTCCCGCACATTTCCCTACCATCGTAAGGTACGACCAGATCACCCGGACGCACTTTATGAGGCGAGGCCCTGACTCCCTTGACGCCGACCGGATCACCAAGGACGACATCAAGGGGGGCGAGTGGCTTTATGACCGGTAAGGCTCCTAAGGCGTGATGCTCAGGAGCCCCCTTCGACGCTCAAGCAGCTCTACGTCGGCAGGTCCCAGTCCCACACATTTCCCCACCACCGTTAGGTACGACCGAATCACCTGGACGCACTTCACGGGGCGAGGCCTCGACACCCTTGATGCCGACCGGATCACCAAGGACGACATCAAGGGGGGCGAGTGGCCTTATGACCGGTAAGGCTCCTGAGGCGTGATGCTCAGGAGCCCCCTTTGACGCTCAAGCGGCTCCCGAATTTTTTTGCTTCCTGTCCCGGGAGGGGCGGGCCTCCCGAGGCTCCGAGTTGACGCTCACGTAGCTCTACGTCGGCAGGTCCTAGTCCCGCACATTTCCCCACCACCGTTAGGTACGACCGGATCACCTGGACGCACTTCACGGGGCGAGGCCTCGACACCCTTGATGCCGACCGGATCACCAAGGACGACATCAAGGGGGGCGAGTGGCCTTATGACCGGTAAGGCTCCTGAGGCGTGATGCTCAGGAGCCCCCTTTGACGCTCAAGCGGCTCCCGAAATTTTTTGCTTCCTGTCCCGGGAGGGGCGGGCCTCCCGAGGCTCCGAGTTGACGCTCACGTAGCTCTACGTCGGCAGGTCCTAGTCCCGCACATTTCCCCACCACCGTTAGGTACGACCGGATCACCTGGACGCACTTCACGGGGCGAGGCCTCGACACCCTTGATGCCGACCGGATCACCAAGGACGACATCAAGGGGGGCGAGTGGCCTTACGACCGGTAAGGCTCCTGAGGCGCGATGCTCAGGAGCCCCCTTTGACGCTCAAGCTGTCCCCAAAGAAAGAAATTTGTTTCCTGCCCCGGGAGGGGCGGGACTCCCGAGGCTCCAAGATGTCGCGTCGGGCCGTGAGTGGAGCCCTCGAGCGAGTATGAGGCGACATGCGCCTGCTGACTCATCCGTGAGTACCACGCGAGGATCCGGGCGCCAAGGCCTTGGCGAGGTGCAAGCACCGTGT
Organism: Elymus sibiricus; assembly: GCA_039707655.1. NCBI lineage: Eukaryota > Viridiplantae > Streptophyta > Magnoliopsida > Poales > Poaceae > Elymus > Elymus sibiricus. The sequence continues at coordinate 351,221,637 of CM077667.1, read as the reverse complement.
CCCCCAGCCCCCGCTCGCGGGGTACGAGGGGGAGGGGAGCAGGCGAGTGCTTGACTCGAAGAGAGAGAAACCAACATAAGAAATGGTGATGAAAACAAATCTTTGACCCTTTCCTTTAAAACACGATTTGGAAAAACCCCGAGTTTAGTTTCAGAAAAGTTGGCAAATCCAAACACGAGAAAAGCAAATAACGGCCGCGTCTGACACCTAGGCTAGTCTTCGTCTTCCCCCAGCGCTGAGCATAGGGCATCCACGTTGCATGGGCATAGCCATTGGAGGGCAGTGTTGACTTCTCCGCCAGCGTGGAGCTGTGGCTTCCACGTTGCGTGGGAGGAACCCCTCCGCGTCCTCGGGGGGCTCCGGGCGTATACAGCCAACTCATCATTACGTGAGAGTGTCACGGGTAGAACTTCCGGAGGTGCTGGATGTTCCAGGCATTCTGGATGGGGACCCCGTCCTGAGTCTCCAGGCGCACGGCGCCAGGCCTAGAGACATGAGCGACCTTGAACGGGCCCTCCCACATGGGCGAGAGCTTGTGCAAGCCCTCCCTGGAGAGAACCCGCCTCAGGACGAGGTCTCCGACTTCGAGGGTCCTGGAGCGGATGTTACGGCAGTGGTAGCGCCGTAGCGCTTGCTGATACCTCGCAGCTCGGAGCGAGGCCCGACAACGTCCCTCCTCTCCAAGCACGAGGTCCGCTCCCCGCGCGGCATCCTGACGCTCCTCATCAAATGCCAAGACCCGTGGGGATCGGTGCTTGATCTCATGGGGGAGGACGGCTTCGGCTCCGTAGACGAGGAAGAACGGGGTCTCGCCGGTGGGCTTAGTCGCGGTGGTGCGGATGGACCACAGCACTGACTGAAGCTCATCGACCCAACCCCTGCCGCAAGCCTCCAGTTTCTTCTTGAAGCTCCTTGTCTTGAGGCCTCGCAGGACTTCCGCGTTGGCGCGCTCCGCCTGGCCATTGCTCCTGGGGTGGACTACCGAGGCGTAGCATACCTGTGTTCCAAGGTTAGCGCAATAGGTCTTGAAGAGGTTACTTGTGAACTGCGAACCGTTGTCGGTGATGATGCGGTTGGGGACGCCGAACCGGCTTACGAGGCCCTTGATGAACTTGACGGCCGACCCAGCCGGGATGGTGCGCACGGGCTCCACCTCCGCCCATTTGGTGAACTTGTCGATGGCGACGTAGAGGTAGCGGTACCCGCCCGCTGCTCACGGGAAGGGCCCCAGTATGTCCAGCCCCCAGACCGCAAAGGGCCAGGAGAGCGGGATGGTCTGGAGGCCCTGCGCGGGCTGGTGAATCTGCTTGGCATGAAACTGGCAGGCCTCGCAAGACCGGACCAGCTCGATGGCGTCGTCAAGCGCCAAGGGCCAGTAGAAGCCCGATCGAAACGCCTTCCCTGCAAGGGTGCGCGAAGAGGAGTGATGCCCGTAGTCTCCTCCGTGGATGTCGGTCAGCAGCTCGCACCCTTGCTCCTTGGAGATGCACCGCAGCGCGACGTCGTTTGGGCGCCTGCAGTACAAGTCGCCGTCCTGCAAACAGTAGGCCATAGCCTGCCGTGCTATGTGCTCCACGTCCTACTCCGTTTCCGGTAGCGTGCCATGAAGTAGGTACGCCCTGATTTCCTGCATCCAGCTGTCGGCCTGAGGCTCCAGGGCCAGGAGCAGCCAGGCTCCTGAGGCCTGGCCACAGTCCGGAGCCCCCGAGGGCGGCGCTAGGGGGAGGTCCTCACTCCGTGGCGCCAGGTCTTCGTTGGGTGGCGCCGCGGAGGGTTTGAAGAGCCGCTCCTCGAAGACGCCTGGCTCCTGGGGCTCGCGGCGCGAGGCCCTCTTTGCGATGTCATCAGCTTCCTTGTTCGCGCTGCGCGGGATGTGCTGCAACTCCAAGCCCTGAAAACGTTTTTTGATCTTACGTACCTCTTCCAAATATGCCTCCATGTGCTCGTCCTTGGGTGTATACTCTTTGTTGGAGAAGTTGACGAGGAGCTGGGAGTCTCCCATGACGGTGAGGCACCGAACCCCCAAGGCCGCCGCCGCCTTGAGGCCGGCGATGAGGCCCTCGTACTCTGCGATGTTGTTGGAGACCTTCTCTCCATGCTGGAAACAGAGCTGCACAGCGTAGCTGAGCTTGTCTCCTGCCGGGGAAATGAGCACGACCCCAGCTCCCGCTCCCTTGCGCGTGAAGGCTCCGTCGAAATGCATGATCCAACCTTCGGGTGCCTCGTCGCCAGGGGTGAGGGACTGGTTCCCGTCTGGCTCCCGGTCAGGGGCGTCTGTCCACTCCGCCACGAAGTCCGCTAGGGCTGCCCCTTGGATGACCCTGGTCGTGCTGAACTCTATGTTGAAGGCCTGCAGCTCGATGTTCCATTCGGCGACTCTTCCTGTCGCGTTGGGGTTGCGCAGGATCTTCTCCAAGGGGTAGGCAGAGATGACCTTGATGGGATGTCCCTGGAAGTAGTGACGCAGTTTCCTCGAAGTGACAAGGAGCGCTAGGAGGAACTTCTGCTGCATGGGGTAGCGTGAGCGCGCATCCCGCAGCACCGTACTGACGTAGTACACCGGGTGTTCAACGAGGGTGAGGTCCCCTGCGGTGTCCTGTCCCGTGGCGGGCCCACGGGGCCTGGGCACCTCGGGGGCCGTTGGTGCGGCTGGGGCCTCATGAGGGTCGAGCGCTTCAGGGGCTGTCGGAGAGACGGGGGCCTCATGAGGGTTGAGCGCTTCAGGGGCCATCGAAGCGGCTTGGGCCTCAGGTGCCCCGGCTTGGGGAGAAGCGGGCTCCTGGGGATCCTGCGAGCCCCCTTGCTCCGTGCTTGGGGGCCTGCCGGCGCCCGTCGATGCGGCACGTGTGCCGGCTCGTTCCTCCCTGACTGCCACCAATGCAGCGCTGGCGGAGTGGGGGGTGGCAGCCAGGTATAGCAGCAGGGGCTCCCGAGGGTGAGGCGCTACCATCACCGGCGGGCTCGCGAGGTATCGCTTGAGTTCCTCGAAGGTTGCGTCCGCCTCCGGGGTCCATTCGAAAGGGCCCTTCCTTTTCATGATCTTGAAGAACGGCAAAGCCCGCTCGCCGAGCTTGGAGATGAAACGCCCCAAGGAGGTGACACATCCCGCCAATTTCTGCATTTCCTTGAGGGTCTGGGGCGCGCTCATCTTGTTTATGGCCTTGATCTTCTCCGGGTTCGCCTCGATTCCCCGGTGCGATACCAGGAAACCGAGCAGCTTGCCCGAGGGGACCCCGAAGACGCACTTTTCAGGGTTGAGCTTCAGGTTCACTTCCCTCAGGCTGGCGAATGTCTCCTCCAAGTCCTCGACCAGGGTCTTGGCCGCCCTGGACTTGACCACGATGTCATCGACGTAGGCTTCTGCATTCCTCCCGAGCTGCGTCCCCAGGGCGATGTGCATCAGCCGCTGGAAGGTTGCCCTGGCGTTCTGCAGCCCGAAGGGCATGCACGTGTAGCAGAATACCCCGCACGAGGTGAGGAAGGCCGTCTTCTCGACGTCCTCCACCGCCATTTTGATCTGGTGGTAGCCCGAGAAGGCGTCTAGGAAGCATAGGAGGTCGCACTCCGCGGTGGAGTCCACGATCTGGTCGATGCGCGGCAGCGGGAATGGGTCCTGGGGGCAGGCTTTGTTGAGGCTCGTGAAGTTGACACACATACGCTCCTTCCCGCACTTCTTCGTGATGACCACCGGGTTGGCCACCCACTCTGGGTAACGCACCTCCCGGATGACCCCTGCCTCCTTCAGCTTGCCGACCTCCTGGGCGATGAACGCCTGCTTCTCCGGAGCTTGCCTTCTTGCCTTTTGCTTTACCGGACGTGCGTTCGGGCACACCATGAGGTGGTGCTCGATCACGTCCCTTGGGACCCCCACCAGGTCGGAGGCGCTCCACGCGAACGCGTCCTTGTTCGCCCGGAGGAAGGCCACCAACGCCTCCTCTTGATCTTGAGGCAAGTCAGCGCCGATGGTGAATGTAGGGCCAGGATTTCCTTCGTCCACCGACACCTGCTTCGTCTCTGCCCGACTCTGGGAGAACAGCTGCCTCTTCTTCACCGGCGCGACGTCGGGGACACCCCCGGGGTCCTCCGCGGCCCACGCGGCGCCCCCGGCACTGGTGCGCGCCGCGGCCGCGGCTTTGTAGGAGAGCTTGAGCACGTGGGACGCGTCCTTGACATTCCCCACGACGGTGAGGATGCCACCGCTCCCGGGCATCTTGACGACGTTGTAGCCTGGGTGCGTTGCCGCCATGAACTGAGCGAGGGCGGGGTAGCCAAGTATCGCGTTGTACGGGAGGTGGATGTGGGCGACATCGAAGTCGACCTGCTCAGTGCGGAAGTTGGAGCGGGTGCCGAAGGTGACGGGGAGGCCCACCCGCCCCACGGGGACGACGGACCCCCCGACCACCCCAGAGAAGGGCCTTGAAGGTGCGAGCTGGTCACGGGGTAACTGCAGCGCGTCGAAGGCCTCCACGGAGATGACGTTGAGGTCGGCGCCACCGTCTATGTGGGTCCTGGAGACGGCCACACGGCATATGGTCGGCGTGCACAACATGGGGAGTGTTCCGGCGGCTGCCGTCGTCTTGGGGTGGTCGTCGGGGCCGAAGGTGATGTCGATCTCCGGCCATGTGCGGTGCGGCGTGGGCTCGGGCCGCGGCCGAACCGCTCCTACGTGGCGTAGGAACTGCTTGACATGGCGGCCGGAGGATGGCGCCTGCGACCCGCCGAGGATGCAGGCGACCGCGGGGCCGGCCCTGCGCGTCCAGGCGCCATCGCGCGCTGATGGCCGGCCGACGTCGGGGATCTCGCCCACCATGGAGTTGCCGAACCGGGGCTCGGCTGCCGCCGCGAGTGGGGAAGCTCCGACACGCCCCCTACCTGGCACGCCAAATGTCAGATTTCGGGCTCCGGAAAACTCTCAAGATTCAAACACAGGGGCGTGTGCGAAGATCCCCTTCAGCCTCGCCCTACCTAGCTCGCTACCTGATGGACAAAACGATGAGCTCGCGCGATGACGAGGAAGAAGATGAACACGGTGGTTTACCCAGGTTCGGGCCGCTGCGAAGCGTAATACCCTACTCCTGCTTTGGTGGATTGCCTCTCGAGGAGGTGTGGTGGATGAACTAGTACAGTGTTTTGGAGCCTCGTGAGGGCACTCCAGAGGTGTTCTTGGCCCTCTGTTGGCTTGGCGATGGATGAGTGGATCGGCCGATTTCGGATCCTCCTCTACGGTGCAGCCTAGCCTCCATATATAGTGGTGGCCCGGGTCCTCTCCCCTTATCGCAATGGCGGGAAGGGATCCCACAACGGCCAATTTTAAAGGGGGACAGGAGTACATGCCCGTCCTGCCCAAAGGCGGTCTTCGCCTGCAAAGTAGTTGTCGATGATGCAGATGTGGACTCGGCGATGACATCCGTCCTACAGGGCTCGTGGTCGTGGTCTTGTTGCACCGGAATGGAAACCTTTGGGGGAGCTTTGGGAGCCCGTGTACGTCCTTGCTCCCTTTGCACCAAAGGGGAAACTGCACCGCCTGGCGCGCTGGCGCCCGCCTGTCCTTCCTTGCGTCATCTTTGACTCCTGAGGCCGGGACCTGCATAGAGATCTCCGCCACTCCGGAGGGGGCCTGGGGAGGCCCATCCCTATCCGGTCCTGACGCTGCTCCTCCTCGCGAGCCTAAGGGCCTCACGAGGGCCTTGTCTCGAGTGGGGCTGCGTCTGGTCGTGATTGGCTGGCGAAGTGGGCCATGCCCTGGGCCGCAGGCAGGCAGGTCTGGGTACCCCCGTTCCCAGAATGCCGACAGTAGCCCACGGGCCCAAGGTGTGCTCGAGCTGGCTTCTGGGCGAAGCCTTGAGGGAGGCCCGAAGCGCCGTGGGCCCCAAACGCCTACGGGCCAGGCTTCATATGCGTCGAGCGCTGGGGCGGCGACGCCCCCGCTCCCCGAGGGCGTCAAGAAGCGCTCCAGGTCAAATTGATGCGACGCCCGAGCATAGCGCCGGCCATCATTGCCCTTCCTTGAATGCTGCCGCTGCTTCGGGCCACGTGGATGTGACCCTTCAGAGGCCGCACGCCTCCCGGGATGCGAGGGGGCGCCGATCGGCCCTTGGCTGTATATAAGCGTGCGAGGGCGAGAAAGCCCTCAACTCATCTTCGTCTTCTTTGCCTCCCCATCTCCAAGCCATTGCTCTCCCAGTCATGGCGTCGGTGAGGAAGTTCTCTGCTGCCAAGAAGGGGAAGGCCTCCGGGGAGAGTCCTGCTGCTCCGCCGCCCAGGAGGGGCCGCGGTCGTCCCCGGAAGCATGCCGCGACGCCGACAGTGGTTCCCGGTGAGCGCGGCCGTGCTTCTGTGCGCCCCGGGGTCACCATCGGCGGCCGTGGTGGGGCGTCATCCAGCCCGGGCGGCCGCAGTGGTCGAGGTGGTGGCGCCTGAAGTGGGAGGTCGGCGGTGGCCACCCGGCCGCCGCGCCCGCGGCTCCACTTGGCCGACACGGCCCGGGAGTTAGTGATGTGGGCGGAGAGGCCGGAGACCGCTTGGTTCCAACTCCCAAGCTTCTTCGCAGGGGCGCTGCCGGCCGGAGGGCCTGCCGCTTGGGTTGCTGCATGGAGAGTGACAGCAGCGGCGGCGGCTCCTCCAGTGATGACGGCAGCAGCAGCTCCTCTCTCGGGGGAACGGGGAGCGATGACGGCTCCGACGACAGCTCCGGCGTTTCCCCGGGTACCCGCGTCAAAGCGAAAGATTCTGACTGAGCACAGGCGGTGCCAAAGCTGGGGTCCCAGGGGCGGCACTGCTTGGACCCGACCCCCCTTATTTTGCGTTGTCTTTGTTGGTGAACCATGCTGGCCCCGCGGGGGCATGTAAGAAAGATCGTGGCCCTCGCGCCTTGGATTCTATGTTGTTTCTGGTTTAAGGATGCATTCGGCCTTGGTAGTTCCCTTTTCGCTCATTCCCTTCCCGGCGCTTGCCTTGATGCTCCCGCGTCGCCAGGACCCAGCCCGAGGGGCCGATTCTGCCGTAGCTGGCACGTCGGGTTGCGACACTCGGGGGCCATCCGTGGTCGGGAGGCCTGGGGCCCCGTAATATCCCCCGGGGCGTGACGCTCGCGGGGGTCTGCGTCCTTGACGCACGAGCAGGCTATGACGGTGGCCCTTGCCTCGTCAAAATGTTGCCAATTGCGGGGTGTTCCTTGAGATGCCCTTCAGGCGGCGCTAGCGGAGAGGGGCCCTTCGCAGAGCGCTTGATAACCCACAAGTATAGGGGATCGCAATAGTTTTCGAAGGTAGAGTATTCAACCCTAAATTTATAGATTCGACACAAGGGGAGCCAAAGAATATTTGAGAGTATTAGCAGCTGAGTTGTCAATTCAACCACACCTGGAGATTAAATATCTGCAACAGAGTGATCAGTAGCACAGTAGTATGATAGTTTGATAGCAGCAGTAACAGTAGTAGTAACTTAGCAAGAACAATAAGTGGAAAACTCGTAGGCACTGGATCGGTGAACTCGTTGGATGATATTCATCATATAACAGTCATAACCTAGGGCGACACAGAACTAGCTCCAGTTCATAAATATAATGTTGGTATGTATTCCGTAAATAGTCATACGTGCTTATGGAAAAGAACTCGCATGACATCTTTTGTCCTACCCTCCCGTGGCAACGGGGTCCATAAGGAAACTAAGGGATATTAAGGCCTCCTTTTAATTGAGAACCGGGGCAAAGCATTAACACACGGTGAATACATGAAATCCTCAAACTACGGTCATCACCGGAAAGTATCCTGACTATTGTCACTCCGGGGTTTGCGGATCAGAACACGTAATTGGTGCATATGACTAGCAAGATCGGATCAAGAACAAAGATATAATGTTGATAACATAAACGGTTCAGATCTGAAATCATGGCACTCGGGCCCTAGTGACAAGCATTAGGCAAAGCAAAGTCATAGCAACATCAATCTCAGAACATAGTGGATACTAGGGATCAAGCCCTAACAAAACTAACTCGATTACATGATGAATCTCATCCAACTCCTCACCGACCAGCAAACCTACGAAGGAATTACTCACTCCCGGTGGGGAGCATCATGGAATTGGCCGTGGAGAAGGGTTGATGATGACGAAGACCAAAGATTCCCCTCTCCGGAGCGCCAAACGGGCTCTAGATCTGGCCTCCTGATGAAGAACAGGAGGTGGCGGCAGCTCCGTATCGGAAAACGCGATGAAACTTTCTCCTTGATTTTTTTCTCCGAAAATAGGAATTTATAGTGCCGGAATTAGGGTCAGTGGGGCCACGAGGTGGGCACAACCCACCAGGGCGCGCCTGGGGGGGCTGGCGCGCCCTGATGTATCATGCCCAGCCAGGGGCCCCCCTCCGGTGGTTCTTGGCTCCAGTATTTTTTATTTATTCTAAAATAAATCTCCAAAAAGTTTCATCCAGTTCCGAGAACTTTTATTTCTACACAAAAACAACACCATGGTAGTTCTGTTGAAAACAGCGTCAGTCCAGGTTAGTTTCATTCAAATCATGCAAATTAGAGTCCGAAACAAGGGCAAAAGTGCGAGGAAAGGTAGATACGATAGAGACGTATCAACTCCCCCAAGCTTAACCCATTGCTTGTCCTCAAGCAATTCAGTTGACAAACTGAAAGTGATAAAGAAAAACTTTTACGAACTCTTTTGTTCTTGTTTACATATATATGCTTAAGTAGCACACAGGTTTTCAGCAAAGATTATGACTAACCATGCCAACAATAACTCTTAGAAATTATATTAACTCATATCAATAACATAAGCAACTAGCGAGCAATAATAAGATATCTCAAATGCCAACAATTTGTCAAAACAATCATGATACAATATGACAATAGTGGTATCTCGCTAGCCCTTTCTGAGACCGCAAAACATAAATGCAGAGCACCTCCAAAGTTCAAGCAGCGACTAAACATTGTAATTCATGGTAGAAGAGATCCGGTCATGCTGCACCCAACATCAACTATACACAATGCATGAGGATGACAATAGTGCTCTCAGGTCTGGCGCTTATTTGAGAAGGTGATGACTTAACATAAAAGTAAATAGATAGTCCCTTCGCAGAGGGAAGCATGGATTTGCAGAGGTGCCAGAGCTCAAAGCTTAAAACAGAGATAGATATAATTTTGGGAGGTACATGATACGTCCATTTTGCATCATGATTTCCTACCGTTATTTATTATGTTTTGTCAAATAATATGGCTTTAAGGAGTGATTCTAATGCCTTTTCTCTCATAATATGCAAGGTTTACACAAAGAGGGAGAATACCGGCAGCTGGAATTCTAGACCTGAAAAAAGCACATCAGAGATACCTATTCTGCACAACTTTAATGAAGCTGAAATTTTACGGAGATTATTTTTGGATTAAATAAAAAATACCGGAGCAGAAAATTACCGAAGGGGGCAAACCTGGCGGGCACAACCCACCAGGGCACGCCAGGCCCCCCTCGGCGCGCCCTGATGGGTTGTGGCCTCCTCGGCCCACCTCCGGTGCCCATCTTCTGGTATATAGTCACATTTGACCTAGAAAAAATAAAGGAATGACTTTCGGGATGAAGCGCCACCGCCTCGAGGCGGAACTTGGGCAGGAGCACTTTTGCCCTCCGGTGGAGCGATTCCGCCGGGGGAACTTCCCTCCCGGAGGGGGAAATCGAAGCCATCGTCATCACCAACACCCCTCTCATATTTGGGAGGCCAATATTCATCAACATATTCAACAACACCATCTCCTCTCAAACCCTAGTTCATCTCTTGTGTTCAATATTTGTACTGAAACCTCAGATTGGTACTTGTGGGTGACTAGTAGTGTTGATTACCTTGCGTAGTGGATTACTATATGGTTTATTTGGTGGAAGATTATATCTTCAGATCCATTATGCTATTCAATACCCCTCTAATCTTGAGCATGATTATTATTTGTGAGTAGTTACCTTTGTTCTTGATGTCACGGGAGAAGTCATGTTGCAAGTAATCATGTTAATTTGATATGTGTTCGATATTTTGATGATATGTATGTTGTGATTCCCTTAGTGGTGTCATGTGAACGTCGACTACATGACACTTCACCATTCATGGGAATAAGGGAATGCATTGTGGAGTAGTTATTAGATGATGGGTTGCTAGAGTGACAGAAGCTTAAACCCTAGTTTATGCGCTACTTCGTAAGGGGCTGATTTGGATCCAAACGTTTAATGCTATGGTTAGATTTTATCTTAATACTTTTCTCGTAGTTGCGGATGCTTGTGAGGGGGTTAATCATAAGTGGGAGGTTGTTCAAGTAAGAACAGAACCCAAGCACCGGTCCACCCACATATCAAATTATCAAAGTAGCAAACACAAATCAAACCAACATGATAAAAGTGATTAGATGAAATTCCCGTGTACCCTCAAGAACACTTTGCCTATTACTAGAGATTGTTCTGGCCTGTCCTTTGCCACAAAAGGATTGGGCTACCTTGCTGCACCTTACTTACCGTTACCGTTACTTGCTCGTTACCAATTATCTTGCTATCGAACTATCTGTTACCTACAATTTCAGTGCTTGCAGAAATTACCTTGCTGAAAACCGCTTGTCATTTCCTTTTGCTCCTCGTTGGGTTCGACACTCTTACTTATCGAAAGGACTACGATTGATCCCCTATACTTGTGGGTCATCAAGACTCTTTTCTGGCGCCATTTCCGAGGAGTGATCCCCTATACTTAGTAAGTGGAAATCAATAAGGAAAAACTTATACTACGTGCTGAAATTTATTGCTACTTGCTACTATGGAAAACAATCCTTTGAGGGGTTTGTTCGCGGTATCTTCACCTCGACCGGAACCACAATTAGTTGCCCCTCAACCTACTGCACCTACTGAAAATATTGGTTATGAAATTCCTTCGGGTATGGTAGAACAACTGCTTGCTAAACCTTATGCAGGAGATGGAACTGAACATCCTTATATGCACTTATTATTTGTGAACAAAATTTGTGGATTATTTAAGCTTGCAGGTTTACCCGAAGATGAAGTTAAGAAGAAGGTTTTCCCTTTATCTTTGAAGGGAAAAGCATTGACATGGTATAGGCTATGTGATGATCTTGGATCGTGGAACTGGAATCGTTTGCAATTGGAATTCCACCAAAAAATTATCCCATGCATCTTGTTCATCGTGATCGGAATTATATATATAATTTTTGGCCTCGTGATGGAGAAAGCATCGCTCTAGCTTGGGGGAGGCTTAAGTCAATGTTATATTCATGCCCCAATCATGACATTTCGAGAGAAGTTATCATTCAGAATTTTTATGCTCGGCTTTCTCATAATGATCAATCCATGCTCGATACTTCTTGTGCTCAAGAAGACTATTGAATTCAAGTGGGATCTCTTAGAAAGAATTAAACGCAACTCTGAAGATTGGGAACTCGACGAAGGTAATGAGTCAGGTATAAAGCTTGAGTTTGATTGTGTTAAATCTTTCATGAATACCGATACTTTTCACAAGTTTAGCACTAAATATGGACTTGACTCTGAGATAGTAGCCTCTTTCCGCGAAGCATTTGCTACTCACGTTGACCTCCCTAAGGAGAAGTGGTTTAAATATCATCCCCCTATTAAAGAAGAAAATAAACAACCGGTCATAGATAAAGAAGAAACCATCATTTACAATGTTGATCCAGTTGTTCCTACCGCTTATATTGAAAAACCACCTTTCCCTGTTAGGATAAAGGAACATGCTAAGGTATCAACTATGGTTCGTAAAAGTAATATAAGAGCATCTATGCCCCCTGAGCAAATTAAAGTAGAACCTAGTGTTGCTATGGTTAAAGATCTCTTTGTAGAATCTACTTCTGTGATGAAGCTGCTAGAATTGCTAAACCCGATGAAAAAGATAAACATAGACCCATAGAAGGCATGCCTGTTGTCTCAGTAAAAATAGGAGATCATTGCTATCATGGTTTATGTGATTTGGGTGCTAGTGTGAGTGCTATCGCATTTACCTTATACCAAGAAATTATGGATGAAATAGCACCTGCTGAAATAGAAGACATTGATGTTACTATTAAACTTGCTAACAGAGACACTATCACACCACTTGTGATTGTTAGAGATGTTGAAGTCTTGTGTGGGAAAGTGAAATACCCTACTGATTTTCTAGTCCTTGGTTCCCCACAAGGCGAATTTTGTCCCATTATCTTTGGTAGACCTTTCTTGAGCACCGTCAATGCTAATATAGATTGTGAAAAACAAACTTTCGGTGTCAGTTTCAGTAGTGTGTCTCATGAGTTTAATTTTTCCAAGTTTAGTAGACAACCTCGTGATAAAGCGTTATCTAGTAAGGATGAAATAATTGGTCTTGCTTCTATTGCTGTGCCTCCCTCTGATCCATTAGAACGATACTTGCTTGACCATGAAAATGATATGCACTTGCGTGAAAGAAACGAAATAGATCAAATTTTCTTTGAGCAACAACCTCTCCTGAAACACAATTTGCCTATTGAAACCCTTGGAGGTCCTCCTCCACCTAAAGGTGATCCTGTGTTTGAATTAAAGCAATTGCCTGACACTTTGAAGTATGCTTATCTGGACGAGAAAAAGATATATCCTGTTATTATTAGTGCTAACCTTTCAGAACATGAAGAAGAAAGATTATTAAAAGTTCTAAGGAAGCACCGGGCTGCTATTGGATATACTCTTGATGATCTTAAGGGCATTTGTCCCACTCTATGTCAGCACAAGATTAATATGGAGCCTGATGCTAAACCCGTTGTTGATCACCAACGGCGGTTGAATCCTAAGATGAAAGAAGTGGTAAGAACTGAAATATTAAAGCTCCTAGAAGCAGGTATAATCTATCCCATAGCTGATAGTAGATGGGTAAGTCTCGTTCATTGTGTCCCTAAGAAAGGAGGTATTACCGTTGTTCCCAATGATAAGAATGAACTCATCCCACAAAGAATTGTTACTGGCTATAGAATGGTAATTGATTTTAGAAAATTGAATAAAGCTACTAGAAAAGATCATTACCCTCTGCCTTTCATTGATCAAATGCTAGAGATATTATCTAAACACACACACTTTTGCTTCCTAGATGGATATTCTGGTTTCTCTCAAATACCTGTGTCACAATCCGATCAAGAGAAAACCACCTTTGCTTGCCCTTTTGGAACCTATGCTTATAGACGTATGCCTTTTGGTTTATGCAATGCACCTGCTACCTTTCAAAGATGTATGACTACTATATTCTCTGATTTTTGTGAAAAGATTGTGGAGGTTTTCATGGATGATTTTTCCGTTTACAGAACTTCTTTCGATGATTGCTTAAGCAACCTTTATCGAGTTTTGCAGAGATGTGAACAAACTAATCTCGTCTTGAATTGGGAGAAATGCCACTTTATGGTTAATGAAGGAATTGTCTTGGGGCATAAAATATCTGAACGAGGTCTTGAGGTGGATAAAGCTAAAGTTGATGCAATCAAGAAAATGCCATGTCCTAAAGATATTAAAGGTATTCGAATTTTCCTTGGTCATGCTGGTTTTTATAGGAGGTTCATTAAGGACTTCTCTAAAATTTCTAGGCCTCTTACTAATCTTTTGCAAAAGGATATTCCTTCTGTTTTTGATCATGATTGTGTGGATGCCTTTGAAACTCTCAAGAAAGCCTTAACCTCCGCACCTATCGTTCAACCACCTGATTGGAATTTGCCTTTTGAAATTATATGTGATGCTAGTGATTATGCTGTTGGTGCTGTTCTAGGACAAAGAGTTGATAAGAAATTGAATGTTATCCATTATGCTAGTAAAACTCTAGACAGTGCCCAACGAAATTATGCTACTACTGAAAAGGAATTCTTAGCAGTTGTGTTTGCCTGTGATAAATTTAGATCCTATATTGTTGATTCCAAAGTTATTGTTCACACCGATCATGCTGCTATAAAATACCTTATGGAAAAGAAAGATGCTAAACCTAGACTCATTAGGTGGGTTCTCTTGCTTCAAGAATTTGAATTACACATCGTAGATAGGAAGGGAGCTGAGAACCCCGTAGCTGATAACTTGTCTAGGTTAGAAAATATTCCTGATGACCCACTACCTATTGATGATAGTTTCCCTAACGAACAGTTAGCTGCAATAAATGTTTCTCAAAACACTCCTTGGTATGCTGATTATGCTAATTACATTGTCGCTAAATATATACCACCTAGCTTCACATACCAACAAAAGAGAAAAAAATTCTATGACTTGAGACATTACTTTTGGGATGACCCACATCTTTATAAAGGAGTAGATGGTATTATTAGACGTTGTGTACCTGAGCATGAACAGGAACAAATCCTACGGGAATGTCATTCTGAAGCTTATGAAGGACATCATGCGGGAGATAGAACTGCTCACAAGGTATTGCAATCTGGTTTTTATTGGCCTACTCTCTTCAAGGATGCCCGTAAGTTTGTCTTGTCTTGTGATGAATGTCAAAGAATTGGTAATATCGGTAAGCGTCAGGAAATTCCTATGAATTATTCACTTGTTGTTGAACCATTTGACGTTTGGGGTTTTGATTATATGGGGCCTTTTCCTTCCTCTAACGGGTACACTCATATTTTGGTTGCTGTTGATTATGCCACTAAATGGGTAGAAGCTATTCCAACTAGTAGTGCTGATCACCACACCTCCATTAAAATGCTTAAAGAGGTTATCTTCCTGAGGTTTGGAGTCCCTAGATATTTAATGACCGATGGTGGTTCACACTTTATTCATGGTGCTTTTCGTAAGATGCTTGCTAAATATGATGTTAACCATAGAATTGCATCACCCTATCATCCTCAATCTAGTGGTCAAGTTGAACTTAGCAATAGAGAAATAAAGTTGATATTACAAAAAACTGTTAATAGGTCTCATAAGAATTGGTCTAAGAAATTAGATGATGCACTTTGGGCCTATAGAACAGCTTATAAAAATCCTATGGGTATGTCTCCATACAAAATGGTGAATGGAAAGCTTGTCATTTGCCTCTAGAATTAGAACACAAAGTGATGAGGATGCCTACCCTGGGTAGGGTCATAGACCTGACATCTGGGGCCCACCAATGGCCCTTCAATGTCTTTAAAGCCCCTAGGCAGAGATTCATTCGGATGAATATAGTCGTTCACTCGGATGACTCATTTCACTCGGACTACACGACGACATTCAGACAGACGGAAGCTCAGGCGACCAGGTAGACATAGCGTCAGTGGAATTCGATTAGTCACACATTATGAGTTAATCCGCCGTTATCAGTAACGGTGGATTAATCAGCCGTTCCTGTAACGTAGACTTCATTGACATTTATTACCTAATCATGGCGCTCGGCCGGTGGTGGCGCACTCTATATAAGCCACCCCCGGGCGCCGTGGCAATGGTTCCGACCCTCTGTAATCTTCTACCACATAAGAAAACACCAAGGCCTCCGGGCATCGAGACGTAGGGCTGTTATCACTTCCGAGTGAGGCTCGAACTCGTACAAACCGAGTGCACACTTGAGCCGCAGCTAGACTTCGTCCCTTCTTTCGTACCCCCTGGTATTTTTGTCAGGTTCATTCCCACGACAGTTGGCGCCCACCGTGGGGCAGCGCGTCTAGCGAATTCTGGCGCACATGGAATTTCCATTTTCTCATTCATCATGAACACCTTCGGCGGCGAGATCCTCTTCGGGTCCCTCAGCTTCGCCGTCGACGATTCGGCGCGGCTGCAGGAGGCACCGTTGGACGCCGAGGCACTGCCCGCCCGTGGTGCAGTGCACTTTAGCGCGACGACGTTCGGAGTTCTCCTCCAGCAACCGTCTACACCCTATCGACCGACTTCTCTGACTAGTCTTGCGGCTTGTCGCCGGCGCTTCGGGCGCTCACGACTGCAGCGCTGGATCAAGCACGCTGTGGCGGCCCAAGCCGCGGGACGGCAGGTGGCTGCACTTGAAGCCGACGAGTCAGTCCACTGCCTCTTCCCGTCTTCGGATGACGATTCCTCCGATGTTGCCGAGCTCGAGAGCAGCGGCGACGTGGCGGAGGTCTTGATGGCCGGCCTGGTCCGTGACACAGCTCCTCCGGGGCATTTGGCGGGAGACACCCACGATCGAGACGGCGACCGCCGCAACGCCAGCACCGACAGCTACGTTCCCCGACCTCTCACCCGGGAGCAACGGGAGGAAATCAGGCGTAGGAACGACCAGGTCCTTCAGACGCCCATAGCGGGGAACACCCTTGAAGAGGTAGCCCTGGAGGCTGCTCGCCAAGCCACCCTGGCTGAACGCGAGCGTCTCGAGCGACTACAACATTCACTCGACGAGCGCGCGGCAAGAGAACTTCCCAGTTCCAGCCGTAGCCGCCGCCAGTTGTTCACAAAGGATCGTCCGTACACCATCCCGGTGATGCGCACACCTTTGTTGAATCTGGCCGCGGCCACTCGGATCGCAGATTCGATCCAGCCGTCTGATTCGGCGGCAGGCGAGGGCATTCGGCAAATCCAGGCTTTGCTGAAGACCGCCCTACAGCAGAACTCAGAGGTATCACAATCTCATCAGCGCGTTCACAATGAATCTACTCGGGCAGATACTGTGCAGTCAGCTCACAGTCCGCTCGCGCCGAGGAAAGACCCGCGAACTCCTCCTCATCCGAGAGGCCCATACGGAGGACGTGGACGCGATGACCCTGATTTCAGTCGGACCCCCCCTCCGAGGGACGGTCTGCGTGGCCAACGTCCATATGACGGAGGCTACCCACTCGGGAGAAACCGCGAGCGGAGCCCTGTTCGGCACAGAGGCTACGATGCCCGATCTGACATCACTCAGCGAGTGGTCGATCGGAACAGATATGATAGAGACCGAGCGAGCGGCTAGGGAGTTACCAGTCTCGGGTGTTTTAGCAGATACATCCGAGAGGCGGAAATACCCCCCAATTACCAACTGGCAACCGGAATTGGAAAGTTCAATGGCGAATCCAAGCCAGAGACTTGGCTCGAAGATTATCGAGTCGCTGTCCAGATCGGCGGCGGCGATGATTTTGTTGCCATGAAACACCTTCTGCTCATGTTGGAAGGGTCCGCACGGGCGTGGCTAAATCAATTGCCCCCCAACTGCATTTACTGTTGGGAAGATTTGGCACGAGTGTTCGTCAAAACATTCGAAGGCACCTACAAGTGCCCGGGTGGATTGACAGAGCTACATCACTGCGTTCAGAAGAACAATGAGACTCTCCGAGAGTACATTCAACGCTGGACCATGTTGCACAACACCGTGGAAAATGTCACCGAACATCAGGCCGTGTGCGCCTTCAAGGCAGGCACTCGGTATCGGGAGTTGGTCTTGAAGTTCGGTCTGTCTGGGGATCTGTCCCTCAGTCGGGCCATGGAGATCGCGAACAAGTACGCCAATGGAGAGGAAGAAGACCGCCTCCGTAGCGGCAAAGCGAGAGCCGGCAACGCCCCTCAATCGGGAGGCAATGTCGGGAAGAATCAGAAGCGGAAGGCTGACGCCTCCGGCAAGGCGGAGGTCGCAGCTGTTCAAGGGCAAGGACAAGGCAAGCCGAAGCCCAAGAAAAAGAAGAAAGAGTGGACTCCTAAGAAGAAGTCCGAATACAAATCTGACATCCTCGACCAACCGTGCCAAATTCACACCAAGACGGATGAAGAAGGCAACGTTGTGCTCCCGAAGCACACCACTCGGGAATGTCGCCTGCTCAAGCCGGAGATGGGTGATGAACCCTCGAGTGAAAGGGTCGATGTCGAAGATGAGGAAGATACTTCCGAGTATCCGAAAGTCGATAAAGTCCTCAATGTGATCTTCGCCGACATTGAAAGAGGCAGCTGAAAGTTATCAATCGGGAGGTCAATATGGCAGTTCCGACTGCTCCCAAGTACCTCAACTGGACGAAGACGCCTATCAGCTTCGACAAGTCCGACCATCTGCCTCACATTGCCACCCCTGGGAGGCAAGCGTTGGTCATTGACTCGGCAGTCGGTGGCGTCCGACTGCGCAAGGTCCTAATGGACGGAGGCAGCGGGCTTAATATCATATATGTTGACACGCTCAAGGCTATGGGCATCCCAATGTCTCGATTGAGCAAGAGCAACATGCATTTCCACGGGATCGTCCCTGGGAAGAAGGCAGAGTCACTCGGCCAGATTGCTCTGGATGTAGTATTCGAAGGCGAGAAGAATTTCCGAAAGGAAACGTTAACCTTTGAGGTGGTTTATTTCCGCAGTGCTTATCATGCCATCCTGGGTAGGCCAGCCTACGCATGTTTCATGGCCAGACCATGTTACGTGTATCTCAAGCTCAAGATGCCAGGACCTATGGGCGTGATTACAGTGACTGGTGACCAGAAGGTCGCCGAAGAGTGCCTCCAGCTGGGCACAAAGATCGCCAACGAACAAGTGCTTGCAGTCGAGCTTGAAGGATACAAGAAGGAAGTAGATACGGCTGATCTGCTCAGATCAAAGAGGCCGGCTTGAGAATCAGCCTTCCAGTCAGCTGGCGAGACCAAGCAAGTCCATGTTCATCCAAGTGACCCAAGTGCTGCTCCGACGAACATCTCCACTTCACTCGGAGATAAATGGGAAGCCGAGCTCATCCAGTTCCTCCGTGAGAACTGGGACATCTTCGCATGGAAGCCGTCTGACATGCCTGGTGTTCCCAGGGGGCTGGCTAAGCACCGACTCTGAACCGATTCCAAGGCCAAGCCAGTCAAAGAGTGCTTGCGCCGATCCTCCGTTGACAAGCGCAAGGCGATTGGTCAAGAGATAGCTCGGCTCCTCGTCGCCGAGTTCATTCGCGAGATTTACCACTCCGAGTGGCTCGCGAATGTCGTCTTGGTAGCGAAGAAAGACAAGTCACTCCGAATGTGTATTGACTTTAAACACCTCAATCGGGCATGCCCGAAGGATCATTTCCCTTTACCGCGGATAGATCAGATAGTAGACTCTACTGCCGGATGTGAACGTTTGTCGTTCCTGGATGCGTACTCCGGGTACCACCAGATCCGAATGTACGGTCCGGATGAAATATAAACAGCCTTCATCACCCCATTCGGGTGCTTTTGCTACGTCACGATGCCATTCGGCCTGAAGAATGCTGGGGCTACTTTCCAGCGCATGATCCAAAAATGCTTGCAAAAGCAGATCAGTCGGAACGTGGAGGCTTACATGGACGATATCGTAGTCAAGTCTAGGAAAGGTTCCGACCTCCTGACTGACCTTGCCGAGACCTTCGCGAACCTACGGCGCTTCGGGATAAAGCTGAATCCAGCTAAGTGCACGTTCAGAGTGCCTGCCGGAAAGTTACTCGGATTTCTCGTTTCCGAACGAGGGATTGATGCTAACCCAGGCAAAATCGGCGCTATAGTCCGAATGAAGCAACCAAAGCGCTTACATGACGTGCAAAGGCTGACAAGATGCCTTGCGGCTCTAAGCCGGTTCATCTCAAGACTCGGAGAGAAGGCACTCCCTCTCTACCGACTGATGAAGAAATCCGACAAGTTCGAGTGGACCAATGAAGCGCAAGCCGCATTCGAAGAACTCAAGGCATTGCTCTCCACCCAGCCGGTGTTAGCTGCTCCGAGCAGCCAGGAACCTTTACTCCTGTACATCGCGGCAACTAGCCACGTGGTGAGCACAGTCCTTGCAGTAGAACGCGAAGAGCCAGGAAAGGCATTCAAGGTTCAGAGACCCATATATTACATCTCAGAAGTATTAACCCCTTCCAAGCAAAGGTACCCGCACTACCAAAAGCTGGTCTATGGCATTTATCTGACTGCTAAGAAGGTGGTTCATTACTTCCAAGATCATTCGGTCACGGTCATTAGCAACGCTCCCCTGTCGGAGATCTTACACAACAGAGACGCTGCTGGCCGAGTGGCCAAGTGGGCAATTGAACTTCTTCCGCTGGAGATCAAGTTTGAAGCCAAGAAAGCAATCAAGTCCCAGGCACTGGTTGATTTTATGGCCGAGTGGATCGAGCAAGAGCAGCCAATTCCGAGTGTTCCCGAACACTGGACCATGTTCTTCGATGGATCCAAGATGCTCAATGGCTCAGGAGCTGGTGTGGTTCTTGTCTCTCCCAAGCGAGACCGGCTTAACTATGTCCTCCAAATCCATTTCGATTCATCAAACAACGAAGACGAGTACGAAGCCCTCCGGTACGGGCTCCGCATGGCCATATCACTCGGCATTCGTCGTCTGATGGTCTACGGCGATTCGGACCTCGTTATCAACCAAGTGAAGAAAGAGTGGGACATTTGGAGCCCAGCAATGACCGGTTACTGCAACGCGGTCAGAAAGCTGGAGAAGAATTTTGAAGGTCTAGAACTGCATCACATTCCTCGCGCAAAGAATCAGGCAGCAGACGACCTGGCAAAGATTGGGTCCACTCGGCGAGCGGTCCCGAAAGACATATTCCTTGATCATCTTCGTGCCCCAACAATTGCAGAAGATCCTTTCACAGAGGAGCCCCCGCAAGCAGTCGGTCCGTCTGATCCGACTAAGGTTGAAGTTCCAGCTATAGTGGATCTGGTCCACGAGATGCTGGTAATCACTCCCGAGTGGACTCAACCCTATTTGGCATACTTGCTCAGGCAAGAACTCCCCGAAGATGAAGAAGAAGCCCGTCGGATTGTCCGTCGAGCCAAGTCATTCGAAGTTATGGGAGACCAGTTATACAAGAAAAAGCACCACGGGAGTCACCCAAAAATGCATTTCCCCAGAGGAAGGGCTGCAAATCTTACATGAAATCCACTCGGGAACTTGCGGCCACCATGCATCCTCTCGGACTTTGGTCGCTAAGGCTTTCCGAGCGGGTTTTTATTGGCCCCAAGCCAATGAAGCAGCAAGGGGCCTGGTGGACCTATGCGTAGGGTGTCAATTCTACAAGAATATGTCCCACAAGCCTGCGTCCGCGCTTAAGACGATCTCGATCACCTGACCGTTCGTGGTTTGGGGCCTCGATATGGTCGGTTCCCTGCGGACTGAGTCTAGTGGATTCACACACCTGCTCGTGGCAGTTGACAAGTTCACCAAATGGGTCGAAGCGAAGCCCATCAAGAGCTTGAATGCAGGCACTGCCGTCAGTTTCATTCAACAGATCATCTTCAGATTCGGTGTGCCGCATGATATTATCAAGGATAATGGGAAGAACTTCGACTCGGAAGAGTTCCGTGAATTCTGTTTCTCTCAAGGCACTCGGGTTAATTACGCCTCAGTGGCTCACCCGCAGTCGAATGGACAGGCAGAACACGCAAATGGAATGATTCTGCAAGGTCTGAAGCCCCGATTGATGAGAGACCTGAAGTATGCTGCTGGAGCCTGGGTTGAAGAATTGCCTTCTGTCTTATGGGGCATTCGGACAAGCCCAAACCGCTCTACGAAACGCACGCCTTTCTTCATGGTGTATGGATCAGAGGCTGTGATGTCGAGTGATCTTCAGCACAATTCCCCCCGAGTGGAACTCTATGATGAAGCTGAAGCTGAAGCCGCACGGCAAGATGGCCTTGACCTTTTATAGGAAGAGAGAGAGCTGGCCCTCATCAGATCGACGCTCTATCAGCAAGATCTGTGGCGTTACCATGAAAGACACGTCCAGGGCCGAGCTTTTCAGGAAGGAGACCTTGTGCTCCGACTGGATCAGCAAAAACCCCACAAGCTAGCGCCTTCGTGGCAGGGGCCGTTTGCAATCTCCAAAGTCTTGCACAATGGAGCCTACCGGCTCTACAATATCGAAGATGGAGTAGAAGAGCCCCGGACTTGGAACGCGGACCTGCTTCGCAAGTTCTACACCTAGAACATAACTACTTTAGTTTGTCATTCCAGTAATGAATCCGAGTGATCTCGATGAATAAAGTTTAGTTCCTTTATATTTTGTCGAAATTTAACTCTTGTCACTCTGGTGAATCAATGTCCTGTGTCACCCCAGTGGGTGTAAAACACTTAGCTGCGATTCCGCATCGCCTAAGTTAACAACGACTCCGAGTGCGGGCCACGCCCACACTCGGGGGCTTAGTTGCGACCCCGTGTCGCCTAAGTCACAAACTGTCTTGAGTGGGGCATCCTCCACACTCAGACTCTAAGATGGACAGGACCATCATTACTAAGATGGACATGACCATCATTGTTCTCACGAACGACTCCGAGTGCGGGCCACACCCACACTCGGGGGCTTAGCTGCGATCCCGCGTCGTCTAAGTCAGAAACTGTCTCGAGTGGGACATCCTCCACACTCGGACTCTAAGATGGACAGGACCATCATTGTTCTCACGAACGACTCCTTGTGCGGGCCACACCCACACTCGGGGGCTTAGCTGCGACCCCGCGTCGCCTAAGTCACAAATTGTCTTGAGTGGGACATCCTCCACACTCGGACTCTAAGATGGACAGGACCATCATTGTTCTCACGAATGACTCCGAGTGCGGGCCACACCCACACTCGGGGGCTTAGCTGCGATCCCGCGTCGCCTAAGTCACAAACTGTCTCGAGTGGGACATCCTCCACACTCGGATTCTAAGATGGACAGGACCATCATTGTTCTCACGAACGACTCCGAGTGCGGGCCACACCCACACTCGGGGGCTTAGCTGTGATCCCGCGTCGCCTAAGTCACAAACTATCTCGAGTGGGACATCCTCCACACTCGGATTCTAAGATGGATAGGACCATCATTGTTCTCACGAACGACTCCGAGTGCGGGCCACACCCACACTCGGGGGCTTAGCTGCGATCCCGCGTCGCCTAAGTCACAAACTGTCTCGAGTGGGACATCCTCCACACTCGGACTCTAAGATGGACAGGACCATCATTACTAAGATGGACAGGATCATCATTGTTCTCACGAACGACTCCGAGTGCGGGCCACACCCACGCTCGGGGGCTTAGCTGCGACCCCACATCGCCTAAGTCACAAACTGTCTCGAGTGGGACATCCTCCACACTCGGACTCTAAGATGGACAGGACCATCATTGTTCTCTCGAACAATTCCGAGTGTGGGTCTCGCCCACACTCGGGGACTTAGCTGTGACACCTCATCGCTTAAGTTTAAATCATTTGGAAATCAAAGATCAAATAAAGCCAAGACAAATAAGAACCGCGTCATTCAAAACGAAAGTACGGATAAAGGTTCAGACGACAGGAGCCTCAGGCTCATTTAAAGTTTACGGTTACAACTACCACTTGGCATTCCGAGGCAAAAGCTTAAAGTGTTTTTAGGCCCGACACTCACTCGGGCTGAGGCACTGCTTCAACGAAGGTGTCCAGGTCGATGTTGTCTGCAATCCGAGTGGCAGCTTCCATGAACATCTCCATGAAGTCTTCAACCTTGACATGCTTCTTGTTGGCAACCTCCAAAGACTTCAGCTTGTTCTCATCCACTCCCTTACAGTGGACGCGGACGAGTGAGAGGGCAATGTCGGCTCCGGCCCGGGCTGCAGATTTTTTCCAAGCTTTCACTCGGCTTGACACGTCCCTCACTCGGGTAAGAGCTGACTCTGGGTCCTTCGAGGGCTCTTCTTCAGGGAAGATGTCATGATCAATTTCCGAGACGGCAGTGCTGAGCCTCTTCATGTACGAAGTCACTTGGTCGACACGTTCCTCCAAGCGAAGAATGGCCAGAGCGGCACAATCCTTGAACAGCTCCCGGGACGGGTCCAACTCCTTCTCGATCTTGTCAGTCTCCTCAGCGACGTCGTCACAGAAATCTGGGTTTACAACAGATGAAGAAAAGAGTTAGAATTGATCAGAATACATTCGGCCAGATTACGATCACTCGGGATCTTTACCTTTGAGCTTTTCGCTCACGGAGTCGCCATACTCCTCGACAAACTGCTCCAGTTCATTCTTCTTCGCGGCGATATGCTTGAGTTTGTTCTCCCACTCGGAGTATGTCTTCTTCAGAGCAGCGAGTTCCTCCTTGGACTTCGTCGCGTCAGCTTCCAGAGCCTTCTTCTCCTCCTCCAGCTTCCTGACTGTCTTCAGCTTCGCTTCGGCCTCCTTGGCCTTTCGGCTGGCTTCCTTCTGAGCAGCCGCCAATTCCGTGTCCTTCTTCTCGAGGGCCGTCTTCACGGTTTCTAAAGAAATAGAATTCTTCAGCCTCTCGACAAGTTTACGATTTTCGCCACGAAGATCTGACGAAATAGGCTCAGTCGGACAGGGAGGAACGGCAGTTATCGCGACAGTCAGACAAGATGAGCATACCTTCAATTGCCTTCTTCTCCTCTTCTAGTCGGACGTTCTTGGCCCTCTCGGCCTCAAGGCTAATGCGTAGGTCCTGCACCTCCTTCTCTAGAGTTTTGTAGTGGTTTCCGAGCTCACAAACAGACTACAAACAAGATTTAAAGCAAAAGATATTGGTCAAAATTTTGACTCGGATTCTAAGACTCCCGCCGACTGCTTCAGTCGACGGTAGCCTCGGGGACTACACCCAGTGGGTGCGCTTAGCGCGCCCCCACTGGAAAATCAAAAACAAAGTTTTTTGGTCCAGACTTAACAGATGGATTGAACATTATATTCATTCGGACTCTAAGACTCCCGCCGACTGCTCCAGTCCACGGCAGTCTCGGGGACTACACCCAGTGGGTACGCTCAGCACGCCCCCACTGGAACTCAAACACACCCAGTGGGTGTACTTGGATACAAATCCTCACAAAACAGAAATAAAAGTTCCGACTGAGAAAGGCACTTACAAGAGTACTTACTCGGACATTCTTCTTCAACGCCTCGCTTGCGTCGTACGCCGTCTTCAATCGCTCGCTCATCACCTCCAGCTGGATTAACGCCTCTTTGCTTGCTCCCACTTGGTCCTCCGGGACATAATGTAGCGCAAAGATGTTAGTCGCAGGAGGAGTTTGCAAAGGAGATGATGTGCCAGTTCCGAGTGCTGCCTCGGCTCCCGAGCTGGCCTCTCGCGTTGACACCAAGGTTTCGGCAAGCGATGACTCCTGCATTACAACGTCCGCGTTGGCCGAAGGGTTCGGCAGATCAACCTTGTCATCTGCAATAATGTCGATCACTTCATGTGGAGCTGCAAGCGTTCAAGGCATTCGAAGATGAGTATAGAGACAACACTCGGAAATGTCCAGAGTTACCGAGTGAGGCCGGAACTTACCTTTTGAAGACGCAACATCGGCATCAGCCCGCTCTTTTTCCAGAGTTTGAGGATCGGGTGATGCAGTCGAAGTATCAGCACTGCAAAGGAAACACTCGGATCATTTCATCACTCGGACAAGTATAGACAACAACTGTTAGAATGGAAACACTTACGCTGAGGCCACAGGGATGGCCATCTTAATCTTCGGGATGAAGACCGCCTTCCGAGGTTTGGTTGTAGCGACTTTGGGCTGCTTCGCCGTCTTCTCAGGTGAAGAGACAAGCTCTCCACGCCCGCACTTCGAACTGCGGGTTGGAAGGGCAGACCCAGTCGGTTTGGAGGCTTTCGGTCCTTCGGAGCCACCACCACGGACTCCCGAGTCATGGCGCGCTTCGGAACGGGCTTCAGGCACTCGGTCTTCCGAGCGCGACAACTCCACCTCGTCGCCATCTTCCGAGCCTTCCTCTTCATCTTCCTCATCATCCTCGTCATCATCAGGCTCTTCATACTCTCCTGCTTCGGCCGAATCATCTGGATGGTCGGTGTCGCTCACAACGTCGACCGGGCCCCTGTCCACGAGTGGCACCTGGCTGCTCATTTGTGTGAAGGTCTGCCGAATGAAGAACATGATCAGGCAGATCAATTACAAATATCACTCGGATGATAAACCTTTGGAATTTACCTCATTCGTCGGGTTCTCTGATGAGAGTGGACCCACCTGCCTGCCCCCCTGGGGTTATCGCACGCTGGGGTGATCGCCTTGATCTTGGCCTCCACCTCATCCTCCTTGAGCTCCTCCGGGTGAGTTCGAGTAGGATCACTCGGTCCGGAGTATTCCCACATGGGGTGAGCCCTGGCTTGCAGTGGTTGGATCCTCCTCTGGAGGAAGACCTCTAGCAGGTCGAGGCCATTGACGCCCTTCTGGACCAGAGCTACCAGTGCTATCACTAAGATGTCCACTTCGGTCTTCTCCTCTTTGGTCACTGTCAACCGGGGAACTGGCCGAATGCGCTCGGAAGTGTACGGTGGGAGTCCCGACTGACCCTCGCCGACTGGAATGACGTGGCAATAGAACCAGTTCTTCTGCCACCCCTTTACCGAATCGGGAAACGTCATCTACGAGAAACAAACTTTGCCCCGCAGTTGGATTCCAAGACCCCCGCACAGCTGGGCCACATTCGTCTTGTCTTTTGACCAAGTGGGTTTTTCACGGTCATCACTCGGCAAGTGAAGAGGTGTTTAAACAAACCCCAATGAGGATGACAACCCAAGAAGTTTTCACACAAAGAGATGAAAGCGGCTAAGTAAACTACAGCATTGGGGGGAAGATGATGGAGTTGAGCGCCAAAGAAACTCAGGAATCTTTGGAAGAAGGGATGGGGCGGCAAAGAGAAACCTCGCTCGAGGTGAGTCACCAAGAGCACGTGTTCGTCCCCCATCGGCGAAGGCTCCTCCTCGCCCGCTCCCGGCAACCGCCAGCTCCCCTCGGGTACGAACCCTTGGCCCTCCAGCTGAGCATCCGGGCCTTGGTCACCCGCGATGGCAGCCACTCACCCTGCGTCCATCCAGCCGGCGCTCCGGCGCTGGAGGAGGAGGCGCGTGAGCTCCTCTTCGCCCGCTCGGCCTTCGCGGTCGCAGACGCTGCGCGCATCGTCGCCGGCAAGCTCGGAACAGCCTTTGGCTATGGAGAGGTGGAAGAGGCGCGGGTGGGCGTCGGAGAAGACGAGGGAGAAGGGGGAAAGTGAGATCTGTTCTCGCCCCCAACAGTACTCCCAGCTTATATATCGAGAATCCAGCGCGATCTCTGGCCGTCAATCCGCAAATGGAGCGAGATCCGCGGATCTACTGTCCAGGACCTCGTTGACACATGGCGAAATTTCCGGCACGGTTATCGAGGCGTCGTGCCCACTACCCCAAATTATTGGGACGTGACCGTTCCACCGCGCGCCCACGCACAGTTTTGACGATTTCGAACGCGCGGAAACTTCTCCGAGTTCAAATGAGGCGAACTTCGCGCTGCAAAGGCTTTGGCGACTCCTTACTACGAACCGAGTGAATGGCTCACGCCAGCTGAACACTCGGATTAAGCGGCAAAATAGTTTGATCAAAGACGTCAATCCTGAATCCATCTTGGTTTGAAGCCGAGTGAGGAACGACATGATCGTTTCTCGAACTCCTCTGAGAGATCACCGACGCTTCCGAGTGTCAGTCACTCGACTAATAAAACCTCATGGATTCGGGGGCTACTGATGAGGATGCCTACCCTGGGTAGGGTCATAAACCTGACATCTGAGGCCCACCAATGGCCCTTCAATGTCTTTAAAGCCCCTGGGCAGAGACTCATTCGGATGAATATAATCGTTCACTCGGATGACTCATTTCACTCGGACTACACGACGACATTCGGACAGACGGAAGCTCAGGCGACCAGGTAGACATAGCGTGAGTGGAATTCGATTAGTCA
Organism: Elymus sibiricus; assembly: GCA_039707655.1. Lineage (NCBI taxonomy): Eukaryota > Viridiplantae > Streptophyta > Magnoliopsida > Poales > Poaceae > Elymus > Elymus sibiricus. Next base: position 351,194,075 of record CM077667.1, on the reverse strand, counting down.
CACATTATGAGTTAATCCGCCGTTATCAGTAACGGTGGATTAATCAGCCGTTCCTGTAACGTAGACTTCATTGACATTTATTACCAAATCATGGCGCTCGGCCGGTGGTGGCGCAATCTATATAAGCCACCCTTGGGCGCCGTGGCAAGGGTTCCGACCCTCTGTAATCTTCTACCACATAAGCAAACACCAAGGCCTCCGGGCATCGAGATGTAGGGATGTTATGACTTCCGAGTGAGGCCTGAACTCGTACAAACCGAGTGCACACTTGAGCTGCAGCTAGACTTCGCCCCTTCTTTCGTACCCCCTGGTATTATTGTCAGGTTCATTCCCACAACACAAAGCATTTTAGGCAATTAAAGAACTTAACTATGATTTCAAACTTGCCGGTGAGAAGAGGTTATTTTATATTAGCTCACTAGATGAATGGAGAACTCAAGCCTATGAAAATTCGAAACTATTCAAATAAAAAGTAAAAAGATGGCATGACAAAAGAATCCAAAAGCGGGAATTCAAAATAGGAGACTATGTTATTTTGTTCAACTCTCGTTTAAGATTTTTTGCAGGTAAGCTTCTCTCCAAATGGGAAGGACCATATATTATCGAAGAGGTTTATCGTTCTGGAGCTATCAAGATTAATAACGACGAAGGTACTAACCCGAAGGTGGTTATTGGACAAAGAATTAAGCATTATATCTCAGGTACGCCTATTAACGTTGAAAGCAATGTTATCCAAACCATGACACCAGAGGAACACATAAAAGAAACCTTCCAGAACACTCCAGGATTCTGAAAAATAGAAGGTACATGATACGGTAAGTAAACGGACTCCGAAAAATCCGCAAAAATATTTTTTGTTAGTTTTGGAATATTAGAAAATTTTGGAAATAAAGAAATAAACCGAAAGGTGATCGAGGTGAGCATGATACACCAGGGCACGCCAGGCACCCCTGGACGCGCCCTGGTGGGTTGTGCCCACCTCGGACACCTTCCCGACTCCGTTTTCCTTCCATGTGCTTGTTTCCCAAGAATAAAAATTCTCTATATATACCTCTGATTGTTTTGATGACCGCATCGCAGAAAAATCCTCTGTTCTTGTTTCTTGCTGTTTTCTCATCAGATCTAGATCTCCATGGCTCCACCAAGATCCTCCAAGGACAAGTTCTTCGAGAAGGTCATCAACCCGTACTTGCCAGAGGTGATGAAGCACCCTCAAGCCATTGAGATGTGTGAGGGGGTGCTCCACATCCGCGATGTTCAGGGACCCAAGAAGACCGAAAGCGTGGAGGCTAGGCTCGAGGCGGTGGAATAGGAAATCTTAAAGTGCCAGAAGATGGTGGAGCGTGGACTTAGTGCCAATCACTCCATGATCAGGGAATTCACCCGTGATCAGATGGTGGACGGCCGGTCTATGAAGGACATCATCTCCACCCTCAACGACCAAATTAATTTTCTGCAGAGCCAAGTTTATGATCTTCAAAACCAAGTCTTCAAATATGAAGCAAGATTTAAAGGTATGAGTTTAGTTGCCAGTTGCTGGACTCAGGGGACTCTTGCGTCAACTTTTGATGGGGAGCCCTTGCCCTGGAAGCTGGAGGACAAGCCTACTACATCATCACCACCACCTTCTTCATCACCACCACCAAAGGACACTTGAGCACACGGGTATGGGCACTCCCCTTGGCTTGAACCAAGCTTGGGGGAGGTGCCCCGGTATCGTATCACCACCACTTTTATTCACCTTTACCTATTTTAGTTCGATCTTTAGTTTCCCTTTGCTTTAGTTGAATAAAAGTTTAGCATGATCTATTTTCGTGTGTTAGTTTCGTGGCCTATCTATCTATTTAATCGAGTGAGAGTTATATAATAAAATTTAGTTTGAGTTTTTGCCTCTCTACTTTCTTGGTGCAATCCAAATAAAGGAAAAAGAAATAAACGAAAAGAATCATATGCTAATCTTATGGTGAGTAATGACATCACATAAGGAAAAGTATAAGTAGTAAAATTTGTTGGAGATTGACAAACATAGCATTGGTCAATGATGCAATTCATGAAAGAGTTAATAAAGGAAGAGAAGATTCACATGCAAATACACTAACTTGGACATCCTTTATGATTGTGAGCCCCCATCAAATATTATATGTCAAAATTGTTGACGTTGGACGAGGAAGACAACGTAATGATTTATGTTTGTTCATATCCACATAGAAGTTATATTGTCATAGATCCTTCAACATGTGGTGCTTGCTCAATATCTTTGCTAGCCAAAAATTCCGCACTAAGTAGAGATACTACTTATGCATCCAAAAACCTAAACCCAAATTCATTCTTTGAGTGTCCACCATACCTACCTATGGATCGAGAAAGATCCTTCAAGTAAATTGTCATCGGTGCAATAAGGCAATAAAAATTGCTTCTAAAAGTGTTTTGATCAATTAGTGTAAGTGAAAATTGAGCGCTATACGAACTTACGATAGCAAAGTAATAAAAGCGACGGACTGCATAATAAAGGTTGCTATCATAGGGGGCAATATAGCGTGACGTTCTTTTACATTAAGGGATTGGGCATACAAACCAATGAGCGCATGACAACCTCTACTTCCCTCTGCGAAGGGACTATCTTTTACGTTTATGTATTTCCTTTTATGCAAGAGTCAAAGTATTCTACCCTATTCCTTTTTAGTTTTTCTTTTTGCAAGCATCATGTGGTGAGGAAAGATCTAGGCACATATATCCAGTTGGATATGAGTGGGCATGAGTTAATATTGTTGACATCACCCTTGAGGTGAATAAGTTGGGAGGCGAAACTATAAGCCCCTATCTTCCTATGTGTCCGGTTGAAACTTTTTGTTCACGGGTATGCCGTGAGTGTTAGCAATCATAGAAGACTAAATGATGGTTGAGTATGTGGACTTGCCAAAAGGCTCCGACATGAGACCCTTCCTGAAAATATGATGAATTGTAGTTGCAAAGTTGACTGAGAACATAGTTTGTTGGTTTTCAATAAGGTTTATGCTTTATACTTCTATGTTGTGATGAATTGTTACTTGTTCATGAGAAGTTATATGATAAAAATGTATTGAATAACTTTTATGATAGAGTTTGTTATTGTTATATTAATAAGCATGATGCTTCTATGTCCGTATTTTGTTTTTATCGACACCTCTCTCTCAAACCATGTGGGCATGCTTTTCAATGTCGGCTTTCGCTTGGGGACAAGCGAGGTCTAAGCTTGGGGGAGTTGATACGTCCATTCTGCATCATGATTTCCTACTGTTATTTATTATGTTTTGTCAAATAATAATTCTTTAAGGAGTGATTCTAATGCCTTTTCTCTCATAATATGCAAGGTTTACACAAAGAGGGAGAATACCGGCAGCTGGAATTCTGGACCTGAAAAAGCACATCAGAGATACCTATTCTGCAAAACCCCAATGAAGCTGAAATTTTACGGAGATTATTTTTGGATTAAATAAGAAATACTGGAGAAGAAAACTACCGGAGGGAGAAAACCTGGTAGGCAAAACGCACCAGGGCGCGCCCTGATGGGTTGTGGCCTCCTCGGCCCACCTCCGGTGCCCATCTTCTGGTATATAGTCACATTTGACCTAGAAAAATAAAGGAAGGACTTTCAGGATGAAGCGCCGCCGCCTCGAGGCGGAACTTGGGCAGGAGCACTTTTGCCCTCCGGCGAAGCGATTCCGCCGGGGGAACTTCCCTCCCGGAGGGGGAAATCAAAGCCATCGTCATCACCAACACCCCTCTCATCTTTGGGAGGCCAATCTTCATCAACATCTTCAACAGCACCATCTCCTCTCGAACCCTAGTTCATCTCTTGTGTTCAATCTTTGTACCGGAACCTCAGATTGGTACATGTGGGTGACTAGTAGTGTTGATTACCTTGCGTAGTTGATTACTATATGGTTTATTTGGTGAAAGATTATATGTTCAGATCCATTATGCTATTCAATACCCCTCTGATATTGAGCATGATTATTATTTGTGAGTAGTTACCTTTGTTCTTAAGGTCACGGGAGAAGTCATGCTGCAAGTAATCATCTGAATTTGATATGTGTTCGATATTTTGATGATATGTATGTTGTGATTCCCTTAGTGGTGTCATGTGAACGTCGACTACATGACACTTCACCATTCATGGGCCTAAGGGAATGCATTGTGGAGTATTTATTAGATGATGGGTTGCTAGAGTGACAGAATCCTAAACCCTAGTTTATGCGCTACTTCGTAAGGGGCTGATTTGGATCCAAACGTTTAATGCTATGGTTAGATTTTATCTTAATACTTTTCTCGTAGTTGCGGAGGCTTGCGAGGGGGTTAATCATATGTGGGAGGTTGTTCAAGTAAGAACAGCACCCAAGCACCGGTCCACCCACATATCAAATTATCAAAGTAGCGAACACGAATCAAACCAACATGATAAAAGTGACTAGATGAAATTCCCGTGTACCCTCAAGAACACTTTGCCTATTACTAGAGATTGTTCTGGCCTGTCCTTTGCCATAAAAGGATTGTGCTACCTTGCTGCACCTTACTTACCGTTACCGTTACTTGCTCGTTACCAATTATCTTGCTATCAAACTATCTGTTACCTACAATTTCAGTGCTTGCAGAAATTACCTTGCTGAAAACCGCTTGTCATTTCCTTCTGCTCCTCGTTGGGTTCGACACTCTTACTTATCGAAAGGACTATGATTGATCCCCTATACTTGTGGGTCATTAGTACACCCTTCCTGTCAACGTTACGACCAAGAGTTATCAATATCTTCCATGCTAAACAAATTAGCGGTGGTTCCCAAGCGGTAAAAGTAAAGGTTTACTCCCCCTCCACCAACAATCACACTCCATGGCTAGCCGCATCCACGGGTACTGTCCAAACCAACAACATTCCTGGTGGAGTTGTGTTTAATTATTTTTGATTTTTGATTTCGGGACTGGGAATCCCTATTACCGCCCCTCTCGTGTAAGGACGAGTGAATAAACACTCATCATGAGAATAACCCACTTAACATGGACGATATTGACCGCCCCCTGTCGCTCCATGAGCGGTACAGGCATACAAAACAGATGTTCATTTGAATTTTTAGAGATGGCACATGCAAATTTACTTTGGAACGGCAGGGTAATACCGCATATAGGTAGATATAGTGGACTCATCTGGAATAACTTTGGGTTAAGGGTATTGATGCACAAGCAGTATTCCCGCTTAGTACAGGCGAAGGCTAGAAATAGATTGAGAAGCGGCCAGCTAGAGAGCGAAAACGGTCATGAACATGCATTACATATAATAAACATTGACTACTAGCATGAGTAGGATATGGACACCATGAACATAAATATCATGAAGGCTATGTTGGTTTTGATTCAACTACATGCGTGAACATGTGCCACGTCAAGCCACTTGAAACATTCAGAGGAGGATACCATATCATCATACCGCATCACAACCATTTTAATGCATGTTGACATCCAAGATAAATCATTATCCACTCCTAGCTACTTAAGCATGGCATGAACAACTATAATCTCTAACAGTCATTGCAAACATGTTTGATCGTAATATGATGAATCAAGGATACTAGGTTAAACATATTTGCAAAAACAAAAACAAGTTGAGTTCATACCCGCTTTTCTCTGCCACAGTCACTTCCTCAAATATCGTCATTATTGCCTTTCACTTGCATGACCGAATGATAAGAAAATAATAATAGTGCAAGGGTGCCGTGGACTAAGCTGGAATCTACAACATTTTATTCAAGAGGGGAAGACAGGGTAACATGGGCTCTTTGTTAGATTAACAATGACGCATATGAGAGCCACTCAACATTTTCATCGTGGTCTTCTCCTCGGTACGACTCAAACAAAAAGAAAAGAATTTCAGAGAAACACACTGAAATATTTTTGGAGTTTTTGGTTTTTCTTGAAGAAAGCAAATTGAAGAGGAAAAACAAAAACGAGAAAAACTATTTACACGGGAAAGCTCCCAACAAGTAAAAGAAGAAACGAGAAATCTTTTTGGGTTTTCTTTCGATACTACAATTAAACTAAGCTAGAAAGAAAAATTGAAAAGAAGTAGGTAATATTTTTGGGTTTTCTCAAAGTTTTTCAAACACACAAGAAGAAAGCGAGAAAATAAATTTTACATGGATATTACAATGAAAAAGTATGAACACCGACAACTGGAATGAAATGTGTGAACATGAATGTAATGTCGGTGGAAATACGTACTCCCCCAAGCTTAGGCTTTTGGCCTAGCTTGGTAATCACCATCTGTAGTAGCCATCCGGTCCCAAGTCAAAGTGAGGTGGAGGCGGCACCTGAGCGTCCCACCCATGGGGCTCCTCCTCAGCAGCTGCTAGGTTGTTCCGGTGGGCTGTAATGTCATCTAGCATGATCATGTATCTGTTCCTGGCAATAGAATCAAACAGAGCAGGTGTAGGCAACGGAATAACATCACGGGTTTCTACGCTGAATACTAGGTTGTAACGAATGTCTCGGAGAGAATCAGTTGCCACAATAAATTGGTGATCCTGCAATGCCTTGTGATCAAGATAAACTTGGGACAAGAGATAATCATGTGGGCGAATCTGAACATTAAAGTGTCTCGCTAAGCGAGTAGCATAAATACCACCATGTATCTTTCCCTTAGTCCTGTTAAGGTGTAAGCGACATGCAATAATAGCCCCCATACTAAAGGTGTGATCATTATACAGTGCACGGCGTAAAATAGCGAAGTCGGGGGCACTAAGTGCGCCAACCTTCTCCCTAGCGGTTAAACACTTCGCGATGAACAAAGCAAAGTAATGCACTGAGGGAAACTGCAAACTGGTAGCAGTAGCGTGTGACACGCCTCTATCTTCACCCACTGTTCAAGTGAGGAGAAAATCCTCAAACTCCGCTGGTCTAGGTTCTCTCAATTCCCCATCAGAGGGGATCAAGCATATGTCGCAAAAGTCAGTTAGCGGCATTTTGTGTGTTTCAGCATAAAGATTAAACTGCACTTCAGGAGGATTATTCTTTCTCAGGAAATGAAAACTTTGCACAAAGGAATTTGTAAGGATGTGATATTGGTCACACTTAGCTGTGAGGAACTCGGTCAGCCCAGCGTTTGCAACAAATTGAGCGAACTCTTGATGGAACCCGGCCTCCTCCATGAAGGCATCATGCGGCCATTCGCACGGCCGCACCTCCACCCTTCTTGGAGTGTGAATGTCATTGTCCGATGATTCCCCAATGACTCCTTTGGCACTTTTCTTGGAGGAAAACTTCCTAAAGAAATCCATCTTATTCCTATAATAAAAATTCTGAAAATTTTAGCCTACAAAAATTTTGTCAACAAAACTTCGTGAAATTGATAGCAACTACTCCTAAGCATGCATAGAGGCCATATTAAGCATTAAAACTACTTAGAGCTCTAAGAATTCAACATGCAAGCTCATCTACAGCAGCACCAAGAGTAGCTAATTACTCTAAAAATAACCCACTAAATCAAAAACTAATTGGAGCAATGGAGGAGTCACATACCAAGTAGCAATCCCTCCAAACAGTTTCGAAAACGGAGCTTCGAGCAAAGAGATCGAAATCCGCGGGTTTGAGAGCAAGAACACGGGAATCGTGGTTGTGGTGATTTTTTCTGGAGGTAGGGGATGATGTGGGCTAAAGAAATAAGTGAGGGGGCCCACGTGGGGGCCACAACCCACCAGGGCACGCCTGGGGTTGCTGGCGTGCCCTGGTGTCTTGTGGGCACCAGGTGCACCCCCTCTGATATTATTTGTACCAAAAATTCAGAAATATTCGGAAAAAAATTATATCAAATTTTCAGATCATTCTGAGAACTTTTATTTTTGGGTCATTTTTTTATTGCACGGAGAAAACAGAAAACAGGATAATCATGGCATTTTATTTTATTTGACTAACTAAAACAGAAAATAAAAGGTGGGAGCAGAGAGTTGTGCTTACTAGATTCATCGACTTCATACCATTAAAAAATGATCCATTAATAAGGTTGATCAAGTCTTATTAACAACCACTTCTGATTAGCATGAAACCGAAGAACTTTCGTAAAACACTAAGTTACCTCAGTGGGGATGTGCATATCCCCAACAATAAGTATATCATATTTCTTTTTGGCAGTAGGTAGAGGTAATTGAAAACTTCCAATAGTGATGGTCGAAGATTCTTCAATAATATTTATACCATTCACTTGGAATTGTTTCTTCGGAAAGTGCACCGTGTGCTCATTACCATTGATATGAAAAGTGACTTTGCTTTTATTGCAATCAATAACAGCCCCTGCAGTATTCAAAAAGAGTCTACCAAGTATAATCGACATGTTGTCGTCCTCGGGCATCTCAAGAATAACAAAGTCCGTTAAGATGGTAACATTTGCAACAACAACGAGCACATCCTCACAAATACCGATAGGTATGGCAGTTGATTTGTCAGCCATTTGCAATGATATTTCAGTAGGTGTGAGTTTATTCAAATCAAGTCTTTTATATAAGGAGAAAGGCATAACACTAACACCGGCTCCCAAATCACACAAAGCAGTTTTGACATAGTTTCTTTTAATTGAGCAAGGTATAGTTGGTATTCCAGGATCTCCCAGTTTTTTTGGTACTCCATCCTTAAAAGAGTAATTAGCAAGCATGGTGGAGATTTCAGCTTCAGGTATCTTTCTTTTATTAGTGATGATGTCTTTCATGTACTTTGCATAAGGGGCCATCTTTAAGATATCAGTTAAGTGGGTACACAAAAAGACTGGCCTAATCATTTCAGCAAAGCGCTCAAATTCTTCATCATCCTTTTTCTTAGATGGCTTAGGTGGAAATGGCATGGGTTTCTGAACCCACGGCTCTCTTTCTTTACAATGTTTCCTAGCCACAAAGTCTGTTTTATCATTACGTTTATTTTTAGGTTGTGGGTTATCAAGATCAGCAGCAGGCTCTATTTCAACATCATTATCTGGTTCTTTATCAAGGTTAGGTTGAGTATCTTCATGAACATCATCATTATCATTTTCATTATCACTAGGTGAATGTTCATTACCAGACTGAGTTTCAGCATCAGAAATAGAGACATCATTATTATCAGGGGGTTTTTGTATCTCAGGTTCACTAGAGGTATGCAGAGTCCTATTATTTTTCTTTTTCTTTTTCTTTCTAGAAGGACTAGGTGCATCAATATTAATTCTCTGAGAGTCTTGTTCAATTCTTTTAGGATAACCTTCAGGATAGAGTGGTTCTTGGGTCATTCTACCTCCTCTAGTTACTACTCTAGCAGCAAAATCTTTCATATTAATATTCATTTCATCAAGCAATTCTTTTTGAGACTTAGCAACTTGTTCTAACTGAGTTTGAACCATAGAGGCATGCTTTCGTACACCTCTAACATCATTACTGATTCTAAATAGCAAGTCACTCAAGCGAGCAATCATATCAGGGTTATATTTCAATTGTTTCAGGACATGTGCATTAAAATGATCTTGCTTCATAATATAGTTATCAAACTCATATAAGCATTGACTAGGATGTTTATTGTGAGGGATATCACCTTCATCAAACTTTAATAAAGAGTTTACCTTTACCACCTGTGGAGGTGGTGGTGTGTCAAGGCCATGTATTTCTTCAATAGGTGGCAAATTCTTAACATCCTCAGCTTTAATACCTTTTTCCTTCATAGATTTCTTTCCTCTTGCATATCTTCAGGACTTGGAAATAAGATACCCCTCTTCTTCGGAGTGGGTTTAGGTGGTGGTTCAGGAAGAGTCCAATCATCATAATTCTTCAATATGTTATTCAATAATTTCTCAGCTTGTTCAACAGTTCATTCCCTGAAAACACAACCAGCACAACTATCTAGGAAGTCCCTAGAAGCATCGGTTAGTCCATTATAGAAGATATCAAGTATTTCATTTTTCTTGAGAGGGTGATCAGGAAAAGCATTAAGCAATTGGAGAAGCCTCCCCCAAGCTTGTGGGAGACTCTCTTCTTCAATTTGCATGAAGTTAAATATTTCATATCACGGGGACTACGCACACAACCAGGAGCAAGAGTATTGTACCATGTCTTAGCATCACCCTTTAATGAGAACGGAAATAATTTGAGGATATAATAGTAGCGAATCTTCTCATCATGAGCAAAGAGGGTGGCTATATCATTCAACTTAGTAAGGTGTGCCACTACAGTTTCAGTTTCATAGCCATGGAAAGAATCAGATTCAACCAAAGTAATTAACTCTGGGTCGACAGAGAATTCATAATCCTTATCGGTAACAAAGATAGGTGAAGTAGCAAACTTAGGATCACATTTCATTTTAGCATTCAAAGTCTTTTCCTTATACTTGCGTAGCAATTTATTAAGATCGTTTCTATCTTTGCAAGAAAGAATTTCTCTAGTTACCTCCTCATCCATAACATAACCTTCATGTATCTTAGGCATTTCAAATCGAGGAGAACTAGGACTAATAGGTGTTTCATAGTCATCAGTTTCTTCAATCTCATCAGTTTCAGTAATTTCATTCTCTTTAGCTATAGCAATTTGTTCATCGAGAAATTCACCAAGTGGCACATTATCATCAAGCATGGTACTAGCATCATCATAAGCATCATTCATAGCAGAGGTAGCATCATCAATAACTTGCGACATATCAGGATTACTAGCATGTGGTGGTGTTGCAAACTTACTCATAACAGAAGGTGAATCAAGTGCAGAGCTAGATGGCAGTTCCTTACCTCCCCTCGTCTTTGAGGAAAAAAATATTGGTCTTTGGATCCTTCAAATACTTCATAGTGATCAATTGATATAAATCCCAAGTAACTCAACAAATATAGCTATGCTCCCCGGCAACGGCGCCTGAAAAAGGTCTTGATAACCCACAAGTATAGGGGATCGCAACAGTTTTCGAGGGTAGAGTATTCAACCCAAATTTATAGATTCGACACAAGGGGAGCCAAAGAATATTTGAGAGTATTAGCAGCTGAGTTGTCAATTCAACCACACCTGGAGATTAAATATCTACAACAGAGTGATCAGTAGCACAGTAGTATGATAGTTTGATAGCAGCAGTAACAGTAGTAGTAACTTAGCAAGAACAATAAGTGGAAAACTCGTAGGCACTAGATCGGTGAACTCGTTGGATGATATTCATCATATAACAGTCATAACCTAGGGCGACACAGAACTAGCTCTAGTTCATAAATATAATGTAGGCATGTGTTCCAGAAATAGTCATACGTGCTTATGGAAAAGAACTTGCATGACATCTTTTGTCCTACCCTCCCATGGCACGGGGTCCATAAGGAAACTAAGGGATATTAAGGCCTCCTTTTAATAGAGAACCGGGACAAAGTATTAACACAGAGTCAATACATGAACAACTCAAACTACGGTCATCACCGGAAAGTATCCCGCCTATTGTCACTCCGGGGTTTGCGGATCAGAACACGTAATAGGTGCATATGACTAGCAAGATTGGATCAAGAACATAGATATAATGGTGATAGCATAAACGGTTCAGATCTGAAATCATGGCACTCGGGCCCTAGTGATACGTCTCCGTCGTATCTATAATTTTTGATTGTTTCATGCCATTATTATACAACTTTCACATATTTTTGTCAACATTTTGTATGATTTATTGGACTAACCTATTGATCCAATGCCCATTGCCAGTTCCTATTTGTTGCAAGTTTTTTTTTCACAGAATATCCATATCAAACGAAGTCCAAACGCGATAAAAATTTACAGAGATTTTTTTTGGAATATTTGTGAATTTTGAGAAGTGGAATCAACGCATACGGAGGCTAACAGCCCCCACGAGACACCAGGGCACGCCCCCAGGGCCCAGGCGCGCCCTGGTGGGTTGTGCCCAGCTCGTAAGTCGGTTGGATCTCTCCTTCGGGCGCAAGGAAGCTAATTTTTGGATAAAAATCCCCTCAAAATTAGCGGAACGGTTTTCGGCCAGAAGGCTCCAGGGTTACGGATCTCCAGGAATATAAGAAACGGTTTTCGGCCAGAAAACAAGAACGCGAAACAGAAGAGAACAGAGAGGGAGATCCAATCTAGGAGGGGCTCCTGCCCCTCCGCCTCCATGGAGGCCATGGACCAGAGGGGGAACTCTCTTCCCATCTAGGGGGGAGGCCAAGGAAGAATAAGAAGGAGGGGGACTCTCTCCCCCTCTCTCCCGGTGGCGCTGGAACGTCGTCGGGGCAATCATCGTGACGGCGATCTACACCAACAACTTCGTCGCCGTGAACACCAACTCTCTCCCCCTCTATGCAGCGGTGTAACACCTCTCTTCCCCGCTGTAATCTCTACTTAAACATGGTGCTCAACTCCATATATTATTTCCCAATAATATTTGGCTATCCTATGATGTTTGAGTAGATCTCTTTTGTCCTATGGGTTAATTGTGGTATGATGTTATGGATGTGAATTGTATGTTGATATGGTGTTGTCCTATGGTGCCCTTCGTGTCGCGCAAACGTGAGGGATCCCGCTGTAGGGTGTTGCAATGTAGTGTCCTGCCTCAAAACGAGTCAAGCCTCTGTGTGTTAGTGCCATCCCTGGATCAGTATGCTGGCACACATAGTACATCAATGTATATATCAAAGTGCAATCACATGTAAATAACGTAAAATTGATATATAGCTCTTAAATCTCAGCGGAAATAGTCAACGGGAGTGGAGTCCCAATAAACACCAACGGCAGGTTGTGTGTAGACCGTAACCCTGAATCGTACTCTTACTCGTCGTAGAAAAGTATCTGCAACATAAGAAGTTGCAGCCGTGTAAGTCAGTACATTGAATGTACCGGCAAGATCACCATAGAAATAAATGATAAAGACTATTCTATATGCAAAAGGCTTTGTGGCTCTGTGTCTGAGTTTTTGCATAAAAGCTGGTTTTATTTTCCCTACAACAAAGGAGTCAAACGGAAATATCACTACAAAAGTTGGTTGTTAATGAGATGGTTCCACCAACCAATTCTCATGTCCCAAAATTATTAATATACCCACTCAACATAAAAATTTATTAATTGTGTTGAGACTGGCTGATAGTATCATCTCCGGTGCTCATGATGTCCATAACCGGGGACACGGCTAATCGATTAGTTTGACACTCTGCAGAGGTTTGTACACTTTACCCTCAAGATTCGATCCCTCCCATTGTGTCCTCGCACTGCCTGGTGTTTAAGAACAAGACGATCGAAACATGGTCTTCCCAAGTGATCCTCCGGTAGAAAGTCAGTGCCCATCCAATCCTACCGTTCTTCTACATCTCGTAGCAATCTCACCTACCAGAGTCACCACTAAGGTCAACCAAGCCAGAGCCCATAATGACTTGCGGTTGCACATGTAAGATTTCCGGCCTTGAAGTATCCATCCATCTCTTTGAGCCTGGGTGGCATTCCGTCGGGATGATCACAGGTAGATACCAGGATTCCCGGGCATAACCTTGATAGATATCAGGCTGCCAGATGCATGTCCAATCCACCCAGAGGTATATTGAGTCCTTGAAGTCTTGAAGTCTTGAAGTCTTGATCATCATGTAGGTCTTGAAATAATTAATTAACCTCACAACACTCCTGAATCTCACAACCAAACCCCGTCTACTAAAGCGTAGCAATTGTGAAGTAACGTCCCTTCTCGGGCAATGGTAACAGGGTGTTGGGTTTCTCCTACCTCATGATACTACCACAAGTTCAATCTCAATATCCTACTGGATGTATGATGGAGAGATTGACTCTAATGCAGATAAAGCATAGGTAATGTAAGATGATCAAAGTGAACTTGCCTGGTGAGGTTGGTGAAGATAATATCGCTCTCAGAAATAACTTGATAGAACTATTCGTCACTCTCCGATGAAATCTATATAATCAAACATTGCATTCATAAGCAAACACTTCTAGCAATCAATACTATCAAACAATAAGCAACACAAGAACTAAACACAAATAGGGTTGTGATGAAGGAAATACTTAAGACAAAAGTTAAAACAATAAAACTTCATCAAAACAACCAAAGGTAGTTTTCCCTACAAATAATCCTATTTTCAATAGCAACAAAACAAAAGTAAATCTAACAAAAGTGTTTTATTAGATATTTTACTAGCAAAAAGAATTACTTTTGAAGAACAACTAAGAACTATGAAAACAACACCCTAAACAATATAGGTTTTCTAAACATTAACAACAACAAAAAAAACTATAAAATACTAAAATAAGAGAAAGAAAAAATATATAATAACTAAGTTAACAGAAAGTAAAACTTATAAAACAATTTATGAAAATATTTTCAAATAGGAAATCAAACTAGCAATGAAATCAATTTGCAAGTTATTATGAAACTAGAATTGATTTCATGCTATCAAAAATAATAAATGACATAAAAATAAACTTGGTTGAAATACTACTGCTAACTAACACAAAACAAGGTAAAACTTGTCAAGTAATATAATAGAAAAATAAATTAAAAACAATTAAAACAAAAGAAATAGAAATAAACCTAAAAAGAACTAAAACAGAATCTGTTTTGCTTGAAACCTTAATAATAATTATCCTAAAAATTATCAAATTTAACAAGGTGATAAAAATAACTAATACAAAACAGTAGCAAAAAGAATCACTCAAAAATATGTTTTTAAACTCAAGTTATTCAAATTCTAGTGATTTGAGCAAATTTCAATGAATTCAAAATTAAAAATTTCAAACATGGTCAAACTTGATATCTACAGAAACTAGACAAAATTGGTGACACAATGCAAAAAGAATCAATCAAAAATACTTAAAAACCTAGGAGATATTCAGAAAACAAAAACAGAAACTATTCTGTTAAATAAAACAAAAACAGAAAAAGGAAAATCTATTCTAACGGACAGGGGCTACATGGCGCTCTGTGATTGGCCCTAAGGTGTGCGCGCTAGAGCTAAACTGACGGACGGTCGAAACTTAAAAAAACACTTCGGCTAAAACTAAAATAAATAAAGCCGGTCGGTTTATTAAAATAAACCAAAACGGTACGTGCGTCTAATCTACGCCGTAGATTGGGATCCTACGGTGGGGAGGGGCTTACCGCGGCGGGAGGTCAACTCCAACGAGGTCGAGGTCGCCGGCGGCTCGGGCGTGGGCGGGGACGACGCTCCAGTGATCCTCCGGCGACAGCGAGGTTCTCAGGCGAAGCCGTCGTCGTAAGCTGAAAGATGATGGAGTTTTTAAGTTATTTACTTTTATTGTTCTTTTATTAAAGCAGCACCTAACTTTTATTTCCACGTTCTTTATTATCTTGCAAAGTACTTCTAGTTTTATTCCCGCAAAGTAGTTTCATACTTGTTCTAGGTAAAGCAAGCATTAGCGTGCGTAGAGTTGTATCGGTGGTCGATAGAACTTAAGGGAATATTTGTTCTACCTTTAGCTCCTCATTGGGTTCGACACTCTTACTTATCGAAAAAGGCTACAAACGATCCCCTACACTTGTGGGTTATCAAGACCTTTTTCTGGCGCCGTTGCCGGGGAGAAATAGCGTGGGGTGAATATTCTCGTGTGTGCTTGTTTTCTTTATCACTAAGTAATTTTTATTTTCTGTTATTAGTTTTTTTCTATCTTTAGATATGGGTAGGAAATGCAAAATACCAAAAAAAATAGATGTACTTGGTGCTCCAAAAGTTGAAGAACCACTAGTGTTCCGTACTACCAAAGAATATTATTTGGATCATCTTCGATCCATTTGTGCTCGTGTTGAAAACCCAACTAGCTTAGTCGAGGGAAAATCATTAAATGAGCATGCTTATTATGTGCGACACCGCATATCTCAAAAAGGGAAACTCTTGTGGCATCAAATTAATACTTTGTGTTGCTGTGCTTGGAATTTATGCGAAATACATGATTTTACTTGTTGTTCTGAAGAAACTAAAAAACACCTTCCCTACCAATGTGTGTTTAATGATAATGAAATACTATCTTCTTATGCCAAGGAAGCCTATTGTTATTTTGATGTTGAACAAATTGAAGAATTTGTTGCTTTCAAGGGTGCATATGAAATTGCTTCTTTGATTGAAAAGTATGATGCTACTCTTTACGAATCTGAAAATTTTGCCATACTTAAATATTGCTTTGAAAACTATGCTTCTAATGCTTATGTTAAAGAATTTATTGAAGGAATGACCACTGCCTTGGAAGAGACTAATATTTTGCAGGGACCTATGGAAGAAGAAGTTGCTGAAACTGTGAGCTCATTAGATGAAGAAGATGAGGAGGAGAGCGAAGAACAAAAGGAGGAAGAGCGGATTAGCTACCCGTGCCCACCTTCTAATGAGAGTAACTCTTCAACTCATACATTGTTTAATTACCCTTCGTGCTTACCGAAGTATGAATGCTATGATGACTGCTATGATAATTGCTATGATCCCTTGGATTCATTTGAAATATCCCTTTTTGATGAACTTGATGCTTGCTATGCTTGAGGCCATGATGCCAATATAATTTATTCTTATGAAGATGAAATTGCTATAGTTCCTTATGTTAAGCATGAAATTGTTGCTATTGCACCCACACATGATAGTCCTATTATCTTTTTGAATTCTCCCAACTACACTATATCGGAGATGTTTGCTCTTATTAAGGATTATACAGATGGGTTGCGTTTAGCTACTACACATGATGATTTTGATGAATATAATATGCATGTTCTTGCTGCTCCTACTTGCAATTATTATGAGAGAGGAACTACATCTTCACCTCTCTATGTTTCCAATACTATAAAATTGCAAGAAACCGTTTATACTATGCATTGGCCTTTACTTAATGTGCATGAATTGTTCTTGTATGACATGCCGATGCATAGGAAGAGAGTTAGACTTCGTTGTCACATGATATATATCACTTTGTGCTCACTACTAAATTACAAATCATTGTTAATTAAAATTGGCTTTGATATACCTTGGGATCCGGGTGGATCCATTACTTGAGCACCTTATGCCTAGCTTAATGGCTTTAAAGAAAGCGCTGCCAAGGAGACAACCCGGAAGTTTTAGAGAGTCATTTATTTCTGTTGTGAGCTTTTATAAAGTTTAAAAACAAAAAAAATAGAGGTGAACCTAAAACTTCACAAAAGGAAAGGTGAAAGTGAGAAGAGATGATGAGCATCGTTGAAGTAGGGGCTAGCCTTGAACTTTTGTTCATGCCCATGGAAACTTTGTGAATCTTGAATCACGGAAACTTTTCCAACAAAAATAATTATCCCCTTGTACAAATCCATTGTATTATAAAAATAATGTGCCAAGATTTGCCTTTAGGATGTTTGAATTGCTTGTTTGATGTGTGCTGTGCAAAAACAGAAACTTTTGCCGTAGTGTTTGAATTTTCATATTTTACTGGAGCGTCCAAAAATTCTGAAATTTTTACACAGTACTGTTATGTAAATCATTTCTCACGTCCTAATTTTTCAGAATTGTTTGAGCTACATAAATATACGTGTCTACAAATCTTTACAGACTGTCCTGTTTTTCACAGATTGTTGTTATAGCTGCTTTGGGTGCTTATGTTTGAATTATTGTTGAGCCCCATTGACTTGGGAGCCATAGAATTTTGATAGCATACAGTGGGTAATGCTAGATTATAATTATGCAATAATTTTATGGCAAGACATGATGGGATTTGGTGTTATGTGTACTAACGGATCTCACGAATTTTCTGTTAAGTTTTGTGTGATTGAAGTTTTCAAGTTTTGGGTGTTATCACGATGAGAAGGAATAAGGAGCAGCAAGAGCCTAAGCTTGGGGATGCCCAAGTCACCCCAAGGTAATATTCTAGGAAGACTCAAGCGTCTAAGCTTGGGGGTGCCCCGGGAAGGCATCCCCTCTTTTATTCCAAATCATCGGTATGTCACTTGGAGCTATATTTTTATTCATCACATGATATGCGTAAAATCTTGGAGCTTATTTTATGTTTAGTTTTCACTTTTGTTTTATGCACCATGCTGGTATGAGATAGTATCATGGTTGATTTATAGAATGCTCATTGCACTTCACTTATATCTTTTGAGTATGGCTTTATAGAATGCTTCATGTGCTTCACTTATATCATTTGAAGTTTGGATTGCATGTTTCTCTTAACATAAAAAACCGTTATTCATAGAATGCTCTTTTGCTTCACTTATATTTACTAGAGCATGATCTTTTGTAGAAAGAAATAAACTCTCTTGCTTCACTTATATCTATTTAGAGAGTCAACAGGAATTGGTCCTTTGCATGGTTAGTCATAAAATCCTACATAAAACATAGGGATCGCTGAATATGATATGTTTGATTCCTTGCAATAGTTTTGCGATATAGAGATGATAATATGTGGGAGGTACTAGTGAATGATCGTGTTTAGTAAGATATTGGTGTTAAGGTTTGTGATTCCCGAAGCATGCACGTATAGTCTCCCGTTATGCTAGGAAGTTGGAGCACAATTTATTCTTGATTGTCTATCTTTGTGTGAAGGTCGGGGGCGCGCGATGGTTAACTCCTACCAACCTCCCCCTAGGATCATGCGTAGTAATACTTTGCTTCGAGAAAACTAATAAAACTTTTGCAATAAGTATGTGAGTTCTTTATGACTAATGTGAGTCCATGGATTATACGCACTCTTACCTTTCGGCAATTTGCTAGCCTCTACGGTACCGTGCATTGCCCTTTCTCACCTCGAGAGTCGGTGCAAACTTCGCCGGTGCATCCAAACCCCGTGATATGATACGCTCTATCACACATAAGCCTTATTATATCTTCCTCAAAACAGCCACCATACCTACCTATTATGGCATTTCCATAGCCATTCCGAGATATATTGCCATGCAACTTCCACCGCCTCCATTTTGATGACTTGAGCATTCATTGTCATATTGCATTACATGATCGTAAGATAGCTAGCATGATGTTTCCATGGCTTGTCCGTTTTTTTGATATCTTTGCGACGCTAGATCATTGCATTCATATAGAGTCATACTTTGTTCCACTATCGTTGTAATATTGAGTTGTAAGTAAATAGAAGTGTGATGATCATCATTATTCATTATTAGAGCATGCCCCAGTGATGAAAGGATGATGGAAACTATGATTCCCCCACAAGTCGGGACGAGGCTCCGGACAAAGAAAAAAGAAAAAGAAAAAGAAAAAATAGAAAAAAAGAAAACGAAAAAAAGAAAAAGAAAGGAAAAGAAAGAAAAAAATGAAAGAAGGAATAGGGGCATGCTAATTCCACACTTGTGCTTCAAAGTAGCACCATGTTTTTCATATAGAGAGTCTCCTGTGTTATCACTTTCATATACTAGTGGGAATTTTTCATATAGAGTTAGATGCATACCCACTTAGTTTCATATTGAGCTTTCATACACTTATAGCTCTTAGTGCATCCGTTGCATGGCAATCCCTACTCCTCGCATTGATGTCTATTGATGGGCATCTCCATATCCCGTTGATACGCTGAGTTGATGCGAGACTTTCTTCTCCACTTTTACCCCTTTGAAACCTACCACCATATTCTATTCCACCTATAGTGCTATATCCATGGCTTGCGCTCATGTATTGCGTAAGAGTTGAAAATGCTGAAGCGCGTTAAAAAGTATGAAGCAATTGGTTGGCTGACACGAGGGTAGTACATGATTTATACTTTGTGTTAAGAAGACAGAGCATGACAAGGCTATATGATTTTGTAGGGATAGCGTTCTTTAGCCTTGATATTTTGAAAGACATGATTGTTTGTTGGGATGCCTGAGTATTAATGTCTTTATGTCAAAACTAGACTATTGCTTTGAATCACTTGTGTCTTAATATTCATGCCATGATTAGATATATGATCAAGATTATGCTAGGTAGCATTCCACATCAAAAATTATCTTTTTTATCATTTACCTACTCGAGGACGAGCAGGAATTAAGCTTGGGGATGCTGATATGTCTCCGTCGTATCTATAATTTTTGATTGTTTCATGCCATTATTATACAACTTTCACATATTTTTGGCAACATTTTATAAGATTTATTGGACTAACCTATTGATCCGGTGCCCAGTGCCAGTTCTTGTTTGTTGCATGATTTTTGTTTTGCAGAATATCCATATCAAACGAAATCCAAACGCGATAAAAATTTACGAAGATTTTTTTTTGGAATATTTGTGAATTTTGAGAAGTGGAATCAACGCAAACGGAGGCCCACAGCCCCCATGAGACACCAGGGCGCACCCCAGGGCCCAGGCGCGCCCTGGTGGGTTGTGCCCAGCTCGTAAGTCGGTTGGAGCTCTCCTTCGGTTGCAAGGAAGCTAATTTTTGGATAAAAATCCCCTCAAAATTTCAGCCCAATCGGAGTTACGGATCTCCGGGAATATAAGAAACGGTTTTCGGCCAGAAAACAGGAACGCGAAACAGAAGAAAACAAAGAGGGAGATCCAATCTAGGAGGGGCTCCTGCCCCTCCGCCGCCATGGAGGCCATGGACCAGAGGGGAACTCTCCTCCCATCTATGGGGGAGGCCAAGGAATAAGAAGAAGGAGGGGGGCTCTCTCCCCCTCTCTCCCGGTGGCGCCGGAACGCCGTCGGGGCAATCATCATGACGGCGATCTACACCAACAACTTCGCCGCCGTCAACACCAACTCTCTCCCCCTCTATGCAGCGGTGTAACACCTCTCTTCCCCGCTATAATCTCTACTTAAACATGGTTCTCGACTCCATATATTATTTTCCAATGATATTTGGCTATCCTATGATGTTTGAGTAGATCTCTTTTGTCCTATGGGTTAATTGTGGTATGATGTTATGGATGTGAGTTGTATGTTGATATGGTGCTATCCTATGGCGCCCTCCGTGTCGCGCAAACGTGAGGGATCCCCGCTATAGGGTGTTGCAATATGTTCATGATTTGCCTATGGTGGGTTGCTTGAGTGACAGAAGCATAAACCCGAGTAGGTGGGTTGTTGCGTATGGGAGTAAAGAGGACTTGATACTTAATGCTATGGTTGGGTTTTACCTTAATGAACTTTGGTAGTTGCGGATGCTTGCTAGAGTTCCAATCATAAGTGCATATGATCCAAGTACGGAAAGTGTGTTAGCGTATGCCTCTCCCTCATTGCATATGACAAGTATCTATCGTATTATATTCAATTGCCCAGGGACAATCTTTCTCTTGCGTTACACAAAAAGCTTTCTACTAAGTTATTTACTTTTATTGTTCTTTTATTAAAACAGCAACTAACTTTTATTTCCACGTTCTTTATTATCTTGCAAAGTACTTATAGTTTTATTCCCGCAAAGTAGTTTCATACTTGTTCTAGGTAAAGCAAGCATTAGTGTGCGTAGAGTTGTATCGGTGGTCGATAGAACTTGAGGGAATATTTGTTCTACCTTTAGCTCCTCTTTGGGTTCGACACTCTTACTTATCGAAAAAGGCTACAAACGATCCCCTACACTTGTGGGTTATCACCTAGTGACAAGCATTAGGCATAGCAAAGTCATAGCAACATCAATCTCAGAACATAGCGGATACTAGGGATCAAGCCCTAACAAAACTAACTCGATTACATGATGAATCTCATCCAACTCCTCACCGACCAGCAAGCCTACGAAGGAATTACTCACTCCCGGTGGGGAGCATCATGGAATTGGCGATGGAGAAGGGTTGATGATGACGAAGACCGAAGATTCCCCTCTCTGGATCCCCAAACGGGCTCCAGATCTGGCCTCCCGATGAAGAACAGGAGGTGGCGGCGGCTCCGTATCGTAAAACGCGATGAAACTTTCTCCTTGATTTTTTCTCCGAAAATAGGAATTTATAGTGCCGGAATTAGGGTCAGTGGGGCCACGAGGTGGGCACAACCCACCAGGGCACGCCTGGGGGGCTGGCGCGCCCTGGTGTATCGTGCCCAGCCAGGGCCCCCCCTCCGGTGGTTCTTGGCTCCAGTATTTTTTATTTATTCTAAAATAAATCTCCAAAAAGTTTTGTCCAGTTCCGAGAACTTTTATTTCTGCACAAA
This sequence comes from Elymus sibiricus, assembly GCA_039707655.1. Classification (NCBI taxonomy): domain Eukaryota; kingdom Viridiplantae; phylum Streptophyta; class Magnoliopsida; order Poales; family Poaceae; genus Elymus; species Elymus sibiricus. The sequence goes on along the minus strand of CM077667.1, from coordinate 351,172,057 downwards.
AACAACACCATGGTAGTTCTGCTGAAAACAGCGTCAGTCCGGGTTAGTTTCATTTAAATCATGCAAATTAGAGTCCAAAACAGGGGCAAAAGTGTGAGGAAAAGTAGATACGACGGAGACGTATCAGCGCTCTGCTACGAAGAGAGGTTAGCGCTTACGATACTGCGCAAGCGGCCCCCGGGAGGCGCCTTCGGGGTTTTTTAGAACGGGTCCTTCCTGGGGGGCTCTGCCTCAAAAACGGCGCCCTCCTGTTGGCTCGTTCGTGTGCGTCGCGTGAGGAGACCAGACATCGAGAGTCTTGGTGAGGTGGCACACGCGAGGGCTGGCCCGCGGTCCGGAGCCCGTCAAGTGTAAGCACCGTGTCCAGCCCCCACTCACGCGAGGTACAAGAGAGAGAGAACAACCGTGCGACTTTGCCAAAGGATTTCAACTAGACACCACAATACTCAGAAAAGTCGAGGCCTTGATCCAAGACGGGCGACAAATTTGTTTATAAGTGGGTAGGACGGCGGTTCTCACGCCTAGCGCGAGGCATGGGGTTTCCACTTGGGCATGGGCATAGTCGCGGGTCGACAGTAATTCCGCCAGCGCGGAGCATGGGGCTTCCACATGGGCGTGGGCATAGTCGCGGTTCGACAGTAATTCCACCAGCGCGGAGCATGGGACTTCCACTTTGGCGTGGGCATAGTCGCGGTTCGACAGTAATTCCGCCAGCGCGGAGCATGGGGCTTCCACTTGGGCGTGGGCGGGAGTCCTCCCGATGCCAAGGCGTGGCGCATCAGGAGGCTCCGGTGCATATACTGCCCCACTCATTCTTACGTGAGAGTGTCACGGGTAGAACTTGCGGAGGTGCTGGATGTTCCATGCGTTTTGCACTAGGACTCCGTCCCCCGTCTCCAAGCGGGCCGCGCCTGGCCTAGAGACGTGGGTGAACCTGAAAGGGCCTTTCCACATGGGCGAGAGATTGTGGAGGCCCTCTCTGGAGAGGACGCATCGCAGGATGAGGTGCCCAGCCTCGAGGGTACGAGGACGAATGCCACAGCTGTGGTAACGTCACAGGGCCTGCTGGTACCTTGCGGCGCGAAGGGCGGCCTGGCGACGAGCCTCCTCGAGGAACAAAAGTTCGGCCTCCCGCGGGTCATCCTGACGCGCCTCGTCGAATGCCAAGACCCGCGGGGAACCGTGCTTAAGCTCCGAGGGAAGGACCGCCTCTGCCCCGTAGACGAGAAAGAAGAGGGTTTCGCCGGTGGGCTTAGTCGCGGTGGTGCGGATGGACCACAACACGGCCTGCAGCTCATCCAGCCACCCCCTCCCGCAGGCCTCAAGCTTCTTCTTGAGGCCCTTGAGGACCTCAGCGTTGGCCCGCTCAGCCTGGCCGTTGCTTCGAGGGTGGGCCACCGAAACATACCATATTTGCGTACCAAGGTTAGCGCAATACGACTTGAAAAGGCCACTTGTAAACTAGGAACCGTTGTCGGTGACGATGCGGTTGGGGATACCGAACCGACACATGAGGCCCTTGACGAACTTGACGGCCGACCCAGCTGGGATGGTGCCGATGGGCTCGACCTCCGCCCACTTGGTGAATTTGTCGATGGTGATGTAAAGGTACCAGTATCCCCCAGCCACGCGAGAGAAACGACCCAGGAGTCGTGCCCCCATACCGCGAAGGGCCAGGAGAGCGGGATCGTCTGGAGCCCTTGCGCGGGCTGGTGGATCTGCTTGGCGTGGAACTGGCAGGCTTCGCAAGACTGAACCAGCTCGGCGGCGTCACGAAGTGCAGTGGGCCAACAAAAACCACAGTGGAATGCCTTACCGGCAAGGGTGCGTGACGAGGAATGGTGCCCGCAATCTCCTCCGTGAATGTGGGCGAGCAGCTCACGCCCCTGTTCTTCCGAGATGCACCGCAACGAGACATCGTTGGGCCGCCGGCGGTATTGCTCACCGCCCCGCAGGCAGTAGGCAATGGCTTGTCGACGCATTCTGCCTCCGCATCTTCTACGAGGAGGTCACCGCTGAGCAGGTAAGCCTTGAATTCGTCGGCCCAGCCGCCCTTCTGAGATTCCAGCGCCATCAGCAAGCGGTCCCCTGAGGGCAAGCTGCAGTCCGGCACGCCTGTGGACAGCGCAGGGGACGGCTCCTCCCGCAGCTGGGTGGCTCTGGTGGCAAGTGTCATGGCAAATGGCCTGAGGAGCCTTTCCTCGAAGATGCCTGGTTCTTGGGCCTCTCGGCGTGATGCTTGCTTGGCGAGGTCGTCGGCCTCCTGGTTGGCGCCACACAGGATGTGCTGCAATTCCAAAACAAGGAAGCGCTTCTCGAGTTTTCGTACCTCCTCCAGATAGGCCGCCATGTGCTCGTCCTTGGGCTTGTACTTCTTGTTGGAGAAGTCGACGAGGAGCTAGGAATCTCCCTTGATGATGAGGCGCTTGATGCCGAGAGCAGAGGCGGCCTTGAGGCCGGCGATGAGGCCCTCGTGTACCACGATGTTGTTGGAGACCTTCCCGTCGGACCCAAAGCATAGCTGGACCGCGTACAGGAGCTTGCCTCCCGTTGGTGATGTTAGCACGGCGCCAGCCCCCGCTTCCTGCCTGGAGAAAGCGCCATCGAAGCGTAGGACCCATCCCTCGGGTGCCTCCTCCCCAGGCAGGAGGGGCTCGTCGCCCTAAGATCCTTCCTCGTGCGGGTTCGTCCATGCCACTATGAAGTCGGCCAGAACCGCGCCCTTGATTACCCTGGTGGTTCAGAATTCCAGTTGGAAGGCTTGCAGCTCGATGTTCAATTCCACGACCCTGCTCGCCGCATTGGGACTGCACAGGATTTGCTCCAGGGCGAAGGCGGAAACGACCCTAATGGGGTGGCTTTGGAAGTAGTGGCGCAGCTTCCGGGAGGCGATGAGTAACGCGAGGAGGAGTTTCTTGTTGGAAATATGCCCTAGAGGCAATAATAAAAAGGTTATTATCATATTTCCTTGTTCATGATAATCGTTTATTATCCATGCTATAATTGTATTGATTGGAAACTCAAATACATGTGTGGATACATAGACAACACTGTGTCCCTAGTGAGCCTCTACTAGACTAGCTCATTGATCAAAGATGGTTAAGGTTTCCTGACCATGGACATGAGTTGTCATTTGATAACGGGATCACATCATTAGGAGAATGATGTGATGGACAAGACCCAACCGTAAGCATAGCATTTGATCATACTAGTTTATTGCTACTGCTTTATCCATGTCGAGTATCTGTTCCTACGACCATGAGATCATGCAACTCCCGGACACCGAAGGAATGCTTTGTGTGTATCAAACATCACGACGTAACTGGGTGACTATAAAGGTGCTCTACAGGTATCTCCGAGGGTGTCTGTTGGGTTGGCGTGGATCGAGACTGGGATTTGTCACTCCGTATGATGGAGAGGTATCTCTGGGCCCACTCGGTAATAAAACATCACAAGAATCTTGCAAGCAATGTGACTAAGGAGTTAGTCATGGGATCTTGTATTACGGAACGAGTAAAGAGACTTGTCGGTAACGAGATTGAACTAGGTATGGAGATGCCGACGATCGAATCTCGGGCAAGTGACATACCGATGGACAAAGGGAACTGTATACGGGATTGATTGAATCCTTGACATCGTGGTTCGACCGATAAAAATCTTCATGGAATATGTAGGAGCCAATATGGGCATCCAGGTCCCGCTATTGGTTATTGGCCAGAGAGTGTCTCGGTCATGGCTGCATCATTCTCGAACCCGCAGGGTCCTCACACTTAACGTTCGGTGACGATATAGTATAGTTGAGTTGCATATGTTGGTGACCGAAGGTTGTTCGGAGTCCCGGATGAGATCCCGGACATGATGAGGAGCTTCGGAATGGTCCGGAGATAAAGATTGATATATAGGAAGTTGGTATTTGAGTTCCGGAAAAGTTCCGGGACTTACCGGTTTTTTTACGGAGATGCCGGAAGTGTTATGGCGGTCCACCGGGAGGGTCCACCTGCCCCGGAGGGCCCCATGGGCTGTGAGAGGGGGCACACCAGCCCCTGGTGGGCTGGCTGCCCCTCCCACCTAGGCCCATGTGGCAGGATGGTGGAGGGCCAAGCCCTAGGGGTGGCGCCACCTGTGCCTTGGGTGGCAAGGCACCACCCCTTGGCCGCCCCCCCTAGGGGAAATCCTAGGCCGGCCTGATACGTCTCCAACGTATCTATAATTTTTGATTGTTCCATGCTATTATATTATCTGTTTTGGATGTTTTATATGCATTAATATGCTATTTTATATTATTTTTGGGACTAACCTATTAATCTAGAGCCTAGTGCCAGTTTCTGTTTTTTCCTTGTTTTTGAGTATTGCAGATAAGGAATATTAAACGGAGTCCAAACGGAATAAAATCTTCGGAATAATTTTTCTTGGACCAGAAGCAACCCAGAGGACTTGGAGACCAAGGCAGGGGAGCCACCGTGTGGCGACAAGCCACAGGGGCGCACCCTAGGGGGGGGCCTGGCTTGTGGCCCCACGGCAACTCCTCCAACCCTATTCTTCGGCCTATAAATTCAGAAATATTCCTTGGATACCAAAAAGAGCCACGAAAACACTTTTCCGCCGCCAGGAGCCTCGGTTCCCGTGAGATCCAATCTTGGAGCCTTTTCCGGTAATCTGCCGGAGGGGGATTCGATCACGGAGGGCATCAACATCAAGTCCATTGCCCCTCCGATGATGCGTGAGTAGTTCACCACAGACCTTCGGGTCCATAGCTAGTAGCTAGATGGCTTCTTCTCTCTCTTTGCTCTTCAATACCATGTTCTTCATGATCTTCATGGAGATCTATCCGATGTAATACTCTTTTGCGGTGTGTTTGTCGAGATCCGATGAATTGTGGGTTTATGTTCAGATTATCTATGAATATTATTTGAGTCTTTTCTGAATTCTTGTATGCATGATTTCATATCTTTGCAAGTCTCTTCGAGTTATTGGTTTGGTTTGGCCAACTAGATTGGTAATTCTTGCAATGGGAGAAGTGCTTAGTTTTGGGTTCAATCTTGCGGTGTCCTCACCCAGTGACATAGTAGGGGTAGCGAGGCACGTATTGTATTGTTGCCATCAAGGATAAAAAGATGGGGTTTTCATCATATTGCTTGAGTTTATCCCTCTACATCATGTCATCTTACCTAATGCGTTACTCTGTTCTTCATGAACTTAATACTCTAGATGCAGGCAGGAGTCGGCCGATGTGTGGAGTAATAGTAGTAGATGCAGAATCGTTTCGGTCTACTTGACACGGACGTGATGCCTATATGCATAATCATTGCCTTGGATATCTTCATAATTATTCGCTTTTCTATCAATTGCTCGACAGTAATTTGTTCACCCACCGTAATACTTGCCATCATGAGAGAAGCCTCTAGTGAAACTTATGGCCCCCGGGTCTATTTTCCATCTTATACTTTCAGATCTAAAACCAAAAATACCAAAAATACCTTGCTGCATTATTTTTACTTTTGTTTTACTTTCCATTCAAGCAATCTATTCTATCTAACTCTATCAGATCTCATCCTTGCAAGTAACCGTGAAGGGATTGACAACCCCTTTATAGCGTTGGGTGCAAGTGTTTGATTCTTTGTGTAGGTACATCTATTGGGGACTTGCTTGTATCTCCTACTGGATTGATACCTTGGTTCTCAACAACTGAGGGAAATACTTATCTACTTTGTTGCATCATCCGTTCCTCTTCACGGAAACCAACGCATGCTCGAGAAGTAGCACAGCCCTCCTCCACCCCTCCTCCTATATATACTAGAGGAGAGGGAGGCAACCAACACACCAAGCCTTGGTGGCGCCCTCTCTCTCTCTAGTAGTTCTTCTCCTCCATCGCGTCGCGACAGCGCTTGGCGCAGCTCTGTCGAGATCGCACCACCACCGTCACCACGCCGTCGTGCTGCCGGAGGACTCAAGCTACTACTTCACCTTCGCTCGCTGGATCGAGGTGGTGAAGGCGTCATCGAGTTGTACGTGTGTTGAACGTGGAGGTGATATCCGATCGGCGCTAGATCGATATGGATCGTGATTGGATCGCGGGACGGATCGTGATTGGATCGCGAAGACGTTTGACTACATTAACTGCGTTTCTTAACGCTTCCTGCTTAGCGATCTACAAGGGTATGTAGATGCACTCCCCCTCTCGTAGTTGTTGACTCCATAGATAGATCTTGGGTGTTCGTAGGAAATATTTTGTTTCCCATGCAACGTTCCCCAACATTTCTGCTGCATGGGGTAACGCTCACGTGCGTCCCTCGGCACCGTGCTAACGTAGTACACGGGCCGCTGGAGGTGACGCATGATCGTCATGTCGGCGTCGCCCCCAATAGAAGGCTCGAGAGGCGCGGCAGGAGGCGGGGCCGTGATGTTGTCCGGGGACGCGGCGCCACCGATCGCGGGGGACCCCGGAATCATGGCGTCGGGGGGCACTGGAGCCCCCAGGGGTACACCGCCCAAGGCCGTGGGTGCCTCCCGAGGCACCCCGAGGCCATTGGGGCCCCTGAAGGGGGTAGTGACCCCCTGCGGCGCATCCTTGGTCGGCGAGACCTCGGGTGATGTCTCCATGATGGCCCGGTTTCTTTCTTGGGGACGACTCGCTCTTCCCGCTCCACAACGAGGGCCGCACTGACTGTCTGGGGGTAGCCGCCAGGTACAGCAGTAGGCGCTCTTGGGGGCATGGTGCGACCATGACGGGAGGGCTGGTGAGGTACCTCTTGAGGTCCGCGAAAGCCGCGTCCGCTACAGGGGTCCACTTGAATGGGCCAGACCTCTTCATGAGTTTGAAGAACGGCAACGCTCGCTCGCCGAATTTGGAGATGAAACGCCCCAGCGAGGCTAAGCATCCCGCCAGCTTTTGCATCTCCTTGAGTGTTCGCGGGGGCTGCATCTGCTTGATAGCCTTAACATTTTCTGGGTTGGCCTCGATCCCTCGGTGAGACACGAGGAATCCGAGGAGCTTGCCCAAAGGGATCCCGAAGATGCAGTTGTCAGGGTTGAGCTTCAAGTTGACCTTACGCAGGCGGGCGAAAGTTTCCTCCAGATTCTCGATGAGCGTCCTGGCCTCACGCAATTGGACCACGATGTCGTCCACGTAAGCTTCCGCGTTCCTGCCTAGCTGATGCCCCAATGCAATGTACATTAACCTCTGGAAGGTGGCACCGGCACTCTTCAGACCGAAAGGCATGCCGATGTAGCAGAATATCCCACAGGGGGAGGTGAACGCCGTCTTCTCCACATCCTTCAACGCCATCTTGATCTGGTGGTAGCCCGAGAAGGCGTCCAAGAAGCATAGGAGGTCGCAGCCGGCAGTGGAGTCCACGATCTGGTCGATGCATGGCAGCGGGAAGGGGTCCTGAGGGCAGGCCTTGTTGAGGCTCGTGAAGTCGACGCACATCCGTTCCTTGCCTCCCTTCTTGGGGACAATGACCGGATTAGCAAGCCATTCAGGATATCGCACCTCACGGATGACCCTAGCCTCCTGCAACTTCTGCACCTCCTGGATGATGAAATGTTGCTTCTCCGGCGCTTGGCGCCGCGCCTTCTGCTTAACGGGGCGCGCATTGGGGCACACTTCTAGGTGGTGCTCAGTCACTTTCCTTGGCACTCCGATCAAGTCAGTCGGTTTCCATGCGAACACATCAGTGTTCACCCGGAGGAATGCGATGAGTTCACTTTCTTGCTCGGGGGAGAGCTCTGCGCCAATGGTGAAGGTGTGGCTTGGGTCCACGCCGCCGAACGGTACCTTCTTAGTTTTAGCTCGGTCTTAGGAGAACAGCAGCTTCTTCCTTGCCGGCGTCGCCTCAGGAGGCTCCGCCTCACCCCCGGCGGCCGGGTGTGCGGCTGCGGCGTCTTTGTGCGCTAGCTTGAGGGAGCTAGCCGTGTCTCTCTCGTCGCACTTGAGGGAGCTAAGCGCGCGGTCGGGGCGGGCGACGCAAGGCTCCTCCACTGCACGCGTGGCCGGGAAAAGCGGCGTCGGGGCTAGGCGGGCGGCGCCGGTGCGAGGCACGCCATGGCCGGAGACGAGCTTTGCCGGGACGGGAGAAAAAAGGGAAAAAAGAAAAAAATGGGATATAGTGGGATACAGTTTTATTTAAGGGTCCGCTCTGCCCGGGGCAATTTCGCATCGTAAAAACGGTTTATAGTGCACCTTATACGCGTTTTTAAGGGTCAACTTATACGGGATCTGTTAGAGATGCTGTAAGCATGGGGATGCCGAAGGCACCCCAAGGTAATATTCAAGGAAGACCCAAGCAATTAAGCTTGGGGATGCCCCGGAAGGCGTCCCCTATCTTGTCTCCAATCTATCGGTATGTCACTTGGAGCTATATTTTTATTCATCACATGATATGAGTTTTGCTTGGAGCGTCGTGTATTATAGTTTATTTTAATTTTAGTTTGCAACAATTGTCATTTTCTAGACACACTTTACGAGAGAGACACACCTTCATCATAATTTGTTATAATACTCCGCGTGCTTCATTTATATCTTTTGAGGTAGGCAGTTGCTCTAGTGCTTCACTTATATCTTTTTAGAGCACGACGGCGGTCATATTTTATAGAAATATTTGAACTCGCATGCTTCACTTAAATCTTTTTGAGAGTATAAGGCATAAGGAATTGTAATTTGCACGTGTTATAAGACTAGTTCAAAAAGGATAGGTATTCAAGGGGGATATAATAAAAACTTTCATGTAACTCACCAAAGATGAACACATGGCTTAATTATATTGATGTAGTAATATGAAAGGATATAGGTTCATGATCATTGGTTAGTAGAAATATCGATATTAAAGTTTGTTATTTACTTCTCATCTAAATATTGGTCATGGCATGGTGATGAGGTCTGAGCATTTTTATGTCTGAAATGAAATCCTATCGTGTTGTTCGAATCGGGGGCGCGCGATGGTTAACTCTTACCAACCTCCTCTCTAGGGGAATGCGGTAGTGCTTTGCTTCGAGAGAGATAATAAGGCTTCGCAATAAGTATATGAGTTATTTATGACTAATGTGAGTCCATGGATATACGCACTCTCACCTCTCCGTAATTTGCTAGCCTCCTTGGTATTGCGCATTGCCCTTTCTCACCTCGAGAGTCGGTGCAAACTTCGCCGGTGCATCCAAACCCCGTGATATGATACGCTCTATCGCGCATAAGCCACCTTATATCTTCCTCAAAATAGCCACCATACCTACCTATCATGGCATTTCTATAGCCATTCCGAGATATATTACCATGCAACTTCCACCGTTCTATCACATGACTTGAGTGTTCATCCTCATATTGCTTTGCATGATCATATAGAGCTGGCACAGTATTTGTGGCCAAGCCACCGTTCATCATTGATTACATGTTATGCTAGATCATTGTACATTCGGCTACACTGCCAGAGGCATTCATATAGAGTCATATTGTTCTTTATCGAGTTGTAAGTAAAGAAAAGTGTGATGATCATCATTATTAGAGCATTGTCCCAGTGAGGAAAGGATGATGGAGACAATGATTCCCTCACAAGTCGCATGAGACTTCAGACGAAAAATGAAAAATGAGGGAGGCCAAATGAGCCCATCAAAGAAAAAAAGAGAAAAAAGAAAAAATAAGAAAAGGGAAAGAAAAAAAGAAAAAAACATGAGAGAAAAAGAGAGAAGGGGCATTGTTACTATAATTTACCACACTTGTGCGCCAAAGTGGCACCATGTTCTTCATATAGAGTCTCCAGTTTTGTCACTTTCATATACTAGTGGGAATTTTTCATTATAGAACTTGACTTGTATATTCCAATGACGGGCTTCCTCAAATGTCTGAGGTATTCATGAGCAAGCAAGTTCGATGCACGCCCACTTAGTTTCATTTGAGCTTTCATACAATTATAGCTCTAGTGCATCCGTTGCATGACAATCCCTACTTCTTGCATCAATATCGATTGATGGGCATCTCCATAGCCCGTTTATCCGCCTAGTTGATGTGAGACTTTCCCACCTTTTGACTCCTTTCATATCTACCACCATATTTTATTCCACCCATATGCTATATCCATGGCTCACGCTCATATATTGCATGAGGTTGAAAATGCTAAAGTGCGTTAGAAGTGCTCATGATTTATACTTATGCGGTGAAGATGGAGACATGCCATGCTTAATATGATTAAATGAGTAGGGGATAACATTCTTTAATGATCGCATTTTGAAACATTAATGATTATGCTTCTTAAGTTCATGGATATTATTATGTTGATATTAATGGATTCATCGTTTATCAATATCTACACCTCAAAGAGATTAAACGTTGGGTAGCAAGTCATGTCAAAAATTCTGTTTTTATTATTTACCTACTCGAGGACGAGCAGGAATTAAGCTTGGGGATGTTGATACGTGACGTGGCTTGAGACTGCGCGGTATTTCCCCAAATAGGAAGGGATGATGCAGCACAGCGATGGTAAGTATTTCCCTCAGTTATGACACCAAGGTTATCGAACCAGTAGGAGGATCACCACCACCCAATAAGCAGCACCTGCACACAAACAACAAATACTTGCAACCCGACGCGAAAGAGAGGTTGTCAATCTCTCTACGGTAAAAAGATAGATTAGGTAGTGATGGATAGGAGAGATGGATCTCTCAAGAACACAAAATAAAAAGAGCAAATAAAATATGCAGCAATATGTTTTTGGGTTTTTGGTTTTGTAGATCTGAAAACAAAGATGCAAAAAGATAGATCGGAAAGCAATATGTTGGAAAAGTAGACCCGGGGGCCGTTGGGTTCACTAGTGGCTTCTCTCATGAGTATAGCGCACGGTGGGTGAACAAATTACTGTTGGGCAATTGATAGAAAATCGAATAGTCATGACGATATCCAAGGCGATGATCATTATATAGGCATCACGTCCAAGATAAGTAGACTGACTCCTGCCTGCATCTACCACTATTACTCCACACATCGACCGCTATCCAGCATGTATCTAGTGTATTAAGTTCATGGAAAAACAGAGTAATGCAATAAGAACGATGACATGATGTAGACAGGATCTATTCATGTAGGAATAGACCCCATCTTGCTATCCTTAATAGCGACGACACATGCGTGTCTTGCTGCCCCTTCTGTCACTGGGAAAGAACACCGCAAGATCGAACCCATCACAAAGCACCTCTTCCCATGGCAAGAAAAATCGATCTAGTTGGCCTAACTAAACCAAAGATTCGAAGAAGAAATACGAGGCTATAAGTAATCATGCATATAAGAGATCAAAGAAGACTCAAATAATATTCATGGATAGAAACTGATCATGAACTCAAAATTCATCGGATCCCAACAAACACACCGCAAAAGTTTACATCAAATAGATCTCCAAGAGACCATTGTATTGAGAATCATAAGAGAGAGAGAGAGAAGAAGCCATCTAGCTACTACCTACGGACCCGTAGGTCTATGGTGGACTACTCACGCATCATCGGAGAGGCACCTATGAAGAAGATGAACCCCTCGGTGATGGTGTTTAGATTGGATCTCGAGGTTCTGGAACTTGCGGTGGCTGGAATTGTGTTTCGGCGACTCCCCTAGGGTTTTTGGAATATTTGGGAATTTATAGGCATCAGAGGCGGTGAAGAGGGGCCCTGAGGAGGGCACAACCCATTAGGGCGCACCGGGGCCCACCTAGCGCGCCCTGGTGGGTTATGGTCTCCTCGGCCCATTTCTCCGGCACTTCTTTGGCCCACTGGGTGTCTTCTGGTCCAGAAAAAATCTCCAAAAAGTTTCGTCGCGATTAGACTCCGTTTGGTACTGATATTCTGCGAAGTAAAAAACAAGCAAAAACAGTAACTGGCACTTTGGCACTATGTCAATAGGTTAGTCCCAAAAAATGATATAAAGTTGCTAAAATAATTGTAAAACATCCAAGAATGATAATATAACAGCATGGAACAAGCAAAAATTATAGATACGTTGGAGACGTATCAATACGTCTCCGACGTATCTATATTTTTTATTGTTTCATGCTATTATATTATCAATCTTCAATACTTTATATGCAATTATATGCTATTTTATATCATTTTTGGGACCAACCTATTAACTCAGTGCCCCAGTGTCAGTTTCTGTTTTTTGCCTGTTTTTGGACTTTTCAGAAAATCAATACCAAACGGAGTCCAAATTGGATAAAAAATTACGGGAGTTATTTTTGGACCATAAAAGACCCATGAAGCTTTGGGAGGAGGTCAGAAGACCCGCGGGGTGGCCACAAGCTAGGTAAGTGCGCCTTGGGGGTAGGGCACGCCCCCCAGCTCGTGGGCCTCTCGTCCCTGACCTAATTCCACTTTTATATGTATATATATATATATATATATATATATATATATATATATATATATATATATACAGTTATGCCAAAACCAATAGGGCGACACCCGAAATACTTTTTCCGCCGCCGCAAGCCTCTGTTCTTCCTCGATCACATCTGGAGGCCTTTTCCGGTACTCTGCCGGAGGGGAAATCGACCATGGAGGCCGTCTACATCAACCTTGATGCCTCCATGATGATGTGTGAGTAGTTCACCATAGACCTATGGGTCCTTAGCTAGTAGCTAGATGGCTTCTTCTCTCTCTTTGATCTTCAATACAAAGTTCTTTGCGATTCTCGCGATGATCTATCCGATGTAATCTTCTTTTGTAGTGCGTTTGTTGGGATCCGATGAATTGTGGGTTTATGATCAGATTATTTATGAAAGTAATTGCGTATTTTCTGAATTCTATTATGCATGATTGTTATATCTTTGCAAGTCTCTCCGATCTATCTGTTTGGTTTGGCCAACTAGATTGATTTATCTTTCAGTGGGAGGAGTGCATTGTAGTGGGTTCAATCTTGTGGTGCTCTATATCCCAGTGACAGAAGGGGACAAGACACGTATTGTATTGTTGGTACTACGGGTAAAATGACAAGGTTTGAACATATTGCTTGGTCTTACTTTGTCTACATCATGTCATCTTGCCTAAAGCATTACTCTGTTTGTCATGAACTTAATAACATAGACGCATGTTGGATAGCGGTCGATTGATGGAGTAATAGTAGCAGATGCAGAATCGTTTCGGTCTACTTATTACGGACGTGATGCCTATATACATGATCATTGCCATGAATAACATCATAACTATGCGTTGTTCTATCAATTGCCCAACAATAATTTGTCTACCCACCGTGTGCTATGCATTCGAGAGAGAAGCCTCTAGTGAAAACTATGGCCCCGAGGTCTATTCAAATCATATTACAAAAATCTAAAAACCTTGTTGCAATTTATTTACTTTCTTTTATTTTACTTTTATATTTATCTATGTATCGCTATCAGAAGTAATCCTTGTAAGTAACAAGTTCAAGGGGTTGACAACCCTCTTGCCCGTGTTGGGTGCAAGTATTTGGTTTTTGTGTGCAGGTATTGTTGACGCAAGTTGTTGTGATTCTCCTACTGGTTTGATAACCTTGGTTCTTGATAACCCACAAGTGTAGGGGATCGTTTGTAGCCTTTTTCGATAAATAAGAGTGTCGAACCCAACGAGGAGCTAAAGGTAGAACAAATATTCCCTCAAGTTCTATCGACCACCGATACAACTCTACGCACACTTTAACATTTGCTTTACCTAGAACAAGTATGAAACTATTTTGTAGGTGAAAGGATAGTTTGCACGAATAAAACTAGAAGTACTTAGTGGGAATAAAACTATGAGTAAATTGCAAGATAATAAAAGTTAGTTGTTTAGTAGAAAGCTTTTGTCAAACAAGAAGGTTATTTGTCCCTAGGCAATTGATAACTAGACCGGTAATCATTATTGCAATTTTATATGAGGGAGAGGCATGAGCTAACATAGTTTCCGTACTTGGACCATATGCACTTATGATTGGAACTCTAGCAAGCATCCGCAACTACTAAAGATCATTAAGGTAAAACCCAACCATAGCATTAAGTATCAAGTCCTCTTTACTCCCATATGCAACAACCCACCTACTCAGGTCTGTGTATTTTGTCAGTCACACCACCCACCATAAGCAAATCATGAACATATTGCAACACCCTACAGCGGGGATCCCTCACGTTTGCGCGACACGGAGGCCACCATAGGACAGCACCAAAATAAAACATACAACTCATACCAACCACGATCATCAATTAGCCCATAGGACAAAACGGATCTACTCAAACATCATAGGATGGCCACATATCATTGGGAAATAATATATGGAGTTGAGCACCATGTTTAAGTAGAGATTACAGCGGGGAAAAGAGGTGTTACACTGCTGCATAGAGGGGGATAGAGTTGGTGTTGACGACGGCGAAGTTGTTGGTGTAGATCGCAGTCACGATGATTGCCCCGGCGGTGTTCCGGCGCCACCGGGAGAGAGGGGGAGAGAGCCCCCTCCTTCTTCTTCTTCCTTGGCCTCCCCCCTAGATGGGAGGAGAGTTCCCCCTCTTGTCCATGGCCTCCATGGCGGCGGAGGGGCAGGAGCCCCTCCGAGATTGGATCTCCCTCTCTGTTCTCTTCTGTTTCGCGTTCCTGTTTTCTGGCCGAAAACCATTTTTTATATTCCTAGAGATCCGTAACTCCGATTGCGCTGAGATTTTAACATGATTTTTTTCCAGATATAAGCTTCCTTGTGCCTGAAGTAGAGCTCCAACCGACTTACGAGGAGGGCACAACCCACCTCCACGCGCCTGGGCCCTGGGGCGCACCCTGGTGTCTTGTGGTGGCAGTGGGCCCCCTTTTGCGTTGATTACAACTCCCAAAAATCACATATATTCGAAAATAATTCTCCGTAAATTTTTATCGCGTTTGGACTTCGTTTGATATGGATATTCTACGAAACAAAAAACATGCAACAAACAAGAACTGGCACTGGGCACTGGATCAATATGTTAGTCCAATAAATCATATAAAATGTTGCCAAAAATATGTGAAAGTTGTATAATATTGGCATGAAACAATCAAAAATTATAGATATGACGGAGACGTATCAGCATCCCCAAGCTTAATTCCTGCTCGTCCTCGAGTAGGTAAATGATAAAAAAGATATTTTTTGATGTGGAATGCTACCTAGCATAATCTTGATCATATATCTAATCATGGCATGAATATTAAGACATGAGTGATTCAAAGCAATAGTCTATAATTTGACATAAAGACATTAATACTCAGGCATCCCAACAAACAATCATGTCTTTCAAAATATCAAGGCTAAAGAACGCTATCCCTACAAAATCATATAGCCTTGTCATGCTCTGTCTTCTTAACACAAAGTATAAATCATGTACTACCCCGGTGTCAGCCAAGCAATTGGTTCATACTTTTTAACGCGCTTCAGCATTTTCAACTCTCACGCAATACATGAGCGCAAGTCATGGATATAGCACTATGGGTGGAATAGAATGCGGTGGTAGACATTAATATAGAGAAGACAAAAAGGAAGATAGTCTCACATCGAAGCGGCTAATCAATGGGCTATGGAGATGCCCATCAATTGATATCAATGCGAGGAGTAGGGATTGCCATGCAACGGATGCACTATGAGTTATAAGTGTATGAAAGCTCAAACTGAAACTAAGTGGGTGTGCATCTAACTGAAATTCCCACTAGTATATGAAAGTGACAACATAGGAGACTCTCTATATGAAAAACATGGTGCTACTTTGAAGCACAAGTGTGGAATTAGCATGCCCCTTCTCTCTTTGTCTCTCATTTTTTTCTTTTTTTTCCTTCTTCTTTTTTTCTTCTCTTTTTTTCTATATTTGTCCGGAGCCTCATCCCGACTTGTGGGGGAATCATAGTTTCCATCATCCTTTGCTCACTGGGACATGCTCTAATAATTAATAATGATTCTCATCACACTTCTATTTACTTACAACTCAATATTACAACTCGATAGTAGAACAAAGTATGACTCTATATGAATGCCTCTGGCAGTGTACCAGGATGTGCAATGATCTAGCGTAGCAAAGATATCAAAAAATGGACAAGCCATGGAAACATCATGCTAGCTATCTTACGATCATGTAATGGATGCTCAAGTCATCAAAACGGAAGCGGTGGAAGTTGCATGGTAATATATCTCGGAATGGCTATGGAAATGCCATAATAGGTAGGTATGGTGGCTGTTTTGAGGAAGATATAACAAGGCTTATGTGTGATAGAGAGTATCATATCACGGGGTTTGGATGCATCGGCGAAGTTTGCACTGACTCTCGAGGTGAGAAAGGGCAATGCACGGTACCGTAGAGGCTAGCAAATTGTGGAAAGGTAAGAGTGTGTATAATCCATGGACTCACATTAGTCATAAAGAACTCACATACTTATTGCAAAAGTTTATTAGCCCTCGAAGCAAAGTATTACTACGCATGTTCCTAGGGGGGAGGTTGGTAGGAGTTAACCATCACGCGCCCCCGACCTTCACACAAAGATAGACAATCAAGGATAAATTGTGCTCCAACTTCCTGGCATAACGGGAGACTATACGTGCATGCTTCGGGAATCACAAACCTTAACACTAATATCTTACTAAACACGATCATCCACTAGTACCTCCCACATATTATCATCTCTATATCACAAAACTATTGCAAGGAATCAAACATATCATATTCAGTGATCCATAAGTTTTATGTAGGATTTTATGACTAACCATGTGAATGGCCAATTCCCGTTGACTCTCTAAATAGATATAAGTGAAGCAAGAGAGTTTAATTCTTTCTACAAAAGGCCATGCTCTAATAAATATAAGTGAAGCAAAAAGAGCATTCTACAAATATCGGTTTTCTATGTGAAGAGAAACAGGCAATCCAAACTTCAAATGATATAAGTGAAGCACATGAAGCATTCTATAAAGCCATACTCAAAAGATATAAGTGAAGTGCAATGAGCATTCTATAAATCAACCATGGACTATCTCATACCAGCATGGTGCATAAAATAAAAGTGAAAACTAAACACAAAAGACGCTCCAAGATTTACACATATCACATGAATGAAACGAAAACGAAAACATACACTACTGGAATCTGGTAATTTGCCATCTGCTGCTTCTTTGCCGTCTGCCAGCTGACGGCAAAGAAAGGACTCATGGCATAATTCAACTATGCCGTCAGTCCTTCCTTTGCCGTCAGCTAGCTGACGGCAATGAAACCAGTGGCAGACGGCAAAGAGGATGGTGGGCCCCACTGGAGCACAGCATTGGCTAGGTCATCTCTCTACCGTCTGCTGCCTCTTTGCCATCTGCTAGCAGACGGCAAAGAAGGCCAAGGCAGACGGCAAAGAGGGGAGGTGGGGGGAACCTAACGGACGTCCCTCTTTGCCGTCTGCTAGCAGACGGCAAAGAGGGCATCCTTAACGGTTGCCCCGCGCCCCACCGTTCGCTCATCTCTCTCTCCCACCACCCCCCGCGCTCATCTCTCTCCCTCTCCCTCTCGCCGCCGCCCCCGTCATCGTCGCCGCCGCTGCCCCGCATCGTCTCCCCGCTCCCCGCCCCAGCCGCCGCCCCGCTCCCCCGCTCCCCGCCCCGCGCCCCCAGCCTCTCTCCCTCTCCCTCTCGCCACCGCCCCCGTCAACGTCGCCGCCGCCGCCCCACCGCCCCTGTCGCGCTCACCCCCCCTGTTGCGCCGCCGCCCCACCGCGCCCGTCGTCCCCGTCGCCCCGTCGCCCCGCCGCCCCGGCGCCTCGCCGCCCCCGCCGCCCCGCCGGTGAGTACCCCCCGCTAGTCGCCCCCTTTTTTGTTTTTTTCTGTTTCTTATTTTTGTTAAATTAGTTAGGTTAATTAGGTTAGTTAGTTAGGTTAGTTTATTAGGTTAGTTAGTTAGGTTAGAAGAAAAAAAAGAAGGAAAAAATGAAAAAGGGAAAAGGAAAAGAAGAAAAGAAGAAGAAGAAGAAGAAGAAGAAGAAGAAGAAGAAGAAGAAGAAGAAGAAGAAGAAGAAGGAAAAGAAGAAGAAGGAAAAGAAGAAGGAAAAGAAGAAGGAAAAGAATAAGAAGAAGAGAAGAAGAAGAAGAAGAAGAAGAAGAAGAAGAAGAAGAAGAAGAAGAAGAAGAAGAAGAAAAGGAAGAAAAGGAAGAAGAAGAAAAGGAAGAAGAGGAAGAAGAAGCCACTGACCCCCGACCCCGACGCCACTGACCCCCGACGCCACTGACCCCCGACCCCCGACACCACTGACCCCCGACCCCCGACGCCACTGACCCCCGACCCCCGACGCCACTGACCCCCGACGCCACTGACTCCCAATGCCACTGACCCACGACGCCACTGACCCCCGACCCCTGACGCCACTGACCCCCGACGCCACTGACCCCCGACCCCCGACACCTCTTCCAGAGGCCGACGGGGTCATAGTTTTGTAAGTTATGAGTTAGGTCACATATTTTCCGATTTTGTTATAAAAAACATCATATTTGTATTGATCGGGTGGATTTCAATGTGCAGTTGTTTCGTCGCTGCGAGGGTCTGGTGTTCGACGACCTCCCCGTGCGTTGGATGAGCTCTGCCCCTGCGTTCGTGGGTGAGCACAAATGACTTCTCCTGCTCCCCCCTTAATTTGCTCTGCTCCGGTCTTCGTGCCGATGAAACTTGCTAGCTATAGGTGTCTTCAATCATCAGTATGCGTGACCAGTATGCGTCTCCCGTTCGAAAGGGCGACATCTATAAATATGCATGTCTTTGCATATTTATAACCGCCATCCTTTCGAATTGTCCAACGTTATCCATGGACAGCCCGAGTATGTGTAGATTGGGTTCGTTTTCCCATATGCTCTGCTCCGGATCCGATGCAAAATTTTGTCAGTGCCTCCCTGTTGTTCTCCGGGTACACATCCTCTCTGCTTATTGCCGAGACGTGTATCAGGAGAACAGCGGGGAGGTGCTGCCAAAATTTTGTGTCGGATCCGGAGCAGAGCATGGGAAAACGAACCCAATCTACACATACTCGGGTGGGATTAGGACCTATCTTTACCTATTAGCGTGTAGGTTGCATGGGCATAATAAAATTGACATACTCGTGTGTGTTTAGTAGGTAGGCAAGATGAGTGATCGTGCGTGGATGTACACCGGTCACACTAGTCAGGAAGACATGACCAATGAATGGTTTACAAAAACCAAGGGGTTTGTGAGAGCCGCATTTGCAAATGGCCAGGAAAGAACCTGGTGCCCCTGTTTCCGGTGCGACAACTTTAAAAAGAGGACAGAGGGTGTAATGGGTAAACACCTGCAGAAGTGGGGTTTTACACCTGATTATATGGTGTGGACTTTTCATGGTGAGTCTGCCCAACGTGCCAGAGCTGAGGTGGTTCATCGTCCCACCGACGAGTATGGTACCGGGATCAAAGACATGGTGCAAGACTTTGATGATGCTCGGGATTCGGACGATGAGATGGAGGAATCTGCAAAGGCCTTTTATGAAATGTTGGAGTCTTCAAAACGTCCTATCCACGAGTACACTGAGCTTTGTCAGCTGGATGCCATCGCGCAAGTAATGGCTCTGAAGGCTCAATTCAACCTGGGAAGAGAATGCTACGACGCGATGATGACAATATTTGAACGCTTTCTACCCAAAGGCCATGTACTGCCTGCAAACCTGTACCAGTCGGACAAAATCCTCCGTGTACTTAAGATGCCCTATGAGAAGATAGATGCCTATGAGAATGGATGTGCCTTATTTAGGCTTGAGTATGCGGACTTGAACTATTGTCCCATTTGCAAGTCTTCCAGGTATATTGTGGTAAACAACGGTATGGGTGAGAAGATTCAGACCAAAATCCCCGTTAATGTTCTTCGGTATATGCCAATCGTACCAAGACTTCAACGTCTTTTCATGGTCGAAGAGACGGCCAGACAGATGACATGGCACAAATTGGGTAAAAGAACCGAACTAGATGCAGATGGGAATCAGATGTTGGTACACACTTCCGACGCTTTCGCGTGGAAGCACTTCGATGCATTACATAAGGATAAAGCGGCAGATCCAAGGCATCCTCGAGTCGCCATCAGCACTGATGGGTTCAATGTGTTTGGTATGATGGCAACCCAATACAGTTGTTGGCCTGTATTTGTCATTCCACTCAATCCCCCCCCCCCCCCCGGACAGATTATGCAAAGAAAGAACATTTTCCTGACGTTGATAATTCCAGGGCCCAACTATCCGGGGAAGAATATGAATGTGTACATGCAGCCGCTTAAGGATGAATTGCAAGAAGCTTGGGATAATGGGATCAAGACATACGACGCCGCTACAAAAAAAAACTTCATGATGCATGTGTGGTACATGTACTCGATGCATGACTTGCCGGCGTATGCGCTATTCGTTGGCTGGTGTGTGCATGGAAGGTTCCCGTGCCCCACATGCAAGGCAGCTCTTCAGTTCCGTTGGCTGCAGGCGGGTCGCAAGTTTTCTTGCTTCGACTTGCATAGACAGTTCCTGGATCCTCGCCATAAGTTCAGAAAAGACAAGAAGAATTTCATCAAAGGTAGAGTCGTCAAAAACTCTGCACCACCTGCGTTGACAGGCCAACAGACCCTGGATCAGGTAAACGCTCTCGAGCCTGATCCAGAGCGTCCAGGGTATTTCAAAGGGTATAATTCGGAACACGCCTGGACTCACAAGACATGCTTATGGGATCTGCCTTACTTCAAAGACCTCCTTTGCCCACACAACATCGACGTGATGCACACTGAAAAGAATATCGCCGAGGCCCTTTTTGGTACATTGTTCGGCATAGAGGGGAAGTCAAAGGATAATCCTAAGGCTAGAGTTGATCAGGAGGCTCTATGTGATAGACCGTTGCAAAACATGCGACAACCGAAAGGAAAGCAGAATTGGACGAAGCCAAAGGCATGGTTCAATCTTGGAAGGCCAGCTATGAGGGAAATGATCTTGTGGGTGAAAATGCAGTTTATGTTCCCCGATGGGTATGCAGCGAATCTAAAGAGGGGAGCGAGTCTTGACAAATTGAAAATATTTGGTCTGAAGAGTCATGATTGGCACATATGGCTTGAGCGGGTAATGCCGGTGATGTTGCGTGGCTTTATCCCTGAGGATGAATGGCTAGTACTAGTAGAGCTGAGCTATTTCTTCCGTTCTCTTTGTGCGAAAGACCTATCGCCTGGCGTGCTAGATGAAATGGAAGAGTTGGCGCCGGAGTTGATCTGCAAGTTAGAGAAGATCTTTCCACCGGGCTTCTTTAATCTAATGCAGCATTTGATTTTGCATCTCCCGACCGAGGCAAGATTGGGGGGCGTGCAAAATCATTGGTGCTACGCAACTGAGAGGATGCAGAAGACGCCTCGAGCAAAATGTAAAAATAAACATAGAATTGAAGCATCGATGGCAGAGGCATTCTTTACCGAGGAGGCGGCAAACTTCGTGACAGCACATCCGAAGCCTCGGTACAATGCTGGCGACCCTAAAAAAGGTCGATCCAACCTCAGCCTATTCAAAGGGGAGCTCGCACCAGCCGGTGCTTCGAAAGCAATAGCGTTGGATGTCGAAGAATGGCGGACCATTTCGTTGTATATCTTCAACAACCTAACAGAAGTGCGATCGTACATCGAGTAAGTTCTCGGTACATTGTTTCGCAACTTCTAATTCCTTTTAACTACTCTTATTCCCGGATATTTGATACAGTCGATACGTCGCCAAATTCTCGGATGGAGCGGTGATCCAAAAGGATTCCATCGAAGAGTATGAGCTTTTGGCAAAGCATGGAGGCGGCTATCCCGGTTTCATCTCTTGGTTCAACAAACGGTAATTTCCATTAGACCATTTCATTTCTTCGTCTAATTTGTGGCTAATGCAACAATCCTTTCGTATGAAACTTGTAGGCTAATTCAGAGTCTATGGACGCCGAATTGAGACAAGTCGCTAATGGTTTTGACTATAAGGTCTGTTCATTTGAAAAATACGACATCAACGGGTATCGCTTTCGTACCTTTGGCAAAGAGCTATCTATGGCTGACCGAAAGTCTACAAATTGTTGTGTCTCTGCTATCGGCGAAGGAGGTACCGAGTATTATGGAAGAGTTGAAGCAATTTATGAACTTCTATTCTATGGTGAACCCACCGAACGTCGTAGTCTTCAAATGTTATTGGTTCCAGCCGAAGGAGACTAGAAGGACTCATGAACATATAGGGCTAGTCGAAATCAAACAAAGCACAAATTTAGATGTTCCCGATGTCTATATTACGGCTCAACAGGCGACCCAAGTTTTCTATCTACCGTGGGCCTGCCAAACTAATCCAAATCTCAATGGTTGGGATGTCGTTTATGAAGTGCCGCCACGTTTCAGACCACCTCCCCTCAATGAAGAGGATTATGAACCTCACATTAACCCAGATACATATGAAGGAGAATTCTTCCAAGAAACACGTCTTTCCAAAAAATGTTTCAAGAACCGCTCTACTTCACCACAGAACATTGAAGTAGACAGCGATAGTGAATCCGACTTCACCCTTGAGAAGGAACAAGAAGAGCCGGAAGAAGAAGAGGTTACTGCTGCGGATGACCTATCAATGCTTGACCGATTACATAAAGGAGGCCTTTCACATGTCGTTCCCGATAGTGATGATGATGCATTTATTGATGATAGTGATGATGATGATGCATTTATTGATCCCGGAGCATATATAGACGATCAAGATTATTATTAGTTAATGTCAGGTATTCAATTATTATTATATACATGATGATGATACACTTAAATTATATACATATTATTATTCATGTCGGTATTCAATTTTTTTATGTTGTACTAATTTCGTTTACTCTTTGTCATGGCAGGTGTTGAAAGATATGGTGGGCGCGGGTCCAGAGCGATCCGCGGCTTCTTCGTCGGCGCGTGGTGGGAGGGGTACTACCATTCCACCCAAGCATCTCCGGAGAGCGTTGCTCGCTAGTTTGCAGACACAGGCGGGCGCTTCTTCGTCGGCGTCGATGCCCACCGGGAGAGGAGGTCGGGGAAGAAGAGAGGAGGAGGTAGAGGTACACGTGCCCGCGGGAGACGTACGGAGGCTGATGCACCTTCCTCGTCGCCACCCCCAGCTGATTCACCCGAGCACAAGACTTCTAGGGTGGAGGCGTCTGAGGTGGAGGCTACGCGGACTCCTGTCCACGAGCCTCGGGTCGACGAGCCTTCAACCCACGAGACTCCTGTCCCAGACGCTTCGTCCCACGAGACTCCTGTCCCAGACGCTTCGTCCCACGAGACTCCAGAGCAGAGCAGGGATGGGGCTACGTCCCAGCAGACCCCATCGGATACCTGGCCGGATCTGCGTCAGCAGGAGCCGAGTGGCCATGCTGATGGTGGCGGGGATAGCGAGGATGAGGTGGTTGAGGGGGCCACCGTCTACCAGCGTGGTAGTACATGGCTCCCGCCCGTGCCGGCGACCCGCGAGCAGAGGCCGGTGATTAGGCCTAATGGGGAGAAGTAAGTGCATTTACTATTTTTTAACCTTTTGCCTTCACGTTCTTCAAATATCTAATCTGTTGGATTTGTCATACTGCAGGGGTTGGGATCACGCCAACGATGTCCGCAGGCCCAACACCGTCCTTGGTGTGCTTTTCCGGCACAACTTCCCGGGGTTTGTCACGTTGCCCGGTGAGGGTCAGCTTCCAGAGCTAGGATTGACCTGGGAGCACTACTTGGCTGCCCCGGCCCCGCCGGAGGAGGTGATCGACGGTGTCTTGTGCCACACAAGGGCCGACAAGGTGATCAGAAAGTTTTGGGTAATTTCTCCTTTATACAATTAAAATCAACAATAGCTAGTTATTGTACTAATCAGTGTTGTCTTGTTTGATTGCAGACCTTCTACAGGTGTGAGGAGGGACACGAGGAGGCCGTGGCAAAGGTTATCGATGGCGAGTGCAGGCGCCTACTACAGAACTTACGACACGAGGCTCGGCCGCAGGCTGTTCGAGACTACTACGCCTCGCGTGGTGTTAAGAAGGACAAGTTGTTGTGCCGCGAAAAGTTTCTGGAGAAGGAGCAGTACATGAAGGTAATTATCTATTCTTAAGGCCTTGTACTTAGTTTCCTTGATTTGATTCGTAGGCGTACCGCTCAAATTTCTCTTTACTAACTTAGGCACCCCCGAGATGGTGTGCGGATAAGATGGATTGTTGGGAGGCGTTGGTGGATCAGTGGTGCTCAGATGAATGGCGAGCCGTCCACGACAATGCCCAGAACCGGCGTGACAAAATGGTTGGTGTGCCACACCATCAAGGCAGCGCCAACTTATATCAGTTCGGGCGGAACTGGGTATGTGGTTTGCTTCATGATTCATGCAATCCATTTCTTGATGCTAGCTTGATCCCTTTACTAATACTTTGTTCCTCTCTCTCTCTCTCTTTTAGGCGAACTACAATAAGACGGAGGTGCCAGGGGTGTATGACCTCTGCCATGGCCCATACTGCCTCATACAAGAAGGCCAAGGCATTCTCAGAGTCTGACCTCGATCATCTCGAGAACTTCACCAACATCTCCTCCCACCACAAGCTCATGAGGTACAGAGATGAGGGGAAGGCGAGGAAAGGGGAGGACTTTAACCCGAGCCAGCATCCTATTGATCCAGAGCTAGTGATGATAGCTGGCGGCGGGAGGCCCCATGGCTCGATAGCCATTGGAGATGGACTTATACGGTCTTCTAGCACTCTCTGGGAGATCAAGGCGCGCCAAACGAGCTCCTGTCCTGAGATAAGGACTCGTGCATGGCCAGTCGAGCTCGCCATCGAGGTTAGTCATACGGATTCAGATAGCTTTCCTCCATTACATTGTGTGTGCGAACAAAGATGATTACAATGCTAACGAGGAGTTGTGTTGCAGGCTGCTCTTCAGAAAGAGAGAGAGGCAACCCAGGCGCTTCTGGAGGAACGGGCCCGGCAGGTGGCGTAGAAGGAGAGGACGGCTAGGTTGTTGGAGGAGGAGAGGGCACGGAACGATGCGTCTAACCGGGCCATGTACGAGCTCATCGTGGTAAGTTTCTTCTTCATATTAGCCAAATCATGCACTACAGGTTCATTTCATTAATAACTAATATGATTGACTTGTCAAAACCAAATGTGCAGTCTATGTGCGAGAAGTCCGGCCAGACCCCTCCGTCGATGCCAGTCATTACCACGGCGGGAATGGTGAGTTTCATTTGAATGGTCATTGGTTACTAGTCTTAACATTTCAGTGTCATCATGCTAACTCAAATGATCTTTGGTTCAGCATAACTCCCGAGCCGCATCGCACGATCCTTCTCCAGGGCCAAGTAGTGCTCCAGGTGACACCGGCCCGAGCAACCCCGGTGCTTCACCTCCGTGATGACGAGGACGGTAAGTTTTCTCTAGTGTTTTGCTTAACAAATGCATAATGACCTATACTTAGCTTATTTAGTTCATTTATGTCATAATTAGCTTACTTAGTTCAAAAATGGCATAATAACCTTGGTTAGCTCATAAATGTCATATGCTTAGCTTATTTTCCTCCAAAGGGACATAATAATCTTACTTAGCTCCAAAATGACCTAGTTTACCTTGGTTAGCTCATAAATGACCTATACTTAGCTTATTTTCCTCCAAAGGGACATAATAATCTTACTTAGCTCCAAAATGACCTAGTTTACCTTGGTTAGCTCATCAATGACCTATACTTAGTTTTGTTTCCTCCAAAATGACATAGTAAGCTTACTTAGCTCTGAAATGACCTATTTTACCTAAGTTAGCTCTAAAATGACCTATACTTAGCTTTGCTTCCTACAAAATGAGATAATAAGCTTACTTAGCTCCAGAATGACCTATTTTACCTAGGTTAGCTCTAAAATGACCTATACTTAGCCATGTTTCCTCCACAATGACATAATAAGTTTAGTTAACTCAAAAATGGCATAATAGCCTTGGTAACTTCATAAATCCCATATGTTTAGCTTATTTTCTTGCAAAATGACACAATAAGCTTAGTAAGGTCAAAAATGGCATAATTACCTCATAAATCCCATATACTTAGCTTATTCTTCTACTTCTTCTAGTATTCTTCTTCTAACTTTCTTATTTCCAATTTTGCAGATTTGATTCACTTCACGGCAGCTTGCTTTGATGTAGTGCTAGTGTTTACTTTCTGTTTTCATTTTGTATCGATGAACTTATGTGAAACTTTCTACCTATGGATGAAACTATGTATGTATGGATGAAACTATTGTAATATGGTGAACAATGTGACCATTGATAGTTTCAATTTGGTATAATTGTTGGTTGATCATATCCATATGGCAGGGATATTGTTTCTGTGAAATATATATATATATATATATATATATCATATATTTTCCTGTGAAAATTCTTGAATATAACAAAAACAGGCAAAAAAGAGGCAATACTGGCTCTTTGCCGTCTGCCACCGTCGGCAAAGACATCTTTGCCGTCCGCCACCGACGGCAAAGAGGGCACGTGGCAGCTGCGTGTGCAATCTGGGAACACCAGGCCTGGGGCCATTTGGCCTCTTTGCCGTCCGGGGCAGACGGCAAAGGGCTTGAGCCTAGGCAGACGGCAAAGGGCTTGTGACGAGGCAGTCGGGGGCAGACGGCAAAGGGGCTTGTGACGTGGCAGTCGGGGGCAGATGGCAAAGGATGACGTTAGCCACCTAACGGGGCTAACGTCAGTGCTACACCGTCCAGCCTCTTTGCTTTCTGCAGGCTGACGGCAAAAAACTTTGCCGTCCGCTGAGCCTAGGTAGATGGTAAAGAACCCCTTTACCGGAGTTTACAGTGCCGAAACTGTGGCCGTCTGCTGGCTGACGACAAAGGCCTTTGCCGTCAGTGGGTCTGCCCTTTGCCGTCCGCCACAGCAGACGGCAAAGTACCTGATTCCAGTAGTGATACCGATACTTGTTGAAGAAAGATGGGATGCCTTCTGGGGCATCACCAAGCTTAGATGCTTGAGTCTCCTTGGATATTTACTTGGGGTGCCTTGGTCATCCCCAAGCTTGAATTCTTGCCTCTCCTCCTTCTCCTCATATCGAGACCTCCTCGATCTTTGAACACTTCATCCACACAAAACTTAACAGAAAACTGGTGAGATCCGTTTGTATAATAAAGTGAATTACTACTTTAAGTACTGTTGCAAACCCATTCATATTTTATATTTGCATTATCCCTGCTGTATTATAACTTCTCCATGGCTTATACCACCGATAAAATCGATAGTTTCGTCAAAACAAGCAAAACAATGCATCAAAAACAGAATCTGTCTTAAACAGGACAGTCTGTAGTAATCTGAACTTTGACCATACTTCTGTAACTCCAAAAATTCTGAAACATTAGTAAGAAATAAACATTTTGTATAGCAATACTGTGTAAAAATTTCAGAAACTTTTGACGTTCCAGTAAAAATGTAAATTCACGCACTACAGCGAAAGTTTCTGTTTTTACACCGCACATACCAACAAGCAATCTAATCATCCTAAAGGCAAATCTTGGCACATTATTTTTATAATACAATGGATTTGTACAAGGGGATAATTATTTTTGTTGAAAAGTTTCTGTGATTCAAGATTCACAAAGTTTCCATGGGCATGAACAAAGTTCAAGGAATTCCCCCACTTTCACGATGTTCGTCTCTCTCACTTTCACTTCTCTTTTTGTGAAGTTTTAGGTTCCCCTCTATATTTTTTTTGTTTTTAAACTTTATAAAAGAACTCAACAGAATAAAATGACTCTCTAAAACTTCCGGGTTGTCTCCCTGGCAGCGCTTTCTTTAATGCCATTAAGCTAGGCATAAAGTGCTCAAGTAATGGATCCACCCGGATCCCAAGGTATATCAAAGCCAATTTTAATTAACAATGATTCGTAATTTAGTAGTGAGCACAAAGCAACATATATCATGCAATGACGAAGTCTAACTCTCTTCCTATGCATCGGCATGTCATAAAAGAACAATTCATGCACATCAAGTAAAGGCCAATGCATAGTATAAACAGTTTCTTGCAATTTTATCGTATTGGAAACATAAAGAGGTGGAGACGTATTTCCTCTCTCGTAATAATTGCAAGTAGGAGCAGCAAGCACATGCATATTATATTCATCAAAATCATCATGTGTAGTAGCAAAACGCAACCCATCAATATAATCCTTAATAAGAGCAAACTTCTCCAATATAGTGTAGTTGGGAGAATTCAAAAAGATAATAGGACTATCATGTGTGGGTGCAATAGCAACAATTTCATTCTTAACATAAGGAACTATAGCAAGTTCATCTCCATAAGCATAATTCATATTGGCATCTTGGCCACAGGCATAGCAAGCATCAAGTTCATTAAAAAGGGATATTTCAAACGAATCCAAGGGATCATAGCAATCATCATAGCATTCGTCCTTCGGTATGTGCGAAGGGAAATTAAAAAATGTATGATTTGAAGAGTTACTCTCATTAGAAGGTGGGCACGGGTAGCTAATCCGCTCTTTCTCCTTTTGTTCTTCGCTCTCCTCCTCATCTTCTTCATCTAATGAGCTCACAGTTTCGACAATTTCTTCTTCCATAGATTCCTGCAAAATATTAGTCTCTTCCAAGGCAGCGGTCATTCTCTCAATAAATTCAATAATATCATAATTGTATTCATAGTTATCATAGCAATATTGAAGTATGGATAAATTTTCAGATTTGTAAGGAACATCATTATACTTTTCAAGCAAAGAAGCAATTTCATAAGCACCTTTAAAAGCAACAAATTCTTCTATTCGTTCCACATCATAGTAATCATAAATACCTTTAGCATAAGAAGTCAAGGTTTTATTATCGTTAAATTTTGAAAGGGAAGGTGAAGACCCTCAATATTAGAGCAACAAGTGTAATCACATTTCAAACATGCATCCCAAGCAAACCATTGCAGTGTCCAGGATGTGCAATGATCTAGTGTAGTGATGACCCACAAGTATAGGGGATCAATCGTAGTCCTTTCGATAAGTAAGAGTGTCGAACCCAACAAGGAGCAGAAGGAAATGACAAGCGGTTTTCAGCAAGGTAATTTCTGCAAGCACTGAAATTGTAGGTAACAGATAGTTTGATAGCAAGATAATTGGTAGCAAGCAAGTAACGGTAACGGTAAACAAGGTGCAGCAAGGTAGCCCAATCCTTTTGAGGCAAAGGACAGGCCAGAACAATCACTAGTAATAGGCAAAGTGTTCTTGAGGGTACACGGGAATTTCGTCTAGTCACTTTTATCATGTTGGTTTGATTCATGTTCGCTACTTTGATAATTTGATGTGGGTGGACCGGTGCTAAGGTGCTGTTCTTACTTGAATTAACAACCTACTTATGATTAACCCCCTCGCAAGCATCCACAACTACGAGAAAAGTATTAAGACAAAGTCTAACCATAGCATTAAACATGTGGATCCAAATTAGCCCCTTACAAAGTAGCGCATAAACTAGGGTTTAAGCTTCTATCACTCTAGCAACCCATCATCTAATAACTACTCCACAATGCCTTCCCTTAGGCCCATGAATGGTGAAGTGTCATGTAGTCGACGTTCACATGACACCACTAAGGGAATCACAACATACATATCATCAAAATATCAAACACATATCAAATTCACATGATTACTCGCAACATGACTTCTCCCGTGACCTCAAGAACAAAGGTAACTACTCACAAATAATAATCATGCTCAAGATCAGAGAGGTAATGAATAGCATATTGGATATGAACATATAATCTTCCACCAAAGAAACCATATAGTAATCAACTACGCAAGGTAATCAACACTACTAGTCACCCACAGGTACCAATCTGAGGTTCCGGTACAAAGATTGAACACAAGAGATGAACTAGGGTTTGAGAGGAGATGGTGATGTTGAAGATGTTGATGAAGATTGGCCTCCCAAAGATGAGAGGGGTGTTGGTGATGATGATAGCTTTGATTTCCCCCTCTGGGAGGGAAGTTCCCCCGGCGGAATCGCTCCGCCGGAGGGCAAAAGTGCTCCTACCCAAGTTCCGCCTCGAGGCGGCGGCGCTTCATCCCGAAAGTCCTCCTCTGATTTTTTTCTAGGTCAAGAGAGACCTTATACCAGAAGATGGGCACCGGAGGTGGGCCAGGCTGAGCACAACCCATCAGGGCGCGCCCAGGGGGGCCTGGCACGCCCTGGTGGGTTGTGCCCACCTGGGAGGCCCCCTCCGGTAGTTTTCAGCTCCAATATTTTTTATTAAATGCAAAAATATTCTCTGTAAAATTTCAGCTTCATTGGAGTTGTGCAGAATAGGTATCTCTGACGTGCTTTTCTTGGGTCCAGAATTCCAGCTGCCGGTATTCTCCCTCCTTGTGTAAACCTTGCATATTATGAGAGAAAATGCATTAGAATCACTCCCCAAAGCATTATTATTCAACAAAACAAAGTAAATAACAGTAGGAAATCATGATGCAAAATGGACGTATCAACTCCCCCAAGCTTAGACCTCACTTGTCCTTAAGCGAAAGTCGATATTGAAAAGCATGTCCACATGGTTTGAGAGAGAGGTGTCGATAAAAACAAAATACGGACCTAGAAGCATCATGCTTATTAACATAACAGCAACAAACTCTAACATAAGAACTTATTTCAATACATTTTTATCATAAGGCTTCTCATGAACAAGTAACAATTCATCACAACATAGAAGTATGAAGCATAAACCTTATTGGGAACCAACAAACTATGTTCTCAGTCAACTTTGCAACTACAATTCATCATATTTTCAGGAAGGGTCTCATATAGGAGCCTTTTGGCAAGTCCACATACTCAACTATCATTTAGTCTTCTATGATTGCTAACGCTCATGGCATACCCATGAACAAAAAGTTTCAACCGGACACGTAGGAAGATAGGGGCTTATAGCTTCGCCTCCCAACTCACTCACCTCAAGGGTGATGTCAACAATAATAACTCATGCTCACCCATATCCAACTGGATATATGTGCCTAGATATTTCCTCACCACATGATGCTTGCAAAAGAAAAAGTAAAAATGAATAGGGAAGAATACTTTGACTCTTGCATAAAAGTAAGTGCATAAAAGTAAAAGATAGGCCCTTCGCAGAGGGAAGCAGAGGTTGTCATGCGCTTATTGGTTTGTATGCCCAATCACTTAATGTAAAAGAACGTCACGCTATATTGCCCCCTATTATAGCAACCTTTATTATGTAGTCCGTCGCTTTTATTACTTTGCCATCATAAGTTCGTATAACGCTCAATTTTCTCTTACACTAATTGATCAAAACACTTTTAGAAGCAATTTTTATTGCCTTGTTGCACCGATGACAACTTACTTGAAGTATCTTTCTCGATCCATAGGTAGGTATGGTGGACACTCAAATAAAGAGTTTGGTTTGGGTTTTTGGATGCACAAGTAGTATCTCTACTTAGTGCGGAATTTTTGGCTAGCAAAGATATTGGGCAAGCACCACATGTTAAAGGATCTATGACAATATAACTTCTATGCGGATATGAACAAACATAAATCATTACATTGTCTTCCTCGTCCAACGTCAACAATTTTGACATATAATATTTGATGGGGGCTCACAATCATAAAAGATGTCCAAGATGGTGTATTTTCATGTGAATCTTCTCTTCCTTTATTAATTCTTTCATGAATTGCATCATTGACCAATGCTATGTTTGTGTCAATCCCCAATAAATTTTACTACTTATACTTTTCCTTATGTGATGTCATCACTCACCATAAGATTAGCATATGATTCTTTTCATTTGCTTCTTTTCCTTTATTTGATTGCAACAAGAAAGTAGAGAGGGAAAAACTCAAACTAAACTTTATTATATAACTTTCACTCGATTACATAGATAGATAGGCCACGAAACTAACACACGAAAACAGATCATGCTAAACTTTTATTCAACTAAAGCAAAGGGAAACTAAAGATCGAACTAGAAAAGGTAAAGGTGAATAAAAGTGGTGGTGATACGATACCGGGGCACCTCCCCCAAGCTTGGCTCAAGCCAAGGGGAGTGCCCATACCCGTGTGTTTAAGTCTCCTTTGGTGGTGGTGACAAAGAGGGTGGAGGTGTTGATGAAGCCTTCTTATTCAACTTATATTTAAGCATAAATTTTTCCTCCCTTAGGTCATCATTCTCCAACTCAAGCTTTAATATCCTTTGGCATAGGGCATTCTTACTCTCCTGCAGAAAACGAGATGGGATAAATTGGACCTTAGGTTTGTATGTTCTAGGGAGGCTTGATTTCTTGAATTCCACATGCATATCTCCAGGTTGAGGCAATGGATCATCCTCTTCCTCAGAGCTGTCATCCTTTGTTTCCTGCATGGTAGCATCTTCTTCCTCCTCCGAGGTCCATAGATAGGGATAAATTTCCCTAAAGATCTTCGGATCTGGAACATAGGGATCAACATGGCTCTCTCCTTCTGAATCTTGAGACGACATATTTTCAGATCTGTCAGGGAAACAGCGAGAAACAAGAACAGAGGATTTTTCTGCGATGCGGTCATCAAAACAGTCGGGAGTATATAGAGAATTTTTATTCTTGGGAAACAAGTATAGGGAAGGAAAACGGAGTCGGGAAGGCATCCGAGGTGGGCACAACCCACCAGGGCGCGCCCAGGGGTGCCTGGCGCGCCCTGGTGTATCGTGCTCACCTCGATCACCTTCCGGTTTATTTTTTTATTTCCAAAATTCTAAAATATTCCAAAACTGACAAAAAATATTTTTGCGGATTTTTCGGAGTCCGTTTACTTACTGTATCACGTACCTCCTATTTTTAAATATTCTGGAGTGTTCCGGAAGGTTTCTTTTGTGTGTTCCTCCGGTGTCATGGTTTGGATAACATTGCTTTCAACATTAATAGGCGTACCAGAGATATAATGCTTAATTCTTTGTTAATTGACCACCTTCAGGTTAGTACCTTCGGCGTTATTAATATTGATAGCTCCAGAACGATAAACCTCTTCGATAATATATGGTCCTTCCCATTTTGAGAGAAGCTTTCCTGCAACAAATCTTATACGAGAGTTGAACAAAAGAACATAATCTCCTATTTTGAATTCCCGCTTTTGGATCCTTTTGTCATGCCATCTTTTTACTTTTTCTTTGAATAGCTTGGCATTTTCATAGGCTTGGGTTCTCCATTCATCTGGTGAGCTAATATCAAATAGCCTCTTTTCACCGGCAAGTTTGAAATCATAGTTGAGTTCTTTAATTGCCCAAAATGCTTTGTGTTCTAGTTCTAAAGGCAAATAACAAGCTTTCCCATATACCATTTTATATGGAGACATACCCATAGGATTTTTATAAGCTGTTCTATAGGCCCAAAGTGCATCATCTAATTTCTTAGACCAATTCTTACGAGACCTATTGACAGTTTTTTGTAATATTAATTTTATTTCTCTATTGCTAAGTTCAACTTGACCACTAGATTGAGGATGATAGGGTGATGCAATTCTATGGTTAACATCATATTTAGCAAGCATCTTACGGAACGCACCATGGATAAAATGTGAACCACCATCGGTCATTAAATATCCAGGTTCTCCAAACCTCGGGAAGATAACCTCTTTAAGCATTTTAATGGAGGTGTGATGATCAGCACTACTAGTTGGAATAGCTTCTACCCACTTAGTGACATAATCAACCGCAACCAAAATATGAGTGTACCCATTGGAGGAAGGAAAAGGCCCCATATAATCAAAACCCCAAACGTCAAATGGTTCAACAACAAGTGAATAATTCATAGGCATTTCCTGACGCTTACCGATATTACCAATTCTTTGACATTCATCACAAGACAAGACAAACTTACGAGCATCCTTGAAGAGAGTAGGCCAATAAAAACCAGATTACAATACCGTATGAGCAGTTCTATCTCCCGCATGATGTCCTCCATAAGCTTCGGAATGACATTTCCGTAAGATTTGTTCCTGTTCATGCTCAGGTACACAACGTCTAATAATACCATCTACTCCTTCTTTATAAAGATCTGGGTCATCCCAAAAGTAATGTCTCAAGTCATAGAATTTTTTTCTCTTTTGTTGATAAGTAAAGCTAGGTGGTATATATTTAGCGACAATGTAATTAGCATAATCAGCATACCAAGGTGTGTGTTGTGAGACACTTATTGCAGCTAGCTGTTCATCAGGGAAACTATCATCAATAGGTAGTGGGTCATCAAGAATATTTTCTAACCTGGACAAGTTATCAGCTACGGGGTTCTCGGCTCCTTTCCTATCAACGATGTGTAAGTCAAATTCTTGGAGCAAGAGAACCCACCTAATGAGTCTAGGTTTAGCATCTTTCTTTTCCATAAAGTACTTTATAGCAGCATGATCGGTGTGAACAATGACTTTGGAATCAACAATATAAGATCTAAATTTATCACAAGCAAACACAACTGCTAAAAATTCCTTTTCAGTAGTAGCATAGTTTCGTTGGGCACTGTCCAGAGTTTTACTAGCATAATGGATAACATTTAATTTCTTATCAACTCTTTGTCCTAGGACAGCACCAACAGCATAATCACTAGCATCACACATAATTTCAAAAGGCAAGTTCCAATCAGGTGGTTGAACGATAGGTGTAGGTTAAGGCTTTCTTGGGTGTTTCAAAGGCTTCCACACAGTCATCATAAAAAACAAAAGGAATATCCTTTTGCAAGAGATTAGTAAGAGGCCTAGAAATTTTAGAGAAGTCTTTAATGAACCTCCTATAAAAACCAGCATGACCAAGGAAACTTCGAATACCTTTAATATCTTTACGACATGGCATTTTCTCAATTGCATCAACTTTAGCTTTATCCACCTCAATACCTCGTTCAGATATTTTATGCCCCAAGACAATGCCTTCATTAACCATAAAGTGGCACTTCTCCCAATTCAAGACGAGATTAGTTTGTTCACATCTCTGCAAAACTCGATCATGGTTGCTTAAGCAATCATCAAAAGAAGTTCCGTAAACGGAAAAATCATCCATGAAAACCTCCATAATCTTTTCACAAAAGTCAGAGAATATAGCAGTCATACATCTTTGAAAGGTAGTAGGTGCATTGCATAAACCAAAAGGCATACGTCTACAAGCATAGGTTCCAAAAGGGAAAGTAAAGGTAGTTTTCTCTTGATCAGATTGTGACACAGGTATTTGAGAGAAACCAGAATATCCATCTAGGAAACAAAAGTGTGTGTGCTTAGATAGTCTCTCTAGCATTTGATCAATGAACGGTAGAGGGTAATGATCTTTCCTAGTAGCTTTATTTAATTTTCTAAAATCAATTACCATTCTATAGCCAGTGACAATTCTTTGTGGAATGAGTTCATTCTTATCATTGGGAACAACGGTAATACCTCCTTTCTTAGGGACACAATGAACGGGACTTACCCATCTACTATCAGCTATGGGATAGATTATACCTGCTTCCAGAAGCTTTAATATTTCAGTTCTTACCACTTCTTTCATCTTCGGATTCAATCGTCGTTGGTGATCAACAACGGGTTTAGCATCAGGTTCCATATTGATCTTGTGCTGACATAGAGTGGGACTAATGCCCTTAAGATTATCAAGAGTATATCCGATAGAAGCCCGGTGCTTCCTTAGAACTTTTAATAATCTTTATTCTTCATGTTTGTAACACCCCTGGGTATTGAGCACAGTGATCACCTATTAATCATGCCAAGTCACTATGTTTAAACAGTGCTTAATCAACATTTGCATTATAATTGGAAATTCCAACTTAAAGTGAAACTAAAGTTGTTCAAATTTGAAAACTAAAATGTTCATTAAATAGAAAATAATTCATAACTAATTGTGTTAAGGAAAACAACATCACTAAAGATAACTAGATGACTATATCATCCAAAAACAGTAGCCAAACCAATTATTAGATGACTTTAGTAATTATTTAAAATGTCAAACTGTTTTAATTAAGAGTAAAACTTTTTGTGACAGAAGCATATTTGGTAACACTAATTTAGGAGCTACAAAGGTATTTTACAGAACTAAAATAAAGAGGAAATAAAATAGGAAACGAATAGACAGAAACTAAAAGGGAAAAGAAAATAGAAGAGAAAAGAAAGAAAAGGAAAGGGCCCAGGGCACTGGACCTAAGTTCACAGTGCCCGGCCCGGCCCAGCCACGTCCTCTCCCACCTCCTGCTCACTCCCCCCACCTTGTTGTCGACGCCGTAGCGCTCGCCCCCCTGCCCCCCCCTCTCCTCAGCTCGACAGCGCGCGCCCGCGCCCGCGTGGAGGATAAGGGCGAGGCCCTGCGCGCCCCCTGGCTCTCCCTCGCTCACTCCCCCACCATTCTCCCTCTCTGTCTTCCCCTCCCGAGCGCCACCATGGCCTCGCCGCCGTAGAACGCGCGGCCACCGCCACCGCCTTGCCTCCCCGCCGTGCCCGACGTGTTCCCCGTCCTCGACTACGTCACCTACGCCAACGAGCCGAAGCCGAGGACCCCTCCATCGCCAGGAACGCCGTCGTCTTCCACCTTCGGCCGCCTGCATCGCCGCCGTCGATTCGCCGCCGTCGACCTACCCGAGCACACTCTCGCACACCTGCAGGGCCACTGTGAGCTGTTGCATCTTCTCCTCCTCTCTCCGTTCTCTTCTCACGGCCGTAGCCGTCGCCTCGCTCGCGCCCGAACGCATCGCCTCGGAGCTCGTCACCGGCGAGCCTCCGGTGACCAAATGGTCACGGGCCCGCGTGCGTTAGCATTGCCGCATCGCGTACGCCTCGCCTGGCCTTTTAGTTCGCCCGCTAGCGCACCGCGTCGTCGTAGCCGTAGCCCACCCGAGAAGCTGGCCGCCGTCGCCGTCGTAGCGCTCGACTCCGGCCGTCTCCGGCCACGCCACCACCGCCATTCGACGCGGCGCGGAGTGGTCGTTCCAGAGAGCCTAGCCGCGCTCCTCCCCGTGCCCTGTAGGCGTTTTCCGGCGACACCCGAGGCCGCGCCGCCGTGTTTCGCCTCACCGGCGTCACTCCGGCGCCGTCCGCCGACGTGGCGCACCCGGGGCCTGCCCCTGGGTCACTGCCAGTGGGGCCCCTGGCCCCAGTTGACTGGGTTGACCTAGTCAACTGTGCTGACTGGGCGGCCCCTGTCTATGACATGTGGGTCCCGCCTGTTAAAATGAATTTTATAAATAACTAAATCTGTTAATTAATTAATTAAGTTAATTAGAACACTAATTAGTCACTGACTAACTGGGCCCACTGCTCTAATTAGTTAATTAACCTAAAATAACTCTGCTTAAAACTAACAGAGGCTGACATGTGGGTCCCACTGGACCCACAGGTCAGGTTTGACCTGGTCAGCCCCACTATTGACTGCTGATGCAATGCTGACCTCATGCTGACGTCACTCTATACTGTTCTGGATAATGTTGATTTAATTAAATAGAATAATTCCAGAAAATGATTAAATCTTTGAAAAATCATAGAAAATAATCTGTAGCTCAGATGAAAAAACTTTATACATGAAAGTTGATCAGAAAAATCCCACGAATCCAAATATGCCATCCATTCATCTGTCACATGCTCCTAGCATGATGAACATGGAACTTTTCCCCTCCGGATCGTTTGTCCGATAAATCCAAAGACCCGGGAAATATCGTCAGATATTCTCCCGTTCCGTCTGATACGTGTAGTACTGCGTTAGACTACCCGGCACTGCATATTGTCATGTCATACTTTGTGTAGCATTGTTTGCTTTATATTTATTGTTTCTTCCCCCCTCTTCTTACCGGTAGACCCCGAGACTGACGTTGCTGCCGGGTACGACTACACCGTTGACGATCAGCCTTTTTGCCGCAGAGCAGCAAGGCAAGCAACCCCCCCCCCCCTTGAGCATTCCGATATCGCCTATTCCTTTCCCTCTTATTCTTGCATTAGATTTTGCTACTGTATTAGTTAGCTCCTATTCTGATTCATAGCCTGCTTTTGATAAACTGTTACTATACCTGCAATCTTATCAACTGCTTAGTATAGGTTGATCACTGAATCCCCTGTGACCCCCCTTAGTCCCAGTTGCCCCTGCTTCTTCATCGACGACTCGACGACTCGAAGACTCGAAGACTCGGTCAACCGACCGACAAGCCAGGCCCCTCACATCACCGCACTCCCCTTAGTTGTACGACCCTGCAGCGCTACTATCGAGTAGCGAGGGTGACACCCCGTAAAGTACTCATGATGCTAGCTCTGTAGTGTAGCTAGTCGGTCGTGGTTATCGAGGGTGATTCCTCTTTCACCACTCCCGACGATGACTCTGTCGTGCAACCCCTCAAGTGTGGGACCCTCGAGGGTGATTCATCTAAGTCCACCTTGACGGTTTCATCGAGCGGGGACCATTGAGGGTGATTCCTCAGTTTCCGCCTTGATGTTTTATACACACAGTTACTATGACCTGGTTACTGAAACATGATGGTGATGGGTCGGCCCTGAGGGGTACCCACGGTTTGATGATGATGAGGCGTGGACTGGCGAGAGAGGCCTTTGCCACACATCCTCGAGTCGGGGTGACGGGACCGCACCTTATGGGTCACGCTTGCCCCGCATTAATAAAATGCTAATGGGTTGGGTACTTGATCTGAGTTAGGTCGTTGGCCTTAATACGCACTAACCTTCACGTGAGGAAGATATGGGCACTCAGCGTCGTTGTATCAGCCAAAGCTCTTCGGACGTCAGCAATGGAGCGGCGCGCGCCCGAGTGGTCCGCAACGGCATCGCGCTTGTTACTATGGGGTGCTAGGACTGACCTCGGCCGCGTTCGCATCGTGCAGGAGTGCAAGGGCAAGTGGGCCCACGAACCTGCGCGCTTAGGATTTAGACCGGCGGGCTGGCCTCTTCGTTGAGCCTAGGTGGGGCGACGACGTGCTGATATCCCGAGGCCGGGCATGACCCAGGAAAGTGTGTCCGGCCGGAGGTGACTCAGGCGTGTTGGGGAATATGTGGTGCACCCCTGCAGGGATGATTAATCTATTCGAATAGCCGTGTCCACGGTAACAGGACGACTTGGAGTTGTGCCTTGACCTACTACAACTATAATTGTGATTTAATTTGAAATGAATGTTGGCTCCGGGATTGCTTCCTCGCAGGGAGTCAAGGAAGAATCTCTGGGCGAGGTTACTTAATAAAGTTGCTACAATAATATGACTATGTGACATACCAGTCTACTCTCTTCTAATGCTGCAAGATGCTGAAGATGCTAGTCTTCGATAGGACTAGGCCTTCCCCCTATTCTTGCTTTCTGCAGTCAGTCCAGATATAACCCCCATTCCTTGATACTGATGCATACTTAGCATAGTTTTGATGTCAGTCTTGCGAGTACTTTGGATGAGTACTCACTGCTGCTTTGCCTTCTCTTTCCCCCCTCGATACGATGCCGCGTTCAGATGATGGAGCCCAGGAGATGGAGTACGCCGGAGACGACTACTACACCACCGCTGGAGCCTACTACTACGTGGAGAATGCCGACGCTCAGGAGTAGTTAGGAGGTTCCCAGGCAGGAGGCCTCGCCTCTTTCGATCCGCTGCTTATGTTTGTGCTAGCCTTCTTAAGGCAAAACTTGTTTAACTTATGTCTGTACTCAGATATTATTTGCTTCCGCTGACTCGTGCTTGTCGAGCTTTGTATTCGAGCCCTCGAGGCCCCTGGCTTGTAATATGAAGCTGTATGACTTTAATTTGTGTCTTGTGTTGTGTTGTGATATCAATCAGTGAGTCGCTCATCTTGGTCGTACGCATTGTGTGTATGATTAGCGTACGGTCGAAATTGGGGGCGTCACAATGTTCTAAAAGGTTAGCACTAATAATAACAGGATATATCTTTTTCTCATCAAGATAAGCATACTTCAAAGTATCAGGCAATTGTTTCAATTCAAACACAGGATCACCTTTAGGTGGAGGAGGACCTCCAAGAGTTTCAATAGACAAATTGTGTTTCAAGAGAGGTCGTTGTTCGAAGAAAATTTGATCTATTTCATTTCTTTCATGCAAATGCATATCATTTTCATGGTCGAGCAAATATTGTTCTAATGGATCAGTAGGAGGCACGGCAATAGAAGCAAGACCAATTATTGCATCCTTACTAGATAACGCTTTATCACGAGGTTGTCTACTAAACTTGGAAAAATTAAACTCATGAGACACATTACCAAAACTGACACCGACAGTTTGTTTTTCACAATCTATCTTAGCATTGACGGTGCTCAAGAAAGGTCTAACAAAGATAATGGGACAAAAGTCATCTTGTGGGGAATCAAGGACTAGAAAATCAGTAGGGTATTTCACTTTCCCACACAAGACTTCAACATCTCTAACAATCCCAAGTGGTGTGATACTGTCTCTATTAGCAAGTTTAATAGTGACATCAATGTCTTCCATTTCAGCAGGTGCTATTTCATCCATAATTTCTTGGTATAAGGTAAAAGGGATAGCACTCACACTAGCACCTAAATCACATAAACCATGATAGCAATGATCTCCTATTTTGACTGAGACGACAGGCAAGCCTTCTATGGGTCTATGTTTATCTATTTCATCTGGTTTAGCAATTCTAGCAGCTTCATCACAAAAGTAGATAACATGCCCATCAATATTTTCTACCAAGAGATCTTTAACCATAGCAACACTAGGTTCTACTTTAATTTGCTCAGGGGGTTTAGGTGCTCTAATATTACTCTTACGAACCACAGTTGATACCTTAGCATGTTCCTTTATCCTAACAGGGAAAGGTGGTTTTTCAATATAAGCGGTAGGCACAACTGGATCAACATTGTAAAAGATGGTTTCTTCTTTAGCTATGACTGGTTCTTTAATTTCTTCCTTAATAGGGGGGTGATATTTAAACCACTTCTCCTTAGGGAGATCAACGTGAGTAGCAAATGCTTCACAGAAAGAGGCTACTATCTCAGAGTCAAGTCCATATTTAGTGCTAAACTTGTGAAAAGTATCAGTATTCATAAAAGATTTAGCACAATCAAATTCAAGCTTTATACCTGACTCATTACCTTCGTCGAGTTCCCAATCTTCAGAGTTGCGTTTAATTCTTTCCAAGAGATCCCACTTGAATTCAATAGTCTTCATCATATAAGAACCAGCACAAGAAGTATCTAGCATGGATTGATCATTATGAGAAAGCCGAGCATAAAAATTATGAATGATAACTTCCCTCGGAATGTCATGATTGGGGCATGAATATAACATTGACTTAAGCCTCCCCCAAGCTAGAGCGATACTTTCTCCTTCACGAGGCGAAAAATTATATATACTAGTCGTCAACCCGTGCATCTACACGGGCTAGCCTATTTCTCATACTCTATAAGTTAATTGTTCCATGCACTATTTGTTAAAAATATTGGTTACCATGGGATAGAAAGGTTATTTTTCCATAAAGTGGATATCATATAAAATATATGCAGGGTTTATCAATTATGTTAAGCTAATACTGAAGTGTCATTTTATATTTTCCAAAACAGGTTGGTAGATCTTTAGTCACACTATTAATAAGATGAAAACACGTACAACAGCATGAAATATTAATATTAATTGTGTATTTATTAATGAGCCTGTGAAAATAAATTGTTATGACACCATGACAATATTCATCTTCTTTATATTTACTAATTATAATTAGTCTCGAGGAGGCCTAACTTTTTCCTCGAAAAATGAATTAGGTAACATACTTACCCTTATGGGATAAATATATTACCATCATGAAAAACGGATTATATTTTTCTTTCATCAATACTGTGAGTGAAAATCTCGGGTGCATGCCAAATCCTTTCTCATTGAGTCAATACACTAATATACCATGATATTGTACGAAAACTCTGAATGTCTCCTCTGAGCTTGTTTAACAAAATGAAGTGTACTATAAACTTTCAGATAATAATGTACATTCAGATGTGTACTCCGTCACAATGAAACATATTTACAGAATCTTCTTATTTGTATGTTTACAGAACGACAAATGAGTGCATCGTCTTGTACCTACTACTGTTTGTAATTTTAGATACTCACATTAGTCTTTTTTTCGTGTAAACTGCGAATAAAAATAT
The DNA here is from genome assembly GCA_039707655.1 of Elymus sibiricus. NCBI lineage: Eukaryota > Viridiplantae > Streptophyta > Magnoliopsida > Poales > Poaceae > Elymus > Elymus sibiricus. The sequence continues at coordinate 351,129,997 of CM077667.1, read as the reverse complement.
TTGATGATCAACTTTTAGTATGGACATTTACATGTAAAAAAGAAAATCAGGATTTTCTCAAATTTATAGCAGGGATTTTATTTAACTTTTGAATTTGTTTTGACTATTTGAATCCTGGGAGCAAAAGGTTTGAACTCAATATGGTGACACGGAGTTCTTACGAAAAAAATGAAGAAAAATATATTAAGCGTACATGTAGAAAAGTTTTATTTTTACAACAGTTATGGTTTCAGCGTGTTTAGCTGGTGCCCAAATAACACACCATGCAAACTATCACTTGGACAGTTTATGGTTCTCCTAGACTCTTTGACATAAGTAGTTTCTTCCTAAATTACTAATTCTATGTTTAGATGCCTCCAGATTTGGTTCCTTGGAGTGGCCAGTGTCCCTGCCTCATTTAGTCATATGGTTGCATGAGCATGTCGGCAAAGAAGCCACCATATAAATTCGCAAAAAAAAAGAAGCCATCATATTATATATTTCTAATTGATATCATCCAAGGCATCTTTAAAATGAGAGCAAATATTGAGAAGTAAATACGACACATAGAGATTTTGTAATGTACGTTGCTACAAACTAAGTGGGGGAGTAGTGTGATAAAACTATTAAGAGAAATTCCATTAAAGAACTAAGTACATCAGTTCAACTAATAGTTGACCACATAAGATGATAATTATGATCAGTTCCCCTCCAGTATCATCTCTTAATTTCTCAAATGATGGTTCCAATTGCTATAAAATTAAGAAAAACTATCAAGTTTTTAAAAATATTAGATGTAACCATGGTGGACTGGAATAGACTCGTGCCGCCAAAGCCGACAGATGAGAGCTCATCTTAGAACAGAAATAGTTGTCCGAAATTGACATAAGTTTATTTTCTAAACACTGTCTATAGATGAACTGTGGACCTAATAGTAATGTGCGAAACCAAAATCATGGGATGTATGTAAAGTCTTGTAATTACCGGCCACAACCATATATAAGTTTATAAAAAATGTAAAAAAATACAACTTTCAGAAAGGAAACATATATGTTGGATCAAGTAGGCAGGAGAAACTCGACAGGGAATTTGGCCGGGCGGTCAGGGCAGAGTGGCAGACTGCAGATCTGCACGTCGTATATATTTCAATGGCGTGTGTGTGTCTCCTAAGTTTTTTCATGGGAAGGATCGAATCAATGCACTCATGTACTAAAAGATTACATGAACGTCCTCGTGTGTTATCTGTTTCAGAACAAATAATCAATGCGGCAAGCTGAGCGGAGTGTCTTGATTACCTGAGATTAGAGACCATCGCCGGATTTGATTATATGACACACGGAAAAAAGTTGCAGTGGATGGCTGTGCGAGTTTAGTGTCCAGATGCCGCGGACACATGGTCTCCTTCTGCATCTCCTTACTCCGGACCCAAGATCCGCCACACGACCACGCGTGGAACCGCACACGACTGCCTTCCTTCCTCTACTCTTTCAGGCGCTATTAGATTTGAAAGCAGCAGCTCGACGCCCGCCGGCTGCGCGTCTGTCCTCGCCTCGTTGCTGCAACTGTCCTCTTGTCATGTGTAACTGAAATCAATCCGAGGCAAATCAAGAGCATGGCTGCCAGACCACCTCGTCCACGCGACATCGCAAGATGAGTTGGAGGCTAGGGATTGTATTTGTCGTTTTGATGGAAGGAAGATGTGTCTCGTCTAATGACGTAGGGCAAGAGGAACGTGTCTTCCACTTAATCCAGCGGCAATAGAATTCTATTTTAAGAGGAACGTGTCACTCTAACAACCCATCATCTAATAACTACTCTACAATACCTTTTCTTAGGTCCATGAATGATGAAATGTCATGTAGTCGACGTTCACATGACACCACTAAGAGAATCACAACATACATATCATCAAAATATCAAACACATATCAAATTCACATAATTACTCGCAACATGACTTCTCCCGTGACCTCAAGAACAAAGGTAACTACTCACAAATAATAATCATGCTCAAGATCAGAGAAATAATGAATAGCATATTGGATCTGAACATATAATCTTACACCAAAGAAACCATATAGTAATCAACTACGCAAGGTAATCAACACTACTAGTCACCCACAGGTACCAAACTGAGGTTCCGGTACAAAGATTGAACACAAGAGATGAACTAGGGTTTGAGAGGAGATGATGATGTTGAAGATGTTGATGAAGATTGGCCTCCCAAAGATGAGAGGGGTGTTGGTGATGACGATAGCTTCGATTTCCCCATCCGGGAGGGAAGTTCCCCCAGCGGAATCGCTCCGTCGGAGGGCAAAAGTACTCCTACCCAAGTTCCGCCTCGAGGCGGCGGCGCTTCGTCCCGAAAGTCCTCCTCTGATTTTTTTCTAGGTCAAGAGAGACCTTATACTAGAAGATGGGCACCGGAGGTGGGCCAGGCTGAGCACAACCCATCAGGGCACGCCCAGGGGGGCCTGGCGCATCCTGGTGGGTTGTGCCCACCTGGGAGGCCCCCTCCGGTAGTTTTCAGCTCCAGTATTTTTTATTAAATGCAAAAATATTCTTCGTAAAATTTCAGCTTCATTGGAGTTGTGCAGAATAGGTATCTCTGACGTGCTTTTCTTGGGTCCAGAATTCCAGCTGTCGGTATTCTCCCTCCTTGTGTAAACCTTGCATATTATGAGAGAAAAGGCATTAGAATCACTCCCCAAAGCATTATTATTCAACAAAACAAAGTAAATAACAGTAGGAAATCATGATGCAAAATGGACGTATCAGTAATCATTATTGCAATTTTATATGAGGGAGAGGCATGATCTATCATACTTTCCGTACTTGGATCATATGCACTTATGAATAGAACTCTAGCAAGCATCCGCAACTACCAAAGATCATTAAGGTAAAACCCAACCATAGTATTAAGTATCAAGTCCTCTTTACTCCCATATGCAACAACCCACCTACTCGGGTCTGTGTATTTTGTCACTCACGCCACCCACCATAAGCAAATCATGAACATATTGCAACACCCTACAGCGGGTTTCCCTCACGTTTGCGCGACACGGAGGGCACCATAGGACAACACCAAAATAAAACATACAACTCATACCAACCACGATCATCAGTTAGCCCATAGGACAAAACAGATCTACTCAAACATCATAGGATAGGCACATATCATTGGGAAATAATATATGGAGTTGAGCACCATGTTTAAGTAGAGATTACAGTGGGGAAAAGAGGTGTTACACCGCTGCATGGAGGGGGAGAGAGTTGGTGTTGACGACGGCGAAGTTGTTGGTGTAGATCGCCGTCACGATGATTACCCCGGCAGCGTTCCGGCGCCACCGGGAGAGAGGGGGAGAGAGCCCCCCCTCCTTCTTCTTCTTCCTTGGCCTCCCCCTAGATGGTAGGAGAGTTCTCCCTCTTGTCCATGGCCTCCATGGCGGCGGAGGGGCAGGAGCCCCTCCGAGATTGGATCTCCCTCTCTGTTCTCTTCTGTTTCGCGTTCCTGTTTTCTGGCCGAAAACCGTTTCTTATATTCCCGGAGATCCGTAATCCGATTGCGCTGAGATTTTAACACGATTTTTTGCCAGATATAAGCTTTCTTGCGCCCGAAGTATAGCTCCAACCAACTTACGAGGAGGGCACAACCCACCACCACGCGCCTGGGCCCTGGGGCACGCCCTGGTGTCTTGTGGTGGCTGTGGGGCCCCTTTTGTGTTGATTCCAACTCCCAAAAATCACATATATTCCAAAATAATTCTCCGTAAATTTTTATTGCGTTTGGACTTCGTTTGATATGGATATTCTATGAAACAAAAAACATGCAACAAACAGGAACTGGCACTGGGCACTGGATCAATATGTTAGTCCAATAAATCATATAAAATGTTGCCAAAAATATGAAGTTGTATAATATTGGCATGAAACAATAAAAAATTATAGATACGACGGAGACGTATCCGTTCTCACTGAGGGAAATACTTATCGCTACTATATTGCTTCACCCTTCCTCTTCCGGGAAAAACCCAGCACAACTCACAAGTATCAGGCTCCCGCCCCTCGGGAACCATGACGGCCAAGGATCAGAGGGGAAACCCTCCTCCCATCTAGGAAGGAGGCCAATCAATAGGAAGAAGGAGGGAGGCCTCTCCCACTCTCTTCCGGCAGGGCCGGAGCGCCGCTGAGGAATTATCATGGCGGCGATCTACACCAACAACTCCGCCATCTTCCTCAACACCATCATCACCTTCCCTCATCTATTTACAACGGTCCACTCTCCCACAACCTGACATACCCCCCTACTTGAACACGGTGCTTTATGCTTCATATTATTATCCAATGATGTGTTGCGATCCTATGATGTTTGAATAGATTATTTTTGTCCTATGGGTTGATTGATGATCTTGATTAGTTCGAGGTGCATGTTTTATTTGGTGCTGTCCTATGGTGCCTTCTATGCCGCACACACGTGGGGGATTACCGCTTTAGGGTGTTGTGATATGTCCATGATTTGCTTATAATGAGTTGCGGGAGTGAAAAAAAACTTAAACCCTAGTAAGGGAATTGTTGCATATGGGATAAAGAGGACTTTATACTTAATACTATGGTTTGGTTTTACCTTAATGATCTTTAGTAGTTGCGGATGCTTGCTAGAGTTTCAATCATAAGTGCATATGATCCAAGTACGGAAAGTGTGTTAGCTCCCTCTCCCTCATACAAAATTGCAATGATGACGATCGATCTAGTTATCAATTGCCTAGGACAATCTCGCAAATCCTACCACCACTTTTCCACAGTTGCTATACTAACCTAATTGTTCTTTTATCTAAATAGCCCCTAACTTTTGTTTCCACTTCTTTATTATCTTGCAAACCTATCCAATTGCATCTACAAACTAGTTTTATTTCTTGTACTAGGTAAAGTGAATATTGTTGCGCGCAGAGTTGTATCGGTGGTTGATAGAACTTGAGAGAATATTTATTCTACCTTTAGCTCCTTGTTGGGTCTGACACTCTTATTTATCGAAAAGGCTACAAATGACCTGATTCGTCTCCAATGTACCTATAATTTATGAAGTATTATTGCCATGTTTACAACAATTTTACATGGTTTTTGTGCACTTTTATATGATTTTATGGAACTAACCTATCAACCTAGTGCACGTGTCAGTTGCTGTTTTCTGTTTGTTTTTGGCTTTGCAAAAAATCCATACCAAACGAAGTCCAAACGCGATGAAACTTTTTGATGATTTTTTTGGATCGTAAGAGACCCTCGAAGCTTCGTGGGAGGATCAGAAGACCCACGAGGAGGTGACAAGGCAACCCGGCGCGCCCAGGGGGTGCCCGTGTCGGGATACCTTGTGGGCCCCTTGTAACTCCGTTTCGCGTGATTCCAACTCTGAAAATTCTTATAAATAGGGAAACCCCCAAAAATAAACCTAGAACTTCCACTCCGCCACCGCAAGCCTTTGTTCTGAAGCGATCTCATCCGGAGCCCTTTTCCGGCACCCTGTCGGAGGGGGAAATCATCACCGGAGGCCATCTTCATCATCCCGGCGGTCTCCATGTCAAGGAGGGAGTAGTTCACCCTTGGGGCTGACGGTATGTACTAGTAGCTATGTGTTTGATCTATCTCTCGTGTTCTTGATATGACACGATCTTGATGTACCACGAACTTTGTTAATATAGTTGGATCATATAGTGTTCTTCCCTCTCTATCTTGATGTGATGAATTGAGTCTTTTCCCTTTGAGATTTGTTTATGTTGGATTGAATACTTTGGATTTGAGAGCACTTGATGTATATATTGCATATGGATACCCATGGTGACAATGGGGTGTTCTATTGAGTCACTTGACGTATGTTATGGCCATCAACTTGCGGATACCCGTGGTGACATTGGAGTGATCTATGGGCATAGGTTGATGCACGTTTTCAACCTACTTTCTCTAATAGAAATCTTGGGGTACTCTTTGAGGTTCTTTGTGTGGATTGAACATTATGAATCTAAAATCGTTTGTTGTTATTTAGTACAAACTCTAGGGCTGTTTGTGACACCTATGGGGATGACTCAATAGATTGATTGGAAAGATAACTTTGAGGTGGTTCGCCGCCAGCAACAATTTCTTCTTATGTTCTCGGCTAGATAGGAACTTTGGAGTGATTCTTTGTTGCATGTTGAGGGATGGTTATGTGATTCAATTATGTTAGCACTGTTGGGGGATTGCACTGGTGAAAGTATGAACCCTAGGCCTTGTTTCTAAGCATTACAACGCCGTTTTTACACACTTTTGTCACTTGTTACCTTGCTGTTTTTATTTATTCAGATTAAAAAAAACATATTTCTACTATCCATACTACACTTGTATCACCATCTCTTTGCCGAACTAGTGCACATATACAATTTACCATTGTATTGCATGTGTTGGGGACACAAGAGATTGCTTGTATTTGATTGTAGGGTTGTTCGAGAGTGAAAGCACAATATGCTCCCTTGGTGGTTTTGATAATTCATGACAACATACATTGTCTCTTGGACTAATACTTTTATCTAGTGTATTTTAGATAAAGTCCACAGAGAAGGTTGGCTAAGGATTGTGAAGAGCATCCCCAAGAAGAAGAAGGAGAGGAATTGGATTGGCAAAGCTTCAAGCAAGAGGACTCTACATTTTACTTTGTGAGAAATCACCTTGAGTCCATAGGAAAGCCAATACTATTAAAAGGGGGTAAGGTACTGTTGGTGAACAATATGCTCCACGTGCACAAGTGATAGTCACCAAAAACACCCACAAGCTCTTACACAAAAGTCTGTCCAAGCCTATCATGAAAATCGGTGCCACCAATATTTCCCACTCGGTCCCACCGATTCCCACCTCAGACAGACCCATGCCAAACCCTAGATCTTCGGTGCAACCGATTCTGCTTCGGTGCCACCGAGTTCAGCTTGCCAACTTTCTGTTACCTCGATTCTTAAAATCGGAATTTACGAGATTTTGGATCGGCGTCACCGAGTTGTGGAAACTGACCGTTGGTTACCTTATCGGTACTGCCGAGATCTTTGTATCGGTTTCACCGAGATTCAAAAGTTGCTACCTTTGGAGCAACTCGGTACCACCGAGTTTTATACTTCGGTGTCACCGAGTTGGTCACTTTAGGTGTAACGGTTGGATTTTTGGAGATGCCTATATATACCCCTCCACCACCACTCACTCGAAAGAGAAGCACTCAGAACAGATCCCCACTTATCCCATCAGATTTTCTGAGAGAGAGCCACCTACTCATGTGTTGAGATCAAGCCATTCCACTCCATCCATATGAATCTTGATCTCTAGCCTCCCCAAGTTGCTTTCTAGCCAATCAATCTCTTCCACCAAAGCCAAATCTGTGAGAGAGTGATTGAGTGTTGAGGAGTCTATCATCTTGAAGCACAAGAGCAAGGAGTTCATCGACATTATCGAGTCTATTACCTTTTGGAGGGTGGTGCCTCCTAGATTGGTTAGGTGTCGCTTGGGAGCCTCCTACTTCGTGTTGTGGAGTTGAACCAAGAAGTTTGTAAGGGCAAGGAGATCGCCTACTTCGTGAAGATCTACCCATAGTGACGCTAGTCCTTCGTGGACGAAAGCCGTTATGGAATAGTCAAGGTTGCTACTTCGTGGACCCTTATGGGTGGAGCCCTCCGTGGACTCTCACGACCGTTACCCTCCGTGGGTTGAAGACTCCATAAACGTGGATGTACGATAGTGCCACCTATCGGAACCACGGGAAAAATCCTTGCGTCTCCAAATTGCGTTTGATCTTCCTATCTCTACTCTCTCTTACATGTGCGTGTCTTACTTTCCGCTGCCATACTTGTTGACTAGCATGTGTAGGGTGCATTAGACTTGTTATAATTGCTTAAAACTGCCCACCAATTAACTTGGGAAAAGGTTAGGTTTTAATTCTTGGAAGTAGTCTATACACCCCCCCCTCTAGACACACACTTCTAGTGATCCTACAGAGAGAGACCATCTTCATCCTACACCTCCCACAAATTGATAAACCTTAGGTCATCCACTTGAGTGAAAATTGCTACTGTCCTACAAAACTCTGCGCTTGGAGGCCCAACGGAGTCTACAAGAATAAAGTTGTGTAGTAGACATCAAGCTCTTTTCTAGCGCGTTGTCGGGGAGGTGAGTGCTTGAAGGTATATCTTTAAATCTTGCAATTGAATCTTTTAGTTTCTTGTTTGTTTTCTAGTTTGTTTTTTATAAGAGAAAACTATAAAAAAAAATGGAATTTAGGTTTGTCTCATATGCTTCATCTTTATAATGTCTTTATTGAATATGATGGATCGGAAAATTGTGCTCAAGTGTTAGAAGAAGAATTCAACAAAAATGTTTGGCATAAAATCTTTGAATGATGAGCATGATTGCAATGTTATTAGTGTGTATTCTGTGAATACCCATGATGCTAATGATATGCAAATCCATAAGCTTGGGGATGCTATATTTGATGAAGATGATTTTTTATTCCCCCTACTTGTGATGATAATATTTACTATGATGATAGCATGTCTCCAATGTATGATGATTATATTGATGAAACTAGATCATGATTGGCGCGCGTTGCTGCGCCCGTCTATTTTGGCAGTAAACTGATATAAATTTCTATAAATGCAAGGAGACAAAAGGTTAACATAATTGAATCACAAAATATTGAAGAGGATACAATAGTCTGACAAAAGTTGTTCCATAGAAGTTGTGTATACAATCTGCATGTCCATTTGTAGCTTTGGCTACTTTCAAATGTCAAAAAATAAACTGACGTAATAGCTCTCACTTTAACTTAAACAACAACACCAGACTAGTATGGATATACTTGAAAACACATCTAAAAGCTAATAGGGTTGACCAAGAAGCAACAGCTACCCTTCAATCAGTAGACTAATTGCAGTAACCTGAACAATAATATGCAGAAAACCATAAGAATTATACTTCAGGAATCAGCTAAACATCCACGAAGGATTAACTCTGCCAAAGCCGCTCAATGGATGCTACGCCTTTTGTGAGTGGCGTAGTACACACTACATGCCATGTCAAATAATTGTCGAATCTAAGTTCTAAATGTGAATTTCTTTTATAAGTTCTAATTGTCGAATCTAAGTTCTAAATGTGTGCACCTCTGATAAATGATATCATAATAATTTCCACATGGAAAGAAAACCATACATGTTTATTCTTATGTTTCTGGAAATCAAATGTATATATAAATGATCCATCTTTGGTTTCTGATGTCTAGATTTATTTATATTTTTTTGGTGTGTCTTGGCCAGTCTATGGTGAAGATGTGTGCAGGGTATAAACGAAAATCATTCGTACAATCCAGAAGACAAATAACTTGCTTAATACAAAAATTGCACGTAATTAAACTGCAAGAAGTTACACAAATAAAGTAGACAATATGTGTAAGAATCCATGCAATGTTTTGGAAGTAAATCTGACCGGAAATGGAAATATAGAATCATTGCATGGAAGTAAATCTGACCTGCAAATGGAAGCACAGAACCATTGCATGACCTCTCGGCAGATTAAAACCCATATTATCTTCCTTACACTCCGACTTGGATTGATATTTAGTTCAACACCTATAGGGTTACAAGCTACACTACTTTTGCGGATGATTCATAACCATTTGAAGGAAGAAAAACATGCATATGATGTGAGCATATACATGTATTAGCTTTTGAAGGGCATTCTTTTTTGGCAAGAAAGCTTCTGGAGAGGCTATGCTTTTGTAATTCTCTAATAATAGGTAGGCATTAAATTTAATTTTAAAAGGATAATTAAGAGACTATACTACTTTGCCCAGTAATAAATATGAGGTTTAGTACAGCCTCAACAACTGATCTTTTATCGTAATTTTGATCAAGCAATGTCTACAATATTCCAAAAGAAACGAGAGTCAATGTATCCTTGCTGAAGATTATGGGACCAATAGTAGAATTACTGATTACTGAATCATCATATCATAATTAAAATACCCATGATGCATTATCTGCAATACCCATGAGTCATTTGCAGCAGCTGATGGTTTGTCGATAGGCAAGTTTTAACTACGCCTGGTAGAACCATCATCGCAATATATAAACTTTACAGCTTACAGTAACTGATCATCTCCCAAATAATACCTATAGATAAACCACATGTTCTAATCTTCCGGACCTATTTTTGATTAATTAAGAAACATCAACTTAGCTTCACCCTTTTGCATCCCAAGAAGGTGAATCCTTGCGTAGCTTTTGTATCTTGCTGTAAACCTCATTGACCTAACATGTATAGAATAAGAGAAAATTTAAGATGGGGTTGAGAAGCGGAAAAAAGCATATCTACCGATGGTCATTAACAGTCTCTTAATTCTGTTACTAAAGTAAATATTTTTCGTTGAAGAAGAGCACAAAGCACAAAGAAGCCAATGCATAGTCATCTATGGTGAAAATTTTCCTCCATGGTCACTAAAAAAATCTGGAAACTGATATCTGCACGACATCCCTTGTGACTTTATGAGATGAAGCCAGAGAAGATCGAGTGTGGGAGAAGGAAGAACAAGTAGATAGCAGTACCTAAGTTTCCTGCACATTTTTTCTTTGCACATTTTTTTAGCAGAGATTATGGGGGAAAGTTTATTTCGATATAAATCTCTTTGACATCATTGAGCCATTCACCTCAAACCATCATTATAGGAGGGGTTTGTCACCGTCGCCTCATGCCTTCATGAAAGTAAACTGCTGCATTCAGCAAAAAATAGTACCATCGCATGAATGATATAGAAACACAAACTAAGCAATCGTACATCCTTAATGCATTTATACTGGTAGTCCACGTGTACTAATTGAATGAGGGGCAGTCATATAATCTCTTAGTAGCACATGCACCGATGCATGTAGGAGTAACAAAACAAAGAAGAAAATGTAAAGGAACAAATGAGCAGGCAACTATTTCTTCAGAGCAAGTGAACATGTTGTATCACACCACGTCATGCTTATGAATTGAACATCAGGAAGGAAGAAAATACCATATGACGGTGTTGAAACAAACGCCACAGTGGACCACCAGGACACACATGCTTATGAATTGAACATCAGGGAGGAAGAAAATACCATACGAACGGAGCATTGGGCTACGGACCTACCGATGCAGCAGGCAGCGGGGAGACGGGATCTTGGAGGGAGAGAGCACACGCAGGTACGGGCGGTGTCACGGAGGTAGAGGGGATCCATCCGTTGTGACATTCCGTCGAGCAGATGCCGTGCACGGTGTGTACTGAGCAGATGCCCAGTCTCTGGGAAAAGGGAAGGGGATCCATCAGCAGTCAGGTCAAACATGCGATTGGAGAGGGTGTCGCACAAGGTTGGGAGGGAGAATGGCGGCGACGACGATGAGGTGGCGGAGGGCTGAATCGACGCAAACCGATCCTGTCGAGCGCCGCATCCTCGCGCGTGTCGCCTCGGGTCGATGTTGGATACCTCGCCTCGGGTCGATGTTGGATACCTCGCCTCGGGTCGATCCCATCCCACGCCGGATCACTGGCAAGCCTCGCCTCGGATTGATCCACACCCGCGCCGGAATCCCTCGCGAGGTTCGCCTAGGCTGGAAGGAGGAAGATCGCCGCGTCCGCGCATCCTCGGTATCGAGCCGCTCGGATCCCGTCGAGCGATTATTCTTAGCGCAGCGACGGATCGGTCAGCCCATAGAGGCCCAATCAACCACAGGCCTTCAAAAAGGTCCCCAGAGTAGCGGCCCATTAGGACAGGCAGCTCAGATCGTGATAAACTGGCACCCAGTGAAAGATTTGACGGCCAAAAACTACTAAAATGCGAAATCCGACGGCCGAAAATGGTAAAGGCGTGAGAGAGCTCGCTTTAGGTTCAGTTTTACTGTCCTAAATTTGGTTTGGAAGAGTGTCAACTCTAGGTACTAGTGACCCCACTACTTTGGAGGGTGTTGAATCTTATTGTAATAATTACAAAAGTGGATTTGGAGAGGTCATTGTTGGGTTCTACGGTAGGTGCATAGGCTGCAATAGAAAATTTTCCTATGCGTAGAACAACCAGGATCATGCTACAGAGATGGATCACAGATCGTTACCACTAGACGTGCAGTGTCGTGCAGCGGAAGTTGGGGCAGCGCGTCCAGAGCCATCTCCTCCTCTCCGGTCTCCCTCGAACAGCCGGACGTCGGATCCCACGTACAAATTCGCCGAAGTAGCGCAAGTGCATCGTCTCTAACGATATATGCGCGTGCAGGAGGAACACCGTGCGGCGGACTGCTAGGTCCGATCACACAGTCAGCGATGAGTGGAGGTGGCTACTTGCAATGCATGCAAAGCCCTAATGACGGCGCCGAAGCAATCAATCGAATGAGTGTGCCGCACCTCCACTATATAGAGGCATCCGTCGCGGGCTCAACACTTGGGCCTCGCACGGATCCTGAATCCCACAAGTTCCTTCCCTTAAGCACGCGACCCCTTAGGTTCTCGTTCACTTGGTCGCGAGTCTAATCACATCCGGCTCGGCTAGTCGGTAGCGGCCTCAAGCAAAGTGTGCCGACTCTAAGTGTCCGATGAAGCTGGTTAGGCGAACATGTACTTCACACTTTTGTTCCCTTTACCACACGATATATGTTGTCATGCTCAAGGCGACATGGTCATCCTTGTTGCAGCACGACCTCTTTCTCGTTCCGGTGAATCCGACCAACACTTCGGATTATCACATAATCCTCATCGCATGGCCATGCTTATCCAGGTCGGATCACCCGAGGGGCCCAGAGTATATCTCTCCTGATCGGAGGGGCAAATCCCATCTTGCTCAACCATGTTTCGCAGCATGGGTCCGGACAAGCCCGAAACCTACCTTTATAACTACCCAGTTACGGAGTAACGTTTGGTCGGCCCAAAGCAGGTCTATCACCATCCCGAGTACATGCATCAGCTCAGGTCTTAGGACGTAGAACGTATGTTGTACTAGAGACTCACATATGACCTATCACTACGTCTCATAGTCGGGTCTGTCCAACTCAGAACTTATCTCGACTCGGATCCGACTACGTTGAATCCAACAAGATCTTTCTGAGTCCATATTATCCGTCTAGCATCCAATGCTACATGGTTAGGGAGACCGGACCATCCACCGTGTCATATGCTAGTCTAACTGGCTGCGCGTCCACACGGCCCTTTCGACTAGGGACCATTTAGGACAATCATCATACAATGCATAGTCACACAAGCAAGTCACGTACTTGTTAATACACATCATTGATAATGTCCAAGGACTATCTTTATTCATAAAAACATGGGAAATACCATCATATATGATTGCCTCTAGGGCATATCTCCAACAGTCATGACTTTATTTAATGATGATTCCACTATTTTGGAAGATATTTCAATTGACTATGACAACAAAGTTGCTATCTATGATAACTATGGTGATGACATGTATGCTATAAAGAGTATTGATAACCATGAAACTTGTCATCAGAGCCATCCCCGTCACGGTAGGAGGTGGTGCAGGTGCCTCCGGCCATGCAGCCACCGTAGGCGCCACCGGCCCACCTCTGGACGCCTCTGCCGTACGGCGACCTCTCACCATGGACGACGACGAGGACGCGTGAAGACGACGCTCGCATCGACGACGACCACGGCGGTGGTGGCATTGCCCTTTTTTGTTTTTAGGGGTTGTTTGGTTCTACACCTAGCAATGCCACACTTTGTCACACAATATTGCCACACTTGCCTAAGGTTGGGGGTTATTTCGTTTGAGACTAAGTTTGCCAAAGGTTGCCACACCTAAGGTTAGGCAAGTTTGACCAACTTAGGTGGGTGTTTGGTTCAAGCCACACCTTAGGCTAGCCACACTAGGGGCCCACATCAAATACACTCAAAAAGTGTGGCAAGATTCCTTTAGACTTGTCAACTTGTGGCTCTCATTTTGAAGAACTAACCTTAGGCAAGTGTGGCAACATTGTGTGGCAAAGTGTGGCATGACTAGATGTAGAACCAAACAACCCTTTAGTTCTTCAAAATGAGAGCCACAAGTTGGCAAGCCTAAGTGAATCTTGCCACAACTTTTGAGTGTATGTGATGTGGGACCCTAGTGTGGCTTGCCTAAAGTGTGGCTTGAACCAAACATTCACCTAAATTGGTCAAACTTAAAATTAGGTGTGACAACCTTTGACAAAGTTAGTCTCAAACCAAACAACCCCTTAATGTTATATTTAAATGAGCGGCCGAGACTTTTGTGGACTTCTTAGATTTTAGTAACGCTTAATTAAATTTTATTTGTGTTTATTAAAATGTGTGGCCGGTTTTTTTTCGTGTGATGCGGCCGTGCGTTGGGTGCAACGACCGGCGGACTGCCCAATCAACTCTATTTTGCCGCTCCAAACAGACGAAATCCGGATAAAACGAACGTTCATTTGAGTTGACGTTGAAGTTGGCCTTAGCTCAAACAGACCTATGTAATTATGTTTTAATAGTTTTTGTTCTGCACAACATCTCAAAAGAAAATAGACATTAGTCATGTATATGAATGTACAATTATATTCCTACAAAGCAAATGACTCTAAGTTTTTTTTTCTATATATACGAATCCTATCCTATAAATCTCTATCTAATAATAAAGCACAGACTGTTTCTGGTCGTCCGTCATCCAAATTACCCTCGAAGTTGGCAAGAATTACCCACCAATGCCACCCGTAAGTGATAAAAAAATGTTTCACACGGGGTAATCCCTGTCTGGGACGGCTCATGCAGTAGGGACCTCATATACTGCGCTCTGTACGCTGGGAGAAGACGCAGCGCGCCAGTTTGGGCCGGCCTATGTCCGGGCAGCTTCTTTCTAAATTTTTGTTTTATCTTTTCCGTCTTTATTCGTTTTACTTTAAATAATTTATTTAGGAATTTTAAAAACAAGCTCGCAATTTTATAAAAAAATAAAAAAAATTGATATTTTTTTTAATAAATCATAAAATGTTTGTGCATTCAAAAGAAGCTCGCAATTTTGTAAAAAAAATGTTTGCTTATTTGAAAAATGTTGCAACATTGAAAACAAATGTTCAGAAAATAATAAATTTTCATGATTTTTTGAAAAGCTCATGTATTCAAAAAATGTTAATTAAATTGAATAAAATTTCGCAAATACAGAAAATGTTTATCAACGGAAAAATATACTAAAAATTCAAAAATTGTTCGTGATTTACAAAATAGTTTATTCATCCAAAAAATGTTGATACATTTCAAAAAATGTTTGTTAAATTTACAAAATATTCCTGAAATAAAAAAATGTACGTGAATTTCAAAAATTGTTCCATCAATTCCCAAAAAAATGTTCGTCGATTCAAGAAAATTGTCTAACGTTTTCACAATTTTAAAAAATATTTGCGAATAGTATTAAATGTTCATGAATTCAAAAAATATTCTTGATCTTAGAAAATGGTCATGAATTCATAAGTGTTCACGAATTTGAAAAATGTTCGCACCTTTAAATATGTGCACGAGTTAAAAAAATGTTCATGGTTTCACGAAATTGAAGGTGATAGTGTATCTCGATGATGCCGTAAAATGTGTTCATGGCCATTGGAGATTATGATTTTTTTTTCTCCCGTCATAACGCACGGGTCCTTTTTGCTAGTTTTCATAAAATTCGTCCAAATCCAAATCAAATCAGAGGAGGCCTTAATAGTTGCGTGGGCCACGTCGAATTGACAGAGGCAAGAACGTGCGCATAAATTGGAGAGGCGCCACGCCAGTGGCAGGTGGACGCATTACTGCGTCTTTTAGGGGCGGAATCGAGGCGGCAGCATATCACTCGGAGTTTTTTCTCCGACTTTTCGAAAAGAAATCTCGTTTTCCCCTTCGTCTCCTCCTTTCCTCTGCCCCCGCACCGCACTCTCCCCTCGTATGGAATAAGAAAACCCTCCCCCGCCCGTTAACCCCCGCCCGCCCGCCGCCGCCCGGCGGCACCAACCATGCCGAACGACCCGATAATCATCGACCGGGCGCAAATGCCCCTCGACTCCCCGCCGGCAGAGGTGGAGATCATCGCCTCTTGCTCTCGTCGTGTGGCGCCGCAGCCCCCTACGGCGATGCAGACGGACTGCGATGGCGCCTCCGACGGTGGCGCGGGGGATCCGGATTTTTTCAGCAAATTCACCGATGAGGTACTGCGGTCGAAGATTAAGCGCTTGCGCAGCAGTCTCCATCTTGTATGCGACGGTGGCGAGAAGTCGCGGAAGTTAATCCGCCGGGTGGAGAAGGAGCTTGATCGCCGCCGCACTGCCGGGCCGAGGAAGGTGAGTATAATGCGGGCTTTGCACAGTCGTTTCACGGGATTTTCTCCAAACTGCGTGCTTTTGCCCCAATCTGAATTCGTGTATGTGAGGATTATCGATGGTTATTATGTTGAAGAGGTTAAATCGCGGGTGACCAAAGGGAGTCTTTTAGCAGCTGATGTGCGTTCTATCTCTTCTTGGCAGGAACTCTGTTTTGTTTCAGTGATGAGATTCGAAATGCTGGCTAGTAGTTCAGCCTTAGGTTATGTCCGATTTATAATGTTGGGTAGCAGCGATTCAGATGCCTTTTGTCAGTCAAGTAGTAATTTCCTGTCAAAGATAGCTATTTATTCGGTCTGACGAATGATATTAGGATTGATATAATTTCGTAGAATTCGTCAAATTTGGGTTTGTGTTTTACTACTTGACACTCCACTTTCAATAGCCTCATTCTCTTGATTAACTGCAGGTTTGTTCTCTTCCTATTTCTATTCAGTTAAGGAAAGTATATGTTTTCTTGTTTGTGAAAGTGGGATGCTGGAAGTTCTAAGACATGGTTGTAGACTTGTACAATTAAATTGGCACATAAGCAGCTTATGCAAAACATCTTTTTTGATGGAAAGAGAAAACGGGACCGGAGGGAGAAGGACCCATGGGCCTTTTATATTATAGAAAAAAGCGATAATCTCGGTTGAAATATTCACTCCCTGTGCGGGATCGAACCTGGCTGGCTTGGAACGGTTGACAGTGCCCCTACCACTGAGCTAGTGCTCAGTGCACTACGCGAAACGTCTTCCGTTCCGGATGTTTGATTTGTATCTTCAATGTGTTCGAAACATCACTTCTTTGATGCGATTGAGATATTGTGTCTTCACAATCAGGACAACTAACAAGGAATTTAATAATATTTCTGAACAATTTTCTTTTGCTATGTTCTATGGCAGTATCATTGGGCCATCCTAATATATTCCTATTTGCGAGCATACTTTTTATCGAACGATTTTTCAGCATATTTCATCCATGCCCTTACTTAGTGATTTTCATTAATTATTATAGGTTGACACGGGCCGGAGACAGGCGGCGCAGATACCCAGTGGGAATGATCCCTACACCTTCAGTAAGCTTTATTATTTCTGTTTTCTTATTTATGAAATGCACATCGGTAGTAATGTTAGTGAAAATTGAGAGCACGCCTAGGCACGCTTAAGCGCTGAGTGGAGGCCTACTGCTTCGCTTTTGAGGTAAGCGCTGAAAAAAGCGCTCGGACGCCTAGGGTTGATGAAGGAGTGGGGTGAGTGAAACAGAGGAGAGCAAGGCGACCTTGCGCCGCCAGATCTGGGGCTTACTTCCCCGACCTCACCACCCATCTCCCCGATCTCACCAACCATCTTCCCCGACCTAGCGCAGCTGGACCTCGAGCTCCCCTTCCCCGACCTCGCCACCAGCCCTTCCACTTCTCCCCCGATCTCACCAACCATCTTCCCCGACCTAGCGCAGCTGGACCTCGAGCTCCCCTTCCCCGACCTCGCCACCAGCCCTTCCACTTCTCCCCCGATCACAGGTTCCTCCTCATCTAGTCTGGAGCCTGGTGGGTGCTCTTTCCTGACCGCTGGCAGCTTTCTTCCCCTTAGCCAACCTTGAGTTCCTCCTTGTCTCTCCTTCCCCATCATGCTTGCTATTTTATGTACATGCCTTGCATGCTTTGGAAATTGATTTTTTTGGTGCCCTTGTTCATGTCTGTACGACACCCGTACAGAACGCTTAAGCGTGCCTAGGCGCCGCTTAAGCTGTGATTGCACTAAGTGGAGGCTCAACACTCGTTCAGCGCCTACTGCTTAAAAAAACCTTGAGTTATGTCAGATACATATGCTGTTATGTTTTCTTGTACCCATCTGATAGCCACCTGAAACCCGTAGGGATAGCTGTCATCGAGACTTGGTTCTTGTTCATGGTTTCAGATGCTAGATGTTGTTAAGACTTGAAGAGGAAGTAGTTACTACTAGAATATAGCTGAATTTTAGATTTGGACTTTCTAGGAAGTTATTATAATGGATAGTTGTGGTCAACTGATTTCATTATGTTATATACTTTTAAATGCTCTCTAATTCTACCAGAACTCCTATAAGAATTTGTTAGGAATAAATTTATTGATGAATAATCTCTTCATAGAAATAGGAGACGGATGTTTCCTTACATGGGAGAGAGCATAGATGCTTCAGGCTCTAGACAGTCTGTTTACAAGGTCAACAAACCACCTATGGTACCATGTTTTCCAGCATAATCATAAAAAATGCACGTCCTTTTTGGATATTTCGATGGCGTAATGCGCCTGATCTGTAAGCATTAGGATTCATTTATTAGGTCTTCCTTTTCGTGGTTTTCAATGAAGGTGTTTTCATGCTGGCCGATCTAAGACCTTCCTTTTTCATGCCTTCAACTGTCTGATGGTTGTCGCTTATATTTTATCAGTCATCAATATACCTTTGCCATTTCTTTTTCAGAGAAAAGTGACGAGATCAACTGCACCACAAACTTTTATGATAAATGTCATCCACCTACAAAGAGCCATGGCAAGGTGCGCATTTTAGTGCCCTCACTCCTAGTTTTTGTATGTTACGATACTTTTGTGGTTAGTATTTACAAACGTTTTGACAACTTTCCTGGTTATATGTAGGGCGATGGAGCAGCATTCACTCCTGAGCTAGACTACTTTAACACAAGCAAACGTGCTTCCCAAGTGAAAGATCGGAAAAGAGCAACGGACACAGTGAATCATCAACCAAAAAGGCGTGCAGGTTATCAAAATATTGCTGACAAGAAACAGTTAGATACAACTGCTAGGAAGTTAGGTAGGAAGATCTGTACAGAAGATCAACAGAAAAATAACTCTGTCAAGCCAAAGGGCATGTCCAGTAAACTACACACAGAAGATCGCACTTTTGGGACCAAGAGGTATTCACTCCTATTTGCTGATCCAATTCATATGTTCTTTTACTTTTAGTAGTTCTATGAGCTGTGTTATCTCTTCTTTAGCTGTCGTCTGTTTTGTTTATGCATCTGAGACTCTTCAATTTTTTCTTGCTGTACAACATTGATGCCTTGTTGTGATATTTTGATTGTGCGTGTCTCCATTTGTTCATTTATTTCTCTTTCTATTGCCACTCTGTCAGGTACACTTTTGCGTTCCATTTATAAACAAATTTCAATGTAAATAATTCTGGTATCTTTTCTTATCTGGTAGACGCTGATATCTTTGTTTTGTTTGTGTCTCCGGAGGGCTTGATATCATCATTAGAGACTTCAAAGGTTATATGTCTTGTCACCGCAGCAATGGGTTATCTTAAATGCTATATCTTCTTCATGTAGTCCATAACGTCACCATTAGCTGTTAGTGGAAGTTAGTGAAATAATGAAACAGTGGTCTTATAACCTGCATATACGACTCTGGTGCCCTCATAGCCAGCTATTTCGGATTAACCTAATGAAGTCACCATGTGGGAAAAATTTGCCTTATCTTTTCTAATTTATAAGAGGAACATAGTTGCATCTGAATAGTTCTTATAAGTGATATCCGTCGTTAAAACCATCTTATAAACCCCGGACCCTGACTAAATTGTAGTTGTGCTGGATGGGAAGCCAAGGCTTGTAGCCATGGCGTCCCAGAGCTCTTGGGGTATTAGGGTAGGAGAACAGATTTCCTGCGGGCTTGTGCTCCTGTTGGTATGTGGTACCCCACATAACATTTTGTTTCTCTGATAAATTATTCTGATGTGCAGGTGGGACCATTCCAAGAATCATGCCTACCAATATGGGAGGTTAAATAGAAGAAACGAGAAGGTGAATATGCTGACAACTGGTTCACCTTTTTCTTTGACTGTTCTGTGGTATTCTTTTTTCCGTTCCTCCTTATGAAAATGAAATTTGTTATCAGAACTAAATTGCCATCCGCATCTAGCATTGTACTTATCATGGTGTAACATTATGGGTACAAATGCAAAGGTTGTTTCTGTTATTTCATCCATCATGTTTTCTGAATAATAAATCTATTTTTAGCATGAACAGTAGAGAGGGCTCCTATTCTGGATAATAAATCTATTGAGCTAAAACCTAGATCTGCAAATACAAATACTGGCCGTCAAATCATGTATGGTGTTTGGATTTGATTCACTGAGAAGATCGTCATTGATGCTTCAATACTTCATCATTAATTTCAGTAATCTTAGCTGCAAATGTTTGACATGAACTAAAATTTCTATGTATGTATTCCAATCATGCTCTTATCTTTGTCAGGAAGTAGTTCTCTTGGATGACGAGGATACAGAACCTTCTACATCAGTTGATGTCGAGATGGCTAATATATGGTAAATTGTTAACATAATAAGTGATATTGTTTCTGCCTGTTAACATTTCATTACTATACATTGTAAATTAGTGACCAATTATTTGTTCAATTAATCAAATCGGACTTCTGTAGGGACACATCACAGATCTACTATCCATCAAGGTGAGAATCATGTATTGTTAGAGGTATTGACAGAGGGATTCTCCTCTCATGCTAATGTCTACTTACTGTCTACAGGACTGATCCGGAAACTGTTGAGCTGACATATTCTGACATAAAATGTCTTGACCCTAAAGTTTTTTTAAAATCACCTGTCATAAACTTTTACATCCAGTAAGTAATATATTTCTTTAATGCTTGTGACATTATCTTCCTCTTTCTTCTGTTAGTAAGTTCAACGTTCAAGTGCTCTCATGCAGCTGTTGGAAAGTCTGCATGGGTATGACTAACTGCATTCATTTATAGATACCTTATATTATTATTATTATGTGTAGTTCTTACCTTAGATGCCACTTAAGGACTATCAAATGTTATGTAGATTTTTTTTTGCATGGAAATGTTATGTCGAATTAGAAAGTATGTTTGTCATGTACTCACTCTATCACTGAGCTACTATAGGGAATAATTGGTACCAACAGACTGGTTAATGAATGCCGTGGTTAAAAAACTTTTTTGATGTGCATAAAGGACTAAAGGTGCAAAAGTTTATCCGGTCGAATGATTCAGGAATTTTCAAAATATCTCACATTTACTGTGATAATGCTCCCTTGAAGATGGAAATGTCGGTGCTGTATTTGTTTTTCTAGTTTGGACCATTTAGCTGAATACACATCAGAATTCAATAATATGCTTTCTAATTTTTAATACATGTTGTCTGTCCATTCTGACTATGGCAATGTCAGGTACCTAAAAAAATCCAGGCCGTGTGACGATTTGTACATCTTCAATACATATTTCTATAGCAAACTTGAAGAAGCGTTATCCAGGATGGTATGCTCTTTGATCTTACCGTGTTGTATTTAGTTATTTATGATGTTCAACATCACATGTCCTTGCAAATCCAAGGGTTGAAGTTAATTGGTGCATGAGTTGGCCTGAAGTGGAAGCTTCATTGTTTCCATACAGCGATGCACACAAACACTCGTGACTTTCTGCTGTAGTGCACTGCATTCTCTCATTGCGGAGTTAACACCCTGGTGTCATTCAATCCGCATTATTATTTTTTATACTAATTTGTCCATGTTCTATTTATTTTCTGAAGCTGCTTTTAAATTATATCACCTTATTGATAAGGTTAGTAACATATGGGGCTGACATGTGCATGTAAATTTAACAGTTATATTTATTTGTGCTTTTTCTTGAGACAATTTTTTGAATTGCAAAGGTATATTCCCACTTTACGTTCCAGGAAATTGTACAAAACCATGGCGGTCATTTGGATGTTTAATGTGTAAATTGCAATATGCATGGGTTTTTGGTTTTCAACACGATATGTTCCAGAAAGCCGGTTCATATATGTTTATCCGAAACTATCGTATTTCGCCATTACTCTTTCATTTTGTAAATTTCCATTTGTGTATTACCTTTTGCATGTTGGGAATACCTCTTCTTCACCCCCTCAAAGCTAACGTTTGAAAATGCTGACTGACTTGTGGATTTGTTCTAGGGTGAGTGTGACTCGCAGTTCAGCAAGTTAAGGCGATGGTGGAAAAGTATTGATATCTTTAGGATACCATACCTCCTTTTGCCAATTCATGGACAGTAAGTTTCTTATTCTCTGGATGATACTGCAAGATAAAACCAGACGTGCTTATCTGCTACTCCCAAGCATATATGATTAGTTTGGTTGATATCTGACATGAGGGTGTGTTTGTTGGTCAACAGATAACGTTCTAGTGTATCTAGTTATCATGTACTTATAAGATGGTGATTACCTCATGTTCTGTAAATTAGGATGCATTGGAGCTTGGTCATCATCTTCATGCCTGCAAAAGAGATAAAATGCGGGCCAAGAGTGTTTCACTTGGATTCTCTTGGACTACATTCCAGTGACAAGGTTTTTGGCGTGATTGAGAGGTATGTTTCATGATACTATGTGAAAATTGCTCTCGTTCCCAACCATTTACAATCCATATGATTTATTCAGGACTGGAGGGTGCTGTAGTGCTGTGTGCTGTCCCTGTAGGGGAATCTGTCATGCTGAACATTCCTACTTATAGTGTCCTGTCCATGCTGTTGAAATTGTATGTTTTTGCAGCTACCTCATAGAAGAATGGCGCCATCTACAGAAGGATTCTTCTTATGATATTCCCTTTTCAGGCGTAATATGGAGACATCTTTCAAGACATATAAATAAGGAAAAATTCGAGGTAAGAACCGTAGTGTTTTTAGTGATGTTCAAAAGGGGCTGGCTTTACAGTACCTATTCCTTCACTGTGTTTTTTGTGCCAGTTTTCTAAAGCTATGTTTCATTCACTTGCAAGGTTCCGCAGCAGCAAAACGACTTTGACTGCGGTGTCTTCATGCTTTACTACATCGACAAGTTTATTCAAGAGGAACCAGATAGTTTGACAGGAGTGCGACCTTTCAAGGTGTAAATTAAACTGCTTCATTATTTTTATTCAGTATAAAAATCAGGATTCTTGACTTTTGTGCTCTTGCTGGTTTTTAGTTTGGACGCAAGTGGTTCAGCCCTCAAGAGGCTTCGGGGTTGCGGAAGCGAATACGAGTTCTCCTGTTTGAGATATTTCAGAACGCTCCACGGAATGATCGAAATTTAGAGTCGCATGCTGATGATCACTCGGAAGATGAAGAAGATAAGGTCAGGGATACAATCGTGATCGTTTAAATGTAACGGTGAATGAATGAAGTCAAGCAATGGAAAGATCACGGTGCAGTTTTGCATATTGGCTGTAGATGCGATGATGCAGTCAAGGCTAAAGGTCACAATTTCGTGACATTTCATAGGTGTATGCTGTTTTGCGGACAAAGTTTGAAAGCTATAACGATACAGCAAAGCAGACAGATATATTTTGGGTATGCACCTAATGATTCTTGTTGCACCCTTTTTGGCTTGCCCGTTGAAATTACTATCTTCGTTCCAAAATACTCCCTCCGTTTGAAGGTGCATTAGTTTTTTAACAGGTCAAACGTGTGCATGTTGGACCAAGTTTTTAGAAAAATATAACAATAGGTACAACACCAAATTACTTTATAAAATGCATTTCTATACTATATATATATTTGGTACATTTTTCTGTAGACTTGGAAAACTTTAAAAAGTTTTGACTTAGAACAAACCTAAACTTTAATTAATTTGTAATGGAGGTATATCTTATGCTGTCTGGAAGGGTGAATATACGCAAAGGCCCCGCTTGGATTAGCTTTTTCACCCGTATTTGGCTGGTTTAGCACACACGCCTGGACGGGTCGTTTTGTTTCCAGGTGGAAAATCATCTGTGACCGGTAATTTACACCTCTAAAACAAATACAAGTGCAGAAATTTACACCCATTCCAAGCGGGGCCTAAACTTACATGAGCTGACTATTAAGTTCGTAAGTTTATCCAGCTTTTGTATATAATCTCAATTTGTCCACTAGACTTATTATATGTGTCAAGATATATGTGTCAAGATATAAATTATATGTGTCAAATGTCAAACTCAGACCTGTAAACATTGCCACAATTAAAAATGGTACTCCCTCCATTCCCTTATACAAGGCCACTTCATATTTTTGTGTCTGACTTTGACCATTAATTTTACCAACAAGAAATGAATTATATGCCGCAAAAAGTATTTCACTAGACGCACATTTCAAAGAGCTTTTCAATGATATTTTTTATTTATTTTGTTGACCAAAATTATAAGTCAATGTTTGACACGAAAAACGAAGTGGCCTTGTATAAAGGAATGGAGGGAGTACTTTTAGAAGTGAAAGAGTCAATTCCCCCTGGCATTGTGGTATTTCAAGATTTAATTCACCATTGGTTAGACTAAATATATGAGCCATGTGATGTAGTAGAAAGTTATATCATTGTAAAACCCACTTTTTCCTAATACAAACTCAATGGTATAAAATTTTGTGGCATGTAACCCACATTTCATTGGTTCTCCAACCCTGCAATGTGTTTGTACATTATCAGCTGGGAAAGAGTGGATGCAGATTTTTTAATACAAAAATATTAAATTTGAAATAAAGGGAATCTCTAGCTTATACAATTCAGCAGACTGTGACTGGCATATCCAATGGAAATGGAATCGGTCGGTGTATGTTGAAAGACAGTCTGTATTCGTCGAAATGATGTGGTGATCACTTTTCATTGAGCTATGTAACTGGCGTTATGAGCTGATTATGTTTATGATTCCATGATGCATTCAAGGAGAAGAATCATAAAGTGCATCAGATAAACAGAAACTAGTATCTCAAAATAAGGTTACTTAAAATTTGCCATGAATATCGTCACAAGGCAATAAGATGACTGGCACACGATGTCATCATAAGTTTTAAGCAGTGGAACTACAGATTCCATCAGCTAAAATCCAATGGTATAGTCCACAAGGCATGTAGCTAGTGTTATTGGAATCTGCCAGGGGAAGGCGAAACTGAAGACTCTTGTATGGTGACCCTAACACCATTCTTGTTATAGAGGTGTTGCAAAACCTGAAATTGCAAACGAGAGCAAAAATGGGTCAGAACAAGAACGCTATGACAAGACAAAGATAACTGGTGGAAGTCCCACCATCCCACCTATCTATATCAATATGAAAATAGTGAGTGGCAGAGATCCAACAAATCTGACCCCTTTTTTTCAACCGCATCTATCAAACGGTCTACGTCAATCTGGTGTTTTATATCCTACCTAATATTAACATATAATTTATATCTTGCCTAATATTAATGTGCAATACAATTAATAGCTTGTCTAATATTAACGTGCACGTACACAATTACTAGTTACAGAAAGACACCAAGGCCGGCCAACTACTAAAGTACAGTGATAAAGGATGGCTTTTAGTGAAAGGTACTTGCGCGTGTACAAGCAACATAAAATGTTTCAGCAGCAGAGATAGTATCAAGATGCTCCATACGATATCATGTATCAATACAATATGCCAGTATATCCATTTGGTAAGGAAAGAAATTCTTCAAGTGATCAAGTGAACCAAAATAAGCAAGATGCAGCATTATTGAGAGTCTATAAGAAATTAACAGTTACTCCCTCCGTCCCATAATATAAGATCGCTTGCAAAACGATCTTATATTATGGGACGGAGGGAGTATTTTGGTATAAGGACTGCATACACCTTGGCTTCAACCCTTGGTTGTATATGCCATTACCGTCTTTTGGGTTGTCAGTTCGTATACAGTATATGCCCTATAACTATGTGCCTTGCCATAGTACTGTAAAGTACATTACTGGATGATCAAGCTATTTGACTTGATCCGAACTTTAAGAAAAGATGAAATCAACCAAGCAAGACACATAAATGAGAGAATACATAACATTTTTCCAAAAGGAGAAGCAGTTAACAAAATGCTTACAGACACAAAATGGACAGGCCATACTTAGTTGTGCTTGCTAAGAGTAAGGAGCTCAAGTAAAGAATATAACAATTAGACACTTTCAATGTTTGTACTTAATTAGATGTTGTTGATAGGAGGCCCAAAAAAGCAAAGCCCAACACAAACAATAAAATTCAGTTGAAGGTACATACTACATAGGGACATGCATTCTGGATCACTTTGATTATCCTAATCAGGAAAGCAAGCCAGCAACAACGATAAAGTAGTGAATGCCATCCACTAACCCCAAAACAGGACAAACCTAATGATATTAGATTGAAACTCAGGCGCACACTAGCCACTAGCTTCCCACTACAACCATTCTACCTCAGGCATTGCTATGTTCATATTTGAAGTGCACCTGATTTTCAGCCTGGCTTTGAATAGCCGCCATCTCAAGCATGGGAATGCAGATATACCAAAAAGTTCAAAACTAACAAAGCACTATTATGTTTAACGCATCAAACTTCAAACCAAATAGAAGGGACAACAAAATCTAATTCCGACATAATTCACTAGATGACTATAGTTCATTTTTCTGAACTTTAAATATTTCCATGCCCCATCCATGTCAAGGAGACCCAACAAGCAAAATTAAGTCATTTTACCTTCGGAGAGCCAGCCCCAAGACCCGGGCTTAAGCCCGAGCATGGAGGTGAGCAGCGCCGATGCCGTCGCGCTGTGCAGCGGCATCAGCCCCTGCGCGCCGCCTAGCGCCGCCACCGGCACCCTGCACCACGAAGACCGCGCCAAATCTGAGCAAACCATACTGCCCAAGTACGGCCAATCCGAGGAAAAGAAACGCCGAGGTGCCTACCTCGAGATCGCGAGGCGCCGGCGCGGGGCGAGCGGCAGAGCGGAGGCCGCCAGCTCCGGGGACTGGGCAACTGCCGGCCTGGAAAACGCCCTGGAGAGAGTAGATGGGGAAGCGGAGCGCAGCCCCGCGAGGGCTCGCCGCGCGCCGCCGGCCGCCGTCGCCATGGCCGGTGCGGATGGGCTCTAAAACCCTGGTCGTTGCCCTCTTTGGGCTTCTTTTACCGTTTGGGCGCCGAGGGCCTGCGAGACCTGAGTCACCGAGGGCTCAAGTACACGGTGGACGGGATCCAGGTCTGCAAGAAAAGCTTATGATCGTGAGCCGTTCGACATCGACTCGTATTTTCGTTCGACTCGAGAAGAAATAAGCCGAGTATGAATATTTTATGTAGCTCAATTGAAAAACGAGCTGATCTTGAGCCAACACTGACTCGGTCCGATATCATATAATTATATTTCATAGTTTTGATATATATTAAAAAGAAATGAAATAATTTTTTACTATAAAGATAGTTCAAAAAATATTATCATATATGTTGTGTACGATTTTTCTTCATTTTACCTACTACCAAACATGGAAGCTTAATTAAGTTTGGAGAAAATTTAGCCTTATTATGGTATGTGATCAGACATGTGTTAAATATCATGTTATTTTGGCCAAAGTTTGAGAGAAGACGCACCTTCATTTTCTTCTCTTGCTAATCCATCCATGATTTCTTCTATTAACTACTAATCTTTCAGTTGAGAGAGAATGATTTGAATTATATAATGGTTTCTTATGTTTGTGTTGTCACTTTGAAAACTCGTGCAACATTATTAAAAAAACATCTATTTAGCTTGAAACTAGCTCGACATTGACTCGAGATCGATTCAAGCTGAGCACGAGCCACTTTCTATAGCTCAACTTTGAGTTTCACTCGGTTTGAGCTCACTCGAATTTTAGTATAAGTTAAGCTGAGCCTAATCCAACTCGCTCGATCTCGACTAGTTTGCATCCCTAACCGGGTCTATGATACTAATCTCTTTTTTTTTCCTAAAATAATCTCTTCTCTTTCCTTTTATGTCTATCCTCCTTTTGAGTTTTAATAATTAATTAAAAAAGGAAAACATTTGCTTTCAACCGGATGAAAACAGCGAGACGCAAGCCGCGCATGTTGGTCGACACGTGTTCCTATGGGCCCATCCACCACTCCCCTTCCAGCTTGCCTTATCTCTTCGCATCGTCCTCTCTCCTCCACATGTCTTCCTCGCTCGCTCACATATCTGTTCGTCGCGTTTGATAGGAGAGAGTCTCCATGGCGACGCCGACCAGCCACCCACGCTACAACGACCCATGACTAGCAACGACGCCACCACATGTTGCATCCCGCCACACCACTGATGCGATGGTGCAACCCCGCAAGGCTACGCTTAGCGCACTCCTGCCACACAACACGCAGGGGGGAGGCGCTTGCTCGTCGGAGCTATGGCTATGCGATGCGGCGCTCGTCGACTCCCGCCGGCGTTGCAACACAACACTTCGACCACGAGCGCCTGTGCTGCAACGCAACAACTCGTCCATGACCATCGTGTTACGCTGCAACCTCGTCGGGGTGCTGCTACTGGTGCTGCAAGTCGCCAACGACGGAGCTGCAATGGAGCGCTAGCCGACAACACCCCTTGCTTTGCCAGAGTTGCATTGGAGCTTCACCGAAGCTCCGTCGATGGTGCATACGATGTCTAGCATGAAGCAGAGCAAATGCTGCGATGGAAATCACGGAGATCGCCTGTGCTGCAACGATGCATCGTTGGCGCCGCCGATGCTGCAATGAAGCATCGTCGGCGCGTGCCGGTGTGGCCGTCGGTGTTGTGATGCCGCATCGTCGAGGTCGTGAAGGTGTTGGGATGGAGGAGAGACAAGGTTAGGAGGGGTGTCCTCGCGGATGTCTGGTGAGAGGAGGACGATGGGTTGCGAAGCCTACGACCAGACGACCTCGTACGCTTAATCGGATGGCTCCCAATGTAGATGATTTTCTACAAACATCATCCAGTTGATTTGTAGCAGCAGTCTTAAAAGATAGCACTCTTGTTTGGCTCTTCTATGTATGCCCCCCCTCTCTTTGATGTTTTTAGGAAAAAAAGTCTAATGCCGGAGGATTGAGCTCAAAAGATTACAACACATTCAGAGGGCATCCACCAGAGACTTGCACACCTAACGCCGAAGTTGCAATGGTATTTGGACTTCTTGGCTGGCGACTAGTCTAGGGAGTGCACCAACTCCAGGAGCTCACATGGCGAGTGTAGCAAGCTTCAGATCCCGGTGAGGAGGATCAACACAAGGGAACGCAGGGCCTTGAGGTAGAGAAGCATGAGGGGGGTGATCCCCCTCACCCCAATGGTACTAAAATCCATCATTAGCCTTAGTAGGATGGATAACGCGACTGGATGTTCTAGATGAAACCCTACTCCTGCTTTTGCTTTGATTAATTGTGCGGAAAACACCGGAAAACACCTCGTGTGAGGGACAATATGAGTGGATTGTTGCTACTGAGAGATGACAATGTGTCAGATGAGACTACCCATAGCCTCGCCCTATAAAAGGGGACAAGGTCTAGGGTTACATGTTTCTGAACCGACCTAGAGTCCCGATCGGTTGAGGGGTCCTTGGATTGCACGCCAAGATGAAGAATCTTTCAGAAGACGGACTACTTGTAGGACGAAGGACCCTTGCTACTATCGGGTCTGCTGGGCTCTGAGGCCAGCCCATTCCCGCGTCTCCCATGCAGTTAATGGACATCTCCAGAAGCTACCGAACATCTCTGGAAGTAAGGCGGGAATCCGGGCTTTCTGGAAATAGCGTCGGAATTCTGGACTACACAGAACAACCTAGACAACAATAGTAAAACATGCATAACTTTCTCATACGAACTCCGATTTTGATGGTCTTGGGCTTGTTTTGAAGCTATTGAAAAGCTCATGGCCCCCTCATAGAGAACCACCCAAGATCAAATCAAAATGAGTATGCAAAAACTACAAAGGTTTGAGCACTCTACGCATGATGGGGACAAGCTACGCACCCGAAAGCCATCTTGATAGTAAGACTATCAGAATCCGGTCTCCCACTAATCACCATGAGACCGGTAAAACTCAGAAAATGTAGATAGGTTATACTTTTGCCTTGAGCATTCCACTTGAGCTTGTTGTTGACATTCATGCTTGGCTCAAGTTGGAGACACAACCTTGATCACGTCACTTGGTGAAGAGTTGAGGTAGCTCCCCAATAAGCCATGTGGGAAGCATGTCTTGTATAACATCTTCACATGTATCAATAATTCGTATGTGGACCTTCACATGTCCATCACATGATCATCTGCAAGCTTCAAGTATGTGTTCCCTTGGAATGCCTATCTTGAACTTGCCCTTATCAACCTTGATGACAATCTTCACACTATGTCATTCTCACAAGGGCTACTTTAAAATCCTTTTTTTGATGCAAGCCCATGATATAGACATAGAAAACAAATAGTATGGGTTACACCACAAGGCACAATTCACAATTTCTTAATGTACCATAAGATCCCACGATGTAAATTATTTGTGCTTGTGTGTTGACCATCTAGGATTTAATTTTTGAGCTTTATCTTTACTCCATGATCTATATTGATGACTTGAAAGCCACATTGAACTCTTCCCATCACTTCATTGCTTCAAGACATTATCACTAGCCCTCCAGCACAGATTATGGACATCGGATCGAGAGAACTCGACATGGGTTGCAGGATGAGGTATCCCCATGTTTCCTGTGCTTGCAAGATGAAGATAACATTGAGCACATTATTATACAATGTGTGGTGGCTAGAGAGACTTGGCACATGTGTTTTTCTGAGATGCAAATCAAGTTAACTGTCCGTCTGCTCAGGATACTCTTGAAGGCTGGTGGGCAACGGCCATGAAGGCTTTTGGAGTTGGTTGATAACTTGATATCATCTTTGATGAGTGCAACGATTGGAAGAGGGCTGGTGTTGGTGGTCTAGATAGGTTTGCGAGGAGTTAAATCAATGTACAAAGGTGTTGGTGGGTGTCTGTCGCTTGTGATTGGATGTTTGCATCCAATCCAAGTTTCTTGTACATTGTGTTCTTCGGTTCTTCCTTCTATAAAAAAATGGCATGCTTTTCGCGTGCTCTAGAAAAAAAAAGCCCCTATCAAAGCTCCAAGTTACATACATCTTCAGTGAGGCTCATTCCTAAAAGTAATACCGCTTTCCATTTTTCTTCTTTTTGCACTACCTTTATGTTGTGCTTTCCTCCTTTAGGGGCGTTTCTTGTAATACCCCTTTCTAATCAATGTATCTGGTAGTTCTCCTACCAACATTCACAAACAAAACCTTGAAATGGTGCCTCAAATCCTCCTGATAGACGAATACCCCCCTCCCCCCGCGCCGCTGCCGCCCAAAATATCCTCTAATTGCAACACAAAAGAGAAAGGCTATCGATTAAAGGACTGTGCATATGCTGTGTGTTGAAGGTTCAGTGAATCATTGAGTACAAAATAGGGGGTAACACAGAAGCATTTTCCTTTACGGGAGGGGTAACCAAAGAAGCATCGTACGCATAAAGTCGGTAGTCGGTAGAATCAGAGTTACTAACCAGTACGAACTACAGAATCAGACTTACTAACCAGTACGAACTACAGAATACTTACAAAACAGGGGGTAACCAGCTTCGTACGCATTAAGTCGGTAGAATCAGAGTTACCAACCAGTACGAACTACAGAATAGTTGCAAACCAAGTGTATCCATAGTTTTTGATGCCATGTAATGATTTGTGAGGGAGCATCATCAGATAAATAATGCTTCAAGCTAATAAATTCCAGAGTAGAACACTACTAATAGGATGTTACATAGAAGAGAGGATACACCATGTCCTTGACATGAAACCTGTGGTTAAACCAAATGTTTTATAGGCAACATACCTTCAGGATTTACACTACCGATTTTGGTTCTCTACCTATTAAATTTGATAACAGTGTAGACATGTTGCATTCTGTTTACCAATAGTCTTTGCAAGAGCACACGCCATTTTCAAAATGGTGGAACCTCTTTGCGTCCCTTGCAATGATCTGACGGCCAACAAGCTTCGAGATTATCTTCAGAGCTGTGTGGCAATCTCCACAGGAGCGAAGGTTCTTTATAACCCGAATTGGCGAACGGACAGCACTGGTTATAAGACCGTAGCTAACAGCCAGCCTCTCACTGTGAGCTAGCAAGGCATCCTCTTTAGTTTCTGGATCAACGTCGTGCAGCACAAATCGAGTATCCGCAATATAGCCAGCCTCCTTCATATGAGCCGCCAAGTACCTCAGCTCTTCATAGATCTTGAGGGTTTCTGGATGGGATCGATCCCCTGCTCTGTATTCATGAACTTTGCTCCTAGCTTCAGCAGTATTAGCCTTTTTCCTTTCTTTCTCCTTTGCAAGGTCTGAAGCATTTACAGGGAAAAGACCCGTTTTAGACTGCTCATTCAGCCTAGAAGGATCCAGGCGTTCTATAATCTGAGCACAACGATCCCCAAGCTCCAAGTATCCATTAAGTCGGCACATATTCATCAAACTTTCCCAGATATCGACGCTCGGTTCCATAGGCATCCGTTCAACAAATTCACGAGCTTCATCAACATAGCCCGACTGGCCAAGCATATTAACAATGCTGGCATAATGATCCACGGAAGGAATTATACCAAAATCCTTCTGCATTGATTCAAAATGCAACATGCCCTCGTCAACCGATCCCAAAATTCCACAGGCCAAAAATACATGTGTGAACATGCCAGAATCTGGCTTATCTCCCGTCTGCTTAAAACGATCAAAAAAGTCAGTTGCTTCTTCACCAAGACCATTATGCACAAACCCTGAGATTATAGTGCTCCAAGATGTCAAATCATGCTGCGCCATAGTACTGAAAAGTTTCTTTGCATCTTCCATCGAGGCACATTTAGCATACATGTCCAAAATTTTGTTGTTAACATCTATGTCAACAGCTAGTTCTGATTGAGATATTTGATTATGTATTTGTCTTGCTTCTGCAAGAGCAGATGCATCAGCGCATGCTTGCATCAGTTTAAAGTATTGAGGAGCATGCAGTACAATGCCTTTTCCTTGCAGCACCGGTAGAGCTTCCAAAGCTTCTTTTATGTTCCCGTCTTCACATAATTTATCCAGTTCCTCAATAGTACCTTTGGATATGCCGCTGGCTTCATCAGATACTTCAGAAGGTGATCCATCATTTGGCAGGCTGCCAGGCAGTGAATGCTGGAAATACATGTTATCTTGATAGGGTGTACTGCTCAAGTTGTTCCCAGCTGACGCAATAGGTTGAATATCTGAATGAGGTTCTCGGTAAGTTCTGTTATGGCTGTGCTGTACATCTGTGTTTACATTCATGAAATGCTCTCGATGATTTCTCTGTGTGTCAATTTTGTTAGTGGTATAATGACTCTGATATGCTTGTGAAGCATTGTATCCAAAATCACCCTTATGGAAATGGCTAGTATTCGGATACTGTGAGGCAGAATTCACAGGCCTATTTGCATGATCATGACTTTGATAATCATTCTGCTGCTGAACGTTTCCAGTTAAGTTTTGATATGATTGTCCTGAAGGACCATATCCATTCTGCCTACCATTATAGTTCTGCTGGTTACTTCGGGTGTTGTAACCAAAGTTGTGTGTGGCATATCCAGTGCCATTGTGTTGCTGATGAGTACTTGGTGGACCTCCATTAGGACTTGGGTGATTGTATGCACTACTTGCCTGATCAGGCTGCCTGGTATTGTATCCAAAATCACCATTGTGGCCTTGTTGAGATCCTGCAACATGCTCCGTATGGGAACTGCTTGGAGTTGGATACTGTGAGGCAGAATTGCCAGGCTTGTTGAAGTAATAACCATTAGATATTCGATCAACCTTCTGTTGCTGAAAGACTTGCTGGTCATTTCCAGTTGAGCTTTGATGTGACTGTGCTGACGGGCCATATCCATATTGCCCACTAGTACAGCTCTCCTGGTTACTTCGGGAATTGTATCCAGAGCTGCAATCATATCCAGTAACGTCACGACCCCTTCGCACATTACCATCTGCAGAAAGGCCATTAATAGCAGGTGTGACACTGTGCTGCTGATGAGCACTCGGTATATCGCTCTTGGGGTTTTGGTGGCCATATGCACTATTGCCCCCATACGATTGTCTGGCATTATATCCAGGTGGCTCGCTATTCACTTTTGCACCGGTATATGGCTGGCGACTATCTGGTAAGCCATACGATCCACCGCTCTGGTAAGGTTGTTCAGAATTGCGTCCATAATGTGCATTGACACCGCCATCAGCATGCACACCTTTATTTCTATCAATGCCTTCTGAAGAATGAGCTGAAGGGGGATCCCTCTGCAAGGGGCGACTGAAATGATCAGGCGAGTGTTTTGAGCGGGACTCTCCGTAGCCCCCTGCGTTTTGCACCCCCCAATCACCGTGATAGTCTCCATCAATTTGCTCGGATGCCAGACTGCCAGCGCCTCGACGTGGAACCAAAGAACGCGGGCATCCTCTTTCAGCTGGAAGACTGAAACATAATAGCAAACACAGCATATTAATGTCCAGGCAAGAAACATGCGTTGAAGTAATCATATTGGCCATTTGGGGGCGTCAAAGCAATCTCCTTGGCCGTGTGAACACTGAAATTATAAGGATTGAAGTGGCAGGCTAGTTTCAGCACACTTGAAATTATAAGGATTGAAGTGGCAGGCTAGTTTCAGCACACTTGAAATTATAAGGTGTCATGAGTGGGCGTATGTGTTTCGTCTATCTGCCATCTGAAGCTCCAACCGATATTGATTTTTTGGAAAAAAAATATCTATGTTCAACTCATGTGGCTTTGTTTCTATGGCAAATGAGCACAAGTTCACAGAGAGGACTAAACCACTGGACGATGAAATCATGATTAGTGGTCAGGGGAAGACTGGTCCAAGGACCTGGCGCGGGCGTGCGGTACCTGTGCGGCGAATCGACGCGCCGGGCGGGGGAGAGGAGCGCGGCCGCGAGCTCGCCGCGAGGGGAGTAGCGGGCGGCGAAGAGAGCCCTGCGCGCTCCAACCATGGCAGCCATCTCCCTCAACCTCTCAGCGTAGCGTGCCCCTGCTGCTCCGCGCGCCCAAAAACCCTCGCGGAGGCGAAGAGCCCCAGCCGCCGAGCGGAAAGAGGAGGCTGCCCTACGGTGGTGCGGCGGCGGCGCGGCCGTGCGTGCGCGGTGTGGTGGTGGGAATGAATGATCCGCCCGCTCGAGCCGGACGGACGGGTATAGCACACGGACTCGCCCCGAAGCTGGGCCGGTGCACTGGGCCTCGCTGCCTACTGGGCCGGGCTTTTCACCTTCAGGCCTTCGTCCCTTTATCGGCATCGAATTTTTCTACTACCCCACTCCATGGACCAAAGCTCGCACATGGTTCGCCTTTCCCTGAGATCCTCGCGGCCGCACGGAGACAGAGCTCGCAGCCGCGGCACGCAGCCGAGCGACGGTCCGCCTCCGCCTATGGATTCCTCGTCGCGGGCGCAGCCGCAGTCGCGTCCCGCCGGGGCCGACCCGTCGGAGGACGGCGCGGCCGCGGAGCTGCCCCGGCTCACCGTGACGCAGGTGGAGCAGATGAAGGTGGAGGCGCGGGTAGCCGACATCTACCGCGTCCTCTTCGACGCCGCGCCCAACGCCAAGTCCGTCATGTAAGGGACCCTCCTCAAGCACGCTCCATATCAGTACTTCTCTTTAGCTACTAGCCCGCTGCTCGCGGTGATTGGGAGTGGTGGGTTTGGGTGCGAGAGATGGGCTTCAGGGCTTGCTTGGTCGGTGCGGAGATCAGATAGGCTTGCTTCTTGGCTTCTGCTCGGAATTGGAAGCTCGCTGATAAATCCACCTATGTAGCAGATGGGGGGAGGAATTGCTTGATTGTGGTAGTGCCGAATTTTTTGCTCATAAGAAGCTTAGTGCTGCCAATTAGGTGTTGTATAAGTTTGCCTTCTAATTTTCACAAGCACTGGCTTGAGACTGTGATGTTATCCACTTTCTTATACTGAGCTTTGATCTTCTGCAGGCTAGAGCTATGGCGCGATCAGCATGTCGAGTATTTGACGAAAGGGCTGAGGCATCTTGCACCTAGCTTCCATGTGCTCGATGCCAAGTATTGCTTCTCCAGCGTTAAATTAACTCAAGTGCCGTCCCTGGTGTATATTTTGCTGACAATTTCCTTTTGGTTATTCCAGTCGACCTTGGTTATGCTATTGGATGGTTCATGGGCTTGCGTTGCTGGATGAAACGCTTGATGATGACCTTGAGAACGATATTGTGGACTTCTTGTCTCAATGCCAGGTTTGTTGATCTGTTATGATATAATTGTATGGATATGTTGCTGCGGTTTGCAGTTAAATTTTGATAACACTTATACTTAAGGATGTATATGTTGAAAACTTTACAAGCAGACCGTTTAAGGCTTTGTTTCAAACTAACGCTCTTCTTTGCTGATATGAGAAACAAGATTGAATGGAACAGCTTTACCAAACTGCTTAAGGTGGTGGGGCTAGATGAATAAATCTCTCAACCCATGTGTAATTTTGCATATATGCTTACTAAAAACTAAAAAATAAGTTGCTCAGACAATATACTCTGGTTGCAGAACACAATAAATCTTAAATCTGATAAATTATATAGCACTCATGCTTCAGTTGAGCAACAGTGCTTCATACAAGGATGGACAAGAAAATAACCTTTATTTTACTTTGTGCCATGGTTAGTTTGTCCCTTAGAAGTTTTTGCAGCAATCTATTTTTTTTTTACGGAAAAATACAAGTAGTATTGGTCATACATAATTAAAGCACTGAAGATACCCATTTGCAGATACAGTAATTTCTGAATATTGCCATTTTGTCCTTATGATGGCTTAATTATTATTGTTTCAGGACAAACATGGTGGATATGGTGGTGGACCTGGGCAGGTTTGCTCTAACCTCCAACTTCTTTTAATTCCCCACATTTAGCTCTTTAGGTTGGTTAATCTTTTGCATTAGTTCTTGAAATACAATTTTAGAAAACCATGGAATTTGGAACAGGTCATGGGAATGCT
The DNA here is from genome assembly GCA_039707655.1 of Elymus sibiricus. NCBI lineage: Eukaryota > Viridiplantae > Streptophyta > Magnoliopsida > Poales > Poaceae > Elymus > Elymus sibiricus. Next base: position 351,092,854 of record CM077667.1, on the reverse strand, counting down.
GGGCTGTAGAGATACTGGATCTGACATTACTTTCAAATGTTTGCTTCAAAATGAGTGCTTAGACCGTTCTAGGCTACTTGACATGTTCACATGAGTATACAAAATAACTTCAACCAACCATTTTAGCGTGATAAGAACTTCAGGGATATGTTTTATATGAAATATATATCTGTGTGTTTGGTACTTCATGACCTAATGTGTTCATATAACTCAAGAAGCCTGCTGTAGTTGGCAAAGCTAGCTTTTGTAGTGGTTTTGTTTGTCCATCTTTTGGAAGTTCAGAGATAGCATTAATCTTTTTTTTGTTAATTGATCTGCCGATTTGGGTTCATGTTTATTTACTCGTTCAAGATGATAATTTCCACTGGCCAGTTTTTAATTTCATCCTTTTGCTCACCTTTCTTTGGTAGCTACCTCATCTCGCTACATCGTATGCTGCTGTAAATACACTTGTAACAATAGGGAGTGAAAGAGCACTATCATCAATAAAAAGGTAACTCTATGTCTGCTCTTGGGAAAGATGTTATTTATATCTCTGTTGTTTTCTTAACAGTTCTAAGTTGTCAATCAGGGACAATATGTACAAGTTTATGCTTCTAATGAAGGACAAATCAGGTGCTTTCAGGTGTGCGTTTTCTCGATAGTGCATAGGGCAAGGAAAATACTATTTCCAAAACAAGTTCCGTCCAACTAATGTCTGTTACTCCTTTGAAAATCCTTCAACCAGAATGCATGATGGTGGTGAAATTGATGTCCGTGCTTGCTATACTGCAATATCGGTGAGTTTCTTATAGTTCTTGATGTTTCTGTTGCCGTCCTCTAATATTTCGCTTGTTGAGATTTAGGTTGCCAGCCTCGTGAACATTCTTGATGATGAACTGGCAAAAGGTGTTGGGAACTACATAGCAAGGTTTGCTTTGCTTAATGTGATTTTCAGCTTTGCAATTGCAAAATATCTGGTTGGTTTGTTCAGTTATTTTTTTTGTCTATAGAATGATTGGTTAATTCATACACTGTATGCCCCCAGTTGTCAAACTTATGAAGGTGGGATTGCGGGAGAACCTTCTGCTGAAGCTCATGGTGGGTACGTTTCTAAAGATGGTCTCCGATGATTTTTTGGATGTATCTGTTAAGAAGTATAAATAAAATTTGCTTTGACAAGGTACACTTTTTGTGGGCTGGCTGCAATGGTCCTGCTTAATGAAGTGGAGAAACTCGATTTGCCTAGCTTGATTGTAAGACTACCCCTCTTGCCTCATTCAGTTTTCCTTCTGTTACTGTGTGTGTGTGTGTGCGCGCGCGTGTGTGCGCTTGTCAACCCTCAACTGACTCTAAAATTGTCCGAGTTGCGAGTTGCAACATGTAACAACTGAAGTCCACCTTTTCTCGTGTGGATGCCATGTGTTCATCACATTACTACCATGTCAGCAGACAGATCTAACAACCAAAACATACGACCGGGACTGTCCTCTTCACAACCTTGGGTGGTTTTGCAAGTATCAAAAATCTCTAAATTTCCACGAAAGGTAAAGAGATGGAAGAAAGAGAAAACCGAGGGAGAGATATGGCACGGGACTGGTTTGTTTGATACTTTGATGACGTGTCAATGGCATGATATCCACGTCAGCCGAAGCCAGTTCTGAATTGTAAAATTGGCCATTTTGTTATTTCATGGTTGCAACTCAGACGATTTTAGAGTTCAAAGTTGGAAAGTTGACTTTTGCAGGAGTTCAGAGTTGGAAGTGGACTCTTGCGGAAGTTCCAGAATGAAAAATGGACCTTTTTCTAGGAAATATATGAAGTTTTGCTTTGCATCCACATATGTAATTTGTTGTCACATCATTGTTTCTTGCAACACTAACTAGGTCCTGACCGTTTAGGGCTGGGTGGCATTTCGTCAAGGAGTGGAATGTGGATTCCAAGGACGGGCAAATAAATTGGTTGATGGTTGCTACTCCTTTTGGCAGGTAAATACAGCTATCATATTTCATTTTTTAGCCACATGTTCTGCTCCATATATGACAGATGTCTTGTGTATGTCCAGGGAGCTGCTATTGCTTTAGCACAAAAGCTGATGACAGTTGTTGCTGAACAATCTAAACCATCGTACTCCAGCAAATTATCCTCAGTAGATGATGCTTGTGGGACAAGCTCATCTGGGTTGGCTTCAGAAAAATCTCCTATTGGTAAGTATCTTATGCTCAATACTTTCTTATGGAAAATTATCTCGTGAGACCAATGTGCTTTTCTTTATTATTAATAACATATTTCTGCTTCAAATATCTGGTGAAGTAATTAGTTGACTGAGATTCCCTGTTATATGTACATTAAATACCATGCTTATATCTCTTGTTTGCCGAGTTTATAAGCTGTAACACACTGAAGAAAGATAAACTTTCTCTTTTGGAATTGTGATTGAGCTGGGGTTCGGCAATTGAATATGGTGTGATTATTGCTGTCTTAAAGTTTTTGTATATTCATTACTATCGTGTATGCACAGTGTGATTTGGTCACCAGGTTGCCTGGTGGTACCTTTGACACATACTGTATTTGCTAACTTTAATACTCCCTCCAATCCATATTAATTGACGCTGCTTTAGTACAAATTTCTAATGCTTCATAACCTGCATTATGTACTAGTGTCTAGTACTTTGATTTATAAGGTGTTGGGTCTGATCTTGATTTATGTCACCCTTTTGTGTATTTTTGTTTCTGACAGTGGATTATGTGAAGATTGGATTTGATTTCATGAAGCAGAGCAACCAAATAGGCCCGCTGTTCCACAACATTGCTCTGCAACAATACATTCTGCTTTGCGCACAGGTGGGGAGAATAACATCTTAATTTCTTGCATAGATGGATATCTAGAGTTTCTATTTTCGGAACTTCAGATTTCCGAGCGTACATTTCGTGACGAGGTATAACCGCAGGTGCTGGAGGGAGGGTTGAGGGATAAACCTGGAAAGAACAGAGATCACTACCACTCGTGCTACTGCCTGAGTGGCCTCTCAGTTAGCCAGTACAGCGCAATGACCGGTTCCGATTCATGCCCCTTGCCGCAGCACATGCTTGGCCCGTACTCGAACTTGCTAGAGCCAATTCATCCGCTCTACAACGTTGTGCTAGAGAAATATGAGGAGGCCTATGAATTCTTTTCGGGAGAATGATCAAATGTGCACCGTTGCAGTTACAGATAGCTAGAACGGTCTGTGATATTGCATGGCCTGAAGTACTGGTGATATTTCCGCGATGTGTCCGTTTGTTGTATACTAGCAGCCATTTGAATATCTGGATTACGCTCATTACACCATGTATGACTGATTTACTATGAGTGCATGGTGAGAGGCTGAGCTCTTTTGGTCACATGTCTCGGGGATGTTATTGATAGCACTGCTGATTGATGCGGAGACGTTCCCTTCCTGGCTCATGCTCGGCATCTTAACCTTCTTCGAATGGAACGCTGGATAGGAAAGCAAAAATGTGCCATATGCCTCGTGCGACTGGATATACTCTCACAAAGTGGCAATGCAAATACTCCCTCCGTCCCAAAATAAGTGTCGCAAATTTTGTACTCCCTCTGTTCAGAAATATAAGACGTTTTAGAGACCAGGGTGTACTAAACTAGTACAAATTTTGTACTAGAGCATCGACACTTATTTTAGGACGGAGGAAGTATATGATTTGTGCCCTGCTTTGTACAACGACGTATTAAGTTCTTAGACTGGTGGATCTGTTTAGTTTGTGTGCCATATCTTTTTTCCTCTATTGAGATGTTGTGTGCCGCATCTCAAAGAGAGAAATCCACATTTCAACTCTAAATAGTCGTAAATGTCTAAGAATCAATCCCGAACTTTGAAACCGTCTAAGTTACAAACTGAGGGAGGGGGGCTGTCTTGATTTGCGGGATCAGATAGCTCTGGCCTTCTCTCCGGTGGCATGAGCTGGCCATTGGTGCAGGGGCTAGTGACCCTGCTTGGGGTGGCAAAATTCAGTGTTTCGACCTTTTTGGGAAACTTAAGCAAGCTCTTACCCTGGTTTGAAAAAAAAATCGTAATCTGACCCTTTTCCTACCGTCAAGGTGGACGGCGATAGGATATAACAACCTACTGTCGGGGCCCTCGGCGGTAGGGTTGATGGCAGAGGCAGACGACGATTTGGTGTTGCTGACAAAGTGCGATGGAGTTCCTGCGGTAGGTAGTAGTACCCTACCGCAGGCGCCCTCGGCGGTAGGCATCGAGCACCCCCAAGAGGGAAAATTGGTTCTATTTCTGAAACAATGATTTATTTTGCGGTAGGGTATGCAACTCTATTGCCATGGGCCCCGACAGTAGGGTTTTGTTCCCTTCAAACTTCATTTCTTTTCCTACAAAACTTGACCATTCAATATAAATAGCATATATCACACATCATAATATAGTTTGGAAATGAAATTTAGTATCTCACACATCATAATACGCCTCATCGAAATAAAGAATAGTTCAACATATCCAACAACAACAACAAAGCCTTTAGTCCCAAACAAGTTGGGATAGGCTAGAGGTGAAACCCATAAGATCTCGCGACCAACTCATGGTTCTGGCACATGGATAGCAATCTTCCACGCATCCCTGTCCATGGCTAGTTCTTTGGTGATGCTCAAATCCTTCAGATCTCTCTTTACGGACTCTTCCCATGTCAAGTTCGGTCTATCCCGACCTCTTTTGACATTATCAGCATGCTTTAGCCGTCCGCTATGCACTGGGGCTTCTGGAGGCCTGCGCTGAATATGCCCAAACCATCTCAGACGATGTTGGACAAGCTTCTTTTCAATTGGCGCTACCCCAACTCTATCTCGTATATCATCATTCCGGATTCGGTCCTTCCTTGTGTGGCCACACATCCATCTCAACATGCGCATCTCCGCCACACCTAACTGTTGCACATGTCGCCTTTTAGTCGGCCAACACTCAGAGCCATACAACATTGCGGGTTGAACTGCCGTCCTATAGAACTTGCATTTTAGCTTTTGTGGCACCCTCTTGTCACAGAGAATGCCAGAAGCTTGGCGCCACTTCATCCATCCGGCTTTAATTCGATGGTTCACATCTTCATCGATATCCCCATCCTTCTGCAACATTGACCCCAAATATCGAAAGGTGTCCTTCTGAGGCACCACTTGCCCGTCAAGGCTAACATCCTCCTCCTCCTCGTGCCTAGTAGTACTGAAAGCGCACCTCATGTACTCGGTTTTAGTCCTACTAAGTCTAAAACCTTTCGATTCCAAGGTTTGCCTTCATAACTCCAACTTCCTGTTGACCCCCGTCCGACTTTCATCGACTAGCACCACATCGTCCGCAAAGAGCATACACCATGGGATATCTCCTTGTATATCCCTTGTGACCTCATCCATCACCAAGGCAAAAATATAAGGGCTCAAAGCTGACCCTTGATGCAGTCCTATCTTAATTGGGAAGTCATCAGTGTCACCATCACTTGTTCGAACACTTGTCACAACATTATCGTACATGTCCTTGATGACGGTAATGTACTTTGCTGGGACTTTGTGTTTCTCCAAGGCCCACCACATAACATTCCGCGGTATCTTATCATAGGCCTTCTCCAAGTCAATTAACACCATATGCAGGTCCTTCTTTTGCTCCCTATATCTCTCCATAAGTTGTCGTACCAAGAAAATGGCTTCCATGGTCGACCTCCCAGGCATGAAACCAAACTGATTTTTGGTCACGCTTGTCATTCTTCTTAAGCGGTGCTCAATGACTCTCTCCCACAGCTTCATTGTATGGCTCATCAGTTTAATTCCACGGTAATTAGTACAACTCTGAACATCCCCCTTGTTCTTGAAGATTGGTACTAATATACTCCGTCTCCATTCTTCTGGCATCTTGTTTGCCCGAAAAATGAGGTTTAAAAGTTTGGTTAGCCATACTATCGCTATGTCCCTGAGGCCTCTCCACACCTTAATGGGGATACAATCAGGGCCCATCGCCTTGCCTCCTTTCATCCTCTTTAAAGCCTCCTTGACCTCCGACTCCTGGATTCGCCGCACGAAACGCCTGCTAGTATCATCAGAGGAGTCATCCAGATCAATGGTAGAGCTCTCACTCTCCCCATTGAACAACTTGTCAAAGTACTCCCGACATCTATGCTTAATCTCCTCGCTCTTCACCAGGAGTTGATCTGCTTCGTCCTTGATGCACTTGATTTGGTCAACATCCCTCGTCTTCCTCTCTCGGATCTTGGCCATCTTATAGATGTCCCTTTCGCCTTCCTTCGCGTCTAAACTTTGGTAGAGGTCCTCATACGCCCGATCCCTTGCTTCACTCACAGCTCGCTTTGCGGCCTTCTTTGCCATCTTGTACTTCTCTATGTTGTCTGCACTCCTATCCAGATATAGGCGTCTGAAACAATCTTTCTTCTCCTTAATTGCCTTCTGGACATCATCGTTCCACCACCAGGTATCTTTAGCTTCTCTTCTACTTCCCTTGGACACTCCAAACTCTTCTGAGGCCACCTTACGAATGCAAGTCGCCATCTTCATCCACATGTCTGCATCACCTCCTTCCTCCCAAGGACCCTACTTAATGACCCTCTCCTTGAACGCCTGAGCTACCTTCCCCTTGAGCTTCCACCACTTCGTTCTAGCGACTTTGGTATGCTTGTCCCGCTGGACACGACTCCGAAAGTGGAGGTCAGCAACCACAAGCTTATGCTGAGGGACAACACTCTCTCCAGGTATCACCTTACAGTCTAGACATGCACGCCTGTCTTCTCTTCTCGAGAGGATGAAATCAATCTGGCTAGAGTGTTGCCCACTACTGTAAGTCACTAGATGTGATTTTCTCTTCTTAAAGAGGGTGTTAGCTACGATCATGTCATAGGCTAGCGCAAAGCTTAACACATCTTCTCCTTCTTGATTCCTGATGCCATAGCCAAATCCCCCATGCACCCCTTCAAAACCTATGTTAGATGTGCCCACGTGGCCATTGAGGTCTCCTCCTATGAAGAGCCTCTCGCTAATCGGTACACTCCTAACCAAGTCCTCCAGGCCTTCCCAGAACTCCCTCTTGGTGTTCTCATTGTGGCCTACTTGCGGGGCATACGCGCTGATAGCGTTGAGGACTAAGTCCCCAACTACCAGCTTGACCAGGATAATCCGGTCTCCACGTCTCTTGGCGTCTACCACTCCATCCTTGATACTCTTGTTGATTAAGATGCCTACTCCATTTCTATTTGCAACTGTCCCCGTGTACCACAGTTTGAAGCCGGTACCCTCCACCTCCTTCGCCTTCTGTCCCCTCCATTTGGTATCTTGGATGCAAAGGATATCAACCCCTCTCCTCACCGCTGTATCAACTACCTCCTGAAGCTTACATGTCAGAGATCCTACGTTCCAGCTACCTAAGCGAAATCTCCTAGGCTCGGCTAGCTTCCTTACCCTTCGCACTCGACGAGTCAAATGCGAAGACCCTTGCTCATTTTCCACTACACCCGGGCGCCGATGTAGCGCGCCACTAAGGATGCGACAACCCGATCCTCGCTCACTTGCCACCGTATCCAGATCACGATATGGCGCGCCACCTGGGGGGTGACGGCCCGGACCTTGTCCATTTTCCACCACTCCCGGGTTCCGATGTGGCGCGTCGCTGAGAGGGTTACACCCCAACAAAAATCTGTTGGGTTTCATCTCCATAAGAGTGGCTGAGTTTTCACATTGGCTCGCCAAGCCTATCACAGCCCTCCTCCTTTACCCGGGCTTGGGACCGGTTATGTTGAGACAACATAGGCGGAGTTAATAGTTCAACATATCCAACATAGCAAATAGGCCTACATGTCCAACATAGCAAATAGTTTAACAAATCCAAGATAGCAAGTACTTGAACATAGCCAACAAGTTCTCGTTCAGCACAACATGAAGTAAATAGTTCTAAATGACCATATCACTTAGTCTTCCTCCCCTCTTGGCGGTATGCTCTTCGTTTCTCTTTGAGCGGGTCTCATGCGTTGTTGTTCCGCGACGAGGAGGACGCTCTTTGAGAAACGGTGATGGACTCTTCCATTGCCTTTTTGGTTGATGTCCCATTTTGTCCTGGGTTGGATGACTGGGTGGGGGCCCGTCATCCTCCTCGTAGTCCTCCTCGTCACCCTCTTCCTCTTCTCCCTCGGCTTGCTCCGCATCCTCTTTTTCCTCATCTTCCTCGTCCTTCTCAACATGGTGAGACGACGAGGCGGCATGGCTAGAGGAAGTTGCGACTGCATGGATCGACGAAACGATGAGATGTATTGAAGGTCTAGGAACATGCACATTAGCCGAGTTAGTGCACCCAAGAATGCTCACTATCTTTCGACAATGTTTCAGGAACTTGTGCAAGAACAATAAAAAAACATGATATGGATCAAGCTTATGGTTAGGGCTTGAGATGATATGAATCAAGGTTATGGTTATGGCTTGACATGATATGGACCAAGGTTCCGTGGTTACTTGAAACTTACTTTTGTCGCTTCCCTTAGTGAGTTGTCAGATTCCATGGTCCCCGGATCGTGCACTAGCGCATTCGAGGCATCGAAAATGCTTCTTTTTAGCTCGAAAGTCTGCAAATGTCAGCATCATGAATAAGTTAGTGACAATGACAATAGTAGATTCTCCTCCAAATGTCATCTCGAAACAATTGAACACAACTTACCACTCTATCCATAAGGAGTGCATACTCCCTAAATTCACCGAAGGTCTCTCTAACGTTGGCATTATAGACTTCGTCCTCAAAGTCACCCTCCTCTAGTGATGTGATATCCGCTGCCATCCACTTTGGCCTCAGGCGCAAACGATACTTTATACCATCATGAAACCACTTCAGATGTCACTCATTCACGTCCCAGTCGACCATTGTCTTCTCCCTATCTTTGCGATGCCTCCTCTCGTCCCACATTTGTCACATACCCCGCGTGCTCTTTTGCCCAGTCCGATATTGACTGACAATTCTTCCTACTCTTCCTGCAAGGCACAAGAAACAATAAAACATAAGAAATCATAAAAACAACAAATCATACAAAAACCAAAGAAAGATTAATGCCTTCACAAGTGAAGTTCGGAGCCATGAGTGTCGGTATTCACCGGTGGGGTGTGTTGCAGTTTACCAAACTGCAAGGCCACGTGTTGTGGTACGTGACACTTGACAGAGTATACACGTATCTACGGGACATTAGCCTGTCAGATAAGCTTGTTTCGACTGCACATCCTATTCAGCTCAAAACCCCAGTATGTCTTGTCATACGACCGCCAGTTAACCTGCAGACAAATTGGTAAGCAACCGTGAAAGTGGCTACAAGAAAACACTACCAAGATGTTTACCTGGCGATATATCTGGTTGCACAAATCGTTCGTGACTGCCTTGTAAAATGCATTGGACTTGCCTGTGAAGACTTTAGGTTTGTCCCAAGAATACGTGATCGTGGGGTATCGAGAAGTGTCACATTCTTCGCCATAGTCCATCCATGGACGTTGGGGATCTTTTTCAGGATGACCCACCGACAACCGCTCCCACATCCAAATCGAGAGGGCCCAGGCGCATCCACACATACCGAATGTGTCTCCAGTCCTCTGAGTTGCGTTGTCTAGTTACAAATGTCAATTCATGATTAGATGGCACAATTCACAAAAGCATACATACATCCATCAATAAAAGGCTATTGCGGTTGCTTCTTACCGAACGGTATAAGTACTCGAGTCCGGTAGCCCTCCAAGAGTACCCTACGTCCCAGTCGGCCAAGAAGTCCATATAGATCCATAGGGCAGTGTCCCCGGAGAAGTCTGGAAACACAACCTCTGTGAGGAGATACCACAAGTAGGCCCTCATGTACTGCTCCACGGTCCGCGCATCGGCATTTTGCGGGCATCCGGACCGGTTGGCAGCAAGCCATTTTAATGGTATACCGGATGTCTGGTTATCCGGCACACCCTGGGCCTCATTACAGATAGTGGGGGACAGTCATCGATGAGGCCAACAACCCTCTCCCGCCAGTTGCTCTTCTCCACTTGCCCAGTGAGAGCTCAACCGTGGAGTAGTAGGGTCGTGATCTTGGCGAAGTCTTTGAGGGTCACCGTCATCTCACCACAAGGGAGATGGAAAGAGGGGGTCTCGGGCCGCCAACGACCCATCAGGGATGTGAGAGCCGAGTGGACGAGTATCGGTGGCGCACGCTTGAACTGAAGCACAAACGGTAGCAGCCCCGCTCTCCTGAAGTATAACTCGAAGCAGACGTCATATGCCATTTGGCAGGCCTTCTTGTGAGCCCTCATACGCACTGGTGGCAGCATCTGCCCAAGTTTAGATGATAATAGTTAGTAACTTACTTTTGCAAAGCCAAGAAATATATTTATTTGATCATTGTTATTACCACTCCATTCTCGATAAAATGTGTGTGATGCCCTTGTCGAAGGCAGCATTAAGCATAGTGTACTAAGTGCCGATGTTCGGATCAAGGTCCCTCCAAAAGCAATCAAGTTCAATTTTTGACAACAAAAATCATTTCTCAACATTTCATTCTATATGTGCATATAATACATTAATGTACTACTAAAGAAAACTTGAAACTACAATATGAATCATTCACCAACATCCATTCATTCATTTACCAACATCCATCATATTTATCAACATCCATCATTCATTTACCGACATCTATCATATTCACTAACGTTCATTCACATTCAACCAAGTTATTCACTAACATTCATGCATATGAATCATTTCTCAACACTACCATATTCACTAACATTCGTGCATATCAATTATTTACCAACATCCGTCATATTTATCCAACATCAATCATATTCAACCAACATCAATCATATTCGACTAACATCAATCATATGAACTAGGGTTCATCTTCAACCTAGATAGAATCCACAAAACTTCAAACTAGAATATGAACTAGGGTTCATCGTCAACACATACATCATATTGAATCATTCAAAATAAAGCTATAATCAACAAAACTTCAAACTACAATATGAACTAGGGTTCATCTTGTGCCAAAAAATGCATCAAAACCAAACACCTTTTTTGACTAAAACTAATCGGAGTCATCGAAGGAGCTCACCTTTCCCATCGTGGACGCATCTCGATCCCCAAAAATGATGGGAAAACAAAGGAGATCAAAGGGGGGAGTGCACAGGAGGAGGAGGAGTCATCGCTTCTCTCTTCTTCTCGGGCGGTAGGGAAGAAAGGGGGATGGCTTGGTGGTGTGGGACCCGCCAGCCCCCCCATGACTTTTACCTGCTCGAACCTGATACGTCTCCATCGTATCTATAATTTTTGATTGCTTCATGCCAATATTCTACAACTTTCATATACTATTGGCAACATTTTATATTATTTTTGGGACTAACTTACTCATCCAGTGCCCAGTGTCAATTTCTGTTTTTTGTTTCGCGGAAATTCCATATCAAACGAAGTCCAAACGCGATAAAAATTTACGGAGATTTTTTTTGGAATATATGTAACCTTTTGGAGCCAGGATCAACGCAAGACGATACTCGAGGAAGGCACAAGCCAATACGGCGCGACCTGGGGGGCGCACCCTGATGGCTTGTGCCCCCCCTTAAGTCGGTTGGGGCTCTCCTTCCACCGCAAGAAACATATTTTCGCGATAAAAATCCCCTCAAAATTTCAGCCCGATCGGAGTTACGGATCTCTGGATATTTAAGAAATGGTGAAGGGGTCAGAAACCAGTCGCGAAAACAGAAGAGAAACAGAGAGAGAGAGAGAGAGAGAGAGAGAGAAAGAGAGAGAGAGAGAGATCCAATCTCGGAGGGGCTCCTGCCCTTTGGGAGCCATGGCGGCCATGGACCAGAGGGGAAACTCTCCTCCCACCTAGGGAGGAGGCCAAGGAAGAAGAAGAAGAAGGAGGGGGGCTCTCTCCCCCTCTCACCCGGTGGCGCCGGAGCGCCGTCGGGACAACCATCGTGACGGCGATCTACACCAACAACTTCGCTGCCGTCACTACCAACTCTCTCCCCCTCTATGCAGCGGTGTAAAACCTCTCTTCCCCACTATAATCTCTACTTAAACATGGTTCTTAATGCTATATATTATTATCCAATGATGTGTGGCTATCCTATGATGGTTGAGTAGATTTCTTTTGTCCTATGGGTTGATTGATGATCATGATTGGTTTGAGTTGTATGTTCTATTTTGGTGCTGTCCTATGGTGCCCGCCGTGTCGCGCAAGCGTGTGGGATCCCCGTTGTAGGGTGTTGAAATATGTTTATGATTCGCTTATAGTGGGCGGCTAGAGTGACAGAAGCTAACACCCGAGTAAGGGGATTGTTTACGTATGGGATAAAGGGGACTTGATGTTTAATGTTATAGTTGGGTTTACCTTAATGATTTCTAGTAGTTGCGGATGCTTTCTAGAGGTCCAATCATAAGTGCATATGATCCAAATATGGAAAGTATGTTAGCGTATGCCTCTCCCTCATATAAAACTGCAACAATGATACCGGTCTAGTTATCGATTGCCTAGGGACAAATCTTTCTCTTGTGATACAAAAAGCTTTCTACTAAACAATTAACTTACTTAATATTTCTCTAAACAGCCCCTAACTTTTATTTACTTGTTCTTTATTACCTTGCAAAACTATCTCTACACCTACTAAGTACTTCTAGTTTCTTTCCCGCAAAGTAGTTTCATACTTGTTCTAGGTAAAGTAAGTGTTAGCGTGCGTAGAGTTGTATCGGTAGTCGATAGAACTTGAGAGATTATTAATTCTACCTTTAGCTCCTCTCTGGGTTCGACACTCTTACTTATTGAAAAAGGCTACAAACGATCCCCTGCACTTGTGGGTTATCAAGACCTTTTTCTGGCGCCGTTGCCAGGGATCAATAGCGTAGTGGTTGATATTCTCATGTGTGCTTGTTTGCTTTATCACTGAGTAATTTTTATTTTCTGTTATAATTCGTTTTCTATCTTTATATATGGGTAGGAAACGCAAAATACCAAAAAAAATAGATGTACTTGCTGCTCCAAAAGTTGAGGAACCACTAGTGTTCCGTACTACCGAAGAATATTACTTGTATCATCTTCGATCCCTTTGTGCTCGTGTTGAAAACCCAACTAGCTTAGTTGAGGGAAAATCTTTAAATGACCATGCTTATTATGTGCGACACCGCATATCTCAAAAAGGGAAACTCTTGTGGCATCAAATTAATACTTTGTGTTGCTATGCTTGGAATTTGTGTGGATTATATGATTTTACTTGTTGTTCTAAAAACACTCAAGAACACCTTCCCTATCAATGTGTGTTTAATGATAATGAAATACTATATTATTATGCCAAGGAGGCCTATTGTTATTATGATGTTGAGCAAATTGAAGAATTTGTTGCTTTTAAGGGTGCATATGAAATTGCTTCTTTGATTGAAAAGTGTGATGCTACTCTTTACAAATCTGAAAATTTTGCCGTACTCAAATATTGCTATGAAAACTATGCTTCTAATGCTTATGTTAAAGAATTTATTGGAAGAATGACCATTGCCTTGGAAGAGACTAATATTTTGCAGGAATCTGTGGAAGAAGAAATTGCTGAAACTGTGAGCTCATTAGATGAAAAAGATGAGGAGGAAAGCGAAGAACAAAAGGAGGAAGAGCGGATTGGCTACCCGTGCCCACCTTCTAATGAGATTAACTCTTCAAATCATACATTGTTTAATTTCCCTTCGCACATACCGAAGGATGAATGCTATGATGATTGCTATGATCCCTTGGATTCGTTTGAAATATCCCTTTTTGCTGAACTTGATGCTTGCTATGCTTGTGGCCATGATGCCAATATGAATTATGCTTATAGAGATGAACTTGCTATAGTTCCTTATGTTAAGCATGAAATTGTTGCTATTGCACCCACACATGATAGTCCTATTATCTTTTTGAATTCTCCCAACTACACTATATCAGAGAAGTTTGCACTTATTAAGGATTATATTGATGGGTTGCGTTTTACTATCACACATGATGATTTTGATGAATATAATATGCATGTGCTTGCTGCTCATACTTGCGATTATTATGAGAGAGGAACCAAATCTTCACCTTTCTATGTTTCCAATACGATAAAATTGCAAGAAACCACTTATGCTATGTATTGGCCTTTACTTTGTGTGAATGAATTGTTCTTGTATGACATGCCAATGCATAGGAAGAGAGTTAGACTTCGTTGTTACATGATACATGTTACTTTGTGCTCACTACTAAATTACAAATCATTGTTAATTAAAATTGGCTTTGATATACCTTGGGATCCGGGTGGATCAATTACTTGAGCACTATATGCCTAGCTTAATGGCTTTAAAGAAAGCGCTGCCAGGGAGACAATCCGGAAGTTTTAGAGAGTCATTTATTTCTGTTGTGTGCTTTTAAAATAATTAAAAACAAAAAAATAAAGTGGGGAACTTAAAACCTTTTCAAAAAGAGAAGTGAAAGTGAGAAAGACGAACATCGTTGAAGTGGTCGCTAGCCTTGAACTTTGTTCATGCCCATGGAAACTTTGTGAATCTTGATTACAGAAACTTTTCAACAAAAATAATTATCCCCTTGTACAAATCCATTGTATTATAGAAATAATGTGCCAAGAATTACCTTTAGGATGTTTGAATTACTTGTTTGATATGTGCTGTGTAAAAACAGAAACTTTTGCTGTAGTGTTTTAATTTTCATATTTTACTGGAGCATGAAAAAATTCTGAATTTTTTACAAAATACAGTTATACAAATTATTTATTACTTCCAAATTTTTCAGAATTTTTTGAGTTACATAAGTATACGTTCCATCTGCATCTTTACAGATTGTCCTGTTTTTCACAGATTGCTGTTATAGTTGTTTTGCGTGCTTATGTTTGAATTCTTGTTGAGCCCCATTGATTTGGGAGCCATATAATTGTGATAGCATACAGTGGGTAATTTTAGATTATAATTATGCAATAATGTTATGGCAAGACATGATGGAATTTAGTGTTATGTGTACTAACGTTTCTAATAAAAGTTTTGTCAAGTTTTGTGTGGATGGAGTGTTCGAAGATCGAGGAGGTGTCGATGTGAGAAGAATAAGGAGAGACAAGAGTTTAAGCTTGGGGATGCCAAGGCACCCCAAGTAAATATTCAAGGAGACTCAAGCGTCTAAGCTTGGGGATGCCTCGGAAGGCATCCCATCCTTCTTCTTCAACAACTATCGGTATGTTTCAGTTTTTGTTTTGTTCACATGATATGCGTAAATTCTTGGAGCGTCGTGTGCCTTTTATTTTCCTTTTAGCAATGCACCATGCTAGTTTGGGAAAGTCCATGGTTGATTTATAGAATGCTCTTTGCACTTCACTTATATATTTTGAGTATGGCTTTATAGAATGCTTCTTGTGCTTCACTTATATCATTTGAGGTTGGATGCCTGTTTCTCTGCATATAGAAAACCGTTATTTGCATAATGCTCTTTTGCTTCACTTATATTTATTAGAGCATGTCCAGGTCTTTTGTAGAAAGAAATTAAACTCTCATGCTTCACTTATACCTATTTAGAGAGTCAACGGGAATTGGTCATTTACATGGTTAGTCATAAAATCCTACATAAAACTTGTAGATCACTGAATATTATATGTTTGATTCCCTGCAATAGTTTTGCGACATTAAGATAGTAATATGTGGGGGCACTAGTGGATGATTGTGGATTAGCAAGAATATTGATGTTAAGGTTTGTGATTCCCGAAGCATGCACGCATAAGTCTCTAGTTATGCGATGAAGATTGGAGCATAATTTATCCTTGATTGAAATCCTTTGTACTGTTGAATCGGGGGGGGGGGGATGCTTAACTCCTCCCAACCTCCTCCCTAAGAGCATGCGGGTAGTACTTTGATTTGTGATAAAACTAATAAAACTTTGCAATAAGTATATGAGTTCTTTATGACTAATGTGAATCCATGGACATACGCAACCTCACCACCTCATATTTGCTAGCCTCTTTGGTACCGTGCCTTGCCCATTCTCACCTCGAGGATCGGCGCAAATCTTGCCGGTGCATCCAAACCCCGTGACATGATATGCTCTATTGCACATAAGCCTCATTATATCTTCCTCAAAACAGCCACCATACTTACCTATCATGGCATTTCCATAGCCATTCCGAGATATATTGCCATGCAACTTCCACCGTCACTTCATATGACTTATATCTCCATTGTCATATTGCTTTGCATGATCGTAAGATAGCTAGCATGATATTTACATGGCTTGTCCGTTTTTTTATATCTTTTGCTATGCTAGATCATTGCACATCCTGGTACACTGCCAGAGGCACTCATATAGAGTCATATCATCCTATCAGTTTTTCATATCGAGTTGTAAGTAAATAAAAGTGTGATGATCATCATTATTAGAGCATTGTCCCAGTGAGGAAAGGATGATGGAGACTATGATTCCCCCATAAGTCGGGATGAGACTCCAGACGAAAAATAAAAATGGGGGAGGCCAAATGAGCCCACCACAAAAAAATGGGGGAGGCGAAAAAAAGCCCACCATGAAAAATAATATAAAAATAAAAAAATGAGATAAAAAGAGAGAAGGGACTTTGCTACTATCCTTTACCACACTTGTGCCTCAAAGTGGCACCATGTTCTTCATATAGAGAGTCTCTTGTTTTGTCACTTCCATATGCTAGTGGGAATTTTTCATTATAGAACTTGGCTTGTATATTCTGATGACGGGCGTCCTCAAATGCCCGAGGTCTTCATGAACAAGCAAGTTGGATGCACACCCACTTAGTTTCAGTCGAGCTTTCATCCACTTATAGCTCTAGTGCATCCGTTGCATGGCAATCCCTACTCCTCGCATTGATATCTATTGATGGGCATATCCATAGCCCGCTGATACGCCGAGTTGATGCGAGACTTTCTTCTCCACTTTCAACCCTTTTGATATCTACCACCACATTCTATTCCACCCTTATGCTATGTCCATGGTTCACACTCATGTATTGCGTGAATAATAAAAAGTACGATCTAATTGCTTGGTTTGACACCGGGGTGCTCATGATTTATACTTTATGCTAGGAAGACCAAGCATGACAGGCTCTATGATTTTGTAGGGATAACATTCTTTGGCATTGTTATTTTGAAAGGACGTGATTGTTTGCTAGTAAACCTGAGTATGGATGTCTTTTTGTCAGACTGATGCCTTGAATCACTTGTATCTTAATATTCATGCCATGATTATACATATGTTCAAGATTATGTTAGGTAGCATTCCACATCAAAAATTATATTTTTATCATTTACCTACTCGAGGACGAGTAGGAATTAAGCTTGGGGATGCTGATACGTCTCTGTCGTATCTATAATTTTTGATTGCTTCAAGCCAATATTCTACAACTTTCATATACTTTTGGCAACATTTTATATTATTTTTAGGACTAACTTACTTATCCAGTGCCCAGTGCCAGTTCCTATTTTTTTTGTGTTTTTTGTTTCGCAGAAATTCCACATCAAACAAGCCAAATGCGATAAAAATTTACGGAGATTTTTTTTGGAATATATGTGAATTTTGGGAGTCAGAATCAACGCAAGACGGTACCCGAGGAAGGCACAAGCCAATACGGCGCGACCTGGGGGGCGCCCTGATGGCTTGTGCCTCCCCCTTAAGTCGGTTGGGGCTCTCCTTCCGCTGCAAGAAAGATATTTTCACGATAAAAATCCTCGAAATTTCAGCCCGGTTGGAGTTACGGATCTCCGGATATTTAAGAAACGGTGAAGGGGTCAGAAACCAGTCGCGAAAACAGAAGAGAAACAGAGAGAGAGATCCAATCTCGGAGGGGCTCCTGCCCTCCGGGAGCCATGGCGGCCATGGACCAGAGGAGAAACTCTCCTCCCACCTAGGGAGGAGGCCAAGGAAGAAGAAGAAGGAGGGGGCTCTCTCCCCCTCTCTCCCGGTGGCGCCGGAGCACCGCCGGGGCAACCATCATGACGGCGATCTACACCAACAACTTCGCCGCCGTCACCACCAACTCTCCCCCCCTCTATGCACCGGTGTAAAACCTATCTTCCCCTCTGTAATCTCTACTTAAACATGGTGCTTAATGTTATATATTATTATCCAATGATGTGTGGCTATCCTATGATGTTTGAGTAGATTTCTTTTGTCCTATGGGTTGATTGATGATCATGATTGGTTTGAGTTGTATGTTCTATTTTGGTGCTATCCTATGGTGCCCGTCGTGTCGCGCAAGCCTGTGGGATCCCCGCTGTAGGGTGTTGCAATATGTTTATGATTCGCTTATAGTGGGCGGCTAGAGTGACAGAAGCTTACACCCGAGTAAGGGGATTGTTTACGTATGGGATAAAGGGGACTTGATGTTTAATGCTATGGTTGGGTTTACCTTAATGATTTCTAGTAGTTGCGGATACTTGCTAGAGGTCCAATCATAAGTGCATATGATCCAAGTACGGAAAGTATGTTAGCGTATACCTCTCCCTCATATAAAACTGCAACAATGATACTGGTCTAGTTATCGATTGCCTAGGGACAAATCTTTCTCTTGTGACACAAAAAGCTTTCTACTAAACAATCAACTTACTTAATATTTCTCTAAACAACCCCTAACTTTTATTTACTTGTTCTTTATTACCTTGCAAAACTATCTCTACATCTACTAAGTACTTCTAGTTTCTTTCCCGCAAAGTAGTTTCATACTTGTTCTAGGTAAAGTAAGCGTTCGCGTGCGTAGAGTTGTATCGGTGGTCGATAGAACTTGAGAGATTATTAATTCTACCTTTAGCTCCTCGTTTGGTTCGATACTCTTACTTATCGAAAAGGGCTACAAACGATCCCCTACACTTGTGGGTTATCAGAACCCTACCGCCGAACTCGTTGGCGGTAGGGTATAACTGCCTACTGCCATTGTCGTTGTCGGTAGGGTTGACGGCAGAGCTCAGGGCTTGTTGGGGGTAGCTCGCATGGATAAGTTGGCTACCATCGAGGGGCCCGACAATAGGCTGTTATACCCTACCGCCATCGAGGTTGGCGATAGGAAAAGGGGTCAGATCGCAAAAAATTTCAAATAGGGATTAGATCTTGCTCAAGTTTCTCAAAAGGGTCAAAACACTGAATTTTGCCCCCGGGGGATGGCCTCTTCTGTGTGGCTTGGCCACCTTCGTACAAGTCATAGTGGAGACTAGCTGGAGGCGGTCGCTTTTCCTCTAGTTGGTAGCGTCCTCGTGTTTTCGTTTCGGTGAGGGGTTTGGTCCAGAATGCCAGGGCGGTGCTGATACGTTTCCAACGTATCTATAATTTTGATTATTTCATGCTATTATATTACCAATCTTAGATACTTTATAAGAAATTTTATATCATTTTTGTGAACTAACCTATTAAGCTAGTACCCAGTGCCAGTTGTTGTTTTCTGCTTGTTTTTGGTTTTACAGAAAAATCCATACCAAACGGACTCCAAACGCTATGAAACTTTTTGACGGTTTTTTCTGGACCAGAAGACACCCTAGAAGCTTTGGGGGAGGACCAAAATACCTATGAGGAATCAACAAGACAACATGGCGCGCCTAGGTGGAAGGGCACGTCCTGATGTCCTGTGGGCCCCTTGTGGGTCCGACTTCCGTCTGGCCTAATTCCAACTCTATAAATTCTCAAATATTCCGAAATCCCCAGAGCGCAACCCGAAACAATGTTTCCGCCGCCGCAAGTCTCTGTTCTTCCGTGGTCCCATCTGGAGGCCTTTTCCGGCACCATGTCGGAGGGGGGATCGATCACGAAGGGCTTCTAGATCAACCTTGTTGCCGTTCCAATGATGTGTGAGCAGTTCACCTCAGGGATCACGAAGGGTCAATAGTGATTAGCTAGATGGCTTCTTCTCTCTCTTTGATTTTCAATATCATGTTCTCTTCGGAGATCTATCCGATGTAATCCTTTTATGCGGTGTGTTTGTTGGAATCCGATGAATTATGGGTTTATGATCAGATTATTCATTGAAAGTAACCGAGTCTTTTCTAAATTCTATTATTTTTTATTTATATATTTATATAATGCTTTCCGATATATGGGTTTTCGTTGGCCAAATTGATCTATCGATGTTCAGCGAAAGTGGTGCATAATAGTGGGTTCAATCTTGTGGTGTCCTCACTCTGTGACAGGAGGAGTAACAAGGCACAAATTGTATTTTTGTTACTAAGGATAAAACGATGGGGTTTAATCATATTGATTGGTTTTATTCTGTCTACATTATGCCATCTTGCTTAAAGCGTTACTTTGTTTATCATGAACTTAATATCATAGATGTAGGCAGGAGTCGGTCGATTGATGGAGTAATAGCAGTAGATGCAGACAGGAGTCGGTCTACTTGTCACGGACGTAATGCCTATGTATATGATCATACCATGAATAACATCATAACTATGTGAAAGGACGTGGATGTCGCCTAGAGGGGGGGTGAATAGGCGCTTTAAAATAATTACGGTTTAGGCTTGAACAAATGCGGAAAAAAACTATCGTTTAATTAGTCAAGCACAAAACCTAAAAACAACTAGGCTCACCTATGTGCACCAACAACTTATGCTAAGCAAGATAGACAACTAAGTGATAGCAAGATATATAACAAGAAACAATATGGCTATCACAAAGTAAAGTGCATAAGTAAAGGGCTCGGGTAAGAGATAACCGAGGCACGCGGAGACGACGATGTATCCCGAAGTTCACACCCTTGCTGATGCTAATCTCCGTTCGGAGCGGTGTGGAGGCACAATGCTCCCCAAGAAGCCACTAGGGCCACCGTAATCTCCTCACGCCCTCGCACAATGCAAGATGCTGTGATTCCACTAAGGGACCCTTGAGGGCGGTCACCGAACCCGTACAAACAAGGTTGGGGCAAACTCCACAACTTAATTGGAGGCTCCCAACAACACCACGGAGCTTCACCACAATGGATTATGGCTCCGAGGTGACCTCAAATGCTCGGGGCAATCTCCACAACTTAATTGGAGACCCCGATGCTTGCCCGGAGCTTTGCACCACAATGATTGAGCTCCGAGGCACCATCAACCGTCTAGGGCGCCAAAGCACCCAAGAGGAACAAGCTCTAGGGTGCTCAAACACCCAAGAGTAATAAGCTTCTCAACTTCTCACTTCCACGTATCACCGTGGAGAACTCAAACCTATGCACCAAATGCAATGGCAAGGGCACACGGAGTGCCCAAGTCCTTCTCTCCCAAATCCCACCACAACAACAAATGTTATGGAGGAAATGAGAGGAAGAACGAAGAAGAACACGAAGAACTCCAAGATCTAGATCCAAGGGGTTCCCCTCACTTGGAGGAGAAAGTGATTGGTGGAAATGTGGATCTAGATCTCCTCTCTCTTTTCCCTCAAGAAATAGCAAGAATCATTGGAGGGATTGAGAGTTAGCAAGCTCGAAGAAGGTCAATAATGGGGGACGAACACGAGCTAAAGAGATAAGGTTCAATGGGGAAGAAGACCCCCTTTTATAGGTGGGGAAAAATCCAACCGTTATGCTCACAGCCCGCACAGAGCGGTACTACCTCTCCAAGGAGCGTTACTACCGCTAGGGCGGTAGTAGCCATTTGAAAAACAACAGCGAGGAGGCAAAATGCCAGTAGAACCGCCGGAGCGGTACTACCGCTCGTCCTCACGGTACTACCGCTAGGGATAGCGGTACTACCGCAAAGGGTAGCGATACTACTGCTTGCGAGCAGTACTAAAAAAATACATCCGTGCCTACCACCGCTGTACTTAACACGAGATTTTGGTCCGGAGCGGTACTACCGCTCTGGAGCCGCGGTAGTACCGCTCTGGAGCGGTAGTAAAAAATTACATCCGCTCTAGCCGCGGTAGTACCGTTGCAGCCTTTTAAGAACACCAAAACTACCACAACTTCTGCAAACGGACTCTGAATTCAACGAAACAAAGTTTGTTGGAAAGCTAACGACATGGGCTAACACAATCTTGATAGAAATATCAATAAGAAGCAAATGATAAAAGGCCCATAAGAAAATGGTGAGAACCCTTCCTCGGATAAGACCGGTAAAACCTCCAACACCGAAAACGCAATAGAAGAAGCATATGAAATCCGTTTTCGATGTACTAGAGCTTGTCACGAAGATAACCACAAGCTCTAAAACCTCAAAAAGAGAAAATACAAATAAGAATCAAGAAATATGATGCAAGGATGCAATGGTTTGAGCTCTCGACGAACGATACGATCAAGCTACTCACTTGAGAGCCCCCCTTGATAGTACGGCTATCGATCCTATAACCCAGTCTCCAAACTATCACCATGAGACCGGTAAAATAGAAAACCTATCAAGGGCAAACATTTGCCTTGCACGAAGTCCACTTGAGCTAGATGATGACGATCTTGACTCCCTCAAGTTGGACCACCTTTCGTGATTGCGTTGGCTCGATGAAGGCTAGTTGATTGCTCCCCCATACTCCACTAAGGGTGAGTCACTCTTCGGCACACCTTCACAAGTCCATTGTCACCACAATGGACGGCAAGCTACAAGCATGATTTCTTCGTGATGCTTCACTTGAACTTGCACACCGCAACCTTGATGACGATCACCACTTGATGTCATCTTCCATGGGTTGTATGGGATCTTCCTCTTGATGCAATCCCATGGAAATATACCTAACCCTACAAAGAACACTCACATAGACCATGGGTTAGTACACAAAGCGTAATGGACAATGCTTACCATACCATGGGATCACTTGATCCTTCTCGGTATATCTTGTACGCTTTGTGTGTTGATCAACTTGCTTCACTCTTTGATTTAGTCTTGATCAACCTTGTATCTTATCTTCTCTCTTCATAAAGATGATGTCTTGAAGGTAAACATGAATGCTCACACAGTCTTCTTCTTCAAGACATGCTTGCAGTAAGCTCAACTCTTACATGACCAGTCTTTGGATAACACCTTGAATACCACCTTGGTCACCATATAAACTCCTTGAAACCAACAGATGGACTTCAAGAAGTACCTACGGACAAATCCTTTGAATATAACTCAAGGCAACCATTAGTCCATAGGGGTGTCATCAATTACCAAAACCACACATGGAGAAATGTGCTCTTACAATCTCCCCCATTTTGGTAATTGATGACAACCACTTTCAAGAGAGTTTATATAAGGAAATAAGCACAACCAAGCACACACACATGCAGAGCAATGCATGGGTGTGAGATGCAACTGCTTAAGCAATAAAAGCAAAACTCTCTAAGCTTTCCAAACTAAACTCTCTAAACTTCTCCCCCATTGGCATCGATTGCTAAAATGGGCGAAAAGCTTAGAAAGCCAATATAATACGTGTTCCTCCAAAAGGTTTGTATTTCTCAAAATATGAGTGCAATGAAATACACATATCCAATGATAAGTAGTTGGAGGAAAACAAACTATATTGAGGATCCAAAGATTGCAAAAAGGATCGTATGGCACAAAGACATACACCAGAGTGAAGCAAGCAATCAAAAGATACCAATTGGAACAATCAATCACATGGACCTACCAGCCACATGAATAAAAGATATTATGATATGGGCAAAAGAGTGTTTATAAAGAAACTAGAGGAGCTCCCCATGATTTGTGCACAAATAAGAATTTTTGTATTTGAATACAAGTGCACAAAATAGGATCATGACTTCCCCAAAATCAATATAAACACACAACAAGTGCAAGCAAGTAGATAAGACAATGAGCATAGTACTTGCACTAAACATATGGTTGAGCAACATGTAAAAGAGGCAATCTTAAGAATAGGCTCAACCAAAATGATGTGTGTGAGTCATGGCAAAGCACTTTGAGAAGACTAGTATAAGGATGAGCATTAAGCATCAACATAGTCTTGAAGAAATGAGATACAAAGTGCAAGCCATATCCTTCCCACATACACAAACCACTGGCAAATGGGTCCACAAGCTTACTAATAAGAAAATAAAAACCAAAGCTTGTGACAACCCCTGGTGAAGATAGGAAATGATAGCCTTGTCAAGAGGAGGGATACCAATCGAAATGGCAAAACCCTCGTGAAGACAAGCATGAGGAAAATAATCTTCACCACCAAAGAGTGCATCAAGATGCTAGGATATAAGATCCGCACCCAAGACAAATTCTTTCACAAAACCACCATGGAAATAAAATGAGAATGCAATGGTGGACGTGAAAGAAAAGAGGATATCAACTAGAGATGTAACTTCTCTCATGTGTATAAGATTCTAGGTAGAGGGCAATCATGACAATATATCCACAAAGAATGATGTACATACGAAATAGTTACAAGAAGGAAGGAACAAGATATCCAAAAGGAATTCATAAACATACCAATAAGATCTTTGCTTGAAGGCATAGCACATGGCCTAATATTTTCTTATTGTACAGAAATGAACTCCCAATACACGAGCATCAAAGACATCACAACTAGCAATATGACATCATCGTTGAGACGCTTTGAGAAAGGAAACAAGTACCACAGGAATGACTCAAGAAATTCATGCCATGATGCAACCTATAAAAGGTTGAATGCGAGAAATGTATGCATGAAGTAGATACTTGTTACCGAGATAGCATTGGATTGATGTAGTAGACAATGGTTCTTCGATCATCCTAGCATGGCTCCAATAAGCACATGGTGTCAACACCTTCCTTGTAAGTGAGCCGAGTGTCCAATGTATCTCCAATTGTTCCTAGAACAACACCACAAACAAAGTGGTACCCAAACTTATTGGGACCAAAGAGTTAGAGGACCAACAACACATAGGACAAACTCCACATAAATATGTGCATATAGATATGAAGTTGAATTTCATGCACACTTTAGCCAATTTATGTCATAGTGGAGTTTCTCCTATATATTGGGTCAAAGAAAGAGAACATGCCAACGAAAGTACATGTAGTAAATATGCATGCTCAAGGCTTTCAAGAATCAAATCAACACACAGTTGATAAGATACCGAAAGATAAGGTATCAAGTGAAAATAAGATACCAAACGAAAAATTATCACTTGACGGATACCAAATAAAAGATACATCAAGGAATGAGATATCCATTGACACATGCCAAATAGAAGGAAACAAGATACCAATTGAAGGAAAACAAGAGGTATCAAGTTGCCAAAAGAGAGCTAGGTTCCAAACAAACCAAACCCTCCACAAATTTTCATGATGGCACAAAGCACCATAGAGAAAAGGCTTGCCTCCCACCAACACACACTTGATGAAGATCGAAAGATTTTATGATAAAAACATAAAGAGAGTGTTCTAAAGAAAATAGGATAGCTCCCCCAAGAGATGTGCATTATATAGAATTTGCATTTGAATACAAAATGCACACGATGGGATCATCACTTTCCCTATATCTATAGAAACACTAGAAATGCTCAAAAAGATCCACAAGAGGCAAGGAAGACAAACGATAAATAAAAACCTATGTAAAGATGATTAGCAAATTCTACCACTTAAAAGGAATACCAATTGTCAAAGGACAAGAAGTATTTGGAAATAATTCCCATTGGTAGATTGCAAATAGATCCAACATCATCTTTACTCCTAAATCACAAGCAAATGACACTTGTAGAGCTAGCATGCCACCTAGGAACAAGATAAATTATAATATCAAATCTAAGTGGCAATATCTCAAATGTACACATTCTCTGGGCTTGTAATATGCACATAGCATATTACTCCCCCATAATGTGATAACCCAACGTTAATAACAAGTGGCAAATGAAATCCAACAAGAGATGATTAATGGACCATTTAGAATCTGAATTTCTCATGAGAAGACATACCACATAGAAGCTAGATAATCTTGTAATATCAATACTAAGTGGTATTCCTCATGTACACACATTTTTAGGGTCGTGAAGTGCACAAAGCACATCACTCCCCCAAAATGGGATAATCCATTAATCTCTCAAAAGAGCCAACTAAGATTCAAACTAGATACAAAAGGCTCAACACAAGTCTCACACATACATGATGTGCAACCCACCATACATACTTGATTACTCAAGAAAATAAGTAGGAAGCACAACATATATAAATACATGCAAGGTACAAAACCACAACATGCAAAGGGGAAAGTAACTAACAATGTAAACAATTTAAGTACAAGTTACCGAAAGGAGGCACATTGGATATAAGATATAAACTTGATAATCCAAATGACTTGGCTTGAGATAATATGAATGATGAAGATCCCTTAATTCTTCATGATGTAGCCAAGTCACCAATGCCCTCCAACAATACCTATTGATCAAGTTTGAGCTTGTTGGTCCCCAACCAAGTTGGGTCCTAAGAGGTTAGTCACAATAGGCTTGGCTACCCAAATGGTTCTTTTCTTGACACCACATTGAGTACCAACAAACTTGACAAACACATTGCCAACCTTATCCTTCCCAAGAGAATAGATATCATCAATAATAATTGGGTTGGATAAGATACCATTCGTGTATGAAGAAGCAAAGTGACCCTTCTCACGACATAAGTAGCAACATTTACCCTTTACTTTCTTCTCAATTGATTTCTCAACTTGAGGAGCGTTGACTTGGGTCTTCTCGGGAATATGCTTTGCTTCAACTTGCGGTTGAGCATGAGATTGAACTTGTGGTTGCTTCCCTTGTTGCTTGTCACTATGGGGCTTCTTCTTCAATGGGCAAGATCTAACATGGCGCCCATCTATTTTGCACTTGAAGCAAACAATCTTGGCCGAGTTCTTGACTTGATCTTGGCCCTTCTTCTTGTTGCTCTTGGACTTCTTCTTCTTATTGGAGTTGAATCCAAGTCCACCTTTGTCATTTGGAGATTTTTGCACACTCAAGATATTGTTGAGTGTGGACTTCCCTTCATGACCCTTTTCCAAGTCTTTCTTCAAAGAAGTGACTTGGGCCTTGAGATCATTGATTTCCTCTACATGGTTAGTATGAACACAAGTACTAGAGGACGTGTACGCTTCATCGTTAGAGCAACAAGGCAAGGAAAGTAATTCATCACAAGATGTAGCAACATTATGAGTAGATGAACTACGAGGACTAGCACATGGCAATAAAGCATTTCTACTAGATGTAGTGTTAATGTCCACATGAGGCTCACTAGATGTTACCTTAGTAGTACTAGCCTCATGAGCTATTTTTAGCACATTATGCAATACTAGAAGATCACCATGAGAGCTAGAAAGCTTTTCATGACTTTCTTCCAATATCCCATAATTGCTAGATAGCAACTCAAGTTGAGCCCTTAGCTCAACATTCTCCTTAAAAATGGATGCTTCACAAGGAATAGAGTTAGTAGCACAAGCATCATTATTAACAACAATAGGAGAAGGCAACTTGGCAAGCTCTTTAGCATATGAAGCTTCAAGTTGAGCATGAGACTCGGTGAGTTCAAAAAGCGAACTCTTAATGACCCTTGAGCCATTTTCGAGGTGCTCAAAGTCCTCAAGGAGTTTAGCATGTGCAACTGCAAGCTTATCATTTTTAGTTCTAAAATCATTAGCCACCTCGAGAGCAATATCATGGGATTCCTTTAATCTAGATAATTCTAGAGCAAGGGTCTCCTCAAGAGATTCCTTGGTGGTTTGTTCATTTTCAAGAGCTTGAGATAGCTCCGCGATCTCATTAGCATAATCACGCTCATGACCTTCCATTTTATCAATGGTGGCCTCATGCTCCTCGAGATGAGCTTCCAACTCCTCAATATATTTCTTGCCCTCAATTGCAATAGACATGATTTCCATGAAGTTGGAACGAGCAATTTTATTCTTATGAAGAGCTTTAAAAACCATTTCTCCCTTAATTTTTAAGGAAGCAATATTATCACTCTCTTCATCATCATCAACATCATCATCATGGGATATATTGGGATTCAAAGTAGGAGATACCTTTGAAGCCTTAGCCAGAAGGCAAAAGTGAGAAATAATAGATGATGATGTAGGATCCCTTGACGCACCATTCAAGACCACATCTTGTTCCATGGAGTGTTGGGTTTCCTCTACATTGTTAGCACAACAACTCGAGGAAAGCAATGCATTTTTATCATGATAACAAGACATGGCAAGCATATCATCATGAGATTTAGTCAAGCAATTTCTACATGATATGCAAGGACTATCAACACAAGCATGTGAAACATTTAGAGTGCTCGAAGTGTTGAAATCCAAAGATGAAGCATTGCAATAAGATAGTGATGAAGAATCATCAACAATAAGCCCACTATCATCATTACAATGAACACCACTACTTACCATAACATTACCTTGTGGCAATCCACATGTAGGTGAAGTAGACGAAGTTGAGAAGGCAACACGACCGGAGGAGGAGGGAGAACAATCATCCCTATAAATCTTGGACATACCATATTTATCTTGAAGCTTTGTCCATAACTCATGAGCATCCCGGAATGGCATGAGTTGAAATATAACTACATTGCTCAAAGCATCAAAAAGCACATTAGAAGCCTGAGCATTGAGATAAGAGTTTTTCTCATCCTCTAAAGATATGTGTTGAGAATCCTTTGGAGGAGAAAAACCCATATCTACAATTCGCTCCAAATTTGGGTCCATGACCCTAAAGAGATTAAGCATGCGAATTACCTAAACATCAAAATTTGTGCCATCGAAACTAAGAGTGTCAGAGAATCCTAATCCCCTAGTCGACATCCTTACTCTCTAGGTGGTTAAACCTAATAATGAGAGACCTGGCTCTGATACCAATTGAAAGGACGTGGATGTCGCCTAGAGGGGGGGTGAATAGGCACTTTAAAATAATTACGGTTTAGGCTTGAACAAATGCGGAATAAAGCTATCGTTTAATTAGTCAAGCACAAAACCTAAAACAACTAGGCTCACCTATGTGCACCAACAACTTATGCTAAGCAAGATAGACAACTAAGTGATAGCAAAATATATAACAAGAAACAATATGGCTATCACAAAGTAAAGTGCATAAGTAAAGGGTTCGGGTAAGAGATAACCGAGGCACGCGGAGACGACGATGTATCCCGAAGTTCACACCCTTGCGGATGCTAATCTCCGTTCAGAGCGGTGTGGAGGCACAATGCTCCCACCGTAATCTCCTCACGCCCTCGCACAATGCAAGATGTCGTGATTCCACTAAGGGACCCTTGAGGGCGATCACCGAACCCGTACAAATAAGGTTGGGGCAAACTCCACAACTTAATTGGAGGCTCCCAACAACACCACGGAGCTTCACCACAATGGATTATGGCTCCGAGGTGACCTCAAATGCTCGGGGCAATCTCCACAACTTAATTGGAGACCCTGACGCTTGCACGGAGCTTTGCACCACAATGATTGAGCTCCGAGGCACCACCAACCATCTAGGGCGCCAAAGCACCCAAGAGGAACAAGCTCTAGGGTGCTCAAACACCCAAGAGTAATAAGCTTCTCAACTTCTCACTTCCACGTATCACTGTGGAGAACTCAAACCTATGCACCAAATGCAATGGCAAGGGCACACGGAGTGCCCAAGTCCTTCTCTCCCAAATCCCACCACAACAACAAATGTTATGGAGGAAATGAGAGGAAGAACGAAGAAGAACATGAAGAACTCCAAGATCTAGATCCAAGGGGTTCCCCTCACTTGGAGGAGAAAGTGATTGGTGGAAATGTGGATCTAGATCTACTCTCTCTTTTCCCTCAAGAACTAGCAAGAATCATTTGAGGGATTGAGAGTTATCAAGCTTGAAGAAGGTCAACAATGGGGGAAGAACACGAGCTAAAGAGATAAGGTTCAATGGGGAAGAAGACCCCCTTTTATAGGTGGGGAAAATCCAACCGTTATGCTCACAGCCCGCACAGAGCGGTACTACCGCTCCAAGGAGCGGTACTACCGCTCCAAGGAGCGGTACTACCGCTAGGGCGGTAGTAGCCATTTGAAAAACAACGGCGAGGAGGCAAAAGGCCAGTAGAACCGCCGGAGCGGTACTACCGCTCGTCCTCACGGTACTACCGCAAAGGGTAGCGGTACTACTGCTTGCGAGCGGTACTAAAAAAATACATCCGTGCCTACCACCGCTGGACTTAACACGAGATTTTGGTCCGGATCGGTACTACCGCTCTGGAGCCGCGGTAGTACCGCTCTGGAGCGGTAGTAAAAAATTACATCCGCTCTAGCCGCGGTAGTACCGCTGCAGCCTTTTAAGAACACCAAAACTGCCACAACTTCTGCAAACGGACTCCGAATTCAACGAAACCAAATTTGTTGGAAAGCTAACGACATGGGCTAACACAATCTTGATAGAAATATCAATAAGAAGCAAATGAGAAAAGGCCCATAAGAAAATGGTGAGAACCCTTCCTCGGATAAGACCGGTAAAACCTCCAACACCGAAAACGCAATAGAAGAAGCATATGAAATCCGTTTTCGATGTACTAGAGCTTATCACGAAGATAACCACAAGCTATAAAACCTCAAAAAGAGAAAATACAAATAAGAATCAAGAAAGATGATGCAAGGATGCAATGGTTTGAGCTCTCGACGAACGATACGATCAAGCTACTCACTTGAGAGGCCCCCTTGATAGTACAGCTATCGGTCCTATAACCCGGTCTCCAAACTATCACCATGAGACCAGTAAAATAGAAAACCTATCAAGGGCAAACCTTTGCCTTGCACGAAGTCCACTTGAGCTAGATGATGACGATCTTGACTCCCTCAAGTTGGACCACCTTTCGTGATTGCGTTGGCTCGATGAAGGCTAGTTGATTGCTCCCCCATACTCCACTATGGGTGAGTCACTCTTCGGCACACCTTCACAAGTCCATTGTCACCACAATGGACGGCAAGCTACAAGCATGATTTCTTCGTGATGCTTCACTTGAACTTGCACACCGCAACCTTGATGACGATCACCACTTGATGTCAGCTTCCATGGGTTGTATGGGATCTTCCTCTTGATGCAATCCCATGGAAATATACCTAACCCTACAAAGAACACTCACGTAGACCATGGGTTAGTACACAAAGCGTAATGGACAATGCTTACCATACCATGGGATCACTTGATCCTTCTCGGTATATCTTGTACGCTTTATGTGTTGATCAACTTGGTTCACTCTTTGACTTAGTCTTGATCAACCTTGTATCTTATCTTCTCTCTTCATAAAGATGATGTCTTGAAGGTAAACATGAATGCTCACACAGTCTTCTTCAAAACATGCTTGCAGTAAGCTCAACTCTTACATGACCAGTCTTTGGATAACACCTTGAATACCACCTTGGTCACCATATAAACTCCTTGAAACCAACAGATGGACTTCAAGAAGTACCTACGGACAAATCCTTCGAATATAACTCAAGGCAACCATTAGTCCATAGGGGTGTCATCAATTACCAAAACCACACATGGAGAAATGTGCTCTTACACTATGTGCTTTTCTACCAGTTGCCCAACAGTAATTTGTTTACCCATCGTATGCCATGCTTATAAGAGAGAAGCCTCTGGTGAAAACTATGGCTCCGGGATCTATCTTAATCATAACAAAAACCAAAAATATCTTGCTGCAATTTATTTACTTTTATTTTACCTTGCAATTTATCAATCTATCACAATCAGATTTAATCCTTGTTGTTAACGAGTACAAGGGGATTGACAACCCCCTTGCCCGCGTTGGGTGCAAGTATTTGCTATTTTGTGTGTAGGTCTTGTTGATGGTTTGCGTGATTCTCCTATTGATTTGATAAACCTTGGTTCTTAACTGAGGGAAATAATTTTCGCTACTTTATTACATCACCCTTTCTCTTTGGGCAAATCCTAATGCCATCACGAGTAGCAGGAGCCCTCATGTGGTGGGCTGCTCATTTGGCTCTCCAACGAGTCTCATGGTGGGGTTGGTGGTTGCACTCCTTGGTCATGTGGATGACAAGGGGTGTGGTGGCAAGTGATCATGGCTGTCGGCAGTGGCGACGCCTAGATATGGACCTGGAGGCAGTGGCGATTCTAGTAGGATGGCTTCAAGAGGCTGAAGCCTACCCTCCAAAAACATATCTTTCACTACATTAGTACATAGAATATTTATTTTAGGCTTAAAACGAAAATAGCGGGTCTTCTTGCCTTGCGATCTGGAAAATTTTGAACTTATTTGTACTATACAATTATGAGATACTAGCTAAGAGCATTTAATATTTTCGATGTTAACTTTAAGCCCACCCTGTATTATTTTTCTAGATTCACCACTGTCTGAAAGAGCAAGTTCCCACAGGCAGAGCGGCTTCCGAAAAATATTCATCTTCTTTTACCCCCTTTAAGCCCTTCGGGCTGCTAACAAAGAGGTAATACACATGAACGACACGACTCCTACACCGCTTAACTCCAATAACAGAACCTGGTCCCACATCCCTTGCATTGGATAATTAAGTTATTGACACGCCACTTATCCATGGTTGATTTTAATCCACTTTTAAGGCCACTTTAAATCGATTTGAAGGTGAGTCCCTATCAGTTGGCTCGACTTTCTGGAGGCATTGTCATGCTCGCAGTTGGCATACCTTTGGGGTGGGCTTGATGGTCTTGGTGCCTTGTCCTAACACTTACGAGTTACCGAGCAAAAGCTCTATGCATTGGGTGCTGACGACAGCAAGGGCCGCGAACGCCGTGATCCTCTTAGGACGTTGTCGAGGTTCTCTTTCACGTGCCAGGGCTCTAGGTAAAAACACATGTCTATCCTTTTGGACTCGAAGGCCGTGACGAAGTTACCCTCCTGGGCGCCACTCTACTATTTTTATATTAGATATACAATTGCAGACCTATGCTTGCCCGTGTGACATGACTATGGAATGTGCTTAAGAATGTTGGTAGTGTGTTATGTAGTTATTAGATAATTGCCCATGTGTTACAACAGGTGTAAATATTTTAATACGTTAGCCCATAATTACCTATCCATATTGGTGTGGTTTATCAAACCTGTGATTTATCTATCTAAATATTTATTTGATAATCACTTATTTGGTAAGAAGTTATCTTGTCAAAGAAAACATAATTTTATTTGGTAAGTCAATAAACGACGAAAGGGAAAGAGGAATGTCGAAAAGGTGGACGACGGAGCCTTATGTTCTTTTTAAGTAGGAGAGACCGTGAGGCGATAATTAATTAGTATGGCAATGAAAATGATCATGATTGTTGTCATATTGCCTCTTAAATGGTCTTTCGTAGATGCACTTTCAAATTGTTCTTTGCATTTTTTTTAAACACGGTACAAATGCTCATACATACGCACATACATTCATCCTTATGAACGCACGCACATCCTACCCTATGAGCACCTTCGAGACGCTGAGCCGGTACATCATCTTGAGATTGACGAAGTCGTTACAGACTATTTTGATAGCTTTTTTGGAGCCCATTCATGAATTGGGTTTCTATGCGCCGTTTTGCATAGTAAGCCCATCAGCATATCACATTGATTCAGCCATCGAAGGCATTCCTTGAAAAAACTTCGAAGGGATGTTAAAAAAAAGCCATCCAAAGGGTCTTATCAAGCGTCAGCGTGAAGATTGGACTGAAGGCATCACAATTGATTTATGCTGTTAGTTTCCTCCAGCCCCTTTTAATTCCCTCGATTACCGTTGGCATTCCCTCACGACCATCCTTCTGAAATCCTAGTATCTCAGTTCTAGCTAGGCAGCCGCGATTGCTTGTGATAGCGCCCACGATAACATTGAAACCTTAGGCGGCTCAATCACAACCATCAAATAATTGCTCTGCCGCAGCCCACCACGACATCATTGTGATTTATGGGCATCAAAAATAGATCCATTGCATGATGGATCTTAAGATATGGGACGACAGTGAAGAGATCCACCCCTGTTTGCATCCTCGCAGGTGATCGTGTGAGACATTATGTGCTTGAAGCACTACTCCAAAAAGAATAGATCGGTAGTAAATGAATTATTGGTACGAGTTTATCAGAAGTTGATTGCAAACAAAAACAAGTTCATTAGAGGTCTTTGTTTGCCTTATCCTATCATTTTTGGGTCCATCTAGGGCACACCTAAATGTGCCCTATTTATTGCACATCTAAGTGATTCAATCAAGCATAGAAAAAAAATGATAAGAAAAAAGAAAATACCCACACTAATCTTCGCGTAAGATCAATGACATAGTATTTAGATGTGCAATACTTATGACACATCCAAATGTGCTCTAGCAAAAATGACCATTTTTATTGTCGAGGCTTGAGAAGTTTTTTTGTGCTATATGTTCTAGGTTGTACAATATATGTACTGTTACAAGTATTTCCGGAGGTAGGGAGTATTTGTCTTCTTTTAAGAAAATAGTCCATTTGTTATTGTTTATACTACAGCCATTTCGAAGCCGGTAATAGAGATGGTGTGCCGGCACAGGCAGGTCCAACAAAGACGAGCTTGAGGTAATGAATTTAATCGATAGCCTTTTTTCTATTACATTTTCCTTTTTGCCTTCCGTTCTTTTAAATTGAATTGTTGAAAATTTGTGACTTCATGTGAAAAAATAATATCGGAATGTAGCAATTTAGTATAAAAATATTATGATATTCATATCATATGAAATGGCAAGACAACTTAGATTGAGTTAGGCATTAACTTGGAACCAAACTCATGACACACTTGTTTCCTTGTAGATTCAGATGAGTGCTCCCACTTACTCCTTCCGTTTCATAATAAGTGTTGTGGTTTTAGTTTAACTTCACAATAAGTGTTGTGGTTTTAGTTTAAATTTGAACTAAATCCACAAAAAAATATTATGAAACGGAGGGAGTATTCATGGAAAATTCTATCATTCTACCGCAAAAATAGATGGATGCGCCATCGCAATACCATCATGATCTAGTTTTGTTTTTTTACCATGATGATCTAGTTGTTCTTTTTCTAGCTGATATTTTTCTTTGAGCTGATGGTCATTGTTCTAGATGAGGGAGACTAGGTCGGGTCCTCTTTGTCGACAGGAACAAGGAATAGAGAAACTGGAGACCGGAATGTGCCGAGGGGCCAGATGACACGGTTTGAAAGGCCTTACGCGTATAGTACAATCAGCCGGCGCCCGAAACCCATGGGCCTAAAACCGTCCAACAAATCGCCATCACAACCCAACCCATGTGCCCCGAAACCGGCCTGCCTCACGCAGTTCCCTCTACTTAATACGGATCACCAACGGTCCCAACTCCCAACACCGAAAAGTGAAAACCAAATGCAGAAGAACTCGACCATGGCGAGGCCGCTCCTCCTGCTCGCCCTCCTGGCCACGGCCCTCGTAGCCGCCTCGGCCCTCGGCCGCAACGGCGTGCTTCTGGGCGGGTGGAGCCCCATCCCGGACGTGAACGACGCGCACGTCCAGGAGCTCGGCGGGTGGGCGGTGGCCCAGCACGTCAGCCTAGCCAACGACGGGCTGCTCTTCCGCCGGGTGACGCGCGGCGAGCAGCAGGTGGTGTCCGGGACGAACTACCGCCTCTTAGTGGTCTCGGAGGACGGCTCCGGCAAGAGGGTGACCTATCTCGCGCAGATCTACGAGCACTGGAGCAGCACCCGCAAGCTCACGTCCTTCAAGCCGGCTGCTAACTGATCCGCGCGGAGCGCCGCTGGTTAAATTTCATCTGCTCGTCCTTTGTGTATGTACGTAGTAGTACAAGTACAACTAAATAAATGACTCGTGTGGTTTGATTGTCAGGCATGCAGTTCATCCTGACTAGTAATATTTGCTATCACTGGCAAATACAAATGTGACTATTCTCAAGATTGTTGTAATTGATGGTTTGTTTTTGTCGTCTGCCAGTCGTTCGGTCCATTGGTTGATTTCGAGAGCATGTGTGTCCTCTGGTGATATAGGTAGTTACTAGCACATATGTCCGTGCGCAGTGACGGACCCATGAATGGGCCAAGCCCCAGGCGAACTGGGCCAAAGCCCAGGCAGCCTTTGTTGACTGTAGCATTTAGTGTAGATGCAATGCTACAGTGCACAAAGGAGATGAGCCTCATGCCCCAGGCCGCCGCCCCTTCTGCCTGGGGCCCAAATCCGCCCATGCCCGTGCGTTACAATGAGAGATATAATTGACGTGTTGAGTGAAATATCCGTCGGCACGGCCAACAACATTTGAATTGAAGAGAGACCCTAATTCGTTGCATGCAACTCGACGCTCACAAAGCATCTCTCACCTTCCTGGTTGCGTTATTTCTGTTGCACATAACGGTCGCACATTGCGTAACAGCGCATATATGCGTGCCCCTTCCATGTCCATCGGTATTAATTCTTTTTCATTATTGCATGGCATGCATGCCACGCCCTTAATATTAATACCAATTTCTTTTTGTTATTCTTTCCTTCATACCTCCTGTTCTTTTTTTACTCTCACGCCTTTTATTCTCTTGTTTCTTTATTACTACTATATGTCCATTGAAACCGATAATTCATACTCCCTCCGATCCATATAGGCCCTTCTAACATACTCCATCCATAAAGAAATATAATATCGTTTAGATCACTACTTTAGTGATCTACACGTTCTTATATTTCTTTACAGAGGGAGTACTTTATATTTATAAAGGTTATATAAAAAATTGTATTGTGTGTTAGCATTTTTCAAAATATACCGTTGCAATTAATTAGGTTAATTAAGGTTATGCACTAAATAGAATCTTAAAGTGGTTAACAGGAACAAATAATAGCACGGTTGAAAACTACGCATTTTTCTGATCAAATTACATATACAAATTACTTTAAACCGAGTTACGGTTGTAAAGTTATAGCGTGATCATGTTTAACATATTTTCTATAAATAATAAAATATCAGGGACCTTAAGGGCCGAAAACAAAGCGAACAGGCATACGCGGAATACTAAACAGCGCCCAGAAGCGTAAGATAGCGGCTACCGCAGTTGGGCCGAAAACAAAGCGAACAGGCATACGCGGAATACTAAACAGCGCCCAGAAGCGTAAGATAGCGGCTACCGCAGTTGGGCCGAAGGCCAATAAAAAAAGCACTTAATGTTGGACTACAGGTTATTTAAAGAAAAAATCAGAGGATTTTTTATAAAATGTATGACGGACGGGCAAAACACTCCGTACTTTACTAGTAGGTATAGATAGATCATTGTCATGTTGGTAAATGAAATATACGAGAGATATTTTAGAAGATGTTGGATTTGAACACATTTTGGAGAAGAATATATTTAGCGGAATACCTATGATGGTGTTACGATCGATGGGTGACTCATCATATTGGGAGTCGGTCTCGGCCTCTACAGTTATACCGTGGGTCAATCAACCCGGTCCATAGGCCATGGTCCTACAACATGGTGGCCCCGAAAGACTTGAAGTACAAAACAAGACCATGGGTCACCCGCAAAAAAAAACAAGTTCATCGGATTCCGGTGCTAATTGACCTAAGTCATGTGTTACCCTAAACCTTGGTACCCATGCATGGGTCGGTCCACCACAAGAGCCAGCCACTCTCATCACTAGCAGGAGCCACACTCGCACTGTTTTGTAATAACATGTTTTTGTTTCAATAGGCTTCTTTATTTTGATTTGTTTTATTTTCTTTTGTAATATGCTTCATAATTTAAAAAGTTCATGGATTCTAAATATTTGTTAATTTATTTAAAACATTCTCATTTTTTCTAAAATATTCTCTAATTAACAAAATGTTTGTCTTAAGTGCTTAAAAGTGCAGCTGCGCTTTTTTGTTGAAGCGAGCACATGGTCTTGTCCCTCTTGCCCACGTGGTCCCTAATGTGAAGTGAGATTTTTTTTTCGTGAGCGGAACATCCGGTCACTTCCCGTGTTGGAAAAGTATAAGTCTGCATGCATTTAATTTGCGTTTTTAAATGTTTAAAAAGCTATAATTTTTGAAACGAGCATCGAAATTAAGACATGTTTTCACCGCTAGGTTTCCTGCAACGAGCTCTTCAAAACTAGATCCAGTATGAGTATATTTCGACTAACTTTTTTCATGAGCAACTTTGAGTACTAGAGAGGCAACTTTGGTGCTATTGGAAAGCAACTACTTGTTAGTCACTGTAGTATGACCGCCCATCAGCGAATGCCCCTTCGAAGTTGGCTACCATGAGTCCATGACTACCAAGTTAACTAGCTTCACTTCTATCTTTCCAACCATAACTAGCAAGTATTCTACCATAATGAGTTTCGCCTTCAAGTTAATAATATTGTAGACAGCTTATTTTTTTATGTATGCTAACATTATCCTAATTAAGTTGCCTGCCATGGCTAGCGACTAGATTAACGTCGTCCTTAGTTGCATGCAATAATTTTTGGTATGGTAAGTAACTTAGTCTTATAGACATGCAACTTAGCAACACTAATGGGCAACTTTTCAATGTATTATAGGCAACTAAAACAGTAATTGCCTGAACATCACCGGTAGGCAACTTAATAATGTTTGTAGGCAACTTAGAAAAACAATGATAAGCAACTCCACAATATTGTAGGCAACTGAGCAGCAACGGTAGGCAACTAATTGCCAACAGCAAGCAACTGGGCCAGTGGCCGAGCTAGACAAAAATGTTTGGGGGGCCAAAATACAAAAAATATCCGTTGCGGCGCTGTCCGCTGGTTGAGTGAAGCACACCACTGAGAAGCAGTCGAGCTGGTGCGTGAAGAGGGCTTGTTCGTTGGTGCAAAATGGGATCTAGTAGTTTAGGGTTGTAATTGAGCTGGGTGGATGGCACTTGCAAAATCAAGTACTACACCAATTCAGGTTCGTGCGCAGGCGTTCGTGAAAATCCGGCAGGGGGATTACTACCTAGTAAAAAAATACACTTTGGTTGGGGGGCCATGGCC
Organism: Elymus sibiricus; assembly: GCA_039707655.1. Classification (NCBI taxonomy): domain Eukaryota; kingdom Viridiplantae; phylum Streptophyta; class Magnoliopsida; order Poales; family Poaceae; genus Elymus; species Elymus sibiricus. Next base: position 351,054,011 of record CM077667.1, on the reverse strand, counting down.
CCCTCAGCCTTCTACATAGCTCCGTCGTTGAACTGGGCATCAATGATAGGCAATTTCAAAGTATTTATAGGCAAGTGAGACTCAACCGTAGGCAACTGACAATCAATGATAGGCAACTAAGCAGTCGTGATAGGCAAGTTGGGATAATGTTAGCAAAAATTCACAAGTACAAATAGTGCAGTGATGTTGCTTGCATGTAGTGCTAAAGGCACATCATGTTTCGTGTGACTTTCCCGTTTTTACACACCAACCTAACAGGCAGCCTTGCTAGGCCAAAAAGGAGGAGTTGCTTCCCTATAACACTGAAGTTGCCTCCATTGCACCTAAAGTTGTCCATGAAAAAAAGTTTGTCGAAACCTACACATATGAGATCTACTCCCTCTGTTCCTAAATATAAGTCTTTTTAGAGATTTCACTAGAGACTACATACGGAGTAAAATGGATGAATCTACATTCTAAAGTATGTCTATATACATCCATATGTAGTTCGTAATGGAATCTCTACAAAGACTTATATTTAGGAACGGATGGAGTAGTTTTGAAGAACTCGTCACGAGAAACCCAATGGTGAAAACGGTTCTGAATTCCGATGTTCGAATCAAAAGTTATGACTTTAAAAAAAAATTGAAACCCATATAAATGTATGCACGCGGGATCTTGTTGTGGAATAATGGGGCAGGGGACGAGGCGCTTTTTCTATTTTAGTATATGAGGTGTGTGATTGGACTGTACTTGTCTTTTATGAAAGGAGCATGAACTCCTCATCGAGCGTGGGCGCTGTCTAGCCACGTTCAATTTTAAATATGTTCATTTTTTTGCATATTTAAAATGTGGTTAAACATCGTAACGAAAACATGCATGTGCAGATAACTTACCATGCACTCCAGCCACCCGACGCCAACGAAGCAACCAATTAAATCCATAATGCACGTCCCTCCTATGGTAGTGGGTGGTCAAAGTGTCAACACGAACTAAATGCACCCGTGCACATCTCATCTACTACCTCCGTCCGGGTTTGTTGGGCCTTTCGTATTTTGAGCCACACTTTGACTATCTATAGACTACTAAAATATCAAGTATATGCTATGAGACATTATATTGTTGGATTTGTATCTGAAAGAGCTTTTCAACCGTATAATTTTGTAACACGTAATTTACATTTTGTTAGTTAAATTTATATAGGTCAAACTTTAGCCTAAAATAAGAGGGGACCTAACAAACCCAGACGGAGGGAGTATGTAGTAGTGGGTGGTAAAAGAATCCATTGTTTTACTATGGAACATTAAGTGTATTACCATCAAATATGAACACAACTAGAAGGAGTAAAAGAGTTTACCACCATTACTATAAGCCACGGGGTGTGTTGCTATCAAATCTCATGTTGATTTTGAGGCTGGTCATAGTGGGAGTAACTTAGCTAGTAACATATCGTATTTCAAGACAAGTTTGCTTATGTGGCATGTAGTTAATGAGGAGAGAGGTGTTCGAAATAACATAAGACCTCTTCCAATGCAAAGGTGCTTAGATGAGGTGCTAAGTGCATTAAATAGCTTAGCAACTTAACTCCCCAATGCATAGGTGCTTAACTTGTTGTTGTTAAGCTCATTTTATTTAATGATTTGGCGCCTAAACTCTTTCGTGCACTAAGTCACCTTCTTTCATTTATATTAAGTGCTTTGCCTATGTTCACGTGCCTGGCATTGGTTCTTCCTGGGATCACCAAAATGCTCTCTCTCCTTAATTGCTATGTCATATCATTTTTTCGCTTATGTGGTATGCTTAGCACCTGTCCATCATGGAGCACTGGAAAAATAACATGGAGGTGAATAGTAACATAGAATAGTAGGATGCATATGTTACTAGTCTAAGTTACTGCCTCCATAGTGGATAGTAACGTAGAGATGGTAACATAGAGATTTTCATTTATTAGCTTATAGACTCATCTTAGCTTATAGAGGTGGTAACGTGTTATTGGTAGACTCATATTTATTAGCTTATAGACACATAGTAATGCTCCAATAGAACAAACGTAAATGGGTGGGTATCGTGGTGATGGTGTGGGGGTCGTCGGAGAGGGATGGCCGAGGCGGTGGCCAGCAACATCGATGGGGGAGGCTGAATGAAGGGAGGGGGGTGATGCATTGTAGCGCCCGACGGGTGGTGAAGACCAGCGATTGGGACGGCGTAAGTTGGGGCAACTTGCGTGAGGCTGGATCGTGCGTTGAGGGAAACGATGGAAGGAAAAAAGATGCCCTTCATGTCGTTGGATTGTAGATCTAACAGATTAAATGTGATTGATGTAAGTCTTTTCAAACACCTCAAGATATCCAATAGAACAAACGTAAATGGGTGGGTATCATGGTGATGGTGTAGGGGTCGTCGGAGAGGGATGGCCGAGGCGGTGGCCAGCAACATCGATGGGGGAGGCTGACTGAAGGGAGGGGGGTGATGCATTGTAGCGCCCGACGGGTGGTGAAGACCAGCGATGGGGACGGCGTAAGTTGGGGCAACTTGCGTGAGGCTGGATCGTGCGTTGAGGGAAACGATGGAAGGAAAAAAGATGCCCTTCATGTCGTTGGATTGTAGATCTAACAGATTAAATGTGATTGATGTAAGTCTTTTCAGACACCTCAAGATATCCAATAGAACAAACGTAAATGGGTGGGTATCATGGTGATGGGGTCGTCGGAGAGGGATGGCCGAGGCGGTGGCCAGCAACATCGATGGGGGAGGCTGACTGAAGGGAGGGGGGGTGATGCATTGTAGCGCCCGACGGGTGGTGAAGACCAGCGATTGGGACGGCGTAAGTTGGGCCAACTTGCGTGAGGCTGGATCGTGCGTTGAGGGAAACGATGGAAGGAAAAAAGATGCCCTTCATGTCGTTGGATTGTAGATCTAACAGATTAAATGTGATTGATGTAAGTCTTTTCAGACATCTCAAGATAGATACTCACGTATAATTTTAGTTTCAAATTAAATTTCATCTGGGAGCTATGAAAAAAACTAGCAACCAAAAGCAAAACACGTGAAAATATGAAGAAAATGATGTTGACTTTGTCTTTTTTTCCATAGCTCCCAGGTGAAATTGATTTTAAATTTATGATTTTATACATGTTTCTGGAACATACTCCCTCCGTTCCAAAATATAAGACCTTTTAGAGATTTCGCTATGGACTACGTACAGAGCAAAACGAGTGAATCTACACTCTAAAATATGTCTATATACATCCGTATGTAGTCTATAGTGAAATCTCTAAAAGGTCTTATATTTTGGAACTGAGGGAGTATTTAGCATGTGACACTACATATATTTTCATTCAAATATTTGAAACATTGATTTTGGACTGGTTACCACAGGATATTCTCGTATATAGTCTTGTAAAGTTTCAAGAACGCTACGGGCAAACTCCATATCGACATGCTTGGGATGCAAAGCAAAAGGTAACACTATTCACCAAATAACCCTAGAAAACAAAGCAGATGGCATGGCACCCTTAACCTGACCTAATAGTCGCCGTCGTAGAGCCTCCGGCCGACCTCGAACGACGCGAAGGCGTCCGCGCACGCATACTGCAGCTGCTCCCGCGTCAGCCGCGGCGCGTCCCAGGCGCTGACCCGCACGTGGTACGGCTTCTCGGGCCACACGCCCATCACCTGCCACACGAGCCCCTGCAGCCCGGTGCGGCGCAGCGCCGGCTTCCCCAGCGCGTCGGCGGCGAGGTGGCGCAGGTCCGCCGCGTTGGCCACCTGCAGCCCGTAGTGGGCGCTGAGCTTCTGCGCGTCGCCGTGGACCCCGACGCCGACGAAGGTGAAGCGGCCGTCGGCGAGGAAGTCGAAGAGGGAGTCCGGGACGTAGTCGGCGCGGAAGATCTGGAAGACGAGGCAGCGGCGGCCGACGCAGAGCTGCAGCAGCGCGACGGGGCCCGGCGGGAGGCCGCGGAGCGAGGGGCGCCACTCGACGTCGAGCCCGACGACGAGGCGGTCGAGGCGGCGGCGGTGGATGTGGTAGATGAGGCCCAACCACTCGTCGACGACGTCGCCGGAGGAGGTCAGGGTGGTGTGGACGTGGTCCTGGTCGAACGCCACGATGCAGTGGCCGTTGCCGAAGTCCGTCACCATGGAAGTCGCCATCTCGTAACTCCCGAGGTTTCGAAGTTCGAACCGCTGTTTTGGTAATGCTCTAGATCAGAAATCCAGAGTAGATTTGTCGCGCTGGTATATCTATATCAGGTCTCCGCGTATATATCTGTAGCGGAACGACGGTTTTTTTGTTTATGACGGAAACGACGGTGCGCCCGTTGCCGGGGTGGATATGGACTGATCGCATGACAAACAACCTCGCGGATTACATTGGCGGCCCACTTCGTGCTTTGTCGATGGAAAAAACCCAAATCCAGCGGTACATTGGCACATTACGACGCGAATAGTAGCATTGTGATTCGTGAGACGCATCAAACGACCGAGATACGGAGTACTTCACAACGTGTTTGGCAATACTTGGGAGAGGAAATGGGAGTTTAGGGATGGGAGTTTATTGAGGGATTAGTCATGGGAAATTGATTTTAATTCCCGCTCCCTTGTTTGGCATGGGAAAGCAATTAGAGCTGAGAATTTTAGAGGGAATCAATTGCCCCTATTTGGTTGATGGGATTAGGCAGGGGATACAAAGCTTGCGCACGTACCTTCTCTTGCGCACTTGTGTAACTAACAGATCGTTTTGTCAATTCCCAATCCACTCTTCAATTACCAGGGGTCCCCCAGGGAAGAGATCTGAGGGAGTTGGGCCTCTTAATTTCCCTTCCTCTTCCCTCTTTAATCCCCATATTCCTGAGCCAATCAAAGGATATTAAGTCCCACACAACTTAAACTCTCATTCCCAAGCTCCAAGTCTCCCAAACAAACATGCTGTTCAGATGCCACAGGGAAGATGAAAACCAGTGTCTTCTGTTCTGCCTTGTGGGACACGAGGTTAGCAATCTCAAACAATGAAAATAATAGAGAAAAATTCACTGTAGGTCTCATACTTGTCTTCGTGGTCACTTTAGTCCACGTAGTTGTAAATATTCGAAATACGGTCCTCATACTTGTCCTATGGGTTCACATACGGTTCAAAATACGATTTGTTTTACGTATTGGCTTACGTGGCGCTGGTCAAGTGGTACAACGTGGCTTTGACCGGACACGTCATGGAAATAGCCTCAATACATAGAAACTGGAGGGGGTTTCTAAAAATTCACCATGATTTTGGTCTGACGAACCGACTGGATATATTGGTCTGACGCCCCCGGCGCTCCTGCGCCGTCCACGTCTGCGTTCCTCGGCGCCTCGGCAGCTCGCAAACTCCTCTGCTCGCCGCATTGCTACCCACCGGCGCTTCGTCCACGGTCACCCTCCTCGGCTTAGCGCCGCCGGTTGTGGCCTGGCTACTCGACGTTTGACCTGTCGGCTGCATCTTGGCACATGGAGCTGGAGCAGAGGAATCGCCCCTGTCGTCCGACCCATGCTCGCTTCTCCGGCAAGCTCACCGCGGCGGCGGCCACCGCCCTTGCCGTCCATGACCGCGTTCCTCGGCGCCGTGGTAGCTCGCCAACTTCTCTGCTCGCGGCATCGCTACCCACATGCGCTTCATCCACGGCTCCTCGACTTGGCTCCGCCGGTTGTGGCATGGCTACTCGACTTGGCTCCGCCGGTTGTGGCATGGCTACTCGACATTTGACCTGTTGGTTGCATCTTGGCACATGGAGCTGGAGCTGCTGGCTGTATCTTAGCACGTGAGGATGTGCAATAGCACTATTTGCCAGTGACCAATCTGCTGATACATGTGCAATCTACAAAATTTTCGGTGATCTACAAGCATGTTGTTCTATCAACACTGAAGATGATCACGAGAAGGCAAAAGGAAGACACAAGAACCCGCAAAACGATCAGCAGATCTCCAACTCAATCTGTTGTTGTGCATGCCTCTGTCATGTAGTTTAGGATGGTTGATGCTTTGTACATTTTTCTTCAAAAAAATTCTACTCAATTTAATATGGGATAGTTGATGCAGATTGGGAAGCTAATCTATTGTATAAATGGATGTGATGTACACCCAAGAATACAATCTTCAATGTGTATTGCTGCCTGCTTGCTTGTTGAATAAAGAGATAAACAGAGTCATGACAAGTACCATGAGGCTTTTGAAGCTCCTGTAGAATCTGCAATGTGTATTGTTGCACTTGCCTGCTCCTGGTACTTGAAGCTCTTGGCATCAGCAGTTCATATTACTTACAGTGAAGATAGAAAGTTGTAGAGACATATACAACAAAATAAAGAGAACCAAACAGATACAGCTTGATCATCAGATTAATTTTTTTAGGGGATCATCAGATCAATTTCGGTTGAAACTTAGAACTTCAAGAAAGCTTCGTCCATGGGGCAAAAATTACACTTGACTAACTGCATGGTGAAAATTTACAATTCTTACATAACACAATTGAATTTACAGTGACAAGCACTGCCACCAAAATCATTGCGGCAGGAACGCATCACACACATCCATCTATCCAGTCGGTTCGTCAGACCAATCGATTTCGATGGCATTACGTCAGAACGGTGGCATTTCGATGGCGAGAGAGTTCTTCGACAGAATGCCGAAAGACAAGGACATTGCGGCATGGAATGCGATGGTCACTGCTTATGCCAACGACGGCCAGATGAACGAGGCTCGGAGATTGTTTGATACAAGGATTTATATATGCAGGCAACTAGCTGCAGCATCTGGATTGTTGAACTGTATGATGATGATTATGTGCTGTTTGCTGTCAGGGTTATTTCGGCACCGGCTATATGAGGACCTAAAATGATCATCGGCACCGGCGTGCTCGACCTGCCCTACGCCTTCCGCACCGCGGGGTGGCTCGCCGGTGCCAGCGCTGCTACCTTCTACTGCATGCTCCTCCTCGCCAGTACACACTCCTCCACTCCCCATGTTTGACTTTGAGTATCACTACCTGGATTTCTGAGGATTCAATCAATTTCAATCGATCTATACTGTGACTAAATATCCAGCTTAATCTGCTCAATCGATTGGTCTAGTGAAGTTTAGTCACACATTCGCAGTTGACTTTAGCTGCTGTTGGGTCTGAAGCTGGATTGCAGGGACAAGCTGCGGGAGTGGGGGGAAGCCCCTTTTGATCAAAAAATAATAATTGCAGGGACAAGCTGCGGGAGCAAGAAACAGAGGAGGGCGGGCTCGGAGATGAGCAGAGTCGCCATGGCGATGGCGGCAACTACACCTACGACGACCTGAGCGAGCCATGCTTCGGCCCCGTCGGCAGGCACTTCACAGAGGCCATCATCGTCCTCTGCCAGACCGGTGGCACTGTGGCGTACCTCGTCTTCATCGGCCAGAACATCAGCTCCGTGCTCCCCGCGCTCTCGCCGGCCACCGTCTTCCTGGCGCTCCTTCTACCGGCCGAGGTCGCGCTCTCCTTTGTCCGCTCCCTCTCCGCGCTCGTGCCCTTCAGCACACTCGCCGGTGCCGCTGGTGGTGGTGGAGGAGGAAGGGGATCCGTGATGAGAGGGAGCGGCATTTCGATGGCGAGAACGGTGGCATTTCAATGGCATTTCGATTGGTCTGACGCGGTCGAAGAACAGGCTGCGGGCGCGGTCGACGCGGTCGGCCTTGACGTACCCGTCGAGCAGGACTGTATCCAGGGGCGCGGGCGGACGCCGGCGCCACGTGGAAGAGCGCCTCCGCGCGCGGGAGGTCGCGGGACCTCAGGTGGAGGTCGACCGTGGCGGCGTAGGCGGCGGCGTCCCGGGCGGCCTTTCGTCGAGCGCCGCGCGGGGCTGTTCATCGGCAGGGCGCGCATGCGGGCGGCGGCGGCGTCGACGCCCTTGAGGCGGGCGCTGAGGCTGACGAAGTCGGCATAGCCGCGGTTGATGAGGCCGACGAGCTCGGCGCAGAGGGCGGCGAGGTGGGAGTGCAGCTCGGCGGCGAGGCTCTCAAGGGGCACGTAGGAGCGCAACTCGGATGCGTGGGCTTCTGGTCCGACCATGGTGGGGGGGCTGGGATTTTAGTTTTTCCTATTTTGCAAATAACCCTTTAGTTTCCTGCGTATTCCAGCAGTAAAACGACGTGGCCAGTCAAACGCTATTCCAGCAGTAAGACGACGTGGCCAGTCAAACGCAAAGTGGATCGAGTTGACATGTGCCAAATCAGCAAATACGTACAACAAACAGTATAGTGGACTCGTATGTGAACCCTAGCACAAGTATGTGGACCGTATTTCGGGTATTTGCAACTACATGGACTAAAATGACCACCAAGAAAGTATGAGGACCTGTGATGAATTTTTCTCAAAATAATACTTGACGGGACACGAGGTACGAGTGAAGTCCCGCATTCGACACCGGTGACAATTATACGAGTCACTGGGCGACAGAAATGAAGAATTTGGCGCATCATGCACCCTCTGCTGACTAATAGTGTGATTGACTGACTCTACGCCTTGGTTTTCTTTACTTTTCTTTGTTTGCGGATTAACAGAGCTATCATCAAACAATGACAATGTCTTTACAATAACAGTAGTTGCTGGGAAATATAAGATGGTGCATCAAGGATCCAAACTAACTACACTACTAGCAGCAGCCCCTGCAAGTGCATGAGCAACCTCATTAGCCCTGCGAGGCGAGGAACAAGACTGTAAGCGACCTTGTACAAGCAAGCACGATTCCAATTTCCAAATGCCCAATTACCAGGAAACGACATCCGTGCTGCTTCTTTTTGCAATCAACTAATTGTCGCAATATCTATCGATCCTACTCTGATCAAACGGTGGTCTCACTAGCGACAGTCATCAAGGCATTGACTCAGATCCCAACGGTTCCCCGCCCCAGTACATTGATTCAAGTCCCACAGTAAGACAACATCGATCCTAGCCGAACAGGCATGATACATGGAATCCTCGTTCAGAAGCCAGGAGTGTCTCGGTACTAACTAGAACTACCCACTAACAGCAAAATACTCTTAAGATAGAAACTGCCATGAACAGTAAATCGAGGGACTACGACAAGTTTAAACAGCGATCTGGTGCTAGATTTCCAGTCAGAATAACTGCGCCATTCTTAGGTTCCGAACACGAGACACCTGGCAACTAGTAAAACATCTTATTCACCACCTAACATAGCTGCTCACAATGAACGCCTAGGGACCGAAGAAATCTTCAGGAACGTGAAACTTCAGACCGATGGCCTATAATGGAAAATACAACAGAACGTCAGAAATGGGAAAGCAAACAATATAGAGCCAATTAAAGTTTCACCAGTTAACCATGAAGTAGCATGGCAGAAAAAAAAATGTCTAAGAAATAAACAACTTTTGATGGAACAAATAATATTGGAAAGCCACACAAAGCACCCCAGAGAAGTACATAAACCTGATGGGTGGGATTGTATATGAGATAATCCAGTTTTGTAGTGGAAAAATGGAATTATTTTCACATACTAAATTATTTTAGATGGAACCAGTATTCTTTAAACTAGCTTCAAGTTCAACAATAGTCTATTTCATTGGTGATTAGCAAAATCGCAAAGTTACCAATAGCAGGGATTTGAAAGGGTATCTGGGATTTTATTGTATCATTCTGACATGTTGCCTAAGCTAGCAAGTAGGGTCTTATAACCATACAAGGACAATACCACATGAAGAAATCAAAATGATAATGGAACTAGAACAGGAAAATGCCTTGAGGAAAGGCAATTCTAAACCTACTTCAATCTGCACCTGTTCACAGAGCCATGCCCGACAAATTCTGAGCGCACTGAGTTCATTATGATGGCCTCTTACTATCATCAAAGGATGTTTAAATAGTTTATTCACATGGACTTATCAAATTACAGAGTAAATCATTCACAACTCGGCTTACAAACATTCAATTAACAAGTTCTCCTAACACACAAAGATGGCTGAAAAATCATGATTCTAAGGCTAGCTTTCCAAACTCCAAATGAAACAGTCTTGCTTAATCTGATGGCTCCTATTAGAAGCTTTAAGATCTACTAACCTCTGTTTCTAAATATAAAACGTTTTATATTCAGAAATAGAGGGAGTATATCCTATCTAACTGTTATCTGTTGTTCTTCAAATTTTGTCTCCTTAGTTGATTGCATAGCTAAAAGAAAAACTTTCAAATGGATAGCTACAAGATTAAATGCTGATGTATGGTGTGATCAGGTCTCAGTTTCTAAACAAAAAATATGCTTGTAAACCCAGTTCGTTGGCATCTCTATATATGACAAGTAAAATTGTGAGGGGCATTTCAAGTTGCTGAATGTTTGAACTCAAATGAAGAAATGCTAATGCATTGTAGCTCAAGGGTAGAGGATTTTTCACCATACCTTGGCGAATTTTATATCTGCGTCACTATGATCATTCTCTCTTCCAGCAGCATCACCAACATAGAAAGATCTGAAAAGGCACGGGAAATTTCAGAAGGAGAACGTGTAGCATGACAAATCCTAAGGAGAAAAAGGTGTGGCATGAATTCTTGCAGAAACATACTGAACGGACCCAGAAACTTAAACTATAAGAGCAAGATGGGCAATACTTAGTTATTGCATAACAGCATAACTCATGTTTAAGCTTTGATCAACCCTGATTTCAGATATGAACACAGTACAATGCTGTGGAGGCCTTAGTCTCTGTGGATTTAGCAGCAAACTCAGAACCTCAGGTGCTCTAATGGAGCTGCATGTGCTGATCACTTGGCCTAAGCATAGGATATGTGGTGAATCTTATAGTGCTACAACACATAGATCACAAGGACAGTCTTGTGAGTGTGATTGATATATAAGCAAATTAGCAACAGGGCATGGCCCACGAAGCAATTGCCCTGAATGAAACCATGCCTAAGCACATGTAGCTCACAATTACAAAAACAAAGAAAGAAAATGAACCATGTACTTCTGCATGTGTGCACGTCAGCTGCTTGTCCAACAACCACACATGCACAGAGATATCAAAATAACAATTAAAATTAAATGTTTAAGCTTAAGCCCTATGAAACTCATCAATTCAAAATGGTGACTCTGGAAACAAAATCAGAAATAGAATGATTACTGATCCATGTCGACGTCAATTCCAGAGTTGAAATGCTCTGCCATCAACCACCACATTCCTGAATTTGGTTTGCGAAACAGATCATCTGGTGTGCCTTTTCCTTTCCCTGTACCACATGCAATGAAAATCTGCAGGAAAACACAAGCCACGTGTTATAAGCAAGCACAATAAGCTACAACTCTTTTATTATGATGATTTATATATACCAATATAAAAAGACCCAAAGGGGCAGATCCAACTAATCTCAACCATCGAACTAGGTCAATCCATCGACCTAGGGGAGAACTCAACATGTTTAGAAGCATTAATATCATACCGAATATTAACACCAGAGCTAATTACATAATTAATGCGCAAATAATATCTTACCTAATATCTCCATGAAATTAATATACTTCCTAATATCAACGTGCATTGCACGTACGCATTTACTAGTTATGTCAAAGGATCGATCAGAAACATAGGACATAGCAGACACATTTTAACACAAATATTAGAGAAAAGAAGCTGGGTTCGCATTATACCTGAATAGGGACTTTAACACACTCAATAAAGTTGTCAAGGCGTCCAACTTTTGAGTCAACAGCTTGCTGCCGCTTATTCTTCCAGCGCTCAATGTTTGACTCATTGGTGAATATGACCTGCCAACACCATACAACATGATTTTGTGTTAACATGCCATGTGTATACTTATCTTGAAATGAAGTTCACAGATATAGAAGAAGAATACAGTGATGGAACCAAAACAAGAAAGGAACTAACCAGCTTGTAGCCATCATTGTACAGGCTTTGCAACTTGTCGGGAATTGATTTATGCTGTAGAGACCACTTGTCTGCACCAACGCTACATTTGCAGTAGGTCAAAAGTTATCAACTGTTTTCCTAGTGTAACCGCACAATAAGAGAAGCATTCAAATCAGAAACTCCATCTATAAAAAGTCATGGTCTCCAGAGAGCATATCGCACAAGCCAGCACCTAATGGTTATACTCCAGACCATCAGACAAGCATAATTTTTTTTCACAACTCAACTTTAGTAGATCTAGGTACCTAATATTTGTTCTCAAGAGAAGGTTACTTGAATCAGACGTTTGTAAAAAAAAGACACAGCTTAGGTCAAGAACACCAAGACAGAACGATGATGAATGATGAAAAGTTGTGATTTCCTACAGTTCAAGATTCTTCAGGAAACTGTGGTAGTGAGCACCATATGTACACTTGTACAGAGCCCATGTCATGCATGCATGAATCAAACTTTTTCTAATCAAGTTTTCACTAAATAAGAAACCTTTTGGATTTTTACAGACATCATTCTGCACTTCCAGTTATGCAAGATGTAGGCCACATTAGTCCATAACTTACAGATAGATATGAGATTAACCAACCAGACAAATATTGCCCGCAGAACTGAACTGTAATGCAAATCTTTTCTTTAGCAAGCCAATTAAAACGTGTCTTCGTTATAAAACGGTGAATATTGGATACAGTACTTGCAGAATGGTCTTATCAAACGATCTTACGCAAGATATTTTAAAAAGGGAAATTATATAATATAATACATCTTCACTGAGGTTTTGGCGAGGCACCCGTCGAAATCAAACGCAGCAATCTTAGCTGAAGCATGAAGGCCATTATCCTGAACATTAGAATTGCACAAAGTTACTTTCTGAAAATTTTACAAGACAGTATATAACCAAAGGTAGTAGAGTGATATAGGCTGTTTAAGGATAGAATAATTCTTGAGAACTGTTACTTCCTTTTTTTTTACTCAACACACCTGCTCACGGAAAATAACTGTATCAAAAGCCTTCCAATGAGTGGGAAGGCTAGCATCCTGCATCAACAGCCAACAAGGTGTTGCATGTAGAAATTCAGTACAATAAAATGTTTATCAACACCCAAACGTAGAGAAACACCGGAGTAAGACTAGCTAGGAATTACAAGACTACCTTGTATGTTTTCTTGATATCAGAAGCTGAAAAGGGTATCGATGTACCAACTATTTTGCTCCCTGGAGACGACTGTTGTGGAAAACAAAACCAGCATTATAAATCAAATAAATAACCATGTAGTTGAGCTTTGAGGTGAAGTAAAGAAATGAAAAAAGGAAGGAGGTGGCTACAGTGTAAACCTTTCTTCGCTTAAAAGAAGTTGCTGAGTTGTTGTGTCGACATTATCCCACTTCACAGCCTTTGTTATTTAATTGATTTAGTGGAGAGTAGGGTGGTTTTTTTAGAAAACGTATAAGATACAAAGATGCGTACTAGTCATTTCTTAGAAGGGACTCTCAAAATAAAAGGATCAGCATTCACCACCTACCTTTGGTATAAGAATAGTGAAGTGCAAGTTATAATAGGCTAACATCTGATGCTACCTGATTCGGAAAAAAAAAATCTGATGCTACCTGATTCGGAAAAAATGTAGTAAGGAAGCTTCAAGAGAACCTAGGACTATAATTGGCAAACAACTGATGCCTCTAAATATTATGATGCAAAAGGAGAGGGATTTGAAAGTAGGCGAGCCACTTTACCTCTACACATAGTGAATCAAACTAAGCATTCCAAACTAAACAAACTGTGATGCAAGACATGACATGTCACACAAACTAAAAAGAATCATATGTGCGCCAATTACTAATGTGTCGAAATGTCATGTTCACCTCCCATCAAATCCACAAATTTCAAACAATCAACGTCCAAACTTCATTGGAATAAAAGCCCGCAAAATTATCGACAGTAAATATTGGATGTCATAAGATACACTTGCCTTTTCAGCCACCTCCACTTCAAGTAAAGATATATGGGTGTTCCCTTTGTTCGGACTTGGTATTTCCACTGGACCGACTGCAGCCTGGCATATGGGTAAATTTTATGGACATACACATACTTCTACAAAACTATTGCAAAATATGGTATTTAGTACTACTAAGAAATATTCAGCATACAGCAGCATAGGCATTTCAACAAATGGGGAATGTGTTACCTTCTCTAGCTCCCGTAACTCCTCACGATCGTCATCCTGGAGGCCAAAAGTAACAGTTTAGCCCCCAAAGGAAAATACACAACAGAACTAAATAACAATGAAATGAAGCCTCCTAGAGCACAAACCTTAATGGAGTCGAACCCCTTGAGCTTCTCAACAGGGCCTAGTGGATGCGACGAGGTGGGGAAGCAGGCGGCGTGGTACCACTTGGTGCTGTCAAAGCCACGGGGGTCATGGACTGAGACGCCAATGCGAAGAGCACCCTTGGCGATGCTTGTGCTGCAGCCCTTGCAGGCGGAACGGGCGGACTTGGCGTATTCAACAGAGACAATTCCTTCTTCAGCCACCCCTGCTTTAGGCGAAACCTTTGCTTTCTTCGGACTTGGTACTTCCAATGGACTGACTGCAGTCTGGTCTCTCTTATTATTCTGAAAATGGTAGAATATTCAATTTCATGGAACAGTTGATATTTGTAGGAAGCAAAACTACATTCTGTGGGGGAACAAGCCAAATCTCTTATTCATTTGCTCATCAAAAAAGATATTGGTTCTATAGAAAGCTGCCTATTGGATAGCAATTTCGAGTAATGTAGAATGATCTAACATTACTCGAAACTGCCGTCCAATAGGCAGAAATATTCAGCGCAAGAGTGGCAGGAACACCCCTAACAGAACGGGCATCTCAACAGGTGAGGAATGCGTTACCTTCTCAAGCTCTCGCAGCTCCTCGCGATCGTCATCCTGCACAGTCCCCCAAATACCGAGAGTTCAGCCTCCAAGCAAACAGATAAAACAGATCGAAATACGAATGGAAGAAAAAACCACACAAACCCCCAAACCTTAATGGAGTCGAACCCCTCGACCTCCTCGACGGGGCCGAGCGGGTGCGAGGAGGCGGGGAAGCAGGCGACGTGGAACCACTTGGTGCTGTCGTAGCCCCGAGGGTCGCGCGCGGTGGCGCCGAGGCGGAGCGCGCCCTTGGCGATGGCGGCGCTGCAGCCCTTGCAGGAGGAGCAGCCGGACTTGGCGTACTCGACGGAGACGGTCGCCTTGGCGGCCGGCGAGGCCGACATTGCTCCGCGGGCGATGCGAAGGACGGCGGGGAGGAAGAGGAGGCTGGGGTTTCGGAGGAAGAGGGGCGCGAGCATGCGAGGTGGGGACGGCTGGAGGAGGGGGCGGGGGACTGGCTAGGGTTTTGTGTGGTGTAGTGTGGGTGGTCGGCGCTGGAATCACGGCGTGGTGGGAGAGCGGCGAGGGCGGGAAGAAAGAGGAAGGTGGGGCAGCGAGCCGCGGCGGTGTTGGCCGGTGCGGGCGCGTTCTCTGTTGCTGCCGACTGCCGTCGTGTTCAGACTGTTGGTGACAGGCGTCAAGTGTCACGCTCGGCCGCTTGGGTGCGGCTGCATCGTGGACTGGTCTAGCGTTGGGCTCATTTAGGTCCTGCCATCTATATCAAACAAGCCAAGGCAGAAAAAAAGACGAGACCTGCAGCAATCAGCACCGACGGCGGCCTCAAGCGGGCCGGCCTTGGCAAGATGAGTCCACCATGGCCGGTGGAGCGGAGGGAGCGGAGTCGGGGATCCGACGGCGTGCAAGGGGATGCGCGGAGGGGAAGATCCGGGCTGTGGTCGAGCTTGGGTGCCGGATCCCGGCGGCGGTGGGCGCCAGGCAGCGGTGTGTACAGAGGAAGGTCGGGATGTGGACGCGACGACAGAGAATTGAGGACGAGACAAGTCCATGCGACGCTGGAGTCGTCTTTCTTCTGGACGGCTAACGTAGCTAGCTAATGTTGACCGATCGGAGTCCCTTACGAGGACACACTATGAAAACATACGTGCTTGCACGTTTAGTAAAGTAAATACAAAATAAATTCTCTCTATTTAGGACAGTAAAACTGAGCCTAAAGCGAGCCCTCTCAGCGTTTTGCTTCTCTGGCCGTCCGTTTTGACGATCCGGACGTTTCTGGCCGTCGGATATGGTGTATATAGCCACTTCCAATGAACTTTTTAATCGTTGGCCCAGCTGTTCTAATGGGCTGCTGCTCCAGTGGCTGAAACCGTGCCCTCTGGTGAAATGGGCCTGTTTTGTCAGCCCACCGAGAGTCCAAAGCGATCTATTGCTGACTCGTAAAAACACTATTCGCTCAGGGGGATCCTGCCGAGGCGTCGATCCGATATCATGCGATGGATTCATCCCTTCCACCCCGACCTGTCGCCTCTATTCTTCAACTCCCACCGGCGACCTCTGGTCTCTCACTCCGCGATACAGGTTGCGCCGCCTTCGTCTCCGGCCGGCCGGCCGCTGCCTCATCTTCGCCCAGCCGCTGCCCTCTTCTTTACCCTTAAGATTTGAACAAGGACGGGATCCACTCTCAGATCGGTTGAGGCTCTACACCACTAAGGACCGAACCGGGTTTTTCCTTCGTGTCACACCATCGCTGGATCCAACCTCGCTTGAGCACCCGGGCGCCGGTGATGGTGAGCTCCTCCTAGATCCACAACCCAAAATTGACTTGTTCTTTTGGATCCACGATACAAGTTGCAAGGACCTCCTCTAGGCGACTCGGAGGGGGTGACATGGACACGATGAGAAGGATGTGTTGTCATCCTCAATCTTTTTTTGTTCGAGAGACCGGCGGCCGGTGGCATGGTGACCAAGATGAGGTTCCAATTGTCCACGGTGAGATTTCGGTAATCACTTATGTGCCATGATATTTTCATGTATTCAGTTTTGAGATTGAATACAATCTTCACTCAAGGGGATCCAATGACACAGGCGCAGAGAAGCAGCCGGTCTACGTTGATCCAGCCCCGATGCGAGGTGGATCGAGCCAAGGTGAGGCTCGCGCTGGGGTCGACCGGAGGCGTGGGATCCGGATTCAGTAGATGCGCTCGAGGGCTCATGGTGAAACGACTCCTCCGTCTTTGCCCAGTCGCCGCCCATCTCCACCCCCCTCAACTTGTTCCCGTGTCTTCAGGTAAGTGAGATCTTCGTTCCCCTTCTACTCTCCTAGATTTTCTGATCTTGCTGTTATACATTGGCTAGACTTACATGTTGCTCTCCCGGCCTTCCCTTGATTTCTTCAGCCAAGTGAGCTCTTTTTGTACCTGTCGTACAGTCTCCATACAAAACGTCTAGGCGCGCTTAGACGACCATTAAGCGACCTAGGCGCGAGTCAGTGTCAAAACGTGTAATTAGGGCCTAGCAGTTTTTTGAACTTTGGCACTTCATAACCTGCTGCACCCTTCTGCTTGTGCTCAGGGTACTGACAGAACTCCTACTGGAAACATGACAGATGGTGAACCCCAATTTCAGAAGAACTATGGAAAGAAAGTGTTGAGCATAAAGATGTGATCTACTATAGTGGTAATATTATTTCCTTATAGTGGGTGATATGCTTTTCCCCCCTTATGAACCTACTGTAGTTGTAATGTCAGGAGAATGCATGTACAAGCTATATCATAATATACTGTTTATATTGCAATCTTCAGTTTGGTTCTCACCTGTGTGCTTTCTGCAGTTTTAGTGAAAGCTTGATGATGTTGCACCTTCAAGTGTCGTTGATTGCTATGCATCCACTAAATCAACTAAAATTTCTATTGATTTGCAGCTAATGCCGTCGCAACTCCTGGCATTGCTTTCATATAATTAAGATGCAGATCCATTTACCTTCTACAATCATTATTATGTTTTAGCATCATGATCCAGTTTATAAGATGTTAGAAAAATCTTGATAGATGGTTGGGTTAGAGGCCTTGGGACATCCCGACTGCAGCGGCCGGAAATCTGGGATAACCCAACAAATAATCAAATTTGAGTATGTGAAATGAAGCAGAAGTTAAGTGTTCCACTCATAACAGAAATGTTTCATTTAAGCTTATGTAAATATATTTTTATTATTCTACTGAATTCCATCGAAGGACATCCCATTTATGGTTTTTATTATATCAGTTACTTGATTTCGTAAGTAAATGAAATCCTTGTTAGCAAGCACTCTTCTCTATGAGTGTGATGCACTTCACACAAGAAATGTGTACATGCACCAGACCCGCCTAATTCTTCTTTGTTGCGGAACATGGCGGCCCTTTGGGTAAAGAGGCACGTGAACATTTCATTAATGCACAATGTATACAATCTATAATGACAATTTATGTCTCCTGTTGCATGTTTATTTTTGTTGTGGCTTATTATCTTGCAATATGGATTGGTTTTATTGGCTGAATACATTGGTGCGTATGTTGTCATACCAAGCCAATTTGTATATGTGAAGCTTACTTTTTTTATTGAAGTATATATGAGTTTTTCATTGATTATTGACTAACATAAGGTTATGTTCGTACAAGTATAATATATTTCATGTACCCATAAATATTTACAAAAATTCCTATCATTTATCGTAAAATAGACGGGCGCGGCAACGCGCGCCATCAATGATCTAGTGCACTTTGATCCCGGTTCATGCAAGTGCACAATAATACCATCGGCGCCGAAAACACAGACAATAATAAAGAAATTAAAGGCGCGTCTGAGCTCGTCATTTGATAATTTCCATACTACGACGAATACATAATAATCGAAAAAATCAAGAGAAAAGTAAACTCATTAATTGTGTAGTTTTTGCTGATATACATTTTTGACCTTGGCGTGCGTCTCTATGTCACCGTCGGGTGGGACGCTTCGGATTTTGGCGTGCCACATTGATGAACGTTTATATGGACACATAAAATTTCTCTCCCGTTGCAACGCACGGGCATATGTGCTAGTAATACTGATATAAATTTAGCGGATGGATATAGCAATCCTAATCACCAACCATCTAGTAGAACACCCGTACGTTGTCACGGGCTACAATGCATATAAATGTATCAAACAAATGATTAAGATCATTCTAAGGTCGAAACTTATTTCTAGTCCATATGTTGACATCAAACGGGTGCCAGCGGGCTCCCAAAATTCCAAATGACCGAATATTCCGGGCTCTCTCATATCGATCTCACATGTGAGGGAGAAATGTGGTTGTCCGGATTATCCGCCATATTACCTCCAACATGCGATCCCAACACAAAAATCACACCCCATGACACACCCTTCTCCTTTTCCATAAGACCCTACCCACCTCTTGGTTTTCCATTGTAGCGGAACATTTCTCGTTGGTGCCCTCTCCTTTAAAATCAGATGACGCCTACCTCAACTTTGCCATGGCGGCCTCTTTCATTCATGTTGTCCTTCCCCACGGACCGCCAAGGAGTAGTCCTCCGCCAACCATCTCGCTCTCCGCCCTGGACGCCCCTTTGCTCGTGTTGATCTGTCACTGCCATCAAGGGGGACGATGCATGCACCGCCCGTGACGTGCCCCGAGCCGAAGACAGATCCGTTGTCTCCTGATCCATTGCCTCGTTGTAAGTTTGTAACTACAGTTGAATGATGTGCATTACCACGAAATTGTTGTGCATGCAACCGATACGTCATTGTGTCCGTTATTAATTCTTGAAACAACCAACCAATGCATTTACCCTTCTATCCTAACCAAAATGTTTGTATGACTTGATAAAAAAATATGTACCGCTTGCTTATGCTATTTCCTGCAAAGCCATCTTTAATGAAATGCAATTAGCCACATTTTCTAAAGTAATATAATTATCCCGCTTAGACACTCGTAACTAAACATAGCAACTCCAACCCCCATCTCGCTCACTCTCAACCCTCACTCTTATCACAAAATCCACTAACTCGTGTTCTAAGTGAGTGAGTGGGTGACACAGCCATGGCAGGCCAACAACAAGGGACAAGGGCGTCAACTACCTTCCTATCTCAGTGCCAGTACCTCATGGTTCTATACTGGACCCACCCTTAAACCCGGGCTATACCACGACGGCGCTACACTCATGCTTTACCACGGAAAAAGAAAGCTACAAATAAAAATGTTCGTCGAAAGCATGAAAAATGTCAATGTTTTTCTCCTTTTTCCTCCCTCCCGTTCACATGACCGATTCGTGGTACAAATTTATGTACCCATTAGAGAAGCGGGAAAAAAATATTCCCCTCTTTTTTTTATCCTCTATAGTTAATTGACCGTGCGTTGCAATGGAGACGCACACAGACATTTTGAAATTCAAATCCATAATGGTGCAGATGCAGTATATTTCACAACTTTTGTTAGTAAACTGTGACTCCAGTTTTGGACACCCATGTCACTCACACAAAACCCAAAATGGTATAGATGCGGTATATTTCACAGCTTGTATTACTAAAGTGTGGTTGCATTTTACGATTCCGTGACTATAACACCCCCCCCCCCTCTCCCTCCCACTGTCTATCCCTCCCTCTCCAAGGGCCATTGTGAGAATAATTCTTTCTTCCCAAATATGCATACATGGAATTTGTAGAATCCAATTTATTGAATAAGGGAAATATCAAGTATCTGTTGCAGTTTCACGTGAGTTGCAAAAATAATATTTTGATATTCGTCATTAGCTCCAGGTCACATGAATATATTCAGCCATTGGCACAATCACAAGCATGGGAACTTCAATTGTCCACAACACAAGGTAAAGTTTTATCTTTGTCATCGATCATTGTTGACAAAATCGATCGATAAATCAGTTAACAAGCCAATTAAGGTCACCGAGTAGCCGATTAGCATATTACTATCATCTTCAAAATAAATTACTCATCATGATGGAAAATATATGTCTAAAGCATTCAATTTCATGTCAGTAGATGCTAAAGTTAATTAGTATTCACGACATGGAAGCAACAATATATTATAATGAGTGAGTCTCGTGAAACATAATGTATTGTACCATCATTTCCGTTTACGAAAATATCCATGAGAAACACATCAAATTTCATATAATTTTTTTGAACCAAACAGAGCTCCTATATGTTCTCATCTCATATTCTTTATTACTTAAAATAAAATGCACAATTAGCCTAATGTAGTTCTGACCAAGTATAATAGTCAAATGTTTCTCTGATGGCCTTGCGATAAGGTTAAATGTAAATGAGTTTGCAAAAAAGAAGCATGAAAAATAGATCATGTTAGAAAGCATGATTTGATATGCATTTGGAGCCCCATTTTGCAATACCTGAACACATCAAAACAATCAGAAATACATCACAATTACCAAATAAGGATCTAACTGTACCAAACATGAAACCTGAAGTATCTGCAATATTTACCGCATTCTTGTAACATAGTAATGGATTCAAAGTTATCAGTACCACTTGCAGGAAATTTCCCTTCCTCCACTTCCTTTCCAATGCTTAGAACGGAATCTACACACCACATGTATCTGATGGTCTCATATGAATGAAAGAATGGGATGAGATTTGTAGGTTTACTTCTCTATGATAGTAATGTGTGAGTGCAAATGCATTTGGTAGCAGTTGCAGACCTTTCTTGACATGCCATCGAACAGAGGCAAGGGCCCTGGGACGTCCTCGTCAACCCCATTGTAGGCACCTTATTCTTTGGATGATCAATTACATAAGCATGCAGCTCTATCATGTTTATTGAATTCATTGATCTGCACATATGAAACAACATCGTTAATTTGTGGGGGAAAAGGAAACCGAGATTTAACACAAACGGCAGCGTGGACCAGCAGGGCCTCCGCCGGTGGAACCAGCCATGACACGCGGCGATGAAAGAGTTCAAGGATGAGCGGCATAATTCTTCACAATCAACGCACGAGACTTGACCAGCGCGCAGAGGCGCATCTAGGGTTCGCCACTACTGCAACTTGGGGGAGAAGATGGCCAGGCAGGTACACTCATCGTGCAACGGCGACCTTTGGGAGGTGCCGGATCTGGACTCCTCTGGCCCGCGAGAGCGGCGTCCGAGGGTACCCACCGCACACCGCGTCATCGTGGTCGACCACACGTCTGCGTGAGGACCCTCTCTGTGGCGACCCCTCCTTCCTCAGTGGAACACGACGAAGGAAGCGATTCTGGAAAAGGTGGGGGCTTGGTCATCGGCGGCGATGATACGTCTCCAACGTATCTATAATTTATGAAGTATTCATGTCATGTTTACAATAATTTTATATGATTTTGGTATGATTTGATTAGAACTAACCCGGACTGACGCTGTTTTCAGCAGAGCTACCATGGTGTTGTTTTTGTGCACAAATAAAAGTTCTCGGAATGGGCTGAAAATTTACGGAGAATATTTTTAGAAAATATAAAAAATACCGGAGCAAAAAGATACCGGAGAGGAGTCCCGAGGAGGCCACAAGCCTAGAGGGCGCCCCCCCCTAGGGCACGCCCTCCTGGCTTGTGGGCCCTTCGAGAACCTCCCTGACTTGATTTCGACGCTAAGCACTCCTATAAATCCAGAAAACTCCAGAAAGAAACCTAGATCGGAAGTTCCGCCGCCGCAAGTCTCTGTAGCCACGAAAGATCAATCTTGGCCCTCTCCGGCACCCTGCCGGAGGGGGTCACCATCACCGGAGACCATGGAGGAGGAAGACGGAGGGGCCATTATCGCCATGGAGGCCAAGGACCAGAGGGAGAACCTCTCCCCACCAGGGGGGAGGCCATGGAGGAGGAAGTACAAGGGGGAGACCCTCTCCCCCTCTCTCTCGGTGGCACCGGAGTGCCATCGGGGGAACCATCGCCGCGGTGATCGTCTTCATCAACATCACCTTCTTCATCACCGTCCTCATGTGTTTTCAGCGGTCCACTCTCCCGCATCCCGCTGTAATCCCCTACTTGAACATGGTGCTTTATGCCACATATTATGATCCAATGATGTGTTGCCATCCTATGATGTTTTGAGTAGATTTCTTTTGTCTTATGGGTTGATTGATGATCTAGATTGGTTTGAATTGTATATTTATTTTGGTGTTGTCCTATGGTGCCTTCCGTGCCGCGCACACGTGAAGGATTCCCGCTGTAGGGTGTTGCAATACGTTCATGATTCGCTTATAGTGGGTTATTTGAGTGACAGAAGCATAAACCCGAGTAGGTAGGTTGTTGCGTATGGGATAAAGGGGACTTGATGCTTTAATGCTATGGTTGGGTTTTACCTTAATGATCTTTAGTAGTTGCGGATGCTTGCTAGAGTTCCAATATAAGTGCATATGATCCAAGTAGAGAAAGTATGTTAGCTTATGCCTCTCCCTCATATAAAATTGCAATAATGATTACCGATCTTGTTAACAATTGTCTAGGACAATTCCGTACACCGACTCATCATTATTCCACACTCGCTGTTTGTAATATATTGTAATATATTCTAACTTTATGATAACAGCACCTATTTTTATATTTTATTTCTCCGTTGTCATGCAAAGCTATTCTCTTCATACCCACAACGTAGTTTTATTTCTCGTTTCTAGTTGGTAGCAAACGTTCGACGTACGTAGAGTCGTATTAGTGGCAGATAGGACTTGAGAGAATATTGATCTTATCTTTAGCTCCTTGTGGGTTCGACACTCCATACTTATCACTTCCACCTTTGGAAATTGCTACGATGATTCCTTGCACTTGGGGATTATCAAGCTCTTTTCTGGCGCCGTTGCCGGGGAGCGATAGCGTGGGGTTGATATTCTCGTGTGTGCTTGTTTGCTTTCTTCACTAAGTAGATTTTGTTTTCCCTTTTTGCTTTCTTTAGTTGTGGGTGAAACAAACAAAAAAATTAAATAATGAAAAATACAAAAAGAATTACTTGCCTCTTATGCCTAAGAAGTTTTTCAAAAAGAGAAGTGATTGGAAGGTTGTGCATTGGAGAAGTGAGGGTCGACCTTGAACACTTGTGTTCATGCTCATGGAAACAATGTAGAATTTTTCATGGAAGCTTATCAAAATTAATTATCCCCTTGTATATATCCATTGTATTATAAAAATAATGTGCCAAGATTTGCTTTTAGGATGATTAGATTGCTTGTTTGCTTTGTGCGGTGCAAAAACAGAAACTTTGACTGTAGTGCATGAATTTACATTTCTTACCGGAACGTCAAAAGTTTCTGAAATTTTTACACAGTACTTCTATACAAATTGTTTAATTTTTCCTAAATTTTCAGAATTTTTTGAGTTACATAAGTATACGAAGTTTCCAGATTGCTACAGACTGTCCTGTTTTTGACAGATTCTGTTTTCTATGCATTGTGCTCTTATTTTGATGAATCTATGAGTAGTACCGGGGGGTATGAACCATGGTGAAGTTGTAATACAGTAGATATAATGCTAATATGAATTTGGAATGAGTTCACAACAGTACTTAAAGTTATATTTTGCTTTATTATACTAATGGATCTCACGAGGGTTTTGTTAAGTTTTGTGTGAATGAAGTGTTCGAAGATCGAGGAGGTATTGATATATAAGAAGAATACGGAGAGACAAGAGTTCAAGATTGGGGATGCCCAAGGCACCCCAAGTAAATATTTCTAGGAGACTCAAGCATCTAAGCTTGGGGATGCCCCGGAAGGCATCCCATCTTTATTCTTCAACAATTATCGGTATACCTCGGTTTTTGTTTTGTTCACATGATATGCGTCTTTAGTGTTTTTCTTTTCCTTTTATGCACCCTTCTAGTATGAGATAGTCCTTCATTGATTTGTAGAATGTTTCATGCGCTTCACTTAAATCTTTTGAGTATGGCTTTGTAGAATGCTCTTTGTGCTTCACTTAAATCTTTTGAGTATGGCTTTATAGAATGCTTCGTGTGCTTCACTTATATATTTTGAGCTTTGGTATTGGTTAATCCTCATTAATTGTAGAATTCTCTATGAACTTCACTTATATCTTTTAGAGTATGAATAAAATTACCATCGGAATTGGGCTTGGAAGTGTATCATTAAAATGTCATGCCTAGCTTGAAAGGCATTAAAGAAAAGCGCTTGTTGGGAGACAACCCAATATTTACCCTTTCTGTTTCTGTGTTTTAACATGATTAAGCTACTGTAGTAATCATGTTTTGTAGCTTTTGTTTCAACTAGTAAGGCGGCCCTCGCAAATGCGAGGGCTAGATCTTTAGTGCACTGAAAGTGTTGATTGTTAATTTTTATGGCGTGCACATGATTTTATTCTCTTATTTTCATCTCATGCACATGATATTATTATTTATACAAATATAAGATTACATTGTAAATAAATAAATAAATTAAATTATGTGGCATTGATATAACAATCGGGCACTAAGGTGCAAGGACTCCAACAAAATTAACCCGCAATATGCGGATTCACTACTTAAGTTGGTGTATGTTAGTTGGAGTAAGTCTGCAATTCTATGTCATGTTTTTATTTTGTGTATGGATGTATAGAGCAGCCGGTTGTTCCTATCCAGCCTTCTTGCATGGTACATCCTTGCATCGACCAATGGATCAATATTATGTAAAACAAAAAAAATGTAACAAATAAATGACCAGAAACTCTCAATCCCTTGTATCAGCAACCCATTCTCATTTATGTACTCCTATATCGATGCTTATGTTGGTGCCAAAACACCGAACCAATTTATTTTTCATATCAACCCTTGGAACTTTGTAGGTTGCCGCTAATAAGAATTATCTTGAGAACATGTGATCGTAAGAAGATTATCTGCACTGGCTATAATTTATTAGAGTTTTAATCTTCTTCTATATTTTGAAACATGGTAGTATTGGTTTTATCCATTTTCTCTAGCTGAATCGTGCTACCTCAATTCATACTCTTCAGTCCGGTTAATATATGTTCTCACCACATGTATTTATTATGTCATTTTGACAATGCTGCTTCATAAGGGATATTGCTAGCATCTTAAAAAAATGTGGATATTATGATGAATGTTCAGCGACATAATAAATTTTCAATTCAATGTCAGTAGTAAATCAGGCATCAGTCAGTCATGAACACTCCTTATTAGAATCGGCATATTACTGCAATATTCTCGGGAAGAAATACACATGATTAGAAAACATAGAGGAAATAAGTTATTCGATTATAATGAGGTGCCCTTAAAACGTAGAATACACTAACCCTTAGAAATTGAGATAGATGTGTGCATGATTGTATTCTAGCTAAACAGACGTATATTGGAGCGGAAGAATAATTGGCATTTTCCCAAGATGTGTGTTCTCTAGAAAGAATCTTGAGCTTTCCAATCAAGCAAATCAAATTGCGATCTCTCTAGATATTAAATCTCTCTCTCTCTCTCTGCCTCTCTCCAAACTGCACCGGCAAATGGTCATGCCACGGAGCTCAAATAAAATAACAAACTCTAATCTTGCAAGTTTATGTTTTGGACACTCACCATGCTATACTTGGTCACCACTGTTTACTTGGTCAACTCTAATCTTAATATGTGCCGCTTCATATCCTCGTCCACATGAATTTCCTTGCACTTTTTTTCGATGAAATTTTCTTGCTTATTGATAGACTTGAGATGGCCAATTACTTGGTCACCACTGTTTCCAATTAACATCGGTACTTGTACTGATTTTAATGTTTCGCACATAAGCGTAACAATTTACTCACGCCTTTTTCCTCTCATTAGATTGTTAGCTTATTGCATTAGCATGCAAATACATGCCTGATATGAATGTCTCCTTAATGAGTACATTCACATTTTTTTATCTATTTTATGATCCTACAAAGACTTCTTCATATTACTATTCTAATTGGTAACTGGCAAAATACGCTCGCCTTTTGATTTTATTTCTTTGCATATTCTCGGTCTTTTCTTATAGGAAGTATATACTCCCTCCTTCCCAAAATGTAAGGCACGCTTGACTTATATAAACAAACATAGCTCGAATATTATATAGTATACCATGAAGCAAGCCAAATATGATCCTCGAACGGGGATTTTTTTTCTACGTAAATAAACATTTGATGTGGAACTAAATTCATGAAAAATTAGGGTCTTCCCCATTTTAGATATAATTTGCCAGGTTCGAAGTTGAGAAGCGCTATCAGGTTTTTGTCCCATGACTCGTCTTGAATTGGATATTTTTTCCCCAGCATAGCGTGGAAATTTGTCACAGTTTCTCCTTTTATTTTGACCCGTCTGTTCTTGTTACAAAAGTAATGAAAAATAAAGTAATTCTACTTGGGAAAATTACATTTGAGATTATTAACTGTTGTTACCTTTAGCCAGTGCATGCAATGGTGTCATGGAGGTTGTAGTACTCTTTGGCGAGGATGAGCTGCACGTTCCCTTGTGGTAGAGCAGCTTATATAGAAACATACGACGTTCTAAGTCAGTTGGAATCATCTTCATCATGTATGTTATCCTTAAATCTTGTGACCCAAGAATGGCACCGTACATGGACAACAGTCGACATGTGCAACATCGTGCCTCAGAGTCTGACCGCAATGGAGAAAATGGCCATGACCGCGAAGCCCAGGAGGAAGTGCCGACGTACACTATGATCTTGCGCTGCAGGGCCCACCATAGGCTGAAGATGGCCACCACAACCCGTTGTCCAAGAGTATAGGGATGGAGTTGTCCGCGATGAATCTCAGACAGCCCTCTGAACCCTCCGCCGTCATTGGCTGCATGATGGTAGTGCTTCTGGTCGCTCTAGAGATGGAGGCACATATATGTAGATAATAGTTGTTCGTAGGAACATAAACAGTTAATAGCCACAGACAGAACTGCCGTCCTTAGGCCGCATGATCCTGGTGCTGCTCGTTGCTATAGATAGACACTGCAGCTATTTGTATTGTACATATTTTGGTATTCTTAGGAAAGATTCTACGTAAGCAGTGATAAACATATGAAAGGTTGACAGCTGGACCATATATTAAACAATAGATTTGTTTTTGACGCGATATTAAACAATAGATTGTGGTTATATGCGCACATACATGTCACGTATCTCTCTTTTTGAATCCAGCCTGAACACGATCCGCTGCTTTTTCTTTTCTTTTACAGTTTTTTTATGTCTCTTGTGTATTCTCACGTATATATCCTTTTCAATCCTACTTGGACACGTTTATGCGTTTGCTTTTGACTGGTATACACGTTTGTCTTTTTTCTTTACTTTCTGGAATATACATATATGTACACACGTGACACGTTACACGTGAAGTAACCTGAGCCCTACCATACCATGTTACGCACATCGAACGGTCATCGATTTATTTATTTCAAAATCAACTGGATCAATGGATGGTATTTTCTAATTAACGTGGAATTTTCTAGCATATTTCTCTATTTTGACCCGTATTTTGCTTTTAGTAGATAATAGATAGATAGATAAAGTGCCAAGTAAAGCCTTTGGGATAGTGTGGATGATAGTTGACTTGATTCTGTGCAAAAACAGAAACTTTTGCTCTCAGTCCAGGAATTTTGTAAATTCACTGGAACGTGCTTTTGATCTGAAATTTTTACACATTCTTGATATACAAATTCTTCAGGTTGTCCTAATTTTTCAGAATTTTTAGAGACAGGGAAGTATGGTTACACTACAGATCTTCACAGACTATTCTGCTTTTGACAGATTCTGTTTTGCATGCATAGTTTGCTTGTTTTAGTGTTCCCATAGCTTATATTCAGTGATATAAATTATGGGAATGATAGAATACAGTAGGTATCATGAGGGAACAATTATGAATCTTGTCTTGACAGTACCTAAGTGGATGATCTATCTTTATTACACTAACCCTTCTCATGAAGTTTCGTTAAGTTTTGTGTGATTGAAGTTTTCAAGTTTTGGGTGAGACACGATATGAGGAGAATAAGGAGTGAAAAGAACCTAAGATTGGGGATGCCCAAGGCACCCCCAAGGTAATATCCAAGGAAGACTCAAGTGCCTAAGCTTGGGGATGCTCCGGAAGGCATCTCCTCTTTCGTCTTCAACACTATCGGTATATCTTACTTGGAGCTATATTTTTATTCGTTACATAATATGTGCTTTGCTTGGAGTGTCATGTTATTTTGTTGTTCTCTGTTAGGTGTTATTTATATTCTTGTTTTCAATGAAAAGTTCCAAGAATTTCCTTAGGATGCTTGCATTGCATGTTTGATGTGTGATGTGTAAAAAAAAACAGAAACTTTTGCTGTAGTGTTTGAATTTTCATATTTTACTGGAAACGTGGAAAGTTTCTGAAATTTTTACACAGTATTTTCATATAAATTCCTTAGCATGTCCTAAATTTTCATAATTTTTTGAGTTACGGAAGTACACTGTTTTCATAAATTGCTACAGACTGTTCTGTTTGGACAGATTGATGTCATAATTTTGTTATCCACTTATCCTCTAGTTTCCATGGCCTATATTGGTAGATATAAATTGTGGAAACGGTAGTAAATAGTAGATGATGTTTGAAAATTATTGTGCAACTTGTCTTGGCAGTACATGAAGTGTTGATTTATTCTTCTGTGTACTAACCTATCTCACGAGTTCTTTTCGAGTTTTGTGTGGATGAAGTTTTTTGAGAATAGGTGAAACCATGATATGAGAGGATTGAACGAGATACAAAAGCTCAAGCTTGGGGATGCCCAAGGCACCCCAAGTAAATATTTCAAGAAGTTTCAAGCATCTAAGCTTGGGGATGCTACGCATCCCATCTCTCTTCATCAACAATTATCGGTTAGCCTATGTTGAGCCTAAATTTTTATTCATTCACATGTTGCGTGCTATTCTTGGAGTGTCATTTTTATTTTGTTTTGCCGTTTGAATAAAATCATTGGATCTGAAATTCTGAATAAGAGAGAGAGTCTTCACATAGTTATTTAATTGTTGACTACGCATTGATCTTCACTTATATCTTTTTGGAATAGTTTGTCATTCAATCTCGTGCTTCACTTATATCCTATGAGTAAATGGTTGAATGAATTGGATATCATAAATTTGAAATTAAATATGCTTCATATACTTATCCCATGGGGAGTAATGACTTGACACATAATAAGTATAGGTGGTAAAATTTATTGAAAGTTAGCAAACACCGCGTTGGTCACTTGAACAATTCATGAAAGAATATTGAAGGAAGAGAGACTCCACATATAAATATACTATCTTGGACGTCTTCTATGATTGTGAATACCCATTAATTATTTTCAAACTCGAGCAAAATAGTTGATATTGGACAAGGAAGACAACTTAATGAGTTATGCTTGGGTATATTTGTATAGAAGTTATATTGTTATGGATCCTCCAACATGTGGTTCTTGCTTCCACCTCATACTAGCCAAAACTTCCGCACCAAGTAGAAATACTACTTGTGCATCATGTTGGGGAACGTAGTAATAATTCAAAATTTTCCTACGTGTTGCCAAGATCAATCTAGGAGATGCTAGCAACGAGAGAGAGGGAGTGCATCTTCATACCCTTGAAGATCGCTAAGCGGAAGCGTTGCAAAGAACGCGGTTGATGGAGTCGTACTCGCGGCGATTCAAATCGCGGAAGATCCGATCCAAGCGCCGAACGGACGGCGCCTCCGCGTTCAACACACGTACAGCCCAGGGACGTCTCCAACTTCTTGATCCAGCAAGGGGGGAGGAGAAGTTGAGGGAGAGCTCCGGCAGCACGACGGCGTGGTGGCGGTGGAGCTCGTGGTTCTCCGGCAGAGCTTCGCTAAGCACTACGGAGGAGGAGGTGTAGGAGGAGGGAGGGCTGCGCCAGGGGCAAGGGGTGCAGCTCCCATGCTCCTCCCCACTATATATAGGGGTGGAGGGGGCTGGTTTCTTGCCCTCCAAGTCCATTGGGGCGTTGGCAAAGGTGGGAGGAAAGAAATCCCATCCTTTCCCTTCCCTACCGATTGTTATCCCCCCTTTTTAGGGATCTTGATCTTATCCCTTCGGGATATGATCTTATTCCTTCTAAGGGGGATCTTGGTGCGCCTTGACCAGGGGTGTGGGGCCTTGCCCCCACTACCCACGTTCATGTGGGTCCCCCCATGCAGGTGGGCCCCACTCCGGAACCTTCTAGAACCTTCCCGGTACAATACCGAAAAATCCCAAACATTTTCCGGTGGCCAAAATAGGACTTCCCATATATAGATCTTTACCTCCGGACCATTCCGGAACTCCTCGTGACGTCCGGGATCTCATCCGGGACTCCGAACAACTTTCGGTAACCACATACAATTCCCATTACAACTCTAGCGTCACCGTACCTTAAGTGTGTAGACCCTACGGGTTCGGGAACCATGCAAACATGACCGAGACACCTCTCCGGCCAATAACCAATAGCGGGATCTGGATACCCATATTGGCTCCCACATGTTCCACGATGATCTCATCGGATGAACCACGATGTCGGGGACTCAATTAATCCCGTATACAATTCCCTTTGTCCATCGGTATGTTACTTGCCCGAGATTCGATCGTCGGTATCCCTATACCTTGTTCAATCTCGTTACCGGCAAGTCTCTTTACTCGTTCCGTAACACATGATCCCATGACTAACTCCTTAGTCACATTGAGCTCATTATGATGATGTATTACCGAGTGGGCCCAGAGATACCTCTCCGTCACACGGAGTGACAAATCCCAGTCTCGATTCGTGCCAACCCAACAGACACTTTCGGAGATACCTGTAGTGCACCTTTATAGTCACCCAGTTACGTTGTGACGTTTGATACACCCAAAGCATTCCTACGGTATCCGGGAGTTTCACAATCTCATGGTCTAAGGAAATGATACTTGACATTAGAAAAGCTCTAGCAGACGAACTACACGATCTTGTGCTATGCTTAGGATTGGGTCTTGTCCATCACATCATTCTCCTAATGATGTGATCCCGTTATCAACGACATCCAATGTCCATGGTCAGGAAACCATGACCATCTATTGATCAACGAGCTAGTCAACTAGAGGCTCACTAGGGACATGGTGTGGTCTATGTATTCACACATGTATTACGGTTTTCGGTTAATACAATTATAGCATGAACAATAGACAATTATCATGAACAAGGAAATATAATAATAACCATTTTATTATTGCCTCTAGGGCATATTTCCAACAGTCTCCCACTTGCACTAGAGTCAATAATCTAGTTACATTGTGATGAATCGAACACCCATAGAGTTCTGGTGCTGATCATGTTTCGCTCATGGAAGAGGTTTAGTCAACGGATCTGCGACATTCAGATCCGTATGTACTTTACAAATATCTATATCTCCATCCTGAATGTAACCACGAATGGAGTTGAAGCGGCGCTTGATGTGCTTGGTCTTCTTGTGAAACCTGGGCTCCTTGGCAATGGCAATAGCTCCAGTGTTGTCACAGAAGAGAGTCATCGGGCCCGACGCATTGGGAATCACTCCTAGGTCGGTGATGAACTCCTTCATCCAGACTCCTTCCCGCGCTGCTTCCGAAGCAGCTATGTACTCCGCTTCACATGTAGATGCTGCCACGACGCTTTGCTTGCAACTGCACCAGTTGACTGCCCCACCATTCAAAATATACACGTATCCGGTTTGTGACTTGGAGTCATCCGGATCTGTGTCGAAGCTAGCATCGACGTAACCCTTTACGACGAGCTCTTCGGCACCTCCATAAACGAGAAACATATCCTTAGTCCTTTTCAGGTACTTAAGGATATTCTTGACCGCTGTCCAGTGTTCCATTCCGGGATCACTTTGGTACCTCCCTACCAAACTTATGACAAGGTTCACATCAGGTCTGGTACACAGCATGGCATACATAATAGAGCCTATGGCTGAGGCATAGGGGATGACACTCATCTTTTCTCTATCTTCTGCCGAGGTCGGGCATTGAGTTGTGCTCAATCTCACACCTTGCAATACAGGCAAGAACCCCTTCTTGGACTGATCCATATTGAACTTCTTCAATATCTTGTCAAGGTATGTGCTTTGTGAAAGACCAATGAGGCGTCTCGATCTATCTCTATAGATCTTGATGCCTAATATGTAAGCAGCTTCTCCAAGGTCCTTCATTGAAAAACACTTATTCAAGTAGGCCTTTATGCTTTCCAAAAGTTCTATATCATTTCCCATCAACAATATGTCATCCACATATAAAATGAGAAATGCTACAGAGCTCCCACTCACTTTCTTGTAAATACAGGCTTCTCCATAAGTCTGTATAAACCCAAACACTTTGATCACCTCATCAAAGCGAATGTTCCAACTCCGAGATGCTTGCACCAGCCCATAGATAGAGCGCTGGAGCTTGCATACCTTGTCAGCATTCTTAGGATCGACAAAACCTTCCGGCTGCATCATATACAATTCTTCCTTAAGGAAACCGTTAAGGAATGCCGTTTTGACGTCCATTTGCCAGATCTCATAATCATAAAATGCGGCAACTGCTAACATGATTCGGACGGACTTCAGCATCGCTACGGGTGAGAAAGTCTCATCGTAGTCAACTCCTTGAACTTGTCGATAACCCTTAGCGACAAGCCGAGCCTTATAGACGGTCACATTACCATCCGCGTCAGTCTTCTTCTTAAAGATCCATTTATTTTCTATGGCTTGCCGATCATCGGGCAAATCCACCAAAGTCCATACTTTGTTCTCATACATGGATCCTATCTCGGACTTCATGGCTTCAAGCCATTTGTTGGAATCCGGGCCCGCCATGGCTTCTTCATAGTTCGAAGGTTCACCGTTATCTAACAACATGATTTCCAGGACAGGGTTGCCGTACCACTCTGGTGCGGAACGTGTCCTCGTGGACCTATGAAGTTCAGTAGTAACTTGATCCGAAGTTTCATGATCATCATCATTAACTTCCTCTCTAGTCGGTGCAGGCACCACAGAAACATTTTCCTGCGCTGCGCTACTCTCCGGTTCGAGAGGGGGTACAATTACCTCATCAAGTTCTACTTTCCTCCCACTTACTTCTTTCGAGAGAAACTCTTTCTCTAGAAAGGATCCAATCTTGGCAACAAAGATCTTGCCTTCGGATCTGAGGTAGAAGGTATACCCAATAGTTTCCTTAGGGTATCCTATGAAGACGCACTTTTCCGATTTGGGTTCGAGCTTTTCAGGTTGAAGTTTCTTGACATAAGCATCGCATCCCCAAACTTTCAGAAACGACAGCTTAGGTTTCTTCCCAAACCATAATTCATACGGTGTCGTCTCAACGGATTTAGACGGTGCCCTATTTAAAGTGAATGTGGCAGTCTCTAATGCATATCCCCAAAATGATAGCTGTAAATCAGTAAGAGACATCATAGATCGCACCATATCCAATAGAGTGCGATTACGACGTTCGGACACACCATTATGCTGAGGTGTGCCAGGCGGCGTGAGTTGTGAAACAATTCCACATTTCCTTAAGTGCGTGCCAAACTCGTGACTCAAATATTCTCCTCCACGATCAGATCGTAAGAACTTTATTTTCTTGTCACGTTGATTCTCTACCTCACTCTGGAATTCCTTGAACTTTTCAAAGGTCTCAGACTTGTGTTTCATTAAGTAGACATACCCATATCTGCTTAAGTTATCAGTGAGGGTGAGAACATAACGATAGCCACCGCGAGCCTCAATGCTCATTGGACCGCATACATCGGTATGTATTATTTCCAACAAGTTGGTTGCTCGCTCCATTGTTCCGGAGAACGGAGTCTTAGTCATCTTGCCCATGAGGCATGGTTCGCACGTGTCAAATGATTCATAATCAAGAGACTCCAAAAGTCCATCTGCATGGAGTTTCTTCATGCGTTTGACACCAATATGACCAAGGCGGCAGTGCCACAAGTATGTGGGACTATCATTATCAACCTTACATCCTTTGGTATTCACACTATGAATATGTGTAACATCACGTTCGAGATTCAATAAAAATAAACCATTGACCAGCGGGGCATGACCATAAAACATATCTCTCATATAAATAGAACAACCATTATTCTCGGATTTAAATGAGTAGCCATCTCGCATCAAACGAGATCCAGATACAATGTTCATGCTCAAAGCTGGTACTAAATAACAATTATTGAGGTTTAAAACTAATCCCGAAGGTAGATGCAAAGGTAGCATGCCGACGGCGATCACATCGACCTTGGAACCATTCCCGACGCGCATCGTCACCTCGTCCTTCGCCAGTCTCCGCTTATTCCTCAGCTCCTGTTTTGAGTTACAAATGTGAGCAACCGCACCGGTATCAAATACCCAGGAGCTACTACGAGCGCTGGTAAGGTACACATCAATAACATGTATATCATATATACCTTTGACGTTGCCGGCCTTCTTATCCGCTAAGTACTTGGGGCAGTTCCGCTTCCAGTGACCGGTTCCCTTGCAATAAAAGCACTCAGTCTCAGGCTTGGGTCCATTCTTGGGCTTCTTCCCGGCAACTGATTTACCGGGCGCGGCAACTGCTTTGCCGTCCTTCTTGAAGTTCTTCTTACCCTTGCCTTTCTTGAAACTGGTGGTCTTATTCACCATCAACACTTGATGTTCCTTTTTGATCTCCACCTCCGCTGATTTCAGCATCGAATATAACTCAGGAATGGACTTCTCCATCCCTTGCATATTGAAGTTCATCACAAAGCTCTTGTAGCTAGGTGGAAGCGACTGGAGGATTCTGTCAATAACCGAGTCATCCGAAAGATTAACTCCCAGCTGAGACAAGCGGTTGTGCAACCCAGACATTTTGAGTATGTGCTCGCTGACAGAACTATTTTCCTCCATCTTACAACTGAAGAACTTGTCGGAGACTTCATATCTCTCGACCCGGGCATGAGCTTGGAAAACCATTCTCAGCTCTTGGAACATCTCATATGCTCCGTGTTGCTCAAAACGCTTTGGAGCCCCGGTTCTAAGCTGTAAAGCATGCCGCACTGAACCAGGGAGTAATCATCACTACGCGACTGCCAGGCGTTCATAACATCTTGAGTTGCTGGGAAAATGGGTGCGTCACCTAGCGGTGCATCAAGGACATATGCTTTCTTGGAAGCTATGAGGATGATCCTCAAGTTACGGACCCAGTCCGTATAGTTGCTTCCATCGTCTTTCAGCTTGGTTTTCTCTAGGAACGCGTTGAAGTTGAGGGCAACATTAGCGTGGGCCATTGGATCTACAAGATAGATTGTAAAGACAATTTTAGACTAAGTTCATGATAATTAAGTTCATCTAATCAAATTATTTAATGAACTCCCACTCAGATAGACATCCCTCTAGTCATCTAAGTGACACATGATCCATATCGACTAGGCCGTGTCCGATCATCGCGTGAGACGGACTAGTCATCAATGGTGAACATCTCCATGTTGATCGCATCTACTATACAACTCATGTTCGACCTTTCGGTCTCTCGTGTTCCGAGGCCATGTCTGTACATGCTAGGCTCGTCAAGTCAACCTAAGTGTTTCGCGTGTGTAAATCTGGCTTACACCCGTTGTATGCGAACGTTAGAATCTATCACACCCGATCATCACGTGGTGGTTCGAAACAACGATCCTTCGCAACGGTGCACACTTAGGGGGAACACATTTCTTGAAATTTTAGTGAGGGATCATCTTATTTATGCTACCGTCGTTCCAAGCAAATAAGATGTAAAAACATGATAAACATCACATGCAAATCATAAAGTGACATGATATGGCCAATATCATCTTGCGCCTTTGATCTCCATCTTCGGGGCGCGGCATGATCACCATCGTCACCGGCACGACACCATGATCTCCATCATCATGATCTCCATCATCGTGTCTTCATGAAGTTGTCTCGCCAACTATTACTTCTACTACTATGGCTAACGGTTAGCAATAAAGTAAAGTAATTACATGGCGTTTTTGATTGACACGCAGGTCATACAATAAATTAAGACAACTCCTATGGCTCCTGCCGGTTGTCATACTCATCGACATGCAAGTCGTGATTCCTATTACAAGAACATGATCAATCTCATACATCACATATATTTCATCACATCCTTTTGGCCATATCACATCACATAGCATACCCTGCAAAAACAAGTTAGACGTTCTCTAATTGTTGTTGCAAGTTTTACGTGGCTGCTATGGGTTTCTAGCAAGAACGTTTCTTACCTACACAAAAGCCACAACGGTGATATGCCAATTTCTATTTACCCTTCATAAGGACCCTCTTCATCGAATCCGATCCGACTAAAGTGGGAGAGACAGACACCCGCTAGCCACCTTATGCAACAAGTGCATGTCAGGCGGTGGAACCAGTCTCACGTAAGCGTACGTGTAAAGTCGGTCCAGGCCGCTTCATCCCACAATGCCGCCGAATCAAGATAGGACTAGTAACGGCAAGCAAATTGACCAAATCATCACCCACAACTACTTGTGTTCTACTCGTGCATAGAATCTACGCATAGACCTAGCTCATGATGCCACTGTTGGGG
Organism: Elymus sibiricus; assembly: GCA_039707655.1. Taxonomy (NCBI): domain Eukaryota; kingdom Viridiplantae; phylum Streptophyta; class Magnoliopsida; order Poales; family Poaceae; genus Elymus; species Elymus sibiricus. Next base: position 351,016,706 of record CM077667.1, on the reverse strand, counting down.
AACGTAGTAATAATTCAAAATTTTCCTACGTGTCGCCCAGATCAATCTAGGAGATGCTAGCAACGAGAGAGAGGGAGTGCATCTTCATACCCTTGAAGATCACTAAGCGGAAGCGTTGCAAAGAACGCGGTTGATGGAGTCGTACTCGCGGCGATTCAAATCGCGGAAGATCCGATCCAAGCGCCGAACGGACGGCGCCTTCGCGTTCAACACACGTACAGCCCGGGGACGTCTCCAACTTCTTGATCCAGCAAGGGGGGAGGAGAAGTTGAGGGAGAGCTCCGGCAGCACGACGGCGTGGTGGCGGTGGAGCTCGTGGTTCTCCGGCAGAGCTTCGCTAAGCACTACGGAGGAGGAGGTGTAGGAGGAGGGAGGGCTGCGCCAGGGGCAAGGGGTGCAGCTCCCATGCTCCTCCCCACTATATATAGGGGTGGAGGGGGCTGGTTTCTTGCCCTCCAAGTCCATTGGGGCGTTGGCAAAGGTGGGAGGAAAGAAATCCCATCCTTTCCCTTCCCTACCGATTGTTATCCCCCCTTTTTAGGGATCTTGATCTTATCCCTTCGGGATATGATCTTATTCCTTCTAAGGGGGATCTTGGTGCGCCTTGACCAGGGGTGTGGGGCCTTGCCCCCACTACCCACGTTCATGTGGGTCCCCCCATGCAGGTGGGCCCCACTCCGGAACCTTCTAGAACCTTCCCGGTACAATACCAAAAAATCCCAAACATTTTCCGGTGGCCAAAATAGGACTTCCCATATATAGATCTTTACCTCCGGACCATTCCGGAACTCCTCGTGACGTCCGGGATCTCATCCGGGACTCCGAACAACTTTCGGTAACCACATACAATTCCCATTACAACTCTAGCGTCACCGTACCTTAAGTGTGTAGACCCTACGGGTTCGGGAACCATGCAAACATGACCGAGACACCTCTCCGGCCAATAACCAATAGCGGGATCTGGATACCCATATTGGCTCCCACATGTTCCACGATGATCTCATCGGATGAACCACGATGTCGGGGACTCAATTAATCCCGTATACAATTCCCTTTGTCCATCGGTATGTTACTTGCCCGAGATTCGATCGTCGGTATCCCTATACCTTGTTCAATCTCGTTACCGGCAAGTCTCTTTACTCGTTCCGTAACACATGATCCCATGACTAACTCCTTAGTCACATTGAGCTCATTATGATGATGTATTACCGAGTGGGCCCAGAGATACCTCTCCGTCACACGGAGTGACAAATCCCAGTCTCGATTCGTGCCAACCCAACAGACACTTTCGGAGATACCTGTAGTGCACCTTTATAGTCACCCAGTTACGTTGTGACGTTTGATACACCCAAAGCATTCCTACGGTATCCGGGAGTTTCACAATCTCATGGTCTAAGGAAATGATACTTGACATTAGAAAAGCTCTAGCAGACGAACTACACGATCTTGTGCTATGCTTAGGATTGGGTCTTGTCCATCACATCATTCTCCTAATGATGTGATCCCGTTATCAACGACATCCAATGTCCATGGTCAGGAAACCATGACCATCTATTGATCAACGAGCTAGTCAACTAGAGGCTCACTAGGGACATGGTGTGGTCTATGTATTCACACATGTATTACGGTTTCCGGTTAATACAATTATAGCATGAACAATAGACAATTATCATGAACAAGGAAATATAATAATAACCATTTTATTATTGCCTCTAGGGCATATTTCCAACACATCCAAACACCCTTAAACAGTTTCGCCATGAGAGTCCACTATACCTACCTATGGATTGAGTAAGATCCTTCAAGTAAGTTGTCATCGGTGCAAAAAGCAATAAAAATTGCTCCTAAATACATGTGATCTTTTATTGTGAGGGAAAATAAGCGTTGTACGAACTTGTGATGGTAAAGAAATAAAAGCGATGGACTGCATAATAAAGGTTGCTATCACAAAGGGCAATACCACGCGACGTTCCTTTGCATTAAGGGTTTGCACATCCAAAAACAAAAAGCGCATGGCAACCTCTGCTTCCCTCTGCGAAGGGCCTATCTTTTACTTTCTAGTACTTACCTTTATGCAAGAGTCATGGTGATCTTCACCACTTCCTATATTTCGCCTTTTTCTCTTGGCAAGCGTCATGTGTTGGGGAATGATCTAGACATATGTTGGAAATATGCCCTAGAGGCAATAATAAATTGGTTATTATTATATTTCCTTGTTAATGATAATCGTTTATTATCCATGCTATAATTGTATTGATTGGAAACTCAAATACATGTGTGGGTACATAGACAACACTGTGTCCCTAGTAAGCCTCTAGTTGACTAGCTTGTTGATCAAAGATGGTTAAGGTTTCCTAGCCATTGACATGAGATGTCATTTGATAACAGGATCACATCATTAGGAGAATGATGTGATGGACAAGACCCAAACTGTAAACGTAGCATTTGATCGTGTCAGTTTATTGCTATTGTTTTCTGCATGTCAAGTATCTGTTCCTTTGACCATGAGATCATGCAACTCACTAACACCGGAGGAATACCTTGTGTGTATCAAACGTCGCAACGTAACTGGGTGACTATAAAGGTGCTCTACAGGTATCTCCGAGGGTGTCTGTTGGGTTGGCATGGATCAAGACTGGGATTTGTTACTCCGTATGACGGAGAGGTATCTCAGGGCCCACTCGGTAATACAACATCACAATGAGCCTTGCAAGCAATGTGACTAAAGTGTTAGCCACGAGATCTTGTATTACGGAACGAGTAAAGAGACTTGTCGGTAACGAGATTGAACTAGGTATAGTGATACCGACGATCGAATCTCGGGCAAGTAACATACCGAAGAACAAAGGGAACAGCATACGGGATTAACTGAATCCTTGACATAGAGGTTCGACCGATAAAGATCTTCGTAGAATATGTAGGAGCCAATATGGGCATCCAGGTCCCGCTATTGGTTATTGGCCGTAGAGGTGTCTCGGTCATGTCTACATAGTTCTCGAACCCGCAGGGTCTACACACTTAACGTTTGGTGACGATTAGTATAATTGAGTTATTATGTTGGTGACCGAAAGTTGTTCGGAAGTTTCGGATAAGATCCCGGACATGACGAGGATCTCCGGAAGAGTCCGGAGGTAAAGATTGATATATGTGATAATAGTGTTTCGATCTCCGGAAGAGTTCCAGAGTTCACCGGAATGGGTTCCGGATGTTTACCGAAGTGTTCGGGTGCAGCAACACTTTATATGGGCCAAAGGGATAAAGCCCACGAGGTATTGGAAAGTGCAAAAAGTAGTTTTGCTGCCGCGTAAGCGGTACTACCGCTTGGTGAAGCGGTACTACCGCCCGAGCGGTACTACCGCTTGTGTGAAGCGGTACTACCGCCCAAGCGGTACTACCGCTTGTGTGAAGCGGTACTACCGCTTGTGCGCGGCTGTGCACGGTTCGGCAGGGATCCGAGTTGGACTCTTTCCCTGCGGGCCAAACCGACCTGGAGGAGGCTTTTACTCCAAGTTTAGACCCCAAGGCTCAACATATAAATAGAGGGGCAGGGCTAGCACACGGGATACATCAGGATTTCCCAAGCCGTGTGCCGGCAACCCTAGCCCTCTAGTTCCTCCGTCATAATCTCCGTAGTGCTTGGCGAAGCCCTGTAGAGATTGTTCCTCACCACCATCACCACGCCGTCGTGCTGCTGGAACTCAACCACTACTTCACCATCGCTCGCTGGATCGAGGAGGTGAAGGCGTCATCAAGCCGTACGTGTGTTGAACGCGGAGGTGCCGTCCGTTCGGCACTAGATCGGAAGGATCGTGATTGGATCGCGGGACGCTCGGCGATTTGGATCGCGAAGACGTTCGACTACATCAACCGCGTTTATTAACGCTTCCGCTTAGCGATCTACAAGGGTATGTAGATTCACTCTCCTTCTCGTAGATGCTCATCACCATGGATAGATCTTATGTGTGCGTAGGAAAATTTTTGTTTCCCATGCAACGTTCCCCAACAACATATATATCCACACAAATATATTTGATCATGGATTATTATTGTTGACAATTATCTATATGATAAATAAGTTGGGAGGCGAAACATTAAGCCCCTATCTTTCTCTGTGTTCGATGGATGCTATTTGTTCTAAAAATATGCTTTGAGTGACAATAATCATGGAAGACTATATGATAGTTGAGTATGTGGAATTTGCTAAATCAAAGCTCTTACATAGACCCTTCCTGAAAATAAGATGAATTGCAATTGTTCGATGACTAGGAATATGGTTTGTTAGTTTTCAAGAAACTTTCTGGTCTATACTTGATCATGAGAAGTTTTATGGGATGAGCTACAGTTTATGGTTTATATTGATGCTAGAAAAGGTGATTGGAATTATCATTGATCAAACTTGTGCGCTTGCTAGCATTCACACTTCATAAATTATTTCTTTTATCATTTACCTACTCGAGGACGAGCAGGAATTAAGCTTGGGGATGCTGATACGTCTCCAACGTATCTATAATTTATGAAGTATTCATGCCATGTTTACAATAATTTTATATGATTTTGGTATGATTTGATTAGAACTAACCCGGACTGACACTGTTTTCAGCAGAGCTACCATGGTGTTGTTTTTGTGCAGAAATAAAAGTTCTCGGAATTGGCTGAAAATTTACGGAGAATATTTTTGGAAAATATAAAAAATACCGGAGCAAAAAGATACCGGAGAGGAGTCCCGAGGAGGCCACAAGCCTAGAGGGCGCCCCCCTAGGGCGTGCCCTCCTGGCTTGTGGGCCCCTCGAGAACCTCCCTGACTTGATTTCGACGCTAAGCACTCCTATAAATCCAGAAAACTCCAGAAAGAAACCTAGATCGGAAGTTCCACCGCCGCAAGTCTCTGTAGCCATGAAAGATCAATCTTGGCCCTCTCCGGCACCCTGCCGGAGGGGGTCACCATCACCGGAGACCATGGAGGAGGAAGACGGAGGGGCCATTATCGCCATGGAGGCCAAGGACCAGAGGGAGAACCTCTCCCCACCAGGGGGGAGGCCATGGAGGAGGAAGTACAAGGGGGAGATCCTCTCCCCCTCTCTCTCGGTGGCGCCGGAGTGCCATCGGGGGAACCATCGCCGCGGTGATCGTCTTCATCAACATCACCTTCTTCATCACCGTCCTCATGTCTTTTCAGCGGTCCACTCTCCCGCATCCCGCTGTAATCCCCTACTTGAACATGGTGCTTTGTGCCACATATTATGATCCAATGATGTGTTGCCATCCTATGATGTTTTGAGTAGATTTCTTTTGTCTTATGGGTTGATTGATCATCTAGATTGGTTTGAATTGTATATTTATTTTGGTGCTGTCCTATGGTGCCTTCCGTGCCGCGCACACGTGAAGGATTCCCGCTGTAGGGTGTTGCAATACGTTCATGATTCGTTTATAGTGGGTTGTTTGAGTGACAGAAACATAAACCCGAGTAGGTAGGTTGTTGCGTATGGGATAAAGGGGACTTGATGCTTTAATGCTATGGTTGGGTTTTACCTTAATGATCTTTAGTAGTTGCGGATGCTTGCTAGAGTTCCAATCATAAGTGCATATGATCCAAGTAGAGAAAGTATGTTAGCTTATGCCTCTCCCTCATATAAAATTGCAATAATGATTACCGATCTTGTTAACAATTGCCTAGGACAATTCCGTACACCGACCCATCATTATTCCACACTCGCTGTTTGTAATATATTGTAATATATTCTAACTTTATGATAACAACACCTATTTTTATATTTTAGTTCCCCGTTATCATGCAAAGCTATTCTCTTCATACCCACAACGTAGTTTTATTTCTCGTTTCTAGTTGGTAGCAAACGTTCGGCGTACGTAGAGTCGTATCAGTGGCAGATAGGACTTGAGAGAATATTGATCTTACCTTTAGCTCCTTGTGGGTTCGACACTCCATACTTATCACTTCCACCTTTGGAAATTGCTACGATGATTCCTTGCACTTGGGGATTATCCGGCGACGGCGGCCGCCTCAATGTTGGAAATATGCCCTAGAGGCAATAATAAAGTGATTATTATTATATTTCCTTGTTCATGATAATCGTTTATTGTCCACGCTATAATTGTATTTATTGGAAACTCAAATACATGTGTGGATACATAGGCAACACCGTGTCCCTAGTGAACCTCTACAGGACTAGCTTGTTGATCAAAGATGGTCAAGGTTTCCTGGCCATAGACATGAGTTGTCATTTGATAACGGGATCACATCATTAGGAGAATGATGTGATGGACAAGACCCAAACTATGAACGTAGCATATGATCGTGTCAAGTTTATTGCTATTGTTTTCTGCATGTCAAGTATCTGTTCCCATGACCATGAGGTCATGTAACTCACTGACATCGGAGGAGTACCTTATGTGTATCAAATGTCGAAACATAACTGGGTGACTATAAAGATGCTCTACAGGTATCTCTGAGGGTGTCTGTTGAGTTGGCATGGATCAAGACTGGGATTTATTACTCCGTGTGACGGAGAGGTATCTCAGGGCCCACTCAGTAATACAACATCATAATGAGCTTGCAAGCAAAGTGACTAAATAGTTAGCCACGGGATCTTGTATTAGGGAACGAGTAAAGAGACTTGCCGGTAACGAGATTGAACTAGGTATGGAGATACCGACGATCGAATCTCGGGCAAGTAACATACCGATGAACAAAGGGAACTGCATACGGGATTGACTGAATCCTTGACATCGAGGTTCGACCGATAAAGATCTTCGTAGAATATGTAGGAACAAATATGGGCATCCAGGTCCCGCTATTGGTTATTGACCGTAGAGGTGTCTCGGTCATGTCTGCATAGTTCTGGAACCCGTAGGGTCTGCACACTTAACGTTCGGTGACGATTTGGTATTGTTGAGATGAATATGTTGGTGACCGAAAGTTGTTCGGAGTCCCGGATGAGATCTCGGGCGTCACGAGGAGTTTCGGAATGGTCCGGAGGTAAAGATTGATATATGGGAGGTACCGTGTTGGTCACCGGAAAGAATTCGGGCGTCACCGGGAGTGTACCGGGGGTGCCGAAGGGTTCCGAGGGTCCACCGGTAGGGTCCACATGCCCCGGAGGGCTCCATGGGCTGTGTGAGGGGGCGCACCAGCCCCTGGTGGGCTGGCCCCCCCTCCCACATAGGCCCATGCAGCTGGAGGTGGGGGGCCAAGCCCAAAGGGGGCCGCCACCCCTTGCCTTGGGTGGCAAGGCACCCCTTTGGCCGCCGCACCAAATCCTAGGGGAAACCCTAGGGCGGGCGGCCCCCTCCTCTCCCCCTATATATATGTGAGGGGAGGGAGGGCTGCAGCACCCCCAATCCACGGCGCAGCCTCTCCCTCCCTCATAGATCGTTTTCTCCTCTAGATTGATTCCGGTAGTGCTTGGCGAAGCCCTGCCGGGACAGCTCCACGACCACCGCCACCTCGCCGTTGTGCTGCCGGAGAACTCATCTACCTCTCCGTCCTCGCTTGCTGGATCAAGCAGGCGGAGAATGTCATCGAGCTGTACGTGTGCTGAATGCGGAGGTGCCGTCCGTTTGGCACTTGATCGGGAGTTCCCGGGACGGATCGTGATTGGATCGCGAAGACGTTCGACTACATCAACCGCGTTTCTTAACGCTTCTGCTTAGCGATCTATAAGGGTATGTAGATGCAATCTCTCCTCTCGTAGATGGTCATCTCCTAGATTGATCTTGGTGAAGCGTAGGAAATTTTTTGTTTCCCATGCAATGTTCCCGAACAGTGGTATCAGAGCTAGGTCTATGCGTAGATGACGTCATGAGTAGAACACAAAGGAGTTTGTGGGCGTTGATGTTCAGATTGCTTCCTTCCTTGGTTTTTTCTTGATGGAGCGGTATTGTGGGATGAAGCGGCCCGGACCAACTTTACATGTCCATGTACATGAGACCGGTTCCATCGACTAACATGTAACTTTGTTGCATAAGATGGCTGGCGGGTGTCTGTCTCTCCCACCTTAGTTGAATTGGATTCGACAAAGGCAGTCCTTGTAGAAGGTTAAATAGCAACTTGTATATCACGGTTGTGGTTTTGCGTACGTAAGAATCGTTCTTGCTAGGTACCCATAGTAGCCACGTAAAACATGCAACAACCAATTAGAGGACATCTAACTTGTTTTTGCAGGGTATGTTGTGATATGATATGGCCAAAGACATGATGATATATATTTGATGTATGAGATGATCATGTTTTGTAATAATTTATATCAACTTGCATGTTGATACGGCAACCGGCGGGAGCCATAGGGTTGTCTTTAATTATTACGTGGCCTGCGTGTCACTCATTAAGCGCTATGTAATACTTTACTTTATCGCTAAGCGGTAGCAATAGTAGTAGAAGCATGGTTGGCGCGACAACCCCGATGGCAACACGATGATGGAGATCATGATGATGGGGATCATGGTGTCATGCCGGTGACGATGGAGATCATGCCGGTGGTTTGGAGATGGAGATCAAAAGCACAAGCTCATGGCCATATCATGTCACTTATGATTTGCATGTGATGTTAATCCTTTTATGCATCTTATTTTGCTTAGGACGACGGTAGCATTATAAGGTGATCCCTCACTAAAATTTCAAGATAAAAATTGTGTTCTCCCCGAGTGTGCACCGTTGCGAAAGTTCGTCGTTTCGAAGCACCACGTGATGATCGGGTGCGATAGACTCTACGTTCGCATACAACGGGTGCAAGCCAGTTTTGCACATGCGGAACACTCAGGTTAAACTTGACGAGCCTAGCATATACAGACATGGCCTCGGAACACAAGAGACCAAAAGGTCGAACATGAATCATATAGTAGATATGATCAACATGGAGATGTTCACCACTGAAACCACCTCATCTCACGTGATGATCGGACTTGGGTTGGTGAATTTGGATCATGAAGCACTCGGATGACCAGAGGGATGTCAATTTGAGTGGGAGTTTTAAGTAATATGATTAACTAAACTCATTATCTAGAACAATAGTCTGAGTAATCTTTGCAAATTTATGTTGTAGATCAATGGCTCGCGCAGTAGCTCCCCTGAATTTCAATGTGTTCCTAGAGAAAGCCAAGCTGAAAGATGATGGAAGTAACTTTGTAGACTGGGCTCGTAATCTGAGGATTATCCTCACGGCTTCCCAGAAGGCTTATGTCCTTGACGCACTGCTCGGTGCGCCACCCCCTCCAATGTCGTCTGCACACGTTGCGAACGCCTGTCAGACGCGTTCTGATGACAACCCAATAGTTCAGTGTGCTATGTTGTATGGCTTAGAACCGGGACTTCAAAGATGTTTTGAACGTCATGGAGCATATGAGATGTTCCAGGAGTTGAAGTTTATTTTTGAGAAAAATGCCCGAATCGAGAGGTATGAGACCTCCGATAAGTTCTATGCTTGCAAGATGGAGGAGAACGGGTCTGTCAGTGAGCACATACTCAGAATGTCTGGGTATTCCAACCGTCTAGCTGAGTTGGGAATTATGCTCCCGCCAGAGGCGATCACTGACAGAGTTCTTCAATCACTGCCACCTAGCTACAAAAGCTTCGTGTTGAACTATAACATGCAAGGGATGAACAAATCAGTCGTCGAGCTGTTTGCGATGCTGAAAGTAGCTGAATTAGAAATCCAGAAGGAGCATCAAGTGTTGATGGTCAATAAAACCACTAGTTTCAAGAAGAATGGCAAGGGCAAGAAGGGTAACTCCAAGAAGAGTGGCAAAGCAGTTGCCCCTCCCGTGAAGAAACCCAAGGCTGGACCCAAGTCGGAAACTGAGTGCTTTCATTGCAAGGGAACTGGCCACTGGAAGCGGAATTGCCCCAAGTATCTGGCCGACAAGAAGGCGGCCAACACCAAACAAGGTATATATGATATACATGTTATTGATGTGTACCTTACCAACTCTCGTTGTAGTGCCTGGGTATTTGATACTGGTTCGGTTGCTCACATTTGCAACTCAAAGCAGGAACTACAGAATAGACGGAGGCTGGCAAAGGACGAAGTGACGATGCGCGTGGGAAATGGTTCCAAGGTTCATGTGATCGCCGTCGGCACGCTCGCTCTTCGATTACCATCGGGATTAGTGATGAACCTGAATAATTGCTATTTTGTGCTTGCGTTGAGCATGAACATTATATTTGGATCTTGTTTAGTGCGAGACGGTTACTCATTTAAATCAGAGAATAATGGTTGTTCTATTTATATGGGTAATATATTTATGGTCATGCACCCAATGTGCGGGGTTTATTCTTATTGAATCTCGATAGTGATGATACACATGTTCATAACATTGATGCCAAAAGATGTAGAGTTGATAACGATAGTACCACTTTCTTGTGGCACTGCCGCTTAGGTCATATTGGTGTAAAACGCATGAAAAAGCTCCATGCTGATGGACTTTTAGAGTCACTTGATTTTGAATCACTTGACACATGTGAACCATGCCTCATGGGCAAGATGACTAAGACCCCGTTCTCTGGAACAATGGAACGGGCAAGTGACTTGTTGGAAATCATACATACTGATGTGTGCGGTTCGATGAGCATTGAGGTGCGCGGTGGATATCGTTACTTTCTCACCTTCACCGATGACTTAAGTAGATATGGGTATATTTACTTAATGAAACACAAGTCTGAAACGTTTGAAAAGTTCAAGCAATTTTAGAGTGAAGTTGAGAATCATCGTAACAAGAAGATTAAATTCCTACGATCTGATTGAGGAGGAGAATATCTGAGTTATGAGTTAGGCAATCACTTAAGACAATGTGGAATTGTTTCACAGTTGACGCCACCTGGAACACCACAGCGTAATGGTGTGTCCGAACGTCGTAATCGAACCTTATTGGATATGGAGCGTTCTATGATGTCTCTTGCCGATTTGCCACTATCATTTTGGGGTTATGCTTTAGAGACAGCTGCATTCACTTTAAATAGGTCACCATCTAAATCCGTTGAGACGACGCCGTATGAACTGTGGTTTGGCAAGAAACCAAAGTTGTCGTTTCTTAAAGTTTGGGGATGAGATGCTTATGTCAAAAGGCTTTAGCCAGAAAAGCTCGAACCCAAAGCGGACAAATGCGTCTTCATAGGATACCCAAAAGAGACGGTTGGGTATACCTTCTATCTCAGATCCAAAGGCAAAGTTTTTGTCGCTAAAAACGGATCATTTCTCGAGAAAGAGTTTCTCTCGAAAGAATTGAGAGGGAGGAAGATAGAACTTGATGAGGTTGTTGAACCTTTGCTTCAACCAGAGAGCAGCGCAGCGCAGAAAGATGTTTCTGTGGAGCCTACATCAGTTGAAGAGGAAGCTAATGATGGTGATCATGAAGCTTCGGATCAAGTTACTATCGAACCTCGTAGGTCGACAAGGACACGTACTGCTCCTGAATGGTACGGTAACCTGATGTCTACTACGCAACCTTCTTCTTGTAGACTCGTGTTGGGCCTCCAAGCGCAGAGTTTTGTAGGACAGTAGCAAATTTCCCTCAAGTGGATGACCTAAGGTTTATCAATCCGTGGGAGGCGTAGGATGAAGATGGTCTCTCTCAAACAACCCTGCAACACAATAACAAAGAGTCTCTTGTGTCCCCAACACACCCAATACAATGGTAAATTGTATAGGTGCACTAGTTCAGCGAAGAGATGGTGATACAAGTGTAATATGGATGGTAGATATAGGTTTTTGTAATCTGAAAATATAAAAACAGCAAGGTAACTAATGATAAAAGTGAGCACAAACGGTATTGCAATGCTTGAAAACAAGGCCTAGGGTTCATACTTTCACTAGTGCAAGTTCTCTCAACAATACTAACATAGTTGAATCATATGCAAATCCCTCACGTGTGACAAAGAGTTCACTCCAAAGTCACAAATAGCGGAGAACAAACGAAGAAATTATTGTAGGGTACGAAACCACCTCAAAGTTATCTTTTCTGATCAATCTTATGAGCTATCCCTATAAGTGTCACGAACAGCCCTAGAGTTCGTACTAAAATAACACCTTAAGATACACATCAACCAAAACCCTAATGTCACCTAGATACTCCAATGTCACCACAAGTACCCATGGGCATGATTATACGATATGCATCACATAATTTCAGATTCATCATGTTCAATCCAACACAAAGAACTTCAAAGAGTGCCCCAAAGTTTCTACCGGAGAGTCAAGACGAAAACATGTGCCAACCCCTATGCATAGATTCCCAAGGTCACGGAACCCGCAAGTTGATCACCAAAACATACATCAAGTGGATCAATAGAACATCCCATTGTCACCACGGATATCCCATCGCAAGACATACATCAAGTGTTCTCAAATCCTTAAAGACTCAATCCGATAAGAAAACTTCAAAGGGAAAACTCAATTCATCACAAGAAGATAGAGAGGGGAAAACTCCATATGATTCATCTATATTAATAAAGCTCGCGGTACATCAAGATCGTGCCATCTCAAGAACACGAGAGAGAGAGAGATCAAACACATAGCTACTGGTACATACCCTCAGCCCCGAGGGTGAACTACTCCCTCCTCGTCATGGAGACCGCCGGGATGATGAAGATGGCCTCCGGTGATGGTTTCCCCCACCGGCAGGGTGCCGGAACGGGCTCCCGATTGGTTTTTGTGGCTACAGAGGCTTCTGGCGGCGGAACTCCCGATCTAGGTTTCTTTTCGGGGGTTTCTATATTTATAGGAATATTTGGCGTTGGAATCACGTCAGGGGGGTGCTCGAGGGACCCACAAGCCAGGGGGGCGCGCCCCCTAGGCTTGTGACCTCCTCGGGACTCCTCTCCGGTATCTTTTTGCTCCAGTAATTTTTTTATTTTCCAAAAATATTCTCCGTAAATTTTCAGCCCATTCCGAGAACTTTTATTTCTGCACAAAAACAACACCACGGTAGCTCTGCTGAAAACAGCGTCAGTCCGGGTTAGTTCTAATAAAATCATACCAAAATCATATAAAAATATTGTAAACATGGCATGAATACTTCATAAATTATAGATACGTTGGAGACGTATCAGCATCCCCAAGCTTAATTCCTGCTCGTCCTCGAGTAGGTAAATGATAAAAGAAATAATTTATGAAGTGTGAATGCTAGCAAACATTTTCATCATATTCTATTCTTCTTTGTATAGCATGGACATTTGGACTTGTAAATGATTCAAAGCAATAGTCTAGTTTTAACATAATGACTTCAATACTCAAGCATGTCAACAAGCAACCATGTCTTTCAAAATATCAACACTAAAGAAAGTTATTCCTAGCCCATCATGCTCAATCATTGATCCATTCATGAAACACACTCAAATATTAGCTATGCCCAATGCTCAAGTACGATCATAGTGCCCCCTAGTTGGTGCTTATAAGAGAAGATGGAGACTCAAAGCAAAAATAAAAATTGCATAAAGTAAATAGATAGGCCCTTCGCAGAGGGAAGTAGGGATTTGTAGAGGTGCTAGAGCTCAAGGTTTAAATTGAGAGAGAAAAATATTTTGAGTGGCATGCTTTTCCTATCAACGAAAACAACAAAGTAGCTCACAATACTTTCCATGCTAGATACATTATAGGCGGTTCCCAAACAGAATGGTAAAGTTTTTACTCCCCCTCCACCAATCAATCACACTCCACGGCGAGCCGAATCTACGGGTACCGTCCATACAAACAACAATCCTGGGGGAGTTTTGTTTCATTATATTTTGATTTGAATTTTGAGCATGGAACTGGGCATCCCGAATACCAGCCACTTTCTCGTGAATGATAGTGAATCAACACATATCGTGCGAATAACACACCTAGCATGGAAAAATATTGGATACTCCCCACCGTTTCATGAGCGGTACGGGCACACAAAAGAGAAAATTTATTTTGAAAATTTAGAGATGGCACATACAAATTTGCTTGGAACGGCATGGAAATACCGCATATAGGTAGGTATGGTGGACTCATAAAGCAAAACTTGGTTTAAGGATTTTGGATGCACAAGTAGTATTTATACTTAGTACAAATGGAGGCTAGCAAATAGATTGGGAAGCAACCAAACCAAGAAACGAAAATTCACATAAGTGAGCATTGAACATAACTAACACCGAATAATGCACCACAAGTAGGATATAACTTCATTGCATAACTATTGACTTTCATACTTGCATAGGGAATCACAAACCTTAACACCAATATTCCTACTAAAGCATAATTACTCACTAACATGACTCACATATTACTATCATCATGTTTCAAAACTATTACAAAGAATCAAGTTTAATTTGTCCCATGATCTTCATGAAAGTTTTTATTATATCCTCCTTGGATATCTATCACTTTGGGACTAGTTTCATATGTTGCCATTGCTTTTTGGCAAGCTCAAACAAATTTAAATGAAGTACAAGAGCATAAAGATTTCATCTCTCAAAAAGATATAAGTGAAGCATGAGAGGATTTCTACAAAAGTTTCCAAGCACACCGTGCTCAAAAAGATATAAGTGAAGCACTAGAGCAAATGACAAGCTACTCTCAAAAGATATAAGTGAAGATCAATGAGTAGTCAAACAGTTAAGTAGCTATGTGAGGACTCTCTCTCTCTCAATAAATATTTTCAGATCTGAGTATTTTATTCAAACAGCAAACAAAAGAAAAATAGCACGCATCATGTGAACGAATAAAAATTTAGGCTCAACATAGGCTAACCGATAGTTGACGAAGAGAGGTGGGATGCGTAGCATCCCCAAGCTTAGATGCTTGAGACTTCTTGAAATATTTACTTGGGGTGCCTTGGTCATCCCCAAGCTTGAGCTTTTGTATCTCGTTCAATCCTCTCATATCATGGTTTCACCTATTCTCAAAAACTTCATCCACACAAAACTTGAAAAGAACTCGTGAGATAGGTTAGTACACATAATAATAAATCAACTCTTTATGTACTGCCAAGACAAGTTGCATAATAATTTTCAAACATTAGGTACTGTATACTATCGTTTCCACAATTTATATCTACCAATATAGGCTATGGAAACTAGAGGATAAGTAGATAACAAATCTATGACAGCAATCTGTCCAAACAGAACAGTCTGTAGCAATTTATGAAAACAGGGTACTTCTGTAACTCAAAAAATTATGAAAATTTAGGAAATGCTAAATAATTTATATGACAATACTGTGTAAAAATTTCAAAAACTTTCCACGTTCCAGTAAAATATGAAAATTCAAACACTACAGCAAAAGTTTCTGTTTATACACAGCACACATCAAACATGCAATTCAAGCATCCTAAAAGGCAATTCTTGGAAATTTTTATTGAAAAACAAGATTATTAATAAAACCTAACAGAAAAAAACAAAATAATATGACTCTCCAAGCAAAACTCATATTATGTGACGAATAAAAATATAGCTCTAAGTAAGATATACCGATAGTGTTGAAGACTAAAGAGGGGATGCCTTCCGGGGCATCCCCAAGCTTAGGCGCTTGAGTCTTCCTTGGATATTACCTTGGAGGTGCCTTGGGCATCCCCAAGCTTAGGTTCTTGTCACTCCTTATTCTCCTCATATCGGTGTCTCACCCAAAACTTGAAAACTTAAATCACACAAACCTTAACGGAACTTCGTGAGATGGGTTAGTATAGTAAAGATAAATCATTCACTTAGGTACTGTCAAGACAAGATTCATGATTTTTCCCACATGATACCTACTGTATTATATCATTCCCATAATTTATACCACTAAATATAAGCTATGAAAACACTAAAACAAGCAAACTATGCATGCAAAATAGAATCTGTCAAAAACAGAACAGTCTGTGAAGAGCTGTAGTGTAACCATACTTCCCTGTCTCTAAAAATTCTGAAAAATTAGGAAAATCTAGGAAATTTATATATAAAGACTGTGTAAAAATTCAGATCAAAATCACTTTCCAGTGAATTATAAAATTCCTGGACTGAGAGAAAAAGTTTCTGATTTTGCACAGAATCAAGTCAACTATCATCCACACTATCCCAAAGGCTTTACTTGGCACTTTATTGAAACAAAAGCTATAAAACATGATTATACAGTAGCTTAATCATGTGTACACACAAAAACAGTAGGTATAAATATTGGGTTGTCTCCCAACAAGCGCTTTTCTTTAATGCCTTTTTGCTAGGCAAGATGATTTCAATGATGCTCACATAAAAGATAAGAATTGAAACACAAAGAGAGCATCATGAAGCATATGACTAGCACATTTAAGCCTAACCCACTTCCTATGCATAGGGATTTTGTGAACAAACAATTTATGGGAGCAAGAATCAACTAGCATAGGAAGGCAAAAGAAGCATAACTTCAAAACTTTGAACACATAGAGAGGAAACTTGATATTATTGCAATTCCTACAAGCATATGTTCCTCCCTCATAATAATTTTCAGTAGCATCATGAATGAATTCAACAATATAACCATCACATAAAGCATTATTTTCATGATCTACAAGCATATAAAATTTATTACTCTCCACATAAGCATATTTCTTCTCATTCATAATAGTGGGAGCAAACTCAACAAAATAACTATCATGAGACACTTGATTGACATAACCACTTTGAATATTAAACTCATGATGACAAGTTTCATGATTACTATCACTATTTATAGCATACGTGTCATCACAATAATCATCATAGATAGGAGGCATGCCATCATCATAATAGTTTTGCTCATCAAAACTTGGGGGAGTAAAAATATCATATTCATCAAACATAGCATCCCCAAGCTTGTGGCTTTGCATATCATTAGCATCATGGATATTCAGAGAATTCATACTAACAACATTGCAATCATGCTCATCACTCAAAGATTTAGTGCCAAACATTTTAATAAGTTCTTCTTCTAACACTTGAGCACAATTTTCCTTTCCATCATTTTCACGAAAGACATTAAAAAGATGAAGCATATGAGGCAACCTCAATTCCATTTTTTTGTAGTTTTCTTTTATAGACTAAACTAGTGATAAACAAGAAACTAAAAGATTTAATTGCAAGATCTAAAGATATACCTTCAAGCACTCACCTCCCCGGCAACGGCGCGAGAAAAGAGTTTGATGTCTACTACGCAACCTTCTTCTTGTAGACTCGTGTTGGGCCTCCAAGCGCAGAGTTTTGTAGGACAGTAGCAAATTTCCCTCAAGTGGATGACCTAAGGTTTATCAATCCGTGGGAGGCGTAGGATGAAGATGGTCTCTCTCAAACAACCCTGCAACACAATAACAAAGAGTCTCTTGTGTCCCCAACACACCCAATACAATGGTAAATTGTATAGGTGCACTAGTTCAGCGAAGAGATGGTGAT
This sequence comes from Elymus sibiricus, assembly GCA_039707655.1. Taxonomy (NCBI): domain Eukaryota; kingdom Viridiplantae; phylum Streptophyta; class Magnoliopsida; order Poales; family Poaceae; genus Elymus; species Elymus sibiricus. The sequence goes on along the minus strand of CM077667.1, from coordinate 350,999,356 downwards.
ACAAGTGTAATATGGATGGTAGATATAGGTTTTTGTAATCTGAAAATATAAAAACAGCAAGGTAACTAATGATAAAAGTGAGCACAAACGGTATTGCAATGCTTGAAAACAAGGCCTAGGGTTCATACTTTCACTAGTGCAAGTTCTCTCAACAATACTAACATAGTTGAATCATATGCAAATCCCTCACGTGTGACAAAGAGTTCACTCCAAAGTCACAAATAGCGGAGAACAAACGAAGAAATTATTGTAGGGTACGAAACCACCTCAAAGTTATCTTTTCTGATCAATCTTATGAGCTATCCCTATAAGTGTCACGAACAGCCCTAGAGTTCGTACTAAAATAACACCTTAAGATACACATCAACCAAAACCCTAATGTCACCTAGATACTCCAATGTCACCACAAGTACCCATGGGCATGATTATACGATATGCATCACATAATTTCAGATTCATCATGTTCAATCCAACACAAAGAACTTCAAAGAGTGCCCCAAAGTTTCTACCGGAGAGTCAAGACGAAAACATGTGCCAACCCCTATGCATAGATTCCCAAGGTCACGGAACCCGCAAGTTGATCACCAAAACATACATCAAGTGGATCAATAGAACATCCCATTGTCACCACGGATATCCCATCGCAAGACATACATCAAGTGTTCTCAAATCCTTAAAGACTCAATCCGATAAGAAAACTTCAAAGGGAAAACTCAATTCATCACAAGAAGATAGAGAGGGGAAAACTCCATATGATTCATCTATATTAATAAAGCTCGCGGTACATCAAGATCGTGCCATCTCAAGAACACGAGAGAGAGAGAGAGATCAAACACATAGCTACTGGTACATACCCTCAGCCCCGAGGGTGAACTACTCCCTCCTCGTCATGGAGACCGCCGGGATGATGAAGATGGCCTCCGGTGATGGTTTCCCCCTCCGGCAGGGTGCCGGAATGGGCTCCCGATTGGTTTTTCGTGGCTACAGAGGCTTCTGGCGGCGGAACTCCCGATCTAGGTTTCTTTACGGGGGTTTCTATATTTATAGGAATATTAGGCATTGGAATCACGCCAGGGGGTGCTCGAGGGACCCACAAGCCAGGGGGGAGCGCCCTAGGGGGGGCGCCCCCTAGGCTTGTGACCTCCTCGGGACTCTTCTCCGGTATCTTTTTGCTCCAGTAATTTTTTTATTTTCCAAAAATATTCTCCGTAAATTTTCAGCCCATTCCGAGAACTTTTATTTCTGCACAAAAACAACACCACGGTAGCTCTGCTGAAAACAGCGTCAGTCCGGGTTAGTTCTAATAAAATCATACCAAAATCATATAAAAATATTGTAAACATGGCATGAATACTTCATAAATTATAGATACGTTGGAGACGTATCATAACCCTGTCTTAGAGGTCATGTTGTTGGACAACGATGAACCTACGAGCTATGGAGAAGCAGTGGTCGGCCCGGATTCCGACAAATAGTTAGAGGCCATGAAATCCGAGATAGGATCATGTATGAAAACAAAGTGTGGACTTTGGAAGTATTACCTGAAGGGCGAAAGGCCATTCAGAATAAATGGATCTTTAAGAAGACGGACGCGGATGGTAATGTCACCATCTATAAAGCTCGACTTGTGGCAAAGTGTTTTTCACAAGTTCAAGGAGTTGACTACGATGAGACTTTCTCACCCGTAGCGATGCTTAAGTCCGTCAGAATCGTGTTAGCAATAGCTGCATTTTTAGATTATGAAATTTGGCAGATGGATGTCAAAACGGCGTTCCTTAACGGTTTCCTTAAGGAAGAGTTGTATATGATGCAACCAGAAGGTTTTGTCGATCCAGAGAATGCTGACAAAGTTTGCAAACTCCAGCGATCCATTTATGGACTGGTGCAAGCATCTCGGAGTTGGATGCTTTGATGAGGTGATCAAAGCGTTTGGGTTTATACAAGTTTACGGAGAAGCTTGTATTTACAAGAAAGTGAGTGGGAGCTCTATAGCGTTTCTAATATTATATGTGGATGACATATTGCTGATTGGAAACAATATAGAATTTCTGGAAAGCGTGAAGGAATATTTGAACAAGAGTTTTTCAATGGAGGACCTAGGGGAAGCTGCTTTCATATTAGGCATCAAGATCTATAGAGATAGATCAATACGCTTAATAGGACTTTCACAGAGCACATACCTTGATAAAGTTTTGAAGAAGTTCAAAATGGATCAGTCCAAGAAGGGGTTCTTGCCTGTATTACAAGGTGTGAAGTTGAGTAAGACTCAATGCCCAGTGACTGCAGAGGATAGAGAAAAGATGAGTGTCATCCCCTATGCTTCTGCCATAGGCTCTATCATGTATGCAATGCTGTGCACAAGACCAGATGTCAGCCTTGCCATAAGTATGGCTGGAAGGTTTCAAAGTGATCCAGGAGTGGAACACTGGATGGCGGTCAAGAATATCCTTAAGTACCTGAAAAGGACTAAGGAAATGTTTCTCGTTTATGGAGGTGATCAAGAGCTCGTCATAAAGGGTTACGTCGATGCAAGCTTTGACACTGATCCGGATGACTCTAAGTCTCAAACAGGATACATATTTATTCTCAATGGGGGAGCGGTAAGCTGGTGCAGTTCCAAGCAAAGCGTGGTAGCTGATTCTACATGTGAAGCGGAGTACATAGCTGCCTCGGAGGCGGCAAAGGAAGGTGTCTAGATGAAGCAGTTCATGACAGATCTTGGAGTTGTGCCCAGTGCACTGGACCCAATGACTTTGTTCTGTGACAACACTGGTGCCATTGCTCTAGTCAAGGAACCAAGGTTTCACAAGAGGACCAGACACATAAAGCGACACTTCAATTCCATCCGCGATTACATCAAGGAGGAGGACATAAATATTTGCAAAGTACACACGGATCTGAATGTCGCAGACCCGTTGACCAAGCCTCTTCCACGAGCAAACATGATAAACACCAGAACTGTATGGGTGTTAGATTCATTACAATGTAAATCACATAGCGATGTGAGCTAGATTATTGACTCTAGTGCAAGTGGGAGACTGATGGAAATATGCCCTAGAGGCAATAATAAAGTGATTATTATTATATTTTCTTGTTCATGATAATCGTTTATTGTCCATGCTATAATTGTATTTATTGGAAACTCAAATACATGTGTGGATACATAGACAACACCGTGTCCCTAGTGAGCCTCTACAGGACTAGCTTGTTGATCAAAGATGGTCAAGGTTTCCTAGCCATAGACATGAGTTGTCATTTGATAACGGGATCACATCATTAGGAGAATGATTTGATGGACAAGACCCAAACTATGAACGTAGCATATGATCGTGTCAAGTTTATTGCTATTGTTTTCTGCATGTCAAGTATCTGTTCCCATGACCATGATGTCATGCAACTCACTGACACCGGAGGAGTACCTTGTGTGTATCAAACGTCACAACGTAACTGGGTGACTATAAAGATGCTCTACAGGTATCTCTGAGGGTGTCTGTTGAGTTGGCATGGATCAAGACTGGGATTTATTACTCCGTGTGACGGAGAGGTATCTCAGGGCCCACTCAGTAATACAACATCATAATGAGCTTGCAAGCAAAGTGACTAAAGAGTTAGCCACGGGATCTTGTATTACGGAACGAGTAAAGAGACTTGTCGGTAACGAGATTGAACTAGGTATGGAGATACCGACGATCGAATCTCGGGCAAGTAACATACCGATGAACAAAGGGAATTGCATACGGGATTGACTGAATCCTTGACATCGAGGTTCGATTGATAAAGATCTTCGTAGAATATGTAGGAACCAATATGGGCATCCTGGTCCCGCTATTGGTTATTGACCGTAGAGGTGTCTCGGTCATGTCTGCATAGTTCTTGAACCCGTAGGGTCTGCACACTTAACGTTCGGTGACGATTTGGTATTGTTGAGATGAATATGTTGGTGACCGAAAGTTGTTCGGAGTCCCGGATGAGATCCCGGACGTCACGAGGAGTTCCGGAATGGTCCGGAGGTAAAAATTGATATATGGGACGTACCGTGTTGGTCACCGAAAAGAATTCGAGCGTCACCGTGAGTGTACCGGGGGTGTCGAAGGGTTCCGAGGGTCCACCAGAAGGGGCCCACATGCCCCGGAGGGCTCCATGGGCCGTGTGAGGGGGCGCACCAGCCCCTGGTTGGCTGGCCGCCCCTCCCACATAGGCCCATGCAGCTGGAGGTGGGGGGCCAAGCCCAAAGGGGTCCGCCACCCCTTGACTTGGGTGGCAAGGCACCCCTTTGGCCGCCGCACCAAATCCTATGGGAAACCCTAGGGCGGGCGGCCCCCTCCTCTCCCCTTATATATATGTGAGGGGAGGAAGGTCTACAGCACCCCCAATCCATGGCGCAGCCTCTCCCTCCCTCATAGATCGTTTTCTCCTCTAGATTGATTCTGGTAGTGCTTGGCGAAGCCTTGCCGGGACAGCTCCACCACCACCGCCACCACGCCGTTATGCTACCGGAGAGCTCATCTACCTCTCCGTCCTCACTTGCTGGATCAAGCAGGCGGAGAACGTCATCGAGCTGTACATGTGCTGAACGCGGAGGTGCCGTCCGTTCGGCACTTGATCGGGAGTTCCTGGGACGGATCGTGATTGGATCGCGAAGACGTTCGACTACATCAACCGCGTTTCTTAACGCTTCCGCTTAGCGATCTACAAGGGTATGTAGATGCAATCTCTCCTCTCATAGATGGTCATCTCCTAGGTTGATCTTGGTGAACCGTAGGAATTTTTTGTTTCCCATGCAACGTTCCCCAACACTCAAGCCTCTCCGTCACGGCCGCGCGAACGCAAATTCGGGTGCACGCGCGCGTCACGAACATGGACCTCCCCCGAGGGCAGAGCGGGAGATGGGCCGGCGCCGCATCGTGAGAAGAGGCAGAGAGAGCGGCCGCATCGGGAGAGGTGGATCGAGAGAGGAGCCTCGTTGCCTGGTGTTTTCCACTACGTGCGAGGGGGAGCCTCGCCGCGTGGTTTTCTTTCATTGTGTGTGAGGGACCTGCTAGATAAAACCGGGGGGATAGACGGTGGTGCGAGGAGGGATGAAAAAAACCCAAGCGGGAATGGAAGATGAAGAAAAGGTGAAGGCGAGGCTACAAGTCCCCCTTTAAGAATAGATATACTAAGATTTGTTTGTCATGGTTTACTTGTTAATTTTATTTAAATACTTTATTTGTTTCCTGAAAATCTACAACTTGTTTCCTAAAATAAATTGCATTAATGAGAGAGATCAGTTGATTTGGATAAGTTAGGAAAGTTAGGTATGTGATCTTTTGTACGTTAGGAAAGTGTTGATTTGGAAAAAAAGGAGTGGAGAGAAAATAAATCGATGGATAAGAAAACCAATGGGAGGGGGGTGGGAGGTGGGACGAAATAAAACCGGACGAAAAAACCCAACGTACCAGGCGACCATGTAGAGATTTGTTTGTCATGATTTAGATATTCATTTCCTTAAAGTCCATTATTTGTTTCCTGAAAATCTGTTATCTGTTTCCTAAAACAAATTGCAATAATGAGAGGAATCGGTTGCTTTGGATAACTTGGGAAAGTTAGATTAAAATTTATTATTTGTTTCGTGAAAATATGTTATTTGTTTCCTAAAACGAATTGCACTAATGAGATGGATCGATTGATTTCGATAACTTAGGAAAGTTAGATCCGTGATTTGTTATACGTTAGGAAAGTGTTAATTTGTAATAAAAGAGTGAAGAGAAAAGTAAACTGATGGACCAGGGTGGGAGGGGGTGGTGGGAGGAGAGATGGAAAAAACCAAACGAAGGTGGGAGGAGAGACAAAAATAAACCGGTGAACGCCGGCTACCAACTCCTCTTTTAGGAGTAGAGATTATTTGTTCCCTGAAAATATGTTATTTGTTTCCTAAAACAAATTTCACTAATGAGATGGATCGATTGATTTGAATAACTTAAGAAAGTTAGACCCGTGATTTGTTATATGTTAGGAATGTGCTGATTTGTAATAAAAGAGTAAAGAGAAAAATAAACTGATGGACCAGGGTGGGAGGGGTGGTGGGAGGAGAGACGAAAAAAAGGAAGGTGGGAAGAGAGATGAAAATAAACCGGTGAACGCCGGCTACTAAATCCTCCTTTAGGAGTAGAGATCCTAGCGGAAAATGAGGTTGGGGTATCTCGACCTAATCCATGCTAATCAACAGCCACGTACGTAATATAGGGGAAAATGAGGTTGGGGACAGATCTCAGGGCCTCTTTGATTCACAGGATTTTGAAAATGCAAGAATAGAAAAAATATAGGGTTGAAGTGACATGTCTATTTGAACCCTACAGAATTAGCAAAGAGTGTTTGATTCTACACAAAAAACAAAGGAATTGTAAAAGGTTGGAATATATATTAGATTTCCAATGAAATTTAGTACAAAAGATTCCATAGGAAAAAATCCTATGAGATTCAATCCTATTAATCAAAGGACCAATATAGGAAAAATACCTAAGGATTTCAATCCTCAAAAAATCCTATAAAATTCCTTTGAATCAAAGGAGCCCTCAGACTAAATAAAAAAAGAATAGGGAAGGCAATAGGACCTGCTAGGCATGTGAACCCGCCTCACCTTGCCTTCCTTCTCGACTGTGGACGAACAAGGCCGTCGCTCCCATCTACTCATGCATCCGCAATGAGCAGCGCGAGCGGCAAAGAGTTGGGGATGGAAGGGAAAAGAGAAGGATGAGGACAGATGGGAGAGGGAGGAGAGGAGGAGATCCCTACCTCCGTCGGAGATGAGGATGCGCGCCGGCGATGCGGGCAAAGGCGACTATCCAGAGTCGCAGGAGAGAGGAGAGGGCCACGAATGGATAGGCGGCCGACGGAGAAGCCCGAGCCCTTTTCTTTTGAACTTCAAGCCCCTTTGCTCGCGTGGGTGCAGCGTACCAAACAAGGGAAAAATTGTTTGTGGGGCAGGGGTGCGAGCCGCGTAGTTTCATACCTCGCACCGTTACGCTGGACTCCTATTAAATGTCGCCTTGCGCTTTAAATCTTGAACGCGTCTAGCCGGTGGTCATTGGCTGCTTAGCATTACGAGCACTCACCCCGATTAGGAAACTTTTTGTCCCCATGTCATCAAATTAGGAAATTCCTCGTATTATGCCAAAACCAGTTTCACCTCCCTTCATATTAAATTGGGATTTTTTTAAAAAGCCATAACTTTTGAATCAAGAGCCAAAATTAAGATTTGTTTTCACCGTTGGAATCCTCGTGACGTGCTCTTCAAAACTAGATCTCGTATGGGTAGGTTTTGATGAAATATTTTGTGTGCAATTTACTCCTCATTTTATGCAACTGCCTAGCACTCGATGTGCTACTACCTCAAAGTCGATTTGCAACTTCCCCCTTACTCGTGGGCATACATTTTTCACTCATGAGAACATGTGAATGCATTTAATACAGGTTTCATTTTTCTAAAAAATGTCATAACTTTTGAACCAAATATCGAAATTAAGATTCGCCTTCACCGTTAGAATCCTCATGATGTGCCCTTCAAAACTAGATCCCACATGGATATATTTCATCGAACGTTTTGGCATGCAACTTACTTCCCCGTTTGGTGCAACTGCCTCATAGTCGATGTGCAACTTTCCCCTACACATGGACGTGTAGTTTACACTAATGGCACCTCCATACCAAACTAACCCATAAAAATTAGACATGTAGCTTCACCTGTTGCCCATGCCAACTGCCTAGTAGTTGATGTGCGACTTTTTCCTACTCGTGGATGTGTATATTTCACTAATTGTTGCCTCGGCCAACCACCTAGCAGTGGATGTGCAACTTCGGATGCTACCCGGCCAACTACCTAACAGTGATGTGCAATTTTCCCCGGTACCCCCGTGGATGTGTAGTTTCTTTGCTAGCACCCCGTTAGAACCACCCCTACTAGTGAGATGTATAACTTTAGCGCCCCGTATTTGTGCAACTTCTCGGTACACCTCATAAATGTGCAGTTTTCACCATCCAACTATCCCTGCGAGTGCATGTGCAACTTCGTCTATTGCCCCGAGCAACTACCTAGCAGACTATTTGCAACTCCGCTTGTTGCCCCCAGAACTGAAATTAAACATCCATAAATAGGAAGGAGAAGGAGTTGCACATCGACTACTAGGCAGTCGGCTGGAACAAGAGACTAAGTTGCATATATTGCTGGTAGAGTAGGTGGGGCAGGTAGGCTTAGGGGCAGGGTGTGCTAGCAGTGAAAAAACACACATATACAAGGAGGGAGTTGCACATTGACTACTAGGTAGTTGGTCAGGGCAGAAGACTAGTTGCACATCACGAAAAATGATTGTCATGGTTGCTAGGTTGTAACCTCATAGGAAGTTGAATCATGCAGCTCAAAAATTGGTTTTGAGGAAAGTTACACAATGCATTACTAAAGTTGCACCATGTAGTAATACAGATGCATCATGCGACACCAAAATTGGCATAAAAAAATTAGTCAAAACATACTCATGCGAGATCTAGTTTCAAAGATCTCGTCGCAAGGATTCCAATGGTGAAAATGGATCTGAAATTCGACGCGCGGTTCGAAAGATGTGGCTTTTTAAAATTTGAAACCCAAAATAAATGCACATGGAGGTATGAACACATTTAATGCCCATAGCGACATGCACTAGCAGACAAAAAAATCAAGCCATGTGAAAGGACGTGGATGTCGCCTAGAGGGGGGGTGAATAGGCGCTTTAAAATAATTACGGTTTAGGCTTGAACAAATGCGGAATAAAACTGACGTTTAATATGACAAGCACAAAACCTAAAACAACTAGGCTCACCTATGTGCACCAACAACTTATGCTACGCAAGATAAACAACTAAGTGATAGCAAGATATAAAGCATGAAACAATATGGCTATCACAAAGTAAAGTGCATAAGTAAAGGGCTCGGGTAAGAGATAACCGAGGCACGCGAAGACGACGATGTATCCCGAAGTTCACACCCTTGCAGATGCTAATCTCCGTTCGGAGCGGTGTGGAGGCACAATGCTCCCCAAGATGCCACTAAGGCCACCGTAATCTCCTCACACCCTCGCACAATGCAAGATGCCGTGATTCCACTAAGGGACCCTTGAGGGCGGTCACTGAACCCGTACAAACAAGGTTGGGGCAAACTCCACAACTTAATTGGAGGCTCCCAACAACACCACGAAGCTTCACCACAATGGACTATGGCTTCCGCGGTGACCTCAAATGCTCGGGGCAATCTCCACAACTTAATTGGAGACCCCGACGCTTGTCCGGAGCTTTGCACCACAATGATTGAGCTCCGAGGCACCACCAACCGTCTAGGGCGCCAAAGCATCCAAGAGGAACAAGCTCTAGGGTGCTCAAACACCCAAGAGTAATAAGCTTCTCAACTTCTCACTTCCACGTATCACCGTGGAGAACTCAGACCTATGCACCAAATGCAATGGCAAGGGCACACGGAGTGCCCAAGTCCTTCTCTCCCAAATCCCACCAAAGCAACTAATGCTAGGGAGGAAAATGGGAGGAAGAACGAAGAAGAACACGAAGAACTCCAAGATCTAGATCCAAGGGGTTCCCCTCACTTAGAGGAGAAAGTGATTGGTGGAAATGTGGATCTAGATCTCCTCTCTCTTTTCCTCAAGAACTAGCAAGAATCATTGGAGGGATTAAGAGTTAGCAAGCTCGAAGAAGGTCAACAATGGGGGAAGAACACGAGCTAAAGAGATAAGGTTCAATGGGGAAGAAGACCCCCTTTTATAGGTGGGGAAAAATCCAACCGTTATCCTCACAACCCGCACAGAGCGGTACTACCGCTCCAAGGAGCGGTACTACTGCTAGGGCGGTAGTAGCCATATGAAACACTACTGCAACGAGGCAACATGCCGGTAGTACTGCCGGAGCGGTACTACCACCTGCCCTCGCGGTACTACCGCGGGGGTAGTATTCAACGGCCACTCAGGAGCAGCACACGGCAGAAGACACCGTGAGGCAGCGGTACTACCGCTCGGGGTAGTGGTACTACCGCGCGTCCACGGATGTAAAAAATTACTTCCGTGCCTACCTCCGTTGAGGGCGGAGCAGCGCAAAAGACCGGCACGGTAGTACCGCACATACATCACGGTACTACCGCTCGTGGGCGGATGTAAAAAATTACATCCGCGCCTACTACCGCAAGCGCACGCATCAGGAGCTGGGGACAGCGGTACTACCGCTCACTGGAGCGGTACTATCGCTGTCTCCTGCGGTACTACCGCTCCGAGGAGCGGTACTACCGCTAGCCACTGTACTGCAGCATCTTGCTGCCTTCAACTACTCAGCTAGGAAAATGGAAGGATACAGAAAAACAAAAACTGCCATAACTTCTGCAAATGAGCTCCGAATTGAGCAAACTCAAGCTTGTTGGATTCAGGACGACAAGAGCTATCCAACAGCGATGTGAAACCTCTATCAATGAAGAACTGGCAAAAACTCCAACATCGAAAACATCATAGAAGATGCATAAGGACTCCATTTTCGATGAACTTGAGCTTGTCATGAAGCTGACCATAAGCTCAAGAACCCACAAAGAGAAAAGCCAACCAAGAACCAAGAAATATGATGATGCCAAGAATGCAATGGTTTGAGCTCTCAACGAACGATACGATCAAGCTACTCACTTGAGAGCCCCCCTTGATAGTACGACTATCGATCCTATAACCCGGTCTCCAAACTATCACCATGAGACTGGTAAAATAGAAAACATATCAAGGGCAAACCTTTGCCTTGCACGAAGTACACTTGAGCTAGATGATGACGATCTTGACTCCCTCAAGTTGGACCACCTTTCGTGATTGCGTTGGCTCGATGAATGCTAGTTGATTGCTCCCCCATACTCCACTACGGGTGAGCCACTCTTCGGCACATCTTCACAAGTCCATTGTCATCACAATGGATGGCAAGCTTCAAGCATGATCTCTCCGTGATGCTTCACTTGAACTTGCACACCGCAACCTTGATGACGATCACCACTTGATGTCATCCTCCATGGGTTGTATGAAATCTTCCTCTTGACGCAAACCCGTGGAAATATACCTAACCCCACAACGAACTCTCACGTAGACCATGGGTTAGTACACAAAGCGTAATGGAGAATGCTTACCATACCATGGGATCACTTGATCCCACTTGGTACATCTTCTACGCTTCGTGTGTTGATCAACTTGAACCATTCTTTGCCTTAATCTTGATCAACCTTGTGTCTTCTCTTCTCTCTTCACAAAGATGATGTCTTGAAGGTAAACATGAATGTTCACACAATCTTCTTCTTCAAGACATGCTTGCAATGAGATCGACTCTCACATGACCAATCTTTGGATAAAACCTTGAATACCACCTTGGTCACCATATAAACTCCTTGAAACCAACAGATGGACTTCAAGAAGTACCTACGGACAAATCCTTCGAATATAACTCAGGGCAACCATTAGTCCATAGGGATTGTCATCAATTACCAAAACCACACATGGATAAATGTGCTCTTACACCATGTATGACTGTGAAGCCCGACTGCTCTTTTCCTCCAAAAAGTATGCGTGTGTTAGGGCATATTTCTCCCTTAGTTGTTTTGGTGATTGATGACAATGCATTTGCGGACTAATCGTGTGCATTGAGCCTTTCAGATAATTCATCATATGTCACAAGACGATTCGAGCCCCTCGGTGGATAATAGTGAAGACATTTATTTTCCCGCGTTTCGTTTTCGGTGGAATTGAGTCATAGGAGAACCATACTATTAAAAGGGGGTCCGCATAGGAAAGGTTTGGGTGGAATCAACACGTACACACCTTCATTTGCACCCTTGTTCCTTTCCCGCATTAATGGAGTTTCTCCACTGTGCCCATTGCTTTGGTCCTGAAGGTCCCAAGCGGTTGTACCGCGCTGGCAAGCGGTAGTACCGCTCTAGGCAAGCGGTGGTACCACTCTAGGCAAGCGGTAGTACCGCCTATAGGCGTTAGTACCTCATACGTCTCCAATGTATCTATAATTTTTATTGTTCCATGCTATTATATTATCATTCTAGGATACTTTTTAGGCAATTACTTGTTGTTTTATATTATTTTTGAGCACTAACCTATTAACCCAGTGCCAAGTGCCAGTTGTTGTTTTCCGCGTGTTTTTGGCTTTTCAGGAATACTGTACCAAACGAAGTCCAAATACCCTGAAACATTTTGATGATTTTTTGTGGACCAAAATAAGACCAGAAAGTTTTGAAGGAAGACCGGAGGGCACACGAGGTGCCCCCAAGCCATCAGGGCATGCCTAGGGGGTGGTCGCGCCCTGATAGCTTGGGGCCACCTCCCCGCTCTCTTGGCCCTGATCTCTGGCCTATAAATTTACATATATTCCAAAAGCCGTAGAGAGCCTCCCTAAACACTTTTTACGCCACCGCAAGTCTCTGTTCCGCTGTGTGCCCATCTGGAGCCCTGTTTCGGTGCCCTGTCGGAGGGGGGGGCTCGATCATGGAGGGCCTCTACATTAACCTTGCTGCTCCCATGGTGATGTGTGAGTAGTTCACCGCAGACCTATGGGTCCGTAGTTAGTACCTAGATGGCTATCTCTCTCTATGTTCTTCATTGCGAAGATCACCGCGATCCCCGCGGTGATCTATCTTATGTAATCAATCTTTGCGATGTGTTTGTTGGGATCCGATGAATTGTGGGTTTATGTTCAGATTATTCATGAAAAGATATTGAATACTTGCTGGTATTTTATTTGCATGATTGTTATACCTTCGTAATGCTCTCCTGTCTATTGGTTTGGTTTGGCCAACTAGATTGATTTATCTTCAAGTGGGAGTGGTGCGTTGTAGTGGGTTCAATCTTGCGGTGCTCAATCCCAAACATAAAGGGACATGACACGTATTGTATTTCTGCCACTAAGGGTAAAACGATGGGGTTTATTCATATTGATTGGATTTACTTTGTCTATATCATGTCATCATCCTCCAAGCATTACTCTGTTTTTACTTAATACTCTAGATGCATGCTGGATAGCGGTCGATGGGTGGAGTAATAGTAGTAGATGCATTCAGGAGTCGGTCTACTTGTTTATGGACGTGATGCCTATATACATGATCATTGCCGTGAATAAATATTGCATAACTATGCGCTTTTCTATCAATTGCCTAACAGTAATTTTTTACTGATACGTCTACAACGTATCGATAGTTTATGAAGTATTCATGTCATATTTGACTATGTTTTTACTATGGTTTTATGATTTATTGGGACTAACCTATTGATGGTTGCAAAAGTGCACAAGTTCTTGTTTCACACTTTGATGTGCAGGAATTAATTGGAAATTGTCGAAAAAACGCAAAAAGAGTCTTGTTGGAGGACTCTGACTTTCCTGAAATCTGTCCACGAACAGTTTTTAGAGATCGACAGTTTGACCCACGAAGACGGCGTCAAATGGAAAAAGCTAAAACCAAGAAAATGTGGGGAATTTTATGGCATTGATTCTCGACTCCAAATTCGTCCAACCCGGAGTTCAGATGTGATCTGTAGACCCGTTTTACTGGAGGAAAATATCTGATTACGAAACTACGAGAATTGATGACGTGATTGAGTCCAACTCTTACCATATCTGATGTATTCGGCCAAGCCACGACTTTGAGGACTCATGAGGGCTGTGAGGAGTCCCTAGGAAGGTTATAGAGGTGCCCAAGAGCCATTGGATCAAGAGTCCATCCATCGGAGGTCCATAGAACACCACAGAGGCACATATAAGGAGAGAAAAACCCTAATTTCAGGAGAGCCACCAAGAGCCACGAATTTGCCTCTCCCTTGGCAGCCGCAAAGAAGGGGAGAGGCTCCTCCATTGCAGCACCAAGACCAAGGAAGAAGGGGGGCAAGAGGCCTCCGTCCGTCGCCAGTGCCGTGGCCGCCATCGCCTATCTCTCTTTGGGGCTGCACCTCTTCATCAACAACTCTCTATTTCTCACCATGATAATGTGTGAGTAATCCACCCTTGGGGCTAAGGGTTTATACCGGTAGCTATGTGTTTAATCTCTCTCTCTCTCTCGTGTTCTTGAGATGGCACGATCTTGATGTATCACGGGCTTTGTTAATATAGTTGGATCATATGGTGTTTTCCCCTCTCTATCTTGTTGTGATGAATTGAGTTTTCCCTTTGAGATTTTGTTATTATCGGATTGAATACTTTTATGGATTTGAGAGCACTTGATGTATGTCTTGCATGCGGATACCCGTAGTGACTTTGGGGTATTCAAGTGATTCACTTGATATATGTTATGGCGTCAACTTGCGGATTTCGGTGACCTTAGGAATCTACGCATAGGGGTTGATTGCACGTTTTCATGCCTTGTTCTCCGATAGAAATCTTGGGGCACTCTTTGAGGTTCTTTGTGTTGGATTGAGTATTATGAATCTGAAATTGTTTGATGCGTATTGTATAATTAACTCATGGATACTTGTGGTGACATTGGAGTATCTAGGTGACATTAGAGTTGGTTGATGCGTATCATATGGTGTTATTCTAGTATGAACTCTTAGATAGATCGATCGGAAAGGATAACTTGATGTTATTTTAGTACAAACTCTTGGATAGATCGATCGGAAAGGATAACTTTAAGGTGGTTTCGTACCCTACAAACAATTTCTTCGTATGTTCTCCGCTAGATAAGAACTTTGGAGTGATTCTTCGTTGCACATTGAGGGATGGTTATGTGATCCAATTATATTAGCATTGTTGAGAGATTGCACTAGCGAAAGTACGAACCCTAGGCCTTGTTTTCAAGCATTGCAATACCGTCTGTGCTCACTTTTGTTACTTGCTACCTTGCTGTTTTTATATTTTTAGATTACAAAATCCTATATCTACCATCCATATTGCACTTGTATCACCATCTCTTCGCCGAACTAGTGCACCTATACAATTTTCCATTGTATTGGGTGTGTTGGGGACACAAGAGATTTCTTGTATTTGATTGCAGGGTTGTTTGAGAGAGAGCATCTTCATCCTACACGTCCCACGGATTGATAAACCTTAGGTCATCCACTTGAGGGAAAATTGCTGCTGTCCTAAAAAACTCTGCGCTTGGAGGCCCAACAAAGTCTACAAGAATAAAGTTGTGTAGTAGACATCAAGCTCTTTTCTGGCGCCGTTGCCGGGGAGGTGAGTGCTTGAAGGTATATCTTTAGATCTTGCAATTGAATCTTTTAGTTTCTTGTTTTATCACTAGTTTGGTTTCATAAAAGAAAACTACAAAAAAATGGAGTTTAGGTTGCCTCAATTGCTTCATCTTTTTAATGTCTTTCGTGAAAATGATGGTTCGAAAAATTATGCTCAATTGCTAGAGGAAGAATTTATGAAAATACTTAATGAGAATTCCTTGAATGATGAGCATGATTGCAATGTTGCTAGTATGAATTCTCTGAATGTCCATGATGCTAATGATATGCAAAGCCACAAGCTTGGGGATGCTATGGTTGATGAAGATGCTATTTTTAGTCCCCCAAGTTTTGATGAGCAAATTTATTATGATGATGGCATGCCTCCTATATATGATGATTATTGTGATGACATGTATGCTATAAAGAGTGCTAGTAACCATGAAACTTGTCATCATGATTTTCAAATAGGTTATGTCAATCAAGTGTCTCATGATGGTTATTTTGTTGAGTTTGCTCCCACTATTATGTATGAGAAGTTTGCTTGTGTGGAGAGTGATAAATTTTTTGTGCTTTTAGATCATGAAAATAATTTATGTGGTAGTTATATTGTGAAATTCATTCATGATGCTACTGAATTTTTTTATGAGAGAGGAACATATGCTTGTAGGAATTGCAATAATATCAAGTTTCCTCCCTATGTGTTCAAAGTTTTGAAGTTATGCTTGTTTTGAATTCCTATGCTAGTTGATTATTGCTCCCATAAATTGTTTGATCACAAAATCCCTATGCATAGGAAGTGGGTTAGACTTAAATGTGCTCGCCATGTGATTCATGATGCTCTTTTGCATGTTTCAACTACTATTCTTATATGAGAATCATTGAAATCGTCATGCCTAGCTAAAAGGCTTTAAAGAAAATCGCTTGTTGGGAGACAACCCAACACTTTTACTTTCTGTTTTTGAGTGTTAACTTGATTAAGCTACTGTAGTAATCATGTTTTATAATTTTTATTTCAATAAAGTGCCAAGTAAAGCCTTTGGGATGACTCACAAGATGAGTAGAATTGATGCTGAACCAAAACAGAAACTTTTGACTCCAGTAGAAGAATTTTCATTTTTTACTGGAGCATGATAATGATCTAAAAAATTTACAAAGTGTTTATATACAATTTTTTCAGGCTGTCCTAATTTTTCAGAATTTTTGGACTCATGGAAGTATGGATATACTACATATCTTCACAGACTGTTGTTTTTTTGACAGATTCTGTTTTGCATGCATAGTTTGCTTGTTTAAGTGTTCCCATAACTTATATTCAGAGATATAAATTATGTGAATGGTAGAATACAGTAGGTATTATGTAAGAACAATTATGAAAATTGTATTGGTAGTACCTAAGTGAATGATCTTTATTTATTATACTAACCCATCTCACGAAGTTCCGTTAAGTTTTGTGTGATTGAAGTTTTGAAGTTTTGGGTGAGACACCGATATGAGGAGAATAAGGAGTGACAAGAACATAAGCTTGGGGATGCCCAAGGCACCCCCAAGGTAATATCCAAGTAAGACTCAAGCATTTAAGCTTGGGGATGACCCGGAATGCATCCCCTCTTTCGTCTTCAACATTATCGGTATATCTTACTTAGAGCTATATTTTTATTCGTCACATAATATGTGCTTTGCTTGGATCATCATTATATTTTGTTATTTTATGTTATGTGTTATTTATAATCTTGTTTTTCAATAAAAAGTTTCAAGAATTGCCTTTAGGATGCTTGCATTGCATGTTTGATGTGTGCTGTGTAAAAACAGAAACTTTTGTTGTAGTGTTTGAATTTTC
The DNA here is from genome assembly GCA_039707655.1 of Elymus sibiricus. NCBI lineage: Eukaryota > Viridiplantae > Streptophyta > Magnoliopsida > Poales > Poaceae > Elymus > Elymus sibiricus. The sequence goes on along the minus strand of CM077667.1, from coordinate 350,982,322 downwards.
ATATTTTACTAGAACGTGAAAAGTTTCTGAAATTTTTACACAGTATTTTCATATAAATTCTTTAGCATGTCCTAAATTTTCATAATTTTTTGAGTTACAGAAGTACACTGATTTAATAGATTGCTACAGACTGTTCTGTTTGGACAGATTGTTGTCATAGTTTTGTTATCTACTTATCCTATAGTTTCCATAGCCTATATTGGTAGATATAAATTGTGGAAACGATAGTAAACAGTATATGATTTGTGGAAATTATTATGCAACTTTTCTTGGCAGTACATGAAGTGTTGATTTATTCTTATGTGTACTAACCTATCTCACGGGTTCTTTTCGAGTTTTGTGTGGATGAAGTTTTTTTAGAATAGGTGAAACCATGATATGAGGGGATTGAACGAGATACAAAAGCTCAAGCTTGGGGATGCGCAAGGCAGACCAAGTAAATATATCAAGAAGTCTCAAGCATCTAAGCTTGGGGATGCTACGCATCCCACCTCTCTTCGTCAACTATCGGTTAGCCTATGTTGAGCCTAATTTTTTATTCGTTCACATGATGCGTGCTATTCTTGGAGTTCTATTTTTGTTTAGTTTGTTGTTTGAATATAATACTCAGATCTGAAAATATTTATTGAGAGAGAGAGAGTCCTCACATAGCTATTTAATTGTTTGACTACTCATTGATCTTCACTTATATCTTTTGAGAGTGGCTTGTCATTTACTCTTGTGCTTCACTTATATCCTAAGAGTATATTGTGAATGAATGAAATATCATAAATCTAAAATTATCAATGTGCTATATTCTTAGTAGCAAGTTCACATTTGGTTTAGAAAGTAAAATCTATTAAAGTTTAAAAATCACAATATTGGTCATACAAGCAATTCGTGAATGATTAGTATAAGGAAGAGAACTTTCAGATACAAATATATTATCTTGGACATCTTCTATGATTGTGAATACCCATTAATTATTTTCAAACTTGAGCAAATTAGTTGAAGTTGGACAAGGAAGACAACGTAATGAGTTATCGCTGTGTATATTTGCATATAAGTTATATTGTTATGGATCCTCCAACATGTGGTGCTTGTTTAGAACCTTTTGCTAGCCAACACTTCGTACTAAGTAGAGATACTACTTGTGCATCCAAATCCTTGAGCCAAGTTTCTTCCATAAGAGTCCACCATACCTACCTATATATGGTATTTCACTGCCATTCCAAGTAAATTTGCATGTGCCACCTCTAAACATTTAAATAAACATCTGTTTTGTGTGCCTGGACCGCTCATGGAGCGACGGGGGGCGGCCAGTATCTTCCATGTTAAGCGGGTTATTCTCATGATGAGTGTTTATTCACTCGTCCTTGCACGAGAGGGGCGGTAATAGGGATTCCCAGTCCCGAAAAAAATGCAAATAATTAAACAACCCCCCCCCCCCAGGAATGTTGTTGGTATGGATGGTACCCGTGGATTCGGCTAGCCGTGGAGTGTGTTTGTTGGTGGAGGGGGAGTAAACCTTTACTTTTACCGCTTGGGAATCGCCGCTAATGTGTTTAACATGGAAGATATTGATAACTCTTGGTCGTAACGTTGACAGGAAGGGTGCACCTCCCAAAATTATATTTATCTTTGATTTAAGCTTTGAGCTCTGGCACCTTTGCAAATCCCTGCTTCTCTCTGTGAAGGGACAATCTATTTACTTTCATGTTATTTACTATTCATGTTGAGTCAACTTCTTATTCCAACCTCAGTCTATTAGTTGGCAAGCATCATGTGGTGGGGAACGATCCAAACATATATATCCAGTCAAATATATTTGATCATGACTTATTATTGTTGACAATTATCTCTATGATAAATGAGTTGGGAGGCGAAACATTAAGCCCATATCTTTCTCTGTGTTCGATGGATGCCATTTGTTCTAAAAATATGCTTTGAGTATTAGCAATCATAGATGACTATATGATGATGGAGTATGTGGGGCTCTTACTTAGACTTTGTTGAGAATAAGTTGAATTGCAATTGTTTGGTGACTAAGAACATATGTTGTTAAGTTTTAAGAGAATTCATTGTTTGAACCATAACATGTGAATTGGTTACTACTTTATCATGATGTTTTTTATGAGAAAAAGTTGATGTTATGATGCTAGGAAAAGTGGTTGAAATTATCATTGATCAAACTTATGCACTATGCTAGCATTCACACTTCATAAATTATTTCTTTTATCATTTACCTACTCGAGGACGAGTAGGAATTAAGTTTGGGGATGCTGATACGTCTCTAACGTATCGATAATTTATGAAGTATTCATGTCATATTTGCCTATGTTTTTACTATGGTTTTATGATTTATTGGGACTAACCTATTGATGGTTGCAAAAGTGCACAAGTTCTTGTTTCACACTTTGATGTGCAGGAATTAATTGGGAATTGTCGAAAAAATGCAAAAGGAGTCTTGTTGGAGGAGGACTCTGACTTTCCTGAAATCTGTCCACGAACAGTTTTTAGAGATCATCAGTTTAACCCCTGAAGACGGCGTCAAATGGAAAAATCTAAAACTAATAAAATGTGGGGAATTTTATGGCATTGCTTCTGGACTCCAAATTCGTCCAAAACGGAGTTCGGATGCGATCTGTAGACCCGTTTTACTGGAGGAAAATATCTGATTACGAGAATTGATGACGTGATTGAGTCCAACTCTTACCATATCTGATGTATTCGGCCAAGCCACGACTTTGAAGACTCATGAGGGCTGTGAGGAGTCCCTAAGAAGGTTCTAGAGGTGCCCAAGAGCCATTGGATCAAGGGTCCATCCATCGGAGGGCCATAGAACACCACAGAGGCACATATAAGGAGAGAAAAACCCTAATTTTGGAAAAGCCACCAAGAGCCACGAATTTGCCTCTCCCTTGGCAGCCTCCAAGAAGGGGAGAGGCTCCTCCATTGCAGCACCAAAACCAAGGAAAAAGGAGGGGCAAGAGGCCGCCGCCCGTCGCCATCGCCGCCGCCCGTCGCCGGTGCCGTGGCCGCCATCGCCTATCTCTCTTTGGGGCTGCACCTCTTCATCAACAATTCTCTATTTCTCACCATGATAATGTGTGAGTAATCCACCCTTGGGGCTGAGGGTTTGTACCGGTAGCTATGTGTTTAATCTCTCTCTCATGTTCTTGAGATGGCATGACCTTGATGTATCACGGGCTTTGTTAATATATTTGGATCATATGGTGTTTTCCCCTCTCTATCTTGTTGTGATGAATTGAGTTTTCCCTTTGAAATTTTGTTATTATCGGATTGAATACTTTTATGTATTTGAGAGCACTTGATGTATGTCTTGCATGCGGATACCCGTAGTGACATTGGGGTATTCAAGTGATTCACTTGATATATGTTATGGCGTCAACTTGCGGATTCCGGTGACCTTGGGGATCTATGCATAGGGGTTGATTGCACGTTTTCATGCCTTGTTCTCCGATAGAAATCTTGGGGCACTCTTTGAGGTTCTTTGTGTTGGATTGAATATTATGAATCTGAAATTGTTTGATGCGTATCGTATAATTAACTCATGGATACTTGTGGTGATATTGGAGTATCTAGGTGACATTAAAGTTGGTTGATGCATATCATATGGTGTTATTCTAGTATGAACTCTTAGATAGATCGATCGGAAAGGATAACTTGGTGTTATTTTAGTACGAACTCTTGGATAGATCGATCAGAAAGGATAACTTTAAGGTGGTTTCGTACCCTACAAACAATTTCTTCTTATGTTCTCTGCTAGATAAGAACTTTGGAGTGATTCTTCGTTGCACATTGAGGGATGGTTATGTGATCCAATTATATTAGCATTGTTGATAGATTTCACTAGCGAAAGTACGGACCCTAGGCCTTGTTTTCAAGCATTGCAATACCGTTTGTGCTCACTTTTGTTACTTGCTACCATGCTGTTTTTATATTTTCAGATTACAAAATCCTATATCTACCATCCATATTGCACTTGTACCACCATCTCTTCACCGAACTAGTGCACCTATACAATTTCCCATTGTATTGGGTGTGTTGGGGACACAAGAGATTTCTTGTATTTGATTGCAGGGTTGTTTGAGAGAGAGCATCTTCATCCTTCACCTCCCACGGATTGATAAACCTTAGGTCATCCACTTGAGGAAAAATTGCTACTGTCCTAAAAAACTCTGCGCTTGAAGGCCCAACAAAGTCTACAAGAATAAAGTTGCGTAGTATACATCATTTACCCACCATATGCCTTCTTCGAGAGAGAAGCCTCTAGCGAACACTATGGCCCCCGGGTCTCCTCACAAATATAACTAGATGATACACCCCGCACGTTGTTGTGGGAATTGTAGCAAGAAAAATGGGATATGTTAGACAAATAATATATAAATAATTTGGCTATACTTGTTAACCATACGGTTTCTTGGATAAAATAAAACCGTTTCATGAGATTAAACAATGCGCAATTTTCTAGAAAAATACATAACACTTCCTTTCAAAAAAGTATTAACATTGGTGATTTCAGTTCCACTGACAAAATATCATGGCCCTGCCAACCATTTATACACGGAAAATATCTCGCACACAAAGAACCAATAAATATACCACAAATTAAATAGGCATTGGACATTTTCTTCAGAGGTGGTAATGATTCTTCTTAGTTTCTCACATCGTTGTTGACTGTTTATCTTCATCTGGTGAAGGCAACAAACATCACCTGCATTAATAGGAATAGAGCGCTGGCACTTAAAATGAAAAAAATAATAGTGTGTAAGAGTTGATGAGAGTGAGAATAGAAGGTGCCAATTCAGTTTGTACCATAATTTATGCATATGAACCCCAAAGCCTACTAAATTTAGTGAAGGCAATGTTGTACAACAATTAGCATGAAAAATAAGTTTCATGATGAACTAAAATGGTAATACAATTTTGACTTAATAAGGCAAGACCAGTCAAGGGATAAAGCATTTAAACTTACCACGGTGATGAACTTTTGGTCAATATTGAACATGACAATCCATAAGCATACTATGCATTCAATATTCTACTCTAGTTAATATTGCAAGTTGTAATAGTCAAGGTTTGGAAAGTCAGGATAACCTGTTCCAAAACAACAACATGTACGTAGACCAAACAAATGTAACAATGAATAGAGAATGGTGAAGTAAATCTTACTTATTCCACAAAGCTAAACATAATTAGATTAAAGGTGTAGAACGGAAGCAATTCTGTAGGAGTCAAAGAATAACAATCTGTAAGGATAATTAAAGAAGGGTAAGTTTTTACTTCTATAGATAGGTATATTAGCAGTCGAGATCACAACCACCAAAGTTCATCGTAGATAAAAAATAAAACTCACAAGGAAAAATATTGGAGATAGAGTTTAGCAAACATAAGGAGTGATGAGCCCTAATGTTTATCCACTCGAATTTTTGCAACTTCAAACAATATGTATCTTGTTTCATAGTGATATTTTTAGGTCCATGCAAGACTAATGAGAATTGGATGGAAAAATAGGCTGACCTTCCTTTAACTATTTTTGTATCATCTTCCTTCAACTGCTCAGACCTATACTTGTCAACAATCTCGGGTGCGCATGTATGTGGAAGTAACTCACAACATTAAAACATGATAATGATGGGAAGAGAACTAATCAATACAAAAGTTGTTTTACCCCGTAATCTAGACAAAAGTAACTTGCAACATCAATACATTCTGATTATTCCAAAATATGTTCAGAACACATCAGTAATTAAAAATAGAAGATAACACCTCCTGAGCTATCAAATGCTTAATAAAGAAACGACAAATTGTGTGGTTGGTTTGGATCCAGAGTTTCAAAGCTTGTTTGGATTTGAAGCCATTCAATAAGCAGGATCAATACTAAACGGTTTAGAGATACCAAATTAATTAGTTGAAAAGGCAGGTTCCTGCTCTAGAAACATTGAGAAAATAATTATTTGCAGAATAAAAAATAGCTCTAGAAACTACAAACGTTCTCGGAATAGAGGCTAATAATGGCCTTGATAAGCATGGAACAAATAAAACTACAAATGCACAAATGTAAGCAAAATCAGTTTAGTATGGAAGAACAAAATAATGGCACGGGGTACTTAGTCTTGGTAGGGTGAGATGATTTATCGTATGGGCCATCGAGATGGATCCCCAATAAACCGTTTCTTACTTGTAAAAATGTGGGCAGGAAATCAGGTATACTCACCTTAGTTCTGGGACATACTCTCTCGCCGTGGGGAGCAGTGAGACTAGCCGTGAATCATTCAGGCAGACTTTATACCTACAATATACAGTATATGCAAGGTCAAGTTACCTATGTGGGTGAAACTAATTTAAGTACTTTATGAGGCAAGCAGGGCCCGAGAATAAAGAACACATGTTCTTACTCTGCCACTGCATGACACACTGAATGGCTCGTCGGGCTCCACACCGAAGCAAAGGAAGGAGCGGCTGGACGACAGGTAGCAGCAAGATCCATGGAGGAGATGTGACGGGCACGGGGTGGGTGTGAACTGTGGAGGGCATCCGCTGTCGGTAGAAGATGATGCTGGCTGTCGGAAGTAGATGGCCGGGGGAAACCTATGCGCCGCACTGAGGAGCGCTGCTTGTGCCGCCAACGCGCTGCGGGTTTTTCGGTGGCACTGTCCAGGAGATGCTCCGTGGTCGGACGAAGCCGATGCCGGGCAATTGGGAGGCGTTGCGGGTGCCGGCGACGCGCACCAGACGTGCAGCGGCGCCATCCATGCGTGGTGTGGTGGGCGACATCAAACTCCATCTTTGGCAATGAGGTTGTGCGCATCGGAGCTCGAATGGACCTGCAGATCCAAACAACCGTGATGCCGATTAAAATTGGAGGATCGGATAAAAATATGGTGGAGAGGTGATGGTAATACAAACCGATATGATGCGTCGGTGCTTCTCGACTGCTCGCGTGTCATAGAAGGCTGAATAATAAATGACTCATCGCTTCGGTGATTAGGGCATAGCCACGCATAAAAGAAACGAACCGGCGAAACAAATTCACCAGCGAAGCGATGCGTTGCCGAAGGTAATAGCGTGCGGCTGGTCTAGAATCCTCTATAGTCTAGAGAGAAAAAATGTGGAATGGTTGAGAGGATAGAAAAAAAACTTGTTGACATGGCAGATTGGCTGAGGTGGATGGTTGCATGTTGACTGCTGATGTGGATAGGCTGCATGTCAAGAGAAATAGGTGAGTGGGGATGAACTATTTAGGTATTATAGATTACAAAAACTCTAAATACCTTGCTGCCATTATTTACTTTCTTTTTATTTTCAATTTATATTTATCAAATTATCTATCTATCACTAATTATTGCTTGCAAGTAACGAGTTCAAGGGGATTGACAACCCTCTTGCCCACGCTGTGTGCAAGTGTTTGCTCTTTTGTGCGTAGGTGCTGAAGACGGGAATTTGCGTGGTTCTCCTATTGGTTCAATAACCTTGGTTCTCACTGAGGGAAATACTTACCTTTGCTTTGCTGCATCATCCCCTCCTCTTCGGGGAAAATCCCAATGCAGTTTACAAGTATTGGTACCACTCTCCAGTGCCGCGCGTAGTACCGCTGCCTCTGGGAGTCTCGACTTTTCGTGTCGGACTGCACGGTAGTGGGGACGATAGCGCTGCGCAGTAGTACTGCCCGTCACTACCGCTCAACTACCGCTCACCTTCTGGACCCGACACTCTCAACGGATGTAGGGGCGGCAGTAGGGCGAGGCACTACCGCTTATAAGCGATAGTACCGCTCTTGCGAGCGGTAGTACCGCTTCAGCGGTACTGCCTCTGTTCCTATCTCTGCCTTGCGTCTGTGGGCCCTTGTACTGTAACCCCAGCGCTAGTACCGCTCCGGCGGCAATACCAGCTTGTGGCCTTGTGCCATTGCGCTGCACAGCGGGCACAACCGCCCAAGCGGTAGTACCGCTCCCATGAGCGGTAGTACTGCTTGTGTGCTGGCTGAGAGGGGGTAACGGTTGGATATTTTCTCCCACTATAAAAAGAGGGTCTTCTTCCCCAAGAAGACCACCTCTTCCTCTCCAAAGCTCCATTGTTGCTCCAAGCTCCATTTTTGCCCGATCTCTCTCCCTAGCCGACAATTGTTGATTCTCTAGGGTTTGGCTGAGAGGACCCCGATCTACACTTTCACCAAGAAATATTTGATTCCCCCCACTAATCCCTTGCGGATCTTGTTACTCTTGGGTGTTTGAGCACCCTAGACACTTGAGGTCACCTCGGAGCCACAATCCACTATGGTGAAGCTTCGTGATGATGTTGGGAGACTCCAATTAAGTTGTGGGGATTGCCCCGACCTTGTTTGTAAAGGTTCGGTCGCCGCCTTCAAGGGCACCACTAGTGGAATCACGGCATCTCGCATTGTGCGAGGGCGTGAGGAGAATACGGCTAAAAATTGGTAGTTGCCTATTCACCCCCTCCAGTGAACCATATTGATCCTTCAATTGCTATCAGAGCTACGCCTCTTTTAAAGGCTTAACCGCCCGGAGAGTATGGTTGACGACGGGATTGAGGAAGGAGAAAACTCCGCGGCCGGGTCCGTGACCTTGGTCACCCACGAAGATTTGAATGAGGCCATCGCCTCTCTCAAATCATCCACGGTGGACGAGGTCAAGGACACGCTAAATAAATTCCTTGAGAATCTTAAAATCCCCATCGATCCGAAGGATTTGGTTAATCCATTCCATACGGAGATGGATGTCGATTCCGTCAGGGAAACGGCTAGTACTGCGCTCCCCAAATCCTCTCATGGAGTTAATGGATCGGGCACCCATGCCGCGGTTGCCCCTCCCCGTCCTATGGTGGACCGACTCCCTCACCTCATATTAACTCTAATGGCCCCCCACCCAAGCTTGATTTGACTAACTTTCCTAATTGGGTTTTTCGTATCAAGTCTCATTTGAATCACAGGTCAATACAATTATGGAGGGTGATCGAGCAAGGATTTCATCCTCATGATCCCAACAACATGACTCCATGAGAAGAAGTGGACAACCAACTCAAAGCTTCCGCTTTGTTCATTCTTGAATCTGCCATGCCACCCGAAGAGCTCTCCCACTTGCGTGCGTTCACCATTGCCAAAGAAGCATGGGCGCACATCAACTCATTGTACAAAGGGAGCTCAAGCATTCAACGATGCAACTTTGAGGTGGTTCTTGACGACGATGAGTTTGTGATGAATGAAGACGAAGAAAAAAGGGAGCTCTACCGGATATTGACCACCCTTGCCGTCTCTCTCCGAGATCATGGGAGCAAGGATATGGATGACAATTGGGTCAAGTGCAAGTTCCTCAAGGCCATCATGCCATTTAACAAAGGCATGTCTCACATGATCCGTCAAAGACCGGACTTCCACACCTTGTCTTCAAATGAAGTGTTGGATGAGTTCGTTGTTATGAACATCTTGAACAAGACCGCAGACAACGCTCTAGCTCGTGTTCAACGGTCAAAGAATCCCAACCTTCCTTTGAAGGCCAAGGAAATCTTGGAAGAGGAAGAAGAAGAAGAAGAAGAAGAAGCACTGTTTTAGATTGCCCCTATAAGAAGCGAGACGACAATGGAGGCAAGCTCATTCGCAAGGACAAGTCCAAGTCCTTCCCCATCAAGAACAACTTCACAAAGAGGGTGCCTCCAAAGGGGTTGATGGTGCAAGAAGAGTACAACTCCGATGATGATGATTAATATGCAAGTGGAGAAGGAATGGCAACGGCCTCCGTGGCCATCGCCATCTATTCTCCAACCACGGTGTCACTCTTTGACTCACCCAACGAGGATCACATCCCCATCGCCAAGTGCCTAATGGCCAAAGCCTCCAACAAGGTAACCGCCAACATCAAAACTACCATCTCCACTACTCCTTCTCCTACAGACAGTGGGGATGAAAAGAGGAGGTAAAAGTAGATGAAAATTCATTTGATAAATTCATGAGTAAACTCAATGATGAGACCAAGAAGCATTTCATTGCTCTCTTGGAACAATTTGGTGAGGCCAATGATGTCATTGATTCTCACGAAGAGACCATCACTAAGATGAAAGGGCATAGCCATGATTATGTATATGAGATCTCGGATCTTTCTCATGCTTTAGAAGAAGAGCAAAGTCTTTGTTTGGATCTTGAGGAGGCACACAACGTTGGCTTCGCTAGAATCAGGAAAGATCTTGATCATGCTCAAGTTTTTACTCTTGTGCTTAAATCCGAGAAGGTTGAACTTGAGGTTGGCCATGAGAAACTCAATGAGGAGTTTGGGTTGCCTGACCAGGCTCATAAGGCCTTGAAGGGTACCCACACTAACCTCAAAGTTTCTTATGATCAACTCCAAGTGAAGCGAACGAAGGAGATTGCTACTTGTCCTCCTTTTGTGTTAATTGATAATGTTCTTGCTTCTAACCCTTGTTGTGAGCATGTGCACCTTGTGGAGGAAAATGCTAAGTTGAAAGAGCAACTTGAGAAGGGCTTTGTGACTTGCATCCAAGGCGAGAAGAACCTCAACGACCTTTTTAGAAATCAAAAGGAAGTTGTGTCTAAGAAAAGACTTGGGTTCGTACCCAAGTCAAATAAGAAGCAATCCAAGAAGAAAGACAAGACCAATCAATCTACCCCTCTTAAAGAAACATTTGTCAAAGAGGGAGAGGGTGATACTAAGGATAAGAAGAACAAGGTGATGGGTGGTAAGTCGAAAAAGGGCCATGCCACTCATCCCAACAAAGCCGACGACGTTAACCCTTCCTATGTTTTGTGTCGTGCTAGTGATGGGCATGTTTATGCCAAATTTGTTGGTTCTCCTTATGAGTACATTGAATGGTATATTTGGGTTCCTAAGACCCTTGTTGCTAACCTCAAAGGACCCATTCAAGAATGGGTACCTAAAACCAAGCATTGATCTTATGTAGTAGTTTGCTTCCGGAGGAGGATCATTGTTGCTCGATAGTGGAGCAACAAATCATATGACCGGAAGCAACGACTTGGTGGTGGACGTTCAAACTAACTCATCTATGGTCACTCAAGTCCAATTTGGTGATGCTAGAACTTCAAAGGTATTGGGTCTTGGCAAGGTGGTGATCTCTCCAGAATTAACTATTGAGCAAGTCATGCTTGTTGAGACCCTTGCATACAATTTACTTTCCATTCGTCAACTTGCTCTCATGGGCTTTTCTACTTTCTTTGATATTGATATTGTGGCCCTCATTTGGATCAAGACTCTTAAATTAGCCTATGTTGGATATGTTGACAATGGTCTCTATGTGGTCAACTTCTCGAAAAGCCCACTAAGACTGCAACATGTCTAATGGCTAAATTTGATGTGGGATGGCTTTGCCATCGTCGTTTATCCCATGTCAATATGAGATCTTTGCAAAGTCTCCTAAATGAGGACCATGTCCATGGACTAACAAATGTTAGTTTTGTCGAAGATCGTGTTTGCAGGGCTTGTATCGAAGGAAAGCTTCATGAGACGCCTCACCGCTCCACGACTACTATTTACTCAAAGAGCCCCCTAGAGCTCCTTCACATGGATCTCTTCGGTCCTCCATCATTTGATAGTCTTGGATGAAGAAAGTATTGCTTGGTGATTGTGGATGATTATTCAAGATACACATGGGTATATTTCTTCAAGAGAAAGAGTGAGACCCAACAAAACGTCATCGACTTTGCAAATTAAGCTCAACACCAACATGAAGCAAAGATTTTGATGATTAGAAGTGACAATGGCTCCGAGTTCAAGAACTACACCTTGGATGATTTTTTGAGTGATCAGGGGATCGAGCACTAATACTCTGCACCATATACCCCTCAACAAAATGGTGTAGTGGAGAGGAAGAACCGAACATTGATGGATGCGGAAGGACCATGATGGCGGAATTCAAATCTCCGTACAACTTTTGGGCTGAAGCCATCAACACTGCATGCCATGCATCCAATCGGCTCTACCTCCGCAAAGGCTTGAACAAAACAACATATGAGATTCTTACTGGTAACAAGCCCAATCTCAAGTATTTTCGGGTGTTCGGGTGTAAGTGTTTCATTCTCAAAAAGGGAGCTCGTTTAGCTAAATTTGATTCTAGAGCTCATGAGGGATATTTGTTGGTTATGCTACAAACTCTCATGCTTACCGTGTCCTCAACAAGTCCACGGACTCATTGAGGAGACGTGTAACGTGGAGTTTGATGAAAAGAATGGCTCCCAAGTGGAGCAAAGTGATCTTTATGATATAGGTGATGAAATTCCTCCCCAAGGCATAAGAAGAATGGGTGTGGGACACTTCCTACCCGTTGAGGAACCCCTTGTGGTTGAAGGAGAAGGACAATGTTCTACGCAAGTGGAACCCTCACCAACACTTGACCCACATGCTTCCGAAGAACAAAGTGAAGGCCCTCAACCAAATGAACAAGATCAAGGGCAAGATTAACCTCATGGTGATGGTGATTCGCCAAGTGATGCCCAAGATCAAGTTCATGACTCCGAGCAAGCTCAAGGTCAAGAACAAGTTCAAGATCAAGACCAAGCTCAATACGACTCTCAAGGTATTGGACATGTGGCTCCCCAATCTTCCTTGGAGGACATTTTGGAGCGTCGCGTCGCCAAAGTAGCCTCCAAACTACAACGTCATCAACATGTTTTGGAGAATGTCTATGGGAGCTTGAGTAAGGGGTAACCACTAGTAAACAATTATCAAACTTTTGTGAGCATCACGCCTTTGTTTCTTATATTGAACCCCTTAAGGTACAAGAGGCGCTCGAGGACACAGATTGGTTGAATGCCATGCATGATGAACTCAACAACTTCGAGCGTAACAAGGTGTGGCAATTAGTTCCAAGGACAAAGGAGGACCATAATGTCTGTAAGGGCATATTTCTACCCTAGTGGTTTTGGTGATTGATGAAAATGATTTTGCGGACTAACCGTATGCATTAAGCTTTCAGATATTATCAGGTGGCACGAGACGGTTATTTCCCCTCAGTGATTAAAAAGAGAAGACGGTTACTTTCTGACGATTTTGTGTTGGTGGACCCGAGTCGTAGGAAATCCATACTATCAAGAGGGGGTACGCATTTGGAAAGTTGGGTGGAATCAAACACGGACACATTTGCACCACTCTCCCTTCCCGGCACTCTAGAGCTTCTGACTATTTTCCTGAACCCTCTGTTTCATCTAAGCGGAAGTACCGCCCCAGCGTTATTGCCGCCCTGCAGTACTAAGGCCACTTCTGCTTATGATTTCCTTCTAGTGTTCTTGTTTCCATAGAGCGGAAGTACCGCTCCACCAGAGCGGTAGTACCGCCTCAGCGGTACTGCCGCCCTGCAGTACTAGGGCCACTTTAGCTTATGATTTCCTTTTGGCGTTCTTGTTTCCATAGAGCGGAAGTACCGCACCGCCGGAGCGGTAGTACCGCCCTGATGGTTCAGACACTCTCGCGGGCGACCACACATGTGTCTTGTGCCCTGCGCCACTTGGGCGGAAGTAGGGCGACAGCAGTACCGGTAGTACCGCTCCGCACGGTACTACCGTGCTGCCCTTCGGTACTTCTGCCAGGTCCGCCTCTCTTGCAGCGCCAAGCGAAAGTACCGTTGGCAGGAGCGGTAGTACCACCCCGGCGGCACTACCGCCTCTGACTGTGTCAGCTATGTGGGGAGGGTCGGATCTTCGGTGCAAGCGGAAGTACCGCTTCCCTGAGCGGTACTACCGCTTATGCACTACTTGTGGGCAGAAAACCGCCAGATTCTTTCCCACTATATAAGTGGGTCTTCTTCTCCAACGAGACTCACCTCTTTTCCCCCCAAAGCTCCATTGTTGCTCCGAAGCTCATTCTTGCCCAATCTTTCTCCCTAGCGATCGAATCTTGTTGATGCTCTAGGGTTTGGAGGAGAAGGCCTTGATCTACACTTCCACCAAGAGAAATTTGATTCCCCCACTAATCCCTTGTGGATCTTGTTACTCTTGGGTGTTTGAGCACCCTAGACGGAAGAGGTCACCTCGAAGCTATATTCCATTGTGGTGAAGCTTCGTAGTATTGTTGGGAGACTCCAATTAAGTTGTGGAGATTGCCCCAACCTTGTTTGTAAAGGTTCGGTCGCGGCCTTCAAGAGCACCACTAGTGGATCATGGCACCTCACATTGTGTGAGGGCGTCAAGAGAATACTGTGGCCTTAGTGGCATCTTGGGGAGCATTGTGCCTCCAGACGGCTCCAAGGGAGACGTACTTCCCCTCAAAGGGACGGAACTTCGGCAACACATCCTTGTCTCCACCAGTTCCACTTGTGGTTATTTCTTACATTTACTTTATGCAAGCTTTCTTGTGTAGTATATCTTACTTACTTGCTTGTTGTTGTTGTTGTTGTTGTTGTTATTGCTAGCATCATATAGGTTGTTCACCTAGTTGCACATCTAGACAACCTATCTGTTGCTTAACCTAATTTGACAAGAAAAGTTAAAAATTGGTAGTTGCCTATTCACCCCCCCTCTAGTCAACCATATCGATCCTTTTAATTGGTATCAGAGCTACGTCTCTTTATTAAGGGTTTTACCACCCAAAGAGTATGGTTAACGATGGGGATCGGCTTGTGGACTTACCCAAGGCTGAGGGCGTGAGCACGGTCTCCCGAGAGGATTTAAATGAGGCAATGGCCTCACTTAAATCTTCTATGACGATCGGGGTCAAATCCTTGTTTAAAGAATTCCTTAATGGTCTCAAGCTTTCTACCGATCCGTTGCTAGTGGTTAGAACCACTAACTCGGAGTCGGATGCCAACTCTGGAAGGGAGGGGGCTAGTAGTGATAAGGATAAGGTGCCTCAAGGAATAAATGGGTCGGGAACCTTTGCCTCGGTTCCCCCTCCCCCGGTCTATGGAGGACCGGTCCACTCACCTCATATAAACAACCTAGGTCCTCCTCCCAAACTTGTGAAAAATGATTTCGCTAATTGGGCTTTTCGTATCAAGTCTCATTTGAATCACAGCTCAACTCAACTTTGGAGAATCATTGAGCAAGGATACTACCCGCATGATCCAAACAACCTCACCCCAAGAGAAGAGGCTGACAATCAACTCAATCACTCCACCTTGTTCATCCTTTAGTCCGCGGTGCCTATGGAAGAGCTTGCTCACTTGCGCCCTTTCACTTGTGCAAAGGATTGTTGGGAACACATTGTTTCCATGTACAAGGGAATCTCAAGCATTCAACGGTCCAACTTTGAGGTGGTTCTCGATGAGGCCGATGAGTTTGTGATGAATGAAGATGAAGACCCTCGTGAGCTCTACCGGAGAGTGAAAACTCTTGCGGTATCCCTTCAAGATCATGGGAGCAAGGATACGAATGACAATTGGATCAAGCATAAGTTTCTCAAGGCCATCATGCCATTCAACAAGGCCATGTCCTCCGTTATCCACCAAAGACCGGACTTCCACTCCTTTTCCTCAAGTGATGTGTTGGATGAATTCATTGCTATGAACATCTTGAACAAGACCACCGACAACGCTCTAGATCGTGTTCAATGGTCAAAGAAGTCTTCACCCAACCTTGCTTTGAAGGCCAAGGCAATTCCGGAAGAAGAAGAAGAAGATGAAGAAGAGGAGAGTTGCCCCGAAGACACCAAATATGCATACAATCAGCACATGGCTCTTGCGTGGCAATTTTGGGGCAACAAGAGAAACTCAAAGCCAAACTTCTCCAAGAACAACTCAAGTGGCTCCAAAGGCAAGCAACGTGTGAGAACTTGTTACAATTGTGGCAATGTGAGTCACTTCATGGTGGATTTCCCATATGAGAAGAGGGAGGATAATGGTGGCAAGCTCATTCGCAAAGACAAAAGCCAAGTCCTTCCCCAACAAGAACAACTTCACCAAGAAGGCGCCTCACAAGGTGTTGGTGGCTCAAGAAGAGTATGCCTTCGATGATGATGATGATGATGATGATGATGATGATGATGATGATGAAGATGCAAGTGGTGAAGGGATGGCAATGGCTACAATGGCAATCGCATCCTCTACCCCAACCAAGGTGTCTCTCTTTGACTCCCCCAACGAGAACCGCATCGCCAAGTGCCTCATGGCCAAAGGTATCATCAAGGTAACCTCCAACATCAAAACTTCCATTACCACTACTTCTCCCGCGTTGGAATGTGTGGAGGAACATGAGGTGGAGAATGTTGATGAGAATGAGTTCGACAAGTTCATGGCCAAACTCAAGGGTAAGACCAAGAAGCACTTTGTTGCTCTCTTGGAACAACTTGGTGAAGCTACTGATCTCGTTGAATCCCATGAAGAAACCATATCCAATTTGGAGGGGCATAGCCGTGACTATGCCGATGAGATAGCGGATCTTTCTATTGCTCTTGAGAAAGAGCGAGATCTTCGTTTGGCTCTTGAGGAGCCACACAACGATGATCTTGCTAAGTTACGAAAAGATCATGATCATGCTATTGTTCTTACTCGTGTGCTAAAATCCAAAAAGGTTGCACTTGGGGTTGACCATGATAGACTCAAAGAGGAGTTTCGCACACTCGACAAAGCTCACAAG
The DNA here is from genome assembly GCA_039707655.1 of Elymus sibiricus. Classification (NCBI taxonomy): domain Eukaryota; kingdom Viridiplantae; phylum Streptophyta; class Magnoliopsida; order Poales; family Poaceae; genus Elymus; species Elymus sibiricus. The sequence goes on along the minus strand of CM077667.1, from coordinate 350,965,770 downwards.
GGTTTGAAGAGTGCTCACGCCTCTCTTAAGGAGTCTCATGATCAACTCCAAGTAAAACTTACTAAAGAAATAGCCACATGTCCTCCTTTTGTGTTAATTGATAATGCCAATGCTACTAACCCTTGTTGTGAGCATGCTTGTGGAGGAAAATGCTAAGTTGAAAGAGCAACTTGAGAAAGGCCTTGTGACATGTATCCAAGGTGAGAAGAATCTCAATGACCTTTTAAGAAATCAAAAGGAAGTTGTAGCAAAAGAAGGGATTGAAATTGCACCCAATTCTAAGAAGAAGAAGAAATTGAAGACCAAAAACCTCTCCCACTCAAGGAAACCTTTGTCAAAACGGGGAAGGTTACTCATCAAAAGAATAAGGACACGGTTGTGGGTGGTACTGCCAAGAAGGACAAGACCACCCCCTCCAACAAAGCCGGCGATTCTAACCCCTCTTATGTTTTATGCCCTCCTAGTGATGGGCATGTTTATGTCAAATATGTTGGTTCTTCTTATGAGTACATTGAATGGTCTATTTGGGTTCCTAAGACCCTTGTTACTAACATGAAAGGACCCATTAAAGAATGGGTACCTAAATCCAAGCATTGATCCATTATAGGAGTTTGCTTCTGAGGAGTGCCATGGTTTCTTGATACTGGAGCAACAAATCATATGACGAAAAGCAAGGACTTGGTGGTGGACGTTCGAACCGACACATCTTTGGCCACTCAAGTCTCCTTTGGTGATGACACAATTTCAAAGGTATTGGGTCTTGGCAAGGTGGTTATCTCTCCGGACTTAACCATTGAGAGAGTCATGCTTGTTGAGACCCAATTTACTTTCGTCCATCAACTTGCACTCATGGGTTGTAGTAGTTTCTTTGGTATGGATACCTGATACGTCTCCACCGTATCTATAATTTTTTATTGTTCCATGCTGATATATTATCATTCTAGGATATTTTTTGGGTCTTTATTTACCAATTTATAATATTTTTGAGCACTAACCTATTGACCCAGTGCCCAATGCCAGTTGTTGTTTTCTGCATGTTTTTCACTTTTCAAGTTTACAGTACCAAACGAAGTCCAATTGCCACGAAACTTTTTTATGATTTTTTCTGGACAAAAAGAAGACCTGGAGGCTTCGGAAGGAGACCGGAGGCCGCACAAGGGCACCAGCACGCAACAGGGCGCACCCTGGGGGGCGCCCTGATGTGTGTTGCCCCCCTCTGGCGTCTCCCGATGCCCCTCTCTGGCCTATAAATTCTCTAATATTCCAAAAACCCTAGAGGCAGTCCCGAAACACTTTTTACGCCGCCGCAAGTCTCTGTTCCGTCGCGAGGCCATCTGGAGCTCCTTCCAGCACCCTGCCGGCGGAGGGATCGATCACGAAGGGCCTCTTCATCAACCTTGCTGCCCTCATGATGATGTGTGAGTAGTTCACCATAGACCTACGGGTCCATAGCTAGTACCTAGATGGCAATCTCTCTATCTCTTGATCTTCAATACAATGTTCATCGCATCTTCGCTTTGATCCATCCGATGTAATCCTATTGTGCGGTGTGTTTGCTGGGATCCGATGACTTGTGGGTTTATGTTCAGATTATTAATGAAAAGTATTTGAGTCACCTCTGAATATTAAGATTCTTATTTGCATGATCATTATAGCTCCGTAATGCTCTCTGATTTATCGATGTGCTTTGGCCAAGTAGATTGATCTATCTTCAGTGGGAGTGGTGCGTTGTGGTAGGTTCAACCTGACGGTGCTCTATATCCTAGTGACAGAAAGGGACAAGATACGTCTTTGTGTTGTTGCTACTAAGGATAACACGATGGGGTTTATTCATATTGCTTGAGTTTACATTGTCTACATCATGTCATCGTTTTTGATACGTCTCCAACGTATCTATAATTTTTGCTTGTTCCATGTTGTTATATTATCATTCTTGGATGTTTTACAATCATTTTATAACAACTTTATATCATTTTTTGGGACTAACCTATTGACATAGTGCCAAAGTGCCAGTTGCTGTTTTTGCTTGTTTTTTTTACTTCGCAGAAAATCAATACCAAATGGAGTCCAATCGCGACAAAACTTTTTGGAGATTTTTTCTGGACCAGAAGACACCCAGTGGGCCAAACAAGATCCAGGAAGGTGGGCTGTGGAGAGCACAACCCACCAGGGCGCGCCAGGGGGCCCCCGGCGCGCCCTGATGGGTTGTGCCCTCCACGGGGCCCCTCCACACCGCCTCTGATTCCTATAAATTCCCAAATATTCCAAAAACCCTAGGAGAGTCGACGAAACACAATTCCAGCCGCCGCAAGTTCCAGAACCTTGAGATCCAATCTAAACACCATCACGGAGGGGTTCATCTTCCTCATAGGTGCCTCTCCGATGATGCGTGAGTAGTCTACCATAGACCCTCGGGTCTGTAGGTAGTAGCTAGATGGCTTCCTCTCTCTCTCTCTCTCTTACGATTCTCTATAAAATGGTCTCTTGGAGATCTATTTGATGTAAACTTTTGCGGTGTGTTTGTTGGGATCCGATGAATTTTGAGTTCATGATCAGTTTCTATCCATGAATATTATTTGAGTCTTCTTTGATCTCTTATATGCATGATTACTTATAGCATCGTATTTCTTCTTTGAATCTTTGGTTTAGTTAGGCCAACTAGATCGATTTTTCTTGCCATGGGAAGAGGTGCTTTGTGATGAGTTCGATCTTGTGGTGTTCTTTCCTAGTGACAGATGGGGCAGCAAGACACGCATGTATCGTTGCTATTAAGGATAACAAGATGGGGTCTATTCCTACATGAATAGATCTTGTCTACATTATGTCATCGTTCTTATTGCATTACTCCGTTTTCCCATGAACTTAATACACTAGATGCATGTTGGATAGCGGTCGATGTGTGGAGTAATAGAGGTAGATGCAGGCAGGAGTCGGTCTATCTATCTTGGACGTGATGCCTATATAATGATCATCGCCTTGGATATCGTCATGACTATTCGATTTTCTATCAATTGCCCAACAGTAATTTGTTCACCCACCGTGCGCTATACTCATGAGAGAAGCCACTAGTGAACCCTACGCCCCCCGGGTCTACTTTTCCATCATATTGCTTTTCGATCTACGTTTTTGCAATCTTTGTTTTCAGATCTACAAAACCAAAAACCCAAAAATATATTGCTGCATATTTACTCTTTTTATTTTATGTTCTTGAGAGATCTATCTCTCCTATCTATCACTACCTAATCTATCTTATTACCGTAGAGAGATTGACAACCTCTCTTTCGCGTCGGGTTGCAAGTATTTGTTGTTTGTGTGCAGGTGTTGCTTATTGGGTGGTGGTGATCCTCCTACTGGTTCGATAACCTTGGTTTCATAACTGAGGGAAATACTTACCGTCGCTGTGCTGCATCGTCCCTTCCACTTTGGGGAAATACCGACGCGGTCTCAAGCCACGTCAAAGGAATTTCTGGCGCCGTTGCCGGGGAGGAAGCGGTCTCTTCTACGTGCCTATCGTAGGCGCCGAGGGGACTCCATCATCATCTACCAGGTTCCTAATCACAAATCTCATCTCCTTGCAATTACGTTATTTGCCATTTGCCTCTCGTTTTCCTCTCCCCCACTTCACCAATTTGCCGTTTTATTCGCCCCCTTTTTCATTTGCCCTTTTTCTTGCCGGATCTCTTCCTTGCTTGCAATCTTGTTTGCGTAGTCCCGATGACTCAAGAGAACACCAAGTTGTGTGATTTTTCCAATACTAATAACAATGATTTTATTAGTACGCCTATTGCTCCTCCCGCCACTAGTGCGGAGTCTTGTGATATTAATACCGCTTTGTTGAATCTTGTCATGAAATATCAGTTTGCCGGTACTCCTAATGAGGATGCCGCGTCCCATCTACACAAGTTCATAGAATTGTGTGATATGCAAAAGAAAAAAAGATGTGGACAATGATATCGTGAAGTTGAAATTGTTTCCTTTTTCCTTGCGGGATCGTGCTAAAATTTGGTTTTCTTCTTTGCCTCGCAATAGTATCGATTCTTGGAATAAGTGCAAGGATGCTTTTATCACTAAGTATTTTCCGCCCACGAAAATTATTTCCCTTAGGACGCAAATCATAAATTTTAAGCAACTTGAGCATGAGCATGTTGCACAATCTTGGGAAAGAATGAAGTTGATGCTAAGAAATTGTCCTACTCATGGCTTAAATCTTTGGATGATCATACAAATTTTTTATGCGGGATTGAATTTTGTCTCTAGAAATCTTTTAGATTCTGCCGCGGGTGGTACTTTTATGGAGATTACTTTGGGTGAAGCTACTAAATTGCTAGATAATATCATGGCTAATTATTCTCAATGGCATACCGAAAGAGCACCTACTATTAAGAAAGTTAACTCGATAGAGGAAATTAGCACTTTGAGTGATAAAGTTGATGCTTTGATGAAATTGGTTGCTAGTAAAAATGCTCCTATTTATCTTAATGATGTGCCTTTGTCTGCCTTGATTGAGCAAAATAGTGATTCCGTAGATGTGAATTTTGTCTCACGAAACAATTTCAATAACAATGCTTATAGAGGTAATTTTAATCCTAGGCCTTTTCCTGGAAATTCCTCTAATAATTATGGTAATTCCTATGGTAATTCTTCTTAAAATAATAATAGGAACACCTCTGATCTTGAGAGTAATATTAAAGAATTTATCAATGCGCAAAAGGCTTTCAATACTATGATAGAAGAAAAGTTGAATAAGATTGATGATATGTCTAGAAGCATTGATAGAATTTTTCATGATGTTGAAAATCTCAAGTTGAAAGCTTTTGTGCCTAAGATTGATGAATCTATTAAAGCTTTATATGTCTCTATGGATGAAAGTAAGAAAAGAACCGCTATGCTTAGAGCTAAAAGAGAAATCTTAGAAAAATTGTTTTCTAGTGATTGCCTTCATAAGAAAGATGAAGATCTTAAAGTGATTGGTGTTTCTTCTATTGATTTCTTGTTTAGTAATATTAAAATTGATAATGAAGGGACTTAAATAGAGTCAACTTTAGCTAGAAGGCGTCCCAATAATTTGGAGGGTGAAAATCTTGATGAAAATTTTGCTAAAAGTGGGTTTGAAGAGGTCAAAACTTTAACTAGTGATGTGCCAACTATCTTGGATTGCAAAGACTTTAACTATGATAGTTTATCTTTGAGTGAATGTATTTCTTTGCTGCAATCCATGTTGAATTCACCCCATGCTTATGAGCAAAATAAGGCTTTTACTAAACATATCGTTGATGCCATGATGAAATCTTTTGAAGAAAAGTTGGAGTTGGAGATTTCTATTTCTAGAAAATTACATGATGAGTGGGAACCTACCATTAAGGTCAAGATTAAAAATTATGAGTGCTTTGCTTTGTGTGATTTGGGTGCTAGTGTTTCCACGATTCCGAAATCTCTATGTGATGTGCTTGGTCTTACCAATATTGAAGAATGCTCTCTTAATTTGCACTTGGCGGGTTCTACTATTAAAAAACCATTGGGAAGAATTAATGATGTTCTTATTCTTGCAAATAGGAATTATGTGCCCATTGATTTTATTGTGCTTGATATTGATTGCAATCCGTCTTGTCCCATTATACTTGGTAGACCGTTTTTACGCACTATAGGTGCCGTGATTGATATGAAAGAAGGCAATATTCGTTTTCAATTTCCCTTGAGAAAGGGTATGGAACACTTTCCTAGAACAATAATTAAGCCACCATATGAGTCAATCATGAGGGCATCTATGGATCCAAAACCAAAGATGACAATACTTGAATCTATGCGTTATGCCTAGCTAGGGGCGTAAAACGATAGCGCTTGTTAGGAGGCAACCCAATGAATAAATAATTTTTTGCTTTTTTCCTTTCTGTTTTTGAGTGTTGACACAATTATGCCTCTGTTATGATTGTGTTTTTATGGTTTATTTAGTGTTTGTGCCAAGTAAAGCCTTTAGGATGATTCATAGGATGAGTAGAAGCGATGCTGAATCTGAAACAGAAACTTTGCGTCCAGTATATGAATTTTCATTTTTTGCTGGAACGTGATATTAAGCTGAAATTTTAACACAGTGTTTCTATACAAATTCCTTACGTTTTCCTAATTTTTCAGAATTGTTAGAGTTATAAAAGTATGGTTAGAGTACAGATTACTACAGACTGTTATGTTTAAGACAGATTCTGTTTTCGTTGCATTGTGTGCTTGTTTTGATGAATCTATGGTTTGTATCGGGGGGTATAAGCCATGGAAAAGTTAAAATACAGTAGGTATAATGCAATAATAAAATATGAATGGGTTTGCAACAGTACCTAAAGTAGTGATTTGCTTTATTATACAAACGGATCTCACGAAGATTTTGTTGAGTTTTGTGTGATTGAAGTTTTCAAGTTTTGGGTGAGATCACGATGGATGAAGGAATAAGGAGTTATAAAAGCCTAAGCTTGGGGATGCTACCGCAACCCCAAGATATATCCAAAGAGAAACAAGCAACTAAGCTTGGGGATGCCCCCGAGTGGCATCCCCTCTTTCTTCTAACGACCATCGGTATTTTACTTGGAGCTATATTTTTATTCGTCACATATCATGAGTTTTGCTTGGAGCGTCTTGTATCTTTGCTTGCTTTGTTTGTTAGTTATTCCTTTGTATCCTTGATGTACACACCTATTTGAGAGAGCCATAACCATGCTATGATTTGTTAGAATTGCTCTATGTGCTTCACTTAAACTTTTTGAGCTATAGAATTGCTCTAGTGCTTCACTTATATCTTTTTTAGCACGGTGTGCTTGGAAATTTTTGTAGAAATACTCTCATGCTTCACTTAGATTAATTTGAGAGTTAGTAAATTTTGAATAAATCCTCTCATGCTTCACTTATACCTTTTTGAGAGATAAAATCTTTATGCTCATGTGTTTCACTTAAATTTGCTTGAGCTTGCCAAAAACAATGGCAATATATGAAACTAGTCCCAAAGTGATAGATATCCAAGGATGATATAATAAAAACTTTCATGAAGATCATTGGACAAATTAAACTTGATTCCTTGTAATAGTTTTGAAACATGATGATAGTAATATGTGAGTCATGTTAGTGAGTAATTATGCTTAGTAGGAATATTGGTGTTAAGGTTTGTGATTCCCTATGCATGCACGAAAGTCAATAGTTATGCAATGAAGTTACATCCTACTTGTGGTGCATTATTCGGTGTTAGTTATGTTCAATGCTCACCTATGTGAATTTTTGTTTGTTGGTTTGGTTGCTTCTCAATCTATTTGCTAGCCTCCATTTGTACTAAGTAGAAATACTACTTATGCATCCAAAATCCTTAAACCAAGTTTTGCCTTATGAGTCCACCATACCTACCTATATGCGGTATTTCCATGCCGTTCCAAGCAAATTTGTATGTGCCATCTCTAAATTTTCAAAATAAATTTTCTCTTTTGTGTGCCCGTACCGCTCATGAAACGGTGGGGAGTGTCCAATATTTTTCCATGCTAGATGTGTTATTCTCAAGATGAGTGTTTATTCACTTGTCATTGCACAAGAGTGCGGCGATAATAGGGATGCCCATTCCCGAAATGAAAAAGAAAAAAAATATTTACTTTATGTTGTCAAATAATAAATTCCTTGGAAAGTGTTGGTATGGAAGGCAACCGTGGATACGGCCCGCCATGGAAAGTGAAAGTTTGGTGGAAAAAGGAATAAACTTTATTTTCTGTTTGGGAACCACCTATGATATATCTAGCATGGAAAGTATTGTGAACTACTTTGTCGTTTTCGTTGACAGGAAAAGCATGCCACCCAAAAAAAATTTCTCTCTCAATTTAAACCTTGAGCTCTGGCACCTCTACAAATCCCTACTTCCCTATGCGAAGGGCCTATCTATTTACTTTATGCAATTTTTATTTTTGCTTTGAGTCTCCATCCTCTCTTATAAGCACCAACTAGGGGGCACTATGATTGTACTTGAGCATTGGGCATAGCTAATATTTGAGTGTGTTTCATGAATGGATCAATGATTGAGCATGATGGGCTAGGGATAACTTTCTTTAGTGTTGATATTTTGAAAGACATGGTTGCTTGTTGACATGCTTGAGTATTGAAGTCATTATGTTAAAACTAGACTATTGCTTTGAATCATTTACAAGTCCAAATGTCCATACTAAACAAAAGAAAATAATGTGATGAACATGTTAGGCAGCATTCCACATCAAAAATTCTGTTTTTATCATTTACCTACTCGAGGACGAGTAGGAATTAAGCTTGGGGATGTTGATACGTCTCCAATGTATCTATAATTTTTGCTTGTTCCATGCTGTTATATTATCATTCTTGGATGTTTTACAATCATTTTATAACAACTTTATATCATTTTTGGGACTAACCTATTGACATAGTGCCAAAGTGCCAGTTGTTGTTTTTGCTTGTTTTTTACTTCACAGAAAATCAATACCAAACGGAGTCCAATCGCGACGAAACTTTTTGGAGATTTTTTCTGGACCAGAAGACACCCAGTGGGCCAAACAAGAGCTAGGAAGGTGGGCTGTGGAGAGCACAACCCACCAGGGCACGCCAGGGGGCCCCCGGCGCGCCCTGATGGGTTATGCCCTCCACGGGGCCCCTCCGCGCCGCCTTTGATGCCTATAAATTCCCAAATGTTCCAAAAACCCTAGGAGAGTCGACGAAACACAATTCCAGCCGCCGCAAGTTCCAGAACCTCGAGATCCAATCTAAACACCATCACGGAGGGGTTCATCTTCCTCATAGGTGCCTCTTCGATGATGCGTGAGTAGTCCACCATAGACCTTCGGGTCCGTAGGCAGTAGCTAGATGGCTTCCTCTCTCTCTCTCTCTCTCTCTCTGTCTCTCTCTTATGATTCTCAATACAATGGTCTCTTGGAGATCTATTTGATGTAAAATTTTGCGGTGTGTTTGTTGGGATCCGATGAATTTTGAGTTCATGATCAGTTTCTATCCATGAATATTATTTGAGTCTTCTTTGATCTCTTATATGCATGATTACTTATAGCATCGTATTTCTTCTTCGAATCTTTGGTTTAGTTAGGCCGACTAGATCGATTTTTCTTGCCATGGGAAGAGGTGCTTTGTGATGGGTTCAATCTTGCGGTGTTCTTTCCCAGTGACAGAAGGGGCAGCAAGACACGCATGTATTGTTGCTATTAAGGATAACAAGATGGGGTCTATTCCTACATGAATAGATCTTGTCTACATCATGTCATCGTTCTTATTGCATTACTCCATTTTTCCATGAACTTAATACACTAGATGCATGCTTGATAGCGGTCGATGTGTGGAGTAATAGAGGTAGATGCAGGCAGGAGTCGGTCTATCTATCTTGGACGTGATGCCTATATAATGATCATCGCCTTGGATATCGTCATGACTATTCGATTTTCTATCAATTGCCCAATAGTAATTTGTTCACCCACCGTGCGCTATACTCATCAGAGAAGCCACTAGTGAACCCTACGTCCCCCGGGTCTACTTTTCCATCATATTGCTTTCCAATCTACGTTTTTGCAATCTTTGTTTTCAAATCTACAAAAACCAAAACCCAAAAATATATTGCTGCATATTGACTCTTTTTGTGTGTGTTCTTGATAGATCTATCTCTCCTATCTATCACTACCTAATCTATCTTATTACCGTAGAGAGATTGACAACCTCTCTTTCGCGTCGGGTTGCAAGTATTTGTTGTTTGTGTGCAGGTGCTGCTTATTGGGTGGTGGTGATCCTCCTACTGGTTTGATAACCTTGGTTTCATAATTGAGGGAAATACTTACCGTCGCTGTGCTGCATCATCCCTTCCTCTTTGGGGAAATACCGACGTAGTCTCAAGCCACGTCAGTTCTCCATGCATTACTCTATTTTACTTAATACTCTAGATGCATGCTGGATAGCGGTCGATGAGTGGAGTAATAGTAATAGGTGCAGGCAGGAGTCGGCCTATTTGTTTATGGACGTGATGCCTATATACACATGATCATTGCCGTGAAAATCGCATACCTATCCGCTTTTCTATCAATTGCCCAACAGTAATTTGTTACCCACCGTATGTTGCCTACATGAGAGATGCCGCTAGGGAAAACTATGGCCCCCGGGTCTATTCACTTATAAATTTACAAACGCTACTATTACCTTGCTGCCTTTATTTACTTTTTATTTTATTTTGCAATTTACAATTATCTACAATTATCTACACAACTCATTTGCTTGCAAATAATGAGATCAAGGGGATTCACAACCCTCTTGCCCGCATTGGGCGCAAGTTGTTTGCTCTTTTGTGTGCAGACACTGAAGACGGTTGAGGATTGATATTCCTATCGGTTCGATAAACCTTGGTTTCATAACTGAGGGAAATACTTACCCACTTTGTGCTGTAATTACCCGTTCCTCTTCACGGAAAACCCAGCGTAGATCACAAGTATCAATACCGTGGCCCTTTTGTGGAGCAAGACTCTGAAAGTAGCCTTTGTTGGGCATGTCAAAAACGGTCTCTATGTGGTCAACTTCTCGGAGCGACCCACTAAGACCGCGACTTGCCTAATGGCTAAAGTTGATGTGGGATGACTTTGGCATCGCCGACTAGCCCATGTCAATATGAGATCTTTGCAAAGTCTCCTCAAAGGGAATCACATTCTTGGACTAACAAATGTGAGTTTTGCCAAAGATCGTGCTTGAAGTGCTTGTATCGAAGGAAAGCTACATGAGAAGGCTCATCGACCCACGACTACCATTTACTCGAAGAGGCCCTTGGAGCTCCTTCACATGGATCTCTTCGGTCCTCAATCTTTCGATCGTCTTGGGGGAAGAAAGTATTTCTTGGTGACTGTAGATGATTACTCAAGATACACATGGGTTTATTTATTCAAGAGGAAGAGTGAGACCCAATAAATCGTCATTGACTTTGCAAATAAAGCTCAACGCCAACATGATGCAAAGATATTGATGATTAGAAGTGACAACGGCACCGAGGTCAAGAACTACACCTTGGACGAGTTTCTTAGTGATGAAGGGATCAAACATCAATACTCTGCACCCTATACCCCTCAACAAAATGGTGTTGCGAAGAGGAAGAATCGGATGTTGATGGATGCGGCAAGGACCATGATGGCGGAATTCAAATCTCCGTACAACTTTGGGGCCAAAGGCATCAACACCGCATGTCATGCATCTAATCGGCTTTACCTCCACAAAAGCTTGAACAAGACTCCATATGAAATACTTACCGGTAACAAGCCCAACCTCAAGTACTTCCGGGTGTTCAGTTGTAAGTGTTTCATCCTCAGGAAAGGTGCTCGTTTGTCTAAATTTGAACCTAGAGCTCAAGAGGGCATATTTGTTGGTTATGCTACAAATTCTCATGCTTATCGTGTCCTCAACAAGTCCACTGGACTCATTGAGGAGACGTGTAACGTAGAGTTTGATGAAAATAGCGGCTCCCAAGTGGAGCAAAGTGGTTTGTGTGATGTAGGTGATGAAATGGCTTGAAGCCATGCATGATGAACTCAACAACTTCGAGCGCAACAAAGTGGGGCGTTTGGTGCCAAGACCAAAGGAGAATCACAATGTCATTGGAACAAAATGGATCTTCAAGAATAAGCAAGATGCGAACGGTGTTGTCATTCGCAACAAGGCGAGATTAGTGGCACAAGGCTACTCCCAAGTGGAGGGTATCAACTACGGTGAAAATTTTGCTCCCGTTGCTCGCCTTGAATCTATTCGCATGTTGCTTGCACATGCCTCTCATCATGATTTCAAATTATATCAAATGGATGTGAAGAGTGCATTTCTTAATGGTCCACTTAAGGAGTTGGTATATGTCAAGCAACCCACGGGGTTCGAGGATCCTAAGTTCCACAATCATGTATACGTTCTCGATAAGGCACTCTATGGCCTTAAACAAGCCCCACGTGCGTGGTATGAGCACCTTACCGAGATGTTGCAAGATCGTGGGTTTAAAATTGGAAAAATCGATCCCACTCTTTTCATGAAGAAGGTTAAATGGAACTTGTTCATATGCCAACTATATGTTGATGATATTATCTTTGTTCGTATGCCAACTATATGTTGATGATATTATCTTTGTTTCTCCTAACAAAGCTTTCAATGATAAGGCACTCTATGACCAAAGAGTTTGAGATGTCTATGATGGGAGAGTTGAAGTTCTTCCTTAGATTCGAAGTCAAGCAACGAAGTCAAGGAACCTTCATCAACCAAGCTAAATACACTCAAGACATGCTCAAGAGGTTCAAGTTGGATGATCTCAAGCCGACCAAGGCCAATACTCCCATGCCACTCAAATGCCAACTTGACTGTGATCCCAATGGTAAAGCCATGGATCAAAAGGTATATCGCTCCATGATTGGATCCCTACTTTACCTTTGTGCATCTACACCAACACCCTCCAGGTCTTCCTGACCTCAACATGAATTTGTAGTAAAATTAATGTAACTGTGTGTCCAAGACATCAAAAGGAATCCTAGGGGTCACCCTCGATGGATTCCAATCAATGTATCCGTCAAGGTGACCAGAGAGGAATCACCCTCGATGGTTCACGCTTGAGGAGTTGCATGACAAAGTCGTTATCACAAGTGGTGAAGGAGCAATCACCCTCGATAACCATGACCGACTAGCTGCGCTACAGAGTTAGCATCGGGAGTATGTTACGAGGTGTCACCCTCGGTACTCAATGGTATCTCTGCAGAGTCTTACAACTGAGGGGTGCGAGGTGATGTGACGGGCCTGGCTCGTCGATCAAGATGATCGAGTCTTCGGTGTCTTCGAGTCGTCGAGTCTTTGATGAAGAAGCAGGGGCAACTGGGACTTAGTGGGGTCACTGGGGATCACTGATCAACCTATACTAAGCAATTTGCATAATAGTAGGTACGATAGCAGTTTAACAAAAATAGGCTATGCATCAGAATAGGAGCTATCTACAACAGTAGCAAAATCTAATGCAAGCAGGACAGAGAAAGAATGGGCGATATCGGAATGATCAAGGGGGGGGGGGGTTGCTTGCCTTGTTGCTCTATTGCAAAAGGCTGATCATCGGTGGCGTAGTCGTACCCGGCAGCATCGTTAGTCTCGGTGTCTACCGGAGAGAAGAGGGGGGAAGAAACAATAAATACAAGCAAGCAGATGCATCATGATGCATGACATGGCAATATGCACTGCTAGGGATGAGCTAACGCAGTACTACACGTCACAGACGGAGCGAGAAAATATCTGACGATATTTCCCGGGTGTTTGGCTATTACCGGACAGATGAATCGGAGGGGAAAGTCCCATGTTCATCATGCTAGGGGCATGTGACAGATGAATGGATTGCATATTTGGATTCGTTGGATTTTCTGATCAACTTTCATATATAAATCATTTTCATCTGAGTTATAAATTATTTTATATCAATTTACAAAGTTTTAAATGTATTATGGAATTAATAGATTTGTTTTAATTACAAAAATCCTTTTACCGCATCACCATGACATCATGCTGACATCCGCAGTCAATAGTCTGTGTTGACTGGTCAAACTAACCTATGGGGCCCAGCTGTCATAGGCTCAGTGTTAATCCAGGGTTAAATTAATCTAAAATGGGTTATTTTGCAGAGGGTCCCACCTGTCATTGACTGTAGTGCTAAGAGGGTTTGATTAAACTTAATTAGCTAATTAGCGTGGGTGGGGCGAGGTGTCAGTGACTGATAGTAGTTTAATTAGTGCCTAATCTAAACGCTATAGTGCTAGGCCCAGTGTCGGTTGCAGTGGTTAGCTGGCTAATGACGGGGCCCCACCGGTCATCAACCCACCAGCGTTTTAAAACGTGGTGGCGCGCCGGCGCAGCTCCGGCGACCACCAGGGACGGCGGCATTGCTCGGAAACGGCACACAGGCCACCATTTCGCGCGCCACGGCCACCTACGAGACGTGGGAGCTTGTGCGCGTCTATCTAGGTCATCGGCGGCGCTAAGGGGTGGCCGAAAACGTTAGGGGCAGTGAGGCCGAGCGGCGGCCGGAGTTCGGCCTCGGTCAAAACGTGGCGAGAACGGCACAAGGGCTTTGCTAGGGGTTGGGTGAGGGAGTCCCGGACTAAGGGGTCCTCGGGCTGCCGGCTCATCTCTTAATAGGCCGGCTCGATGGGCCGTTCTCTGAAGAAGGGCCGGACACATCAAGACTCCACATTCCAGAAGGGAGCCCCGAAGGCGCGTCGTGCACTCCAAGTCAAGATGAGGAAATCGCCATCTCCATCCTCGGCAGGAGGCCCATTATGTGTAAACCCTAGGTACCCCCCCGGTGTCTATATAAACCGGGAGGGTTTCAGATCATAGGATCCAGAAACTCATCTAGGGTTTTAGCTAGTCGATCTCGAGGTAGATCAAATCTGTAACCTTCATACCATCAATATACTCAAGCAGGACGTAGGGTTTTACCTCCGTAGGAGGGCCCGAACCTGGGTAAACATCGTCTCCTTCGTCCCTTTGTTACCATCGATCCTAGTCTCACAGCTCGGGACCCCCTACCCGAGATCTGCCGGTTTTGACACCGACATTGGTGCTTTCATTGAGAATTCCATTGTGATCGCCCAAGGAATCGATGGCTCGCGTCTTCATCAACGAAGAGGTCCGCATCATGGACTCCTTCGTCCCTGGACAGATCTTTGCTTTCGGCAGCATCGTGCAGCACGCTGACCCTACCGGCCGCCTTGGCCAGGTCGGAAGTTTCGCCCCTGATCAAGAAGTCAGATTCGGGAACTTGGAGTTCTCCGTAGACCCTCGGGGCGACCTCTTGCTCACCGGGCTCGCAGTCTCATCTGACGCGCCCGAGGACTCCGAGGCCTTAACCTTGGATGTCGTTTTCAATCCCGCTTACGGGGCCAATCCCGATGATGATCTGGACTTCAATCCGGATCCGGCTATAGCGCCAGATGGCCGGGCATCAACCCCTGTCGAATACACTTCTCGTGCGGACGCATCAGAGGTTAACTCCAGACGCGCCGGGCAGATTGACCCGATCGAGCTCTCGACACTCGTCGAAGCTCTAGATCAGATCTCCTTGATGAAAACTACTGATGACCCAATCCCGATCCACACTCAGATCGGTCTTGAGGCGGGTCAAGAGGAATTTTTCGTCCCACCCACCACCCACTTAGTAGCCACTATCGAAGACTTAACCGATATGGTGGACTACTCCTCCGAGGAGGCAGAAGACATGGAAGAAGAGGATCGCGCTCCTACCCCCGTTAACACCGGGCGATGGACCGCCACCTCCACCTGCGACGTCTACATGGTGGATACGCCAGCCGGTAACGGCGAGCGCACACCAGCTAACAATGGCGATGACTCAGGTGAGGCGCCGTCAAGGCGCCGGAAACCGCGTAAGTGATCAAAGACAAAAAAGGGAAGGGAAGCTATTGCCGGCACCGGGGAAAACGATACCCCGGAAGACCTCGGTGATCCCGATATCCCCGAGTATCCATTGGAGGACCAGGAAAGGCCGGAGGACCAGCGCGACCCCGAAGATCCGAACGACTCCGAGGATGAAAACTACCTCCCCCCTGTAGAGGAGGAAGATAGCCCGGATGACGAGGACCTCATCGTCCCCGAAACCATTGAGGATCATGAACGGTTCAGGCAACAGCTCTTAGCGACTGCCCGAAGCCTAAAGGCAAAAGCGCGGCAACTCAAGGCCGAACAAGACACCCTCAACGATAGATGGACAAGGGTTCTATCAGCCGAGGAAGAACACGGCGCTGGTCTATGGGACCAACCCAAGAGCTACCCCCGCCGGCGGTTGCTGCCACAATTTGACGACAAGCTCCCCAACACGCCGTCCCCCAAGCACACTCCATACGACCAGCCGGACCGCCCTCCCCGAGGACGAGATAGGACGGCTGGCGAGGCCGGTTATAGGCCGGCGATACCCCGCAGAAGGGGAAAAGAGCCAATGGAGCCTGACGACAGGTATGACCTGCGACGCGACCTAGATGAGAGAACAGGCCGCACGAGATCCATCTACGGATCCAGAGGGTACTCCCCTGGTGGAAGGGACGAGTACCGGTCCTGGCTCGACCGAACCAACAGAGTTCGGCACCAAAACCGGGCCAGAACAGACACCGACTACCGGCATGATATAGCCCGGGTCAGAGGCGCTGCCCACCCGCTCTGCTTCACTGACGAGGTGATGCAGCATCAGTTCCCTGAAGGGTTTAAACCCGTGAACATCGAGCAATACGACGGAACAACTGACCCAGCAGTGTGGATCGAGGATTTCCTCCTCCACATTCACATGGCACGAGGAGACGACCTCCACGCCATCAAGTACCTACCCCTTAAACTTAAGGGGCCAGCTCGGCACTGGTTAAACAGTCTCCCCGAAAACTCTATCGGGAGCTGGGAGGACCTCGAGGAGGCATTCCGATCTAACTTCCAGGGCACCTATGTACGGCCCCCAGACTCCTCCGAACTAAGCAATGTCGTGCAAAAGGCAGGAGAGTCCGCTCGACAATTCTGGAACCGGTTCTTGACCAAGAAAAACCAGATCGTCGATTGCCCAGATGCCGAAGCTATAGCCTCTTTCAGGCACAATATTCGGGATGAGTGGCTGGCTCGCCAGCTCGGTCAGGATAAACCTAGGACCATGTCCGCCCTCACATCAGTCATGACCCACTTTTGCGCGGGCGAGGATAACTGGCTAGCAAGGCGAAGCCACAACCCCGAAGACCCCGGTACTTCCGAAGTCCGGGATGGAAACGGGAAACCACGACGCAACAAAAACAAACGCCGGCACAACACTAGCGACGCCAATGACACGGCCGTTAACGCCGGTTTCCGCAACCCAAGATCCGGGCAGCGGAAGAAGCCTCCTAAAGGCAACCGCGACGGACCCACCCCGCTGGACAAGATCATGGAGAGGCCTTGCCAGATCCATGGCACTCTGAACAAGCCCTCCAACCACACCAACCGTAACTGTTGGGTGTTTAAACAGGCTGGCAAACTCGCAGCCGAGGAGCAGAGCAAAGGCCCACGCAGCGAGGACGACGAGGAGCCCCGCGGTCCGAGCAATGGAGGTCAGAAGCAGTTCCCTCCAGAGGTAAAAACTGTGAACATGATATACGCCACTCATATATCTAAAAAGGAGAGGAAGCGCGCCCTTCGAGAGGTCTATGCCGTAGAGCCTGTTGCCCCGAAGTTTGACCCATGGTCGGCCTACCCGATCACCTTTGATCGGCGAGATCACCCGACCAGTATCCGTCATGGAGGTTCGGCGGCCCTCGTCCTAGACCCCATCATCGATGGGTATCACCTCACTAAAGTCCTAATGGACGGAGGAAGTAGCCTAAATCTGATTTACTCAGATACGGTGAAAAAGATGGGCATAGATCCGTCAAGGATAAAGCCTAGCAACACTACCTTTAAAGGAGTGATCCCAGGAGTCGAAGCCCAGTGCACAGGCTCTGTTAGCCTGGAAGTAGTGTTCGGCTCGCCCGATAACTTCCGCAGCGAGGACTTGATCTTCGACATCGTACCTTTCCGTAGCAGCTACCACGCCCTGCTGGGCCGTACAGCGTTCGCTTGCTTTAACGCCGTCCCACACTACGCATACCTCAAGCTCAAGATGACGGGGCCCAAGGGGGTCATCACCGTCAACGGCAACACAGAGCGTTCCCTCCGAACTGAGGAACATGCGTTGGCCCTGGCGGCCGAATTCCATTACGAGGACGGCCGGCAAACACCTAAATCCGCCATAAAGGCTTGCAAGGTCGACAAACGAGTTCGGTTTCAATCCGAACTCCCAGATTCTCCCCCTCCCCAGAAATAGGGATACGCTCCCCATTGCACAGCCCTAACGACCGCCAAACACGTGCCAAGAAGGCACAACTTCGCGCTCAAGATTCCATGGGTAGCAATGGGGAGCAACCATCAAATGGTAAGTGTTCGGCTGGACCGACCAATACCAATACACATCCTTGGACAAAACACAAGTACCATCAAGGACCTGCTAAAAAGCGTAAAGCTCATCGATACTTCGGCGACTTCTCAAGACCTTCTTCCCAAGGTCCGCTCGGTGACAGCATCACTCTTAATGGGATGCAACCCCCACAGAGGAACATGAACGGACAGGCGACAAGGCACATCGAAGACGTCATGTCATCAATCGAAGACTCCTGGTACAGCCTCCCCTCTGTAAATTTTATATTTCATCTACCTGTAAACAGTTGCTTCGGCAATCCAAGTTATAAGAATTATTGAGCAAGTACAAAACCATTATATATGGCCACTTCATTGTCTTTTATACATCCTCTGTTCTTCCCTTGGTAACACTTCTTGCGAAAACTGTTCGGTATATATTATGATGCAACTGGCTAATAGTCCGGGGGCTCGAATTTAAAATCGCCTTGAACATCACCCCAATACAACTGGTCATGTGTTCGACATCTTGGGTTTTGCTTTATATGCATCGGATCCGAACTATGTCTTGGGTCAATAGTTGGGTTGCCCGGCTCCTGTGCTTGCCCTCTTACGTTCCACTCGTTCGGCTAAAAGGGCAAAGGGAGAACCACTGCGATTGTGCTTCCAGCTCGTCTGGTCAAGCACCTCAGCGGAGAAAGCCGAAAATTGACCGTCATAGTAAGCGAGAACCGGTCTGCAAATCCGAGCATTAGTGTCATACTAAAAGATCGATAGAGGTTCTTCCGTGTTATACGATGGGTTTCGTTCTATTACAAACCATGTGATGCCGGCCTCGGCCCCGAACATCACACTGGGGGCTGGTTATCAGCCCCCGCGTTTTTTTACACTCCCACAGCTAAGAGAAAGCGATAAAGCACCATAGTCCGATTGCCTTGTCCCGCTCGCACTACTGCCTTCGGGCACCGATACCTCGGCTAAGGGTAACAGTGCGGATACAGAGACACCCCGCGTAGTATCTACGTGGGGGCTGAAGCCGACGACTCGCAACTTTCAGATAAACCGGCCACACAGGAGTCAAAATAAAAATCAAATACTTATAAGACATGATAAACCATGCATCACTAGTTATAAAGCGTTAAAAGTCTTCGGACATATTACAACGCGCTCATTCATACAAAACGTCCTTGGAACATTGAGCCTCTATTGACCGAGCACCCTCCATCACTGCGGGGAAGTATCGCTCGGGGCGCCTATACTCCTTTCCAGGAGGCGGAGGTGCAGTAGCCATCTCGGTTGGCTTGAGCTTCGGCCAATGCACCATGATCTTCGCAAAGGCCATCCGCGCGCCCTCGATGCACGTAGAACGCTTCAGCACGTCGACCCGATGCGCAGCTTCGCATAGTTTCTGCACTAAGCCGAAGTAGCTGCTCGGCAACGGCTCATCGGGCCACAGACGGATGCAGAGGTCCTTCATGGCCGGCTCCGCCACTCTGTGCATCTCCACCAGTTGCTTCATTTGCTCGATGAGGAGAGGAGAGCGCTCGGGGGACTCAAACTGCGCCCAGAATAGTCGGCCCTCATCATCCTCCGCCCACGAAGCATAAAGCTTGTTCGCGTCCGCTGCACTCCTCTGGAGATCCGCACAGACGCCTAAGGAACACCACACCTGGGTGAGCAAAGCAAACTTGCTACCACCGAAGGTGCATTGCAGTGAATATGGCTTACCATCGATGACATCCTTGACTTGGCAAACCTCCTCCTTAAAGGACCGCCTCTCCACCCGCTCCTTTTGGAGCTCGGATTTTAGCGCTGCTAGCTCGGTGGCTTGCTCCTTGCCTTTCTGCTCAAGGGCCTCGCACTTTGTGCCGGCATCCTTGAGCTATTGTTGCACCTCCTCCACCCGGGCCTCATGCTTGGCACAGGCAGCTCTCAAAACGGAAAGCGCGGCTGCTGCTTGTTCGGCAGCCGTCTTCTCCTCCGCGGCCTCCTGCTTCATTTTCTGGAGCTCGGCCTTGAGTTTTTCAACCTCCGCAGCTGATGCTGTGGACGCAATAAATAAACAGTCAATCTGGGTTACCAGTATGGACCATTACCAAAATATAGCTCGGCTATTAGAATTCGGCTTACCTTGTGCCTCGTCGAACCTCTTGTTCAGGCTAACAAGCTACTTGTCAGAGATCTTGAGCTTCCGATTTAGCTCGGTCAGCTCAGCGGTATTGACTGCCACCGCCGATGACGAGGCCTACAAAAAATGTGCACCCAGTTATGTGCATTCCAACCTCTGAACTGTCAAGGATATGACTCTCTGTTCGGTCCTCTTAAGGGCTTTTCGAGCATTGCAGGACTAAATGGTGCCTTATGCATCATTGATCGATCCTTGTTATTTGACCCCCGGATGCGTTTTTGCAAACCCATCCGGGGCTCGGGAGCTACTACATATATAAAGATAATACAAACTTAAAATTAAAATTGTTTGGGAAAAAGGTATTACATGACTCACCTTGAAGCCCTCCAAGAGACCATTGAAGGCCTCCTTCAGTCCGTTATCAACGGACTGAATTCCTTGTAAAACCGCACCCATAAGAGTGCGGTGATCCTCGGAGATGGGGGCGCTGGCTAGCGCCTCCTCCATTACCGGCCACCCAGTCGTCGGTGGCATCGGTGTTGACCGGACAGTCCGATCTATGATCGGAGACTGAGTCGGTAGCTCCGGAGGCGCAGCGTGCTCCGGAGACGTCCTCGGAGGGGACTGGGCATCCTTTCGCCTTTCCTCTTCGGCGGCCAGGGGGATATTCTCCCCCTGGTCCTCAACGGCCTGGGGGATTCCCTCTCCCTGGCCTTCGGCGGCCATGGCGTTAGCCTCGTCCATGGCATGGTCGCCCCCGCCGCCCGTGTTCGGCTCCACCGGAGCCTGGCTGGATGACAGCTCCGTGGCGTCCTTCGTGGCCCCCGGAGGTGTGGGGTGCGATGCAGTCCCGCTCTCTGCCAGCTCGGCGGGCGGAGACTCCCCATCCGATATTTGATCGGTGGGGAGAACACGTGGTGGGCTGCAGACCAAAAGGCGCCCATGCGTTTAAAAACTATTACATACTTTGCGTAAATAACTCGGTGAGTCCTCAGATTCATTACCTTTGAGCGGGGGGCTTGACCCTTGGGTTCCTTCGGGGGACCCTCTCAAATTCCTCGGATTCTGTGTTAGAATCCGAGCTGTCGTCGGGCAGGATCAACCTCGCCTGGCGCGCCCTCTTCAGGGCGGGAGGAGCTGCCTCCTCCTCGGCGTCCGATGACGCCGCTCTCTTTCTTGCGGGAGGGGGGGGGGCGTCCCCCCTCCCCGTCATCATGCAACTCCTCATGGCTAGAAGAGGCATGGGTTTCCTCGGACGCAGCGTCTCGCTGGTCCTTAATGCGGAGGCCCTCTCTGGCCTTCTTCTTCTTCTCTTTCTTTTCGGGCGCCGAGTACGGCGCCACGACAAGCATCGCCGCCAACAGCTCCGACCTGGGGTCTTCGGGTTGTGGAGCCGGGCAGTTAACCTTCGTGGCTTTGCTCAACCACTTCTGCAAAAGTAGGGGAGAAGGCGTTCATACTTTTTGCCGAAGAAACAGAGTCAATGAATTGAAATTATACCATACCTTGGTCGGTGGGTTGACGGCGCTTAGGCCCGTATCCTCTTCCTTGGCCGGCCAGCTTTTCTGAGGCTTGAAGAAAGCCCTCCACAGCTTCTCAGGGGTGGTGCGGAAGAATTGGCGCACGGTAGGCTCGTCGTCAAGACGGTAAGCCCACATGGGGGATGCCCGGCGCTGGCAGGGGAGGATACGGCGGTGGAGCATGACCTGGACCACGTTGACCAGCTCCACCTTGGCCACGATCACCGAGGTAAGGCGCTTCTGCAGTAGCTTCACCTCAGCATCCGACCCCAGTCAAGGCCCTTCCTAAGCCACGAGGTCAATCTCGTTGGGGGTCCGGATCTGAATTCGGCAGGCGCCGCCCAGCTCTCATCCCTTGGCTCGGTGATGTAAAACCACTCCTTCTGCCAGATCTTGATTGTGTCGATGAAGGTGCCGGTAGGCCACTCGACGCGGGGGAGCTTGCTGATTACCGCCCCTCCGCAGTCTGCGTGCTCACTGGCCACGGTCTTCGGCTTGACATTGAAGACCTTGAGCCACAAGCCGAAGTACGGTTCGACCCGCAGAAAGGCTTCGCAGATGATGATGAATGTCGATATGTGCATGAAGGAGTTCGGCGTAAGGTCGTGGAAGTCTAGCCCGTAGAAAAACATGAGACCCCTGACAAAGGGGTGGAGCGGAAAGCTCAGTCCCAGGATAAAGTGGGGGACGAACACCACCCTCTCGCCTGCTTTGGGGGTGGGAACCACCTGGTTCTTCTCCGGGGCGCGGTGGAAGACGTTGGTGGGGAGGTAGCCGGCCTGCTTTAGGTCCCGGATATCCTGGTCGGTGACCGTGGAGGCCTCCCACTTGCCATTGGAGCCCGAACCCGCCATGGCTAAGCTTGGAGGGAAGGGCGAGGAAGAACTGGATCTGGGCTCTCGGAGCTTGGAGAGATTGAGGAGGCGAAGGATGCGAACGGGAAGCGTGAATAGGCCTTGGGTTTTTTTTCCTTTTTATGGGACGTGTCACCAATTAGCCTCGCTTACCGCGCCACAAATCCCTCCGCTTCCCATGACATGCATGTCGTTATGCGCGTGTGGAGATTAATCATATCCCGTGTGAAACGAAGCACGATCTGCGCATTGATAAGTCGTGTCGCTGTAAAAACAGCCCCGAACCGCGAATCGAGTTTTCGTAACTGGTTCAGTGGTCATGGTAGGCCATGACCCTTCGTCAGAGGGGGGTGTCAGAAAACACTGTTTACACTTTGGCGATTGGCCTTCGGGGCTAAGCAATTCATGGTGTTCGGTCAATCATATGATCGGAAGAAATACGTGTCATCGGAAACCGAACTAGTCTCAGCCGATCATGGAAAGGGAGGAAGAACTCACCCCGCAAGCCGAAGACTCTGATCATACGAAGCAGCTGGAGCTGATACCCTTGGCGTTGGGGGCTAGTTCGGGGGCTACTGAGGGAGTCCCGGACTAAGGGGTCCTCGGGCTGCCGGCTCATCTCTCAATAGGCCGGCTCGATGGGCCGTTCTCTGAAGAAGGGCCGGACACATCAAGACTCCACATTCCAGAAGGGAGCCCCGAAGGCGCGTCGTGCACTCCAAGTCAAGATGAGGAAATCGCCATCTCCATCCTCGGCAGGAGGCCCATTATGTGTAAACCCTAGGTACCCCCCCGGTGTCTATATAAACCGGGAGGATTTCAGATCATAGGATCCAGAAACTCATCTAGGGTTTTAGCTAGTCGATCTCGAGGTAGATCAACTCTGTAACCTTCATACCATCAATATAATCAAGCAGGACGTAGGGTTTTACCTCCGTAGGAGGGCCCGAACCTGGGTAAACATCGTCTCCTTCGTCCCTTTGTTACCATCGATCCTAGTCTCACAGCTCGGGACCCCCTACCCGAGATCCGCCGGTTTTGACACCGACATTGGGTTCGACGCAGCATGGGCCCTGGAGAGCGACAGTGGCTCGCACGGGTGCCCGGGAGCACGCACGGCTCGTGTGCGACGGCTGACAGAGCTCGGCAATGGCGGCAGCACTACACGGGCCGAAAGGCAAGTAGGAAGAGGAGTGAGGAGAGGCGGATCTCACAGCGATGATGGGGAGCGGGTCGAGGAAGGCAGGGGAGCTCGGGGCGGCGCGGATCGAAGCGGTGGTCGTCGGAACTCAAAGAGGATGGAGAGGACGCGGGCAACGGCGATGGAGCGTCTCGACCCAGATCCTGTGAAGAGGGAGAGGGAGCTGTCCACGACGGACCTCCTGGACAAGCTCCGGAGGCGTGGGAACGAAGGTGGCCGCGAGCTTCAACACGGGCCGTCCATGGCAGCGCTCGGCCGAGGACGAACCCAAGGGAGAGAGGCAAGGAGGGGGGGTTTTGAGGGGTCCTAGGGTTTGCGGGGACGAGAGAGAGAGAGCGATGGGGTACCCTTATCTATGAGGGGGAGCCATGGATGCCCGACAGCGAGGCAATCGGCAGGTGGACGATGCGGCGTGCTTGGCCTCCCTACCTCTGGCGAAAGGTTAGGGAAAGGCCAGCCGTGGTGGGCTAGGCCATCCTGTTGACTCCTAAGGCCTGATGGCACAATGGCTAGCTCCCCCTTTTCTTTTCCTTTTACCTTCTGTTTTGTTTAATTCTATAGTGCTTCTATTTATTTACAACACCAAAAGGCTTTTGTAATTTTTGAAACTGGCCTCATAATTTAGTTGCAATATTTAGGGCCTGTCCAAAAAGTGTGGGGCTTTTTTGAATAAAATTGGAATTTTCATAAATTTAAAGGGGAATTTAATAATTGTTTTGGCCTCTAATAAATTGTTTTAGAGGCACTTAAATACATGATAAAAAGCTGGTTACAATTTTATAAATACCAGGTGAATATTTGTAACCCAAACATGATTTTTGTTTTCAGGGTTGTGAAAATATTTAAACCACTTATTAAAAGGATTTTAAATTTCAATAGGAATTTGAAATGAGATATGATTCCAATTCTGATCAAACATTGTTTAACAAAAGCATTAGTTTAATCTCATGGGTTACTGTAGCTTAAAAACATGCATCACTGTAGCTGATAATCAGGGGGTGTTACACCAGAAGACATATGAGAGGGCCACAAGCTCACCCCGCACGTCCCAGGGGGGACACACCACCTGAGCTAGCGAGCCCCTCGTAGCTTTGTTTGTAATAATTCCACTTCTATAAATTCCCATAAATCCCAAAAACACGAGAGCGATACCCGAAACAATTTTTTCGCCGCTGCAAGACTCTGTTCTTCCGCGATCCCATCTGGAGGCCTTCGTCGGTACTCTGTCGGAGGGGGAATCGATCACGGAATCCATCTTCATCAACTTTGCTGCCTCCATGGTGATGTGTGAGTAGTCCACCACGGACCTATAGGTCCATAGTGATTAGCTAGATCTCTCTCTCTCTCTCTCTCTTTGATCTTCAATACAATGTTCTCTTCGGAGATCCATACAATGTAATCCTCTTTTGCGGTGCATTTGTTGGGATCCCATGAATTGTGGGTTTATGATGAGATTATTCATTGAAAGTAATTGAGTTTTTTTTCTGAACTTTATTATGAGTGAAAACCTTGCGTGTTGTATGGCCGGGGACGCGCGGTGGTTAATGATACGTCTCCAACGTATCTATAATTTATGAAGTATTCATGCCATGTTTACAATAATTTTATATGATTTTGGTATGATTTTATTAGAACTAACACGGACTGACGCTGTTTTCAGCAGAACTACCATGGTGTCGTTTTTTGTGCAGAAATAAAGGTTCTCGGAATGGGCTGAAAATTTACGGTGATTTTTTATGGACCAAAAGAGACCCCTGAAGCACCGGAGCTGGGCCAGGACGTGACCGAGGAGGCCACAAGCCTAGGGGGGCGCGACCTACCCCCCGGGAGGGTGCTCCCGGCTTGTGGACTCCTCGAGCACCCCCTTGACGTGAGACCGACGCCAAAAATTCCTATAAATACCAAAACCCCCAGAAAGAACCCTAGATCAGAAGTTCCGCCACCGCAAGTCTCTATAGCCACGAAAAATCAATCTTGGCCCTCTCCGGCACCCTGTCGGAGGGGGTCACCATCACCGGAGACCATGGAGGAGGAAGACGGAGGGGCCATCATCACCATGGAGGCCAAGGACCAGAGGGAGAACCTCTCCCCACCTAGGGGGAGGCCATGGAGGAGGAAGCACAAGGGGGAGACCCTCTCCCCCTCTCTCTCGGTGGCGCCAGAGTGCCATCGGGGGAACCATCGTCGCGGTGATCGTCTTCATCAACATCACCTTCTTCATCACCGTCCTCATATCTTTTCAGCGGTCCACTCCCCCGCATCCCGCTGTAATCCCCTACTTGAACATGGTGCTTTATGCCACATATTATGATCCAATGATGTGTTGCCATCCTATGATGTTTTGAGTAGATTTCTTTTGTCTTATGGGTTGATTGATGATCTAGATTGGTTTGAGTTGTATGTTTATTTTGGTGCTGTCCTATGGTGCCTTCCGTGCCGCGCACACATGAAGGATTCCCGCTGTAGGGTGTTGCAATACGTTCATGATTCGCTTATAGTGGGTTGCTAGAGTGACAGAAGCTTAAACCCGAGTAAGGGGGTTGTTGCGTATGGGATAAAGGGGACTTGATGCTTTAATGCTATGGTTGGGTTTTACCTTAATGATCTTTAGTAGTTGCGGATGCTTGCTAGAGTTCCAATCATAAGTGCATATGATCCAAGTAGAGAAAGTATGTTAGCTTATACCTCTCCCTCATATAAAATTGCAATAATGATTACCGATCTTGTTAACAATTGCCTAGGACAATTTCGCACACCGACCCATCATTATTCCACACTCGCTATTTGTAATATATTGTAATATATTCTAACTTTATGATAACAGCACCTATTTTTATATTTTAGTTCTCCGATATCATGCAAAGTTATTCTCTTCATACCCACAACGTAGTTTTATTTCTCGTTTCTAGTTGGAAGCAAACGTTCGGCGTACGTAGAGTCGTATCAGTGGCAGATAGGACTTGAGTGAATATTGATCTTACCTTTAGCTCCTTGTGGGTTCGACACTCCATACTTATCACTTCCACCTTTGGAAATTGCTACGATGATTCCTTGCACTTGGGGATTATCAGTTAACTCCTCCCAACCTCCTCCCTAGGGGCATGCGATAAGTGTTTTGCTTCGAGAGAGTTAATAGAGGACACAATAAGTATCCAAGTTCCTTGTGACTAATGTGAGTTTTTGGACTGTAAGCCCTACCCATCCTTTTCGTATTTTGGTAGCCACTTCGGTACCGTGTATTGCCCGTTTTCACCTCGAGATTTGGCGCATATTTCGCCGGTGCATCCAAACCCCGTGATATGATACGCTCTATCACACATAAGCCTCATTATATCTTCCTCAAAACAGCCACCATACCTACCTATCATGGCATTTCCATAGTCATCCCGAGATATATTGCCATGCAACTTTCACCGTTACCATTCATATGACTTGAGCATTCATTGTCATTTTGCTTTGCATGGTGATATAGCTGACATGAAATTTGTGGAAAAGCCACCGTTCATCATTACATACATGTTACGCTAGTATCATTGCACATACTGGTACACTGCCAGAGGCATTCATATGTAGTCATATAGTTTTTCAGTTTTATCAAGTTGTAAGTAAATAGAAGTGTGATGATCATCATTATGATTATTAGAGCGTTACCCCTACCTGTGAGGATATAAAAAAGAGGGAGCAAAAGAGCCAGTAAAAAATGAGAGAAAAGAGAGAGGGGGCAGCGTTACTATCCTTTTTCCACACTTGTGCTTCAAAGTAGCACCATGTTGTTCATATAGAGAGTCCTCAAGTGAAGTCACTTTCACATACTAGTGGGAATCAATATAGTACTTAGATTGCATATTTTATTTACGGGTTCCTCAATTGACCGAGTTCCTCACGATGCAGTTAGGTTAGATGCACACCCACTTAGTTTCAGTAGAGAGCTTTCATATACTTATAACTCTAGTGCATCAAAAGTTGCATGGCAATCCCTAGTCCTCGCACCGATATCAATCGAAGGCATCTCCATAGCCTAACAATCCGCCTAGTTGGTGTGAGACTATCCAAACTTTTGTCTTCTCTTATCAATCCCTACCATCATTATATTCCACCTAAAGTGCTGAAAGTCCATGGCTCACGCTCAGGTATTGAGTGAAGTTAAAAAAGCTAAAGCGCGTGAAAAAGTACGAGTCAAGTGCTTGGTTAGGCACCAGGGTGATCATGATTTATACTTAACGTTAGGAAGACATAGTAATGCCATTGCTTACATGATTAAATGAATTGGGGATAACATTCTTTAGTGTTGTTATTTTGAAAAGCAATGATCATTTGCTAGTATTCATATTTATTATTATTTCAATATTTTCTAAGTCATCGTTTCTCAACATTTATACCGTAAAGGATTATATGATAAACATGCTAGGTAGCATTCACTATCAAAAAATATGTTTTTATCATTTACCTACTCGAGGACGAGCAGGAATTAAGATTGGGGATGCTGATACGTCTCCACCGTATCTATATTTTTTTATTGTTTCATGATATTATATTACCAATTCTGTATACTTTATATGTCATTTTATATCATTTTTGGGAACTAACCTATTAACCTAGTGCCAAGTGCCATGCCTATTTTGTTGTTTCGTAGAAAATCAATACCAAACGAAGTCCAAACGCGACGAAACTTTACGTTGATTTTTTCTAGACCACAAGGGACCCTACAAGCTTCCGTAGGAGGCCAGAAGACATAAGAGAGGGCCACAAGCTCACCCCGCGTGCCCCGGGGGGACGCGCCACCTGAGCTTGTGGGCCCCTCGTAGCTCCGTTTGCCCTAATTTCACTTCTATAAATTTTCACAAATCTCCAAAACACGAGAGCGAGACCCGAAACAATTTTTCCGCCGCCATAAGCCTATGTTCTTCCGCGATCCCATCTGGAGGCCTTCGTCGGTACTCTGCCGGAGGGTGAATCTTTCGCGGAGGCCGCCTTCATCTACCTTGTTGCCTCCATAGTGATGTGTGAGTAGTCCACCACGGACCTACGGGTCCATAGTGATAGGGTAGATGAATCTCTCTCTCTCTCTCTCTCTCTATATATATATATATATATATATATATATATATATATATATGTGTGTGTGTGTGTGTGTGTGTGTGTGTGTGTGTGTGTGTGTGTGTATGTATGTATGTATATAGAAAGTCTATTCGTCATCCAGGGTGAAAAATAAGTAATTATTCAGCCCGGTGTAAACTCTCTCAAGACATGATTCTTGTTGGATGTTGTAATTTTACCTCGCACGCACGTCATAATCTTACCTCACCGAAATGGTCTAATCTTACCTCACATGCGTTGAATTCTCACTGACGTGTTATAATTTTACCTCACCTCACACATGCATGTCGTAATATTACCTTACATGCATGACATATTTGTTTCTCACAGTGGATGTTAAGAAGCCCATAACTACACACCATAATATTACCTCATGTGCATTTTGGTTCTTACGGTGACTATAGGGTGCGTGAGGAGGTGGGGTGAAGAATAACAATTCTTCACCCTGGGTGACGAATAGTCAATCCCTATATATATATATATATATATATCTTCGATGTTCAATACAATATTCTCTTCGGAGATCCATATGATGTAATCCTCTTTTGGGGTTTGTTCGTTGGGATTCGATGAATTGTGGGTTTATGATGAGATTATTCATTGAAATTAATTGAGCCTTTTCTGAACTTTATTATGTGTGACTGTTATAGCTATGTATGCTTTCCGATCTGTGTGTTTGCTTTGGCCAAGTAGATGAGTAGAACATTAGAGGGAGTGGTGCATAGTAGTAGGCTCAATCTTGCGGTGTCATCACCCAGTGACAGAAGATGTAGTGAGGCATGTATTTGTATTATTGCTACTAAGGATAAAACAACGGGGTTTAATCATATTACTTGATTCTATTTTGTTTACATTATGTCATCTTGCTTAAAGTGTTACCCTGTTTGTCATGAAGTTAATAACATAGATGCATGCTGGATAGCGGTCGATTGACAGAGTGATAGTAGTAGATGCATGCAGGAGTCGGTCTACTTGTCACTGACGTAATGCCTATATACATGATCATGCCATGAATAACGTCAGAACTTTGCGCTTTTCTATCAATCGCTCAACAGTAATTTGTCTACCCAACGTATGCTATGTTCTTGAGAGAGATGTCTCTAGTAAAAACTATGGCCCTGGGGTCTATTCAATATATTTATTAAAACCCTAAATACCATGCTGTAATTTATTTATTTTTATTTTACCTTGCAATTTATCTATCTACCACTATCAGATTTAATCCTTATAATTAACGAGTACAAGGGGATTGACAACCCTCTTGTCCACGTTGGGTGCAAGTATTTGCTCTTGTGAGTGTAGGTACTGTCGACAGTTGTTTGCGTGACTCTCTTAGTGATTCGATAAATCTTGGTTCTCAACTGAGGAAAATACTTATTGCTACTTTACTATATCATCTCTTCCTCTTCGAGAAAAAATCCAATGCATCTAGAAAGTAGCACACGTCGGTGTGGAGGCGCCTCCTTCCTTCCTTCTTCCTTGGCTTGGCCCTTCTCTCTATGGTGGAGTTGCTACAATGGAGGTGTGGTGGCTATAGATGAGACTTGTGGATGATGAAGATGGAATGAGCCGATGGCTAGGGTTGGTCTTCATATAGGAGTCCTCATCGTTTGTCCTCCGTTGATCTAGGGGAGCCAAATCCACGTGCAATACATGACTTGATCATCAAGGATCCCGTAGGAACAAACTTGAACGAAATCGAAGTAAAATCGGCAAAGTTCAGACCAATTTTCGGAGCTCCCCGAAGGTCATACGAGTGCCCCCAAACGATCGGCTATGCTCGTATGGAAGGCCGTCATACGATCTGTAACTCTAAGATGTGTGAATTTAAAATATGTTTCGGAATTTTAAGATGTGTGAATTTTAAAAATACATTAAAAAATCATGACTTAAAAAGAATCCTTGGTTTCAAATTGTTCCTGAAGCTTTTAAAAATTATGAATGTAAAATGGGAAAAATAGATAGAACTGAGAGGAAAGAAATCAAAAAGAAACCCGACCGAAGTGTTCCGAAACCTTCCTAAAATCTAATGCCATCAACATAGAAGTGGGTCGGCCAACAAATGTTTTGTACAAGTAGGGGGTGGGCGCTTGCTTGACGCGCCCGTCGTGGTACACATCAAATAGGATTTGCTTGTGACCAACACTTCCGCAAATAACACTCTAAAACAAGAATCATGCCCAGATCAACTCCCCGCAGATGCGGTCAACTTCTCACGCCGCCCAAGTCTTCATTGTACATACGAAAAAATGGCACACCCTTATAAACCAAACTCTGTTCATGAATTCCATCCCCAATTCCACTCGTTCGCTCCATTGGACATGAGAGGCGAGCGGTTGGGGGTTTCTGGCATTAGCCTCTCCCGTCACGCTTCCTTCAATCCCTCGTACTCATAAGCTGTACTCCCTCCGTAAACTAATATAAGAACATTTAGAACACTATTTTAGTAATCTAAATTCTTTTATATTAGTTTACAGAGCTAGTACCTACTAACTAAATGCTCTACTAACTAAATGCTCTACTAACTAAATGCTCTAAACGCTCGTGTGTTATTATGGAATGAAACAATATTTGAAAAATGGTGGCGTGTTACCGATTGTCCTTGGCCGTTGTGGCATTGACTGTTATGTGACGACGCTGGTGACTAATATACATGGTGCACGTGAAGCGATAGATTATCTACAGTTTTGGAAGGAGTTTCTACTATCAGGGGAAATACGTTTGGAGAAAATCCGTAGTAGTACTAATTATCTGCAGGCTTAATTAACTACCCAACTAATTAATTAATAGTATTATTAATGGCTTTATTTTCAAATTAATTTCGGTGAAAAAATTACTATTTAAACATACCTAATTAATTACATATGTAATCAATTGTTTAGGTAACTAACTATACTAATGACTTGATTTTCAAATTGATTCAATGTTGGGTTTGCAAATTGTTTTGGTATTATGCGAATCAACGACGTACCAACTTCTATTTAATAGTATAGATACTTGTGAAGATATTGTATGATGAATTGTTAATTTATGATCAGATTATAGATTATACATGTTGCTTTGAATAAACTATAGATGTCTATTGCAGACGCGGATTTGGTGAACATGATTTCACACGCACCCGTTATGAATAGTAAATTCAAAAATAATCTAAAAATAAAAAGAAGTCTTGTAATATACATAGTCAACATGTATGAAATTTCACGAAGAAATCACATCCGTGATAATCCGAGCAAAAAAGACAAAACTGAAATTGTACTAAAAACACGGTTTGATGAATAGTATGGTAACAATTATATTTTCTTCACTAAGAATTTCATTAGTGTCAATACATGATGAAATTTCACACGTGAGTAGAATGGTCGACTAAATTTCATACTACGGAATTTCAGTGTGTTTTAAAACTTTATAGTATTTTTTATGAATTTACTATTGACGTGGGTGCACATGAACCCATGTTCACTTTCGTGTATATTGCTCTATATTTCATCACTCCTGGCAAAATAGAAAGCAGATAATAGAGGTGGGTAAAATTTGAATGCAAATAAGTTAAAAGGAAATGGTCAGATCACTGCCAGAATGTAATCTGAAACAACAAATGGTTAACTGTTGCAGCTGCGACGAACAACGCTATGCAGACCTGGAAGATATACGATTTATACATGAATTGATTCAAACTTGATCATTTAAAAAGAGTATAAAATAAATATAACATTCAGTACCTGTTCAGTATTTGTGCAACAATGCTAGGGAGGTCCAGCATCAATATAGGTGAACCCTCTGTTTGGAACCCTTACATAAATACTTAGTGAAAATGTATCAAATTATCAAATTTCTTTTAACCGAATGAAATACTATCAATACCCATAAATGATAGAAACGAAGAAGAACTCACTAAGCACAGCACTGGATAAATCACTAAGCAGGAGTATATCACAAAGTTCACTAGGCACTAGAACAACGATAATGCCATAACATTTCTGGCTCCCGGATAGAGTAACCATGCTGAAAGTTGAAAAATAAACAATAACGAAGATCAACACTTCTCAGCTGGCATGACTCCACTTCACAAAAAGATCCGCAAACCACATCTATATGTACTAGTATCAAGTAGTATTAACTAGAGACAGGCGCAATGACACAGAACCATCCTTCAAAATGAGGCGACAAGTTGAGATGAACACGGATGGCGGCTGGGTAAGTCTTGTGATCTAGTGCTTCTTGTTTTTCAGAGCACCTTTCGGGATCTTCGACAGGACCTTCTCTTCAAAGATGGCATAATACTTCTTCAGTTCGATCATGGCCTTCTCACCAAAAGCATCAACCTTGTCATCATACTTCTCATACAGAACTGGGACAGTGTACAGCACCACAAAGACTGCACTCGGAAAAATAAAAGATGTCCATTAGTAACTTGCATGATATTTAGCGAGTAGTGATGAAAACAGGCTTGCAGCACAAGTGATCATTACCTATATATGACAATGTCAAAAAGTTGCAGCAGCTTCCAAGAACAGAAAGAACCCAGAGCCCTCCAATCACCTGGGAATACAAAGAAAAGACACATGTTCATGAGCAGGATCAAGAAAGCACCAGCCATTAATCATTGTCAAATTGAACAGGTAACCAACATACAATGAGGAATTTCTTCAGATCACGACCATGACCAATCTCTCTCAAGGTAAAGATGCCCCGGTTGATCTCATGGCGCAGTGATAGTGCAATGTTTACAGTCAAGTCCTCTGGAATCTTCACCTCGGGAATGTTCGGGGGAGACCTAAAGTATCATCATAAATACAAAGGAATATGAGTAGTGCTATAAACAATCAGCAAATTCAAATGGCTAGTAAAGGACGGTGTCTGCAGGCACCACAATCAACATCAGCAGGTCTAGCGTAAATTCAATCAATTCTGTTCATCTAGATAGAAGTGATGAGAAGCTCACTTGTGGATGAAAACACAGACATTGGACCAGAGGAACAGGGTGGCCAGGGAGAGGATGAGGCAGTGGCCCACCAAGGTGAGCAGATGGTACTCCATGACCTCGAACAGCAGCCAGATGGCCGTAGCGCCAGCGAGCACCCCTCCGGAGATCTTCTTGTTCCTCCATAGCACAAGATCAGCAGCTGCAAGCAGAATAAAATAAAATTGTAAAGCACTCACATCAGGCCAAAACACCCGAATAAACATTTAGGCCAATAAGCATTCCAGATCTGTTCCACTGCCCCCAGATCGTCGGGAGCATATTAGGGGTTTAGAGCGACGACAAACTGTGCCGCCGCCGTTTAACTATCGACATTACTCGAATTAAGCACACAAACCTTCAGTTTAATGCGTAGGAACGAACTCTAAACCATCCAAACAAGCTTTAGAACAGGCTGATAGATGAAATCACATCACATAACCGAGGGTCCTATCGCTTCGATCATCCTGAAGCTAAAGCTAGTTACTACTCTGTACCAAGCAAATAAAGTAACAGCAGTTCGCACCAAAACAAGCGAGACGAAACGCGATCAGATCGAACCGGATCTACAGCAGCAAACCAGAATCACTTCCAAATCTGCGACAGAGAGGTCGGGGGGCTTACGCTTGCCGCCGCCGAGGACGGCGTGGACGGGCTGCTCGCGGCCGAAGAGGCGGTAGATCTTGGCCTTGACGCCCGCCGCCGACCCCTTCTTGTCGTCGTCCGAGTCCGATGACGACGACGACGAGGAGCCCCCGCCGCCGTGGAACTTGTCGGAGATCTTGTCCATCATGGACTCCGCCACCGGCTCCTCCTCCTTGTGCTCCGCCATGCTCTCCTCCTCTCCTCCCACGCTGAGAAACCCCCGAGCTTTTCTTGGCTGGTTTTCCTCTCCTTTCTTTCCCCTTTCCCCTTTGGCTGCGCGGTCACGCAAAGATCTCCGGGTGCGCGTAGCCTGGCGGCGACCCTTTATACGGGGCGCGGCACGATCGGGGCCGTCCGTCTGGACGCCGCGCGGACGGCCGGGATGCGAGCCAGGGCGGTTCGGTTTGAAACAGGGAGCAGGCTTCGTCCACGCCGTACGCGACGCGCCCCCTCGCTCGACATGGGTCCAGCTTTACCCGCTTGCTTAATGGCGAGTTAACAGCGCGGGTGGTGGTCTGGGCCCCCGTGACAGCGGGACGAGGGGTGCGTGTGCGGGTGGACGGAAGGGGGGCTGTCCTTGGGGGTTAAGTTTGAGGACGCGGACGGGTAGGCGTCGTCATCGTAGGCACGTCCCTGCGGGGCCCACGAGGGAGAACAGCCGGTGGAGATCGCGAGGGTGGGTCGGGCGGAACTGGGACACGTGGTGCGAGGCCGACATCTGTCGGCGGCCAAGGTAGTCTTGTCGTCTCGGGCAGAAGCTTCTTGAACAACGACTTGGAGGAGCACATAACCTTTTAAAAAAAAAAACAGGAGCACATAGCTTGGTGGCTAAGGTTTTTCCGTCAAGCAAACGCTGATTCATGGATATATTGTTTTGACCGTCTATACGGTCAGGTACCTAAAACAAAATTTCAGCTTTGCTAAAGCTTGTGCTTTAAGTATTACACATCTAAGTTCTATATCATTGATTTTACGCTACTAAGATTTTTGCAAGCAATTTATTTTGTCTTTTTCTTTTTCTTTGTAGTTTGATTATGTCACTTAAATGGCCATAACTAGGGCACATCTGGATGTGCCCTAGACATACCCACTATGCGTCAACCGTTTTTTAATGTCCAACAGACACGATCACGCCCCCACGTGTTTTTCCTTTTTCTTCCCTGTGCTTGACGGTTCCTACTTCTCCCTTGCGACATAGTCCTAACCGCCTGGATCCGTCCTCCGTGACCAGCAGGCGTTTTCACGCACCGCGTCGCCACCATGGACGGTACTACTTAAAGACTTGGGGTGTACATTTGTACATCACATCGAAATTTCTCGCATCTAGATGTTTATATAGGTAGAAGAGCATTGAGTAAGAGTGAGATTTTTGTGGACTATGTACACCCATTGTTATGTTGTTGGCTCCGCCACTGTAGCCGCCCTGCCGTCTCTCGACACTCACCCCATCGTGTTGGCGGCAGTCATTCCTCTAGCCCCTCTCGATCTCCGACAACTCTGGTGGCGACTCCGCATCCCCGCACCAGCACCGTCAAGTTTCTGACACGCTCCTGTCGGCTTTTGCTCGTTCACGATTTGGCCTCACCGGGGTCAGCGCTCCTCGCTATCACTCCTCATGTTGCCCTCGCCTTTGGCCTCCAACGAAGCAGATGTGACTAATGTGTCAAAAAAATCCAGGCACTTGATGTTTGGCAAATGCGTTCTTTAAGCCTTAGGGTGTCCACTCATTAAAAAAGATATAGTTGCCCGATTAATTAACAGAGAACCGGACGCCATCACAATACGCCCCGCAATACAAGGCACTCACTGACCTGGTACCCCCCCCCCGCACCACCGCAAAGAGGAACATCGTCGAGGATGTCTGCAAAGCGACATCATCATCACTGCTCTTGAAGAGGTGACTCCGACTTCATTGCAGACGACCGACCAAGAACTCTGAGGCCGAACGGGCACGAAAGTCTTGTTGCCCTATGCCAAACAATCAACTACAACACGTCGAGGACCAGGCGACTCCGACTTCGATGACATGTCGTGAAGGAGAAAAGGAGCACACCGGCGCCATTAGAGCCCTAGCTTCCCATCACGCAACATCATTGACGTTGTGTCGCCCAACATCGTTGCAACTCCGATTTCACAGCGAGGATAAAGTTAGACTGTCGACGATGAAGGCAAACTGCCACACTATATACCCATCTTGCTACGACCATCATCGCCACACAAGTCGCAATGTCAATACCACACCGTTGGCTGGGCGTGTGCCGATCACGATGTCATGATGTCCGGCACCAAGGAATCACAAGAAGGGTCGAGATCTTAAAGACGATGTCCTAGAGAAAGAAAACGACGTCACCACCCAATCCTACAGTAGAATCTTGGTTTTCGCTCGAAGAGCTTGTGCGCACCAAGGAGGATAACGACACCCATGGGCGTCGCCAGTTGCTTTCGCTCGGAGCATCTCAACCACCATTCCACACCATCAGCCAATGCCGACAAGCACCACTACTAGCCGCACACACCCCAACATAACGGCGTGGGAGAATAGTTTTAGTACTCTACGATTTCCTTATGATGGGACTAGGCTTCTTGATTAATGGATTAACTTTTCTAGAAGTATAAACTTATTTCTCCACTGAAGCGTCAAATTTTCTTAGAATAATTATTTGTCAAAACATCTAACTGAAGCATATACGAAAATACTTTGGTTATACTACATGGGAGTATTTTGGTTCTTCAAAATGATTTTTTGACCAACTTCGCTATATTAGTGTGTAGTTTAAAATTGATGCTTCTCATTCAAAGTATTTACTTGTAATTGTGATTTGTACTCCATTGTCAGTATGTTGATGGAATTATTGGTCAAAGTTGAATCAAAACACGCTTCATACCACATTAAAGTGTGCGGTTTCCTTATAATCATGACAATATTGCCAATCAAACCTCACTACAATATGACAGTCATTTTTCCATTCATTCATATCTAAACATCATGACGGGAGAAATTTCACTGTGACGTTGGCCACTTTGCCATACGCTAATGAGCTGCAAATGAGGCCAATAATAACACCCTCGTATGGAAGCATCGTAGGAACATAGTAGAATGTTAGGCTAGCCTGCTAGGGAGTGCAAGGGACACGAGCAGGGCACACTTGCGCTGACATGTGCTGCGCAGGGAGCGACTCGTGTGGGGAGCAAACGTGCGTGCAAGGCGCTGTTTAGAAAAACATTTGTTCTTCATTTTGCCTCTTTTCAGGGTTTTAGGGTTTTTATATCCCCCCCCCCCCCCCCCCCCCCCCCCCCCCCCCGCGTTCGGTTTGCCGGTTATTTAGTTATTTCTTATTTTTTGTTTACTATATTTTTGGAAGGTATGCATAGTAAAATGTACATGTATATGTGGTACCATGAAAGGTGCACACAATAACACAGAAACCACAAACAAGCAAACAAGAATAAATGTAAGTACACACTAAATGCAAAAGGTACACACAACTATATATGATAAGTGCCCACATGGTAGTATGCGAAATACATGTGCACTAACATGAGAAAAACACATATACTAACACTGGGGCACACACACAAGATAACATGAAATCTACACTAATGCAAAAAATGGACCCAGCAACATGAGAAGTACACTTGTGCGTCAAACAAAATCACCAAGACCTATTAGCAGGAATTCCAATTTCCGATATATCTACGCGACACAATGATAAAAACTGTTGGTTATTTTAAACGCTTGGTTTATATATGCACAAAATCTATGCAAAATCCTAAAATAAATCTAGACAATTTACGAAAAAAACTGATGCTAAGTCAGGTCTCTTCATAACCAATCTTTTTTTTAGTTTGTTCGAACTACCTTTTTTAGCACTGTATATCTTTTAGCGAAACATTTTTTTAGTAATTATTTTAGCGATACATTTTTTTAGTAATATAATTGGGTTTTTGGTCTGATTTGTACTTTACATGTGGGCCTTAACTTTGAAGATGGGCTGCCCGATGCCTCAATGGGCCAGAGCTCGCTCACTGTGGTTTTTGGAGCTCGAGAAGTGTTGTTTCCGCACAAAGAACAAATTGTTGCTCCACAGAAGCACCTTCTGCGAGTAGAACGATAGGAAAAGACTCTACCACAAGAACATGCTTCTGACGCATGTTTCTCTACATTACTGATTCAAAAGAGTCTTTGAAAATAAATACTGGAGGGACACATCAATTTACAAAAAGGTAGGTCTCGCACCTGAATCCTGCTTCCCCTAGCATCAGAGGGAAAGAGCCTCCCAAGAGAAACTGATTCGAACTAAGCAACAGAGAACAATGAAACTACACAAACTTAAGCCGAAGCTAAGGTGAGCCATGAAACTACATGAACTACAGGACAACTCATCAAAAAGAAAAAATGAGTAAGGGAGCGGAATAAAAGAAACCAGATTACTCACAAGTAAAAGCAAGAAGGCTTCAAGTAGCCTCTGCAGGCAGGAAATCTGCACCGGAGAAGAGCGGGGGCTGGTCGGGCAACCACAGCAAGTGAAGATAGTGAGTCCGAAACTGATAACGACTCAGTAGTAAAGCCGAGGGGAAGCTGGGAATATGCTGCTGGGATGTGCGGATGCTCAGCGGACAGATCGGAGACGGCTTTGATGCTCTGAATATGCTTTCGTAAGTGATTTGAGAATGATTAAAATGCGCTTGTAAAACTAACATCAAAGTCGTTGTAGTATAGTGGTAAGTATTCCCGCCTGTCACGCGGGTGACCCGGGTTCGATCCACGGCAACGGCGTGTTTTTGCTGAAGTTTTCTCCATTTCTGACGCTTCTGCACGGAATGGATCATGGAGTACATCATAGGCCTCATTTCATGAGTGCTATCCTGCTATGTATTGATAGTCTGTTCCTTAGTAGACAATTCGGTGAAAAGTTGTGGTCTCAAGAGTTTGTATATCAAGAAGAGGGAAAATAGTTTAATGAACAGACTATCAATATGATCTCCCTAACTGCGAAAATATTAATGTCCATACACTCTTACACGCGTGCCCACACATACACCATCATTACAATTATGTTCGAAAGTGTAAATAATTTTAGTTATAATAGCTTAATGGAATGAAAATGGTTTGCGAACATACTCGAACCTTATTTATATGCAGTAAAAATTTGCCAAAGGCCGAACGCAACATATCAGATAAAATCAACCCTTACAGGGATTTCTTACAAGAGCAAGAAATTACAAACAAGTTTTTGAAGAAACCAACACCGTCTTCCTTTTGCATTTATCGGCGACGCAACGTGAGCAATCGCTCATTGTTGTCTTTGGGCCTCGTCTCAGCAGAGCAATCTTGTTGAAACCCAAGAGCTTGAAGAAGCAACAACATGAAACTCGTCGACGTACACGAGAAGTCACCGACAACCACGATTTGGACAGATCGCCCTTCTAGAGAAGTTGATTACAATCCCGACTCTGGCCATAGAGAGGTTAGGGACACAATCCTCGTAAGTTCCCCGATGGAACCGCATCTCATTGTCTTTCATCAAACGAAAAAGCATTTGAAGAACAAAATCGCGTTGCGACGTCTTCCACTTCGTAGGACTCCGTCGGCCACATAGACAAGACGATGAGAAAAATTAGTCCCATTATCTGCCCTGACTGAAGATCCACACCGGCACTATCAATGTCGAACATAATTTTTATCATAGTTTAATTATCATAATTTGATTAAAAACTTGTTTATGTTATTGTGAGGGTTATTACTAACATCGAACCAAAAACAAATCATACTTTTATCACCTTACTGATTAAAATAAGGTGAGAAGTTTTTATGTTAGGTGATAATTAGTAAGGTGAAAAAGTATCATCCGCCAACAATTCAATTATGTTAGGTAATAATTAGTAAGGTGAAAAAAAGGTATTATCTGTCATGAATCTTTTTCTCATATCAAATTTATAACTTCTGCTAACATATGCCTACAATTTTATTTTATCATCAAACATGAATATCAAGGACCGTGTTGATGCCTAAAACATCAGCTAATTGCCAGTAGTATTACCTAATAAAGTCATATACATTTAACATATTAAAAATAGAATTTATTCTTGTTGAATTATTTAATTGTCATATGGTGACACTTGAAACACCTTTGTTTAATCGTTGTCACGTGTGAACCATGTTTTTTTTAGTCTATAGTTCTATTTTCTTTTAGGGAGCATCTGTAGTTCTTTTTTGGGGAATATAGGTACTTCCCTCCTCCTCTTCGTCTTCCTGTTCATCTCGTCTCCTTTTTTATTGGTCGTGAGTGGCCTGCACCTCCGCTGTTGACCATTTGTTGTGTCATAAGGGCCTCCTCAACGCGAACTCTTAAACCGTCTGCATCTGTCCGGACTGCACGGTTCGTGTCGGAATCGGGGCTCCGCAAAACCCAACAAGGTTCGAACACTGGGGCGTGTGCGTAGATCTCCCCTGGCTCAAGGTCTCAACTTGTCACCCTACGGCCTAGCTGCGCTGAGTAAGTTTTAGCGAGGAAGAAGATGGACTCGGAGATTTACCCAGGTTCGGGCCACCTTGCGGTGTAAAACCCTACTCTTGCTTTGTGGTGGATTGGCCTCACGAGGAGGCCGTGGGATGAACTAGTATAGTGGTTGGGTGGCCTCGCAAGGGCTCTTGGTGGTGATGAACTTGACCCGATTCAACCTGCCCTCTACGATGGGACCTCGTCGCTATTTATAGGGGCAATGGTCCTCTTCCCCCGTCGCACAGGCCGGAAGGGATCCCACAACGGCCAAATTTGAAAGGAGACAAGAGGTACATCCTATCCTGACTAAAGGTGGTCTTCGCCTGCAAAGTTTCTGGGCGTGACGCAGCGGTGGGCTCGGTGATGACATCCGTCCTGCCGAGCTCGTGGTCTCGGTCCTCTTGCACCGAGAAGGAAACCTTTGGAGGGGGGGTTCCTTGGGAACCCGCATACATCCCTGTTTCCTTAGCACGAAAGAGGAAATTGTCCTCCCTCTGCGCCCGCTGGCGCCCGCCTCGCTTGGCCGTCAGAACCCACGTCACCCCGGCCTCACGAGGCCGGGTACTTGCATAGGATCTCCGCTCCTCGGGAGGTGGCCTGAAGGGGTGCCACTCCTCCGGAGGTCTTGGCGTTGTCCTCCTCGCGAGGCGGGGGCTCTCGCGAGGGCCTTGACTTGGGGGGCTTGTCACAGGACCGTACCGGGCCTTCGGGGTGGGCCACGCGCTGGGCCGCAGGCAGGCAGGTCTGGGTACCCCCGATCCCAGAACGCCGACAGTAGCCCCCGGGCCCGAGGCGCGCACGGGCTGGCTTCGGGGCAAAGCTGGAGAAGGGGGTAAAGCGCCGCGGGCCCCAATCGCCTGCGGGTCGGACTTGACGCGTGGCGCATGATGGGGCGCAGACGCCTCCACTTCCCCACGTTGCCTCGGTAACCGCCCCGACGGACAAGGGCTGGCGCGTGCGGAGGAGTCATCATCGCCCGGCATGCGGAGAGACGTCGGTTGGCCTCCGATCGGCTATAAATGGGCGAGGGGGCGGAGCCCCCTTAGCCCATCTTCATCTTCTTGCCTCCTCACCTCAGTCCGCCGCTTCCACGACCATGACGCCAGTGAGGAGGTTTTCTGCTGCCGAGAAGGGGAAGGGCCGCCTGGAGGGACCGGGCTCGCCACCGCCCAAGAGGGGTCGCGGCCGTCCCCGTAAGCACACCGCGACGCCGGTGGTGGCCCCTCGAGGACGCGGGCGCACTCCGGCGCGGGCCGGTGTAGGACCGAAAGTATGTCTAGAGGGGGGGGTGATTAGACTACTTGACCAAATAAAAGTTTTGCCTTTTCCCAAATTTTAGAGTTGGCAGTTTTAGCATTTCATGGCAAGTCAAGTACACCCTACACATGCAAGTCTAAGAGTATAGCAGCGGAAAGTAACAACAAGCATGAGTAGAAAGGATAGGGTAGGAAGATCAAACGCAATTGTAGACACGATGATTTTTCCCGTGGTTCCGATAGGTGGTGCTATCGTACATCCACGTTTATCGAGTCTTCAACCCACGGAGGGTAACGGTCGCGAGAGTCCACGGAGGGCTCCACCCATAAGGGTCCACGAAGTAGCAACCTTGACTATTCCATAACGGCTTTCGTCCACGAAGGACTAGCCTCAATATGGGTAGATCTTCATGAAGTAGGCGATCTCCTTGCCCTTACAAACTTCTTGGTTCACTCCACAACACGAAGTAGGAGGCTCCCAAGCGACACCTAACCAATCTAGGAGGCACCACCCTCCAAAAGGTAATAGGCTCGGTAATGACGATGAACTCCTTGCTCTTGTGCTTCAAGATGATAGACTCCTCAACACACAATCACTCTCTCACAGATTTGGCTTGGTGGAAGAGATGGGATTTGTGGAAAGCAACTTGGGGAGGCTAGAAATCAAGATCCATATGGTTGGAGTGGAAGATCTTGACCTCAACACAAGGGTAGATGGTTCTCTCTCAGAAAACTGGATGGGGCAAGTATGGAATAGTTCTGAGTGCTTCTCTTTCGAGTAGGTGGTGGTGAAGGGGTATATATAGGCATCCCCAAAAATCCAACCGTTACACACAAAATGACCAACTCGGTGATACGATGTGTTAATCTCGGTGGTACCGAAGTGACCAAAGGTGGCAACTTTTGAATCTCGGTGAGACCGATATAGGAAACTCGGTTGCACCGATAAGGTGACCAACGGTCAGATTCCCAATCTCGGTGACGCCGATCCAACAATCTCGGTGGTACCGATATTGTGAATTTGCATAACAGAAAGTTGGCAACCTAAACTCGGTGGCACCGGTATGGAATCGGTTGCACCGAAGTGGCTAGGGTTTGGCTGAGTCTGTCTATGGTTGAGAATCGGTGGCACCGGGATGGAAATGTTGGTTGCACCGATGTTGAGAATGTGGCTATGGACAGACTTTGGTGGAAGAGTTTGTGGGTGTTTTTGGTGACTATCACTTGTGCACGTATGAGCATTTTGTTCACCAATCAAAACCTTACCCCCTTTTAATAGTATTGGCTTTCCTATGGACTCAAAGTGATTTCTCACAAATGTAAAATGTAGAGTCCTCTTGCTTGAAGCTTTGCCAACCTATTTCCTTGCATCTTGGGGTATTTCCACAATCTTCACAATCCTTTTGCCATCCCTATCATTGAACTTTTCCTGAAATATACTTAGTGGAAAATATTAGTTCAATGACTTATATGTTGTTATAAATTACCAAAACCACCAAGGGAGCAAATGTGCTTTCAGCCGGCGCCGCCTCCGGCAGCTGCGGGAGGGCCCCCTCCCGCGTAGGCGGCAGTGGTAGCCGTGGCGCTCGCGGTCAAGGAGGAAGGTATGCAGCTGATGCCCGGCCGCCCCGCTCGCAATCTCACTCGGCCGACGTGGTCCAGGAGTTCGTGGTGTGGGAGGAGAGGCCGGCCGTCTCCTGGGTCCAGCTCCTGCGCTTCTTCGCTGGGGCGCTGCCAGCCGGAGGGCCCGCCGGCCTATGGCTGCAGGCCGACGGTTGTTCCAGCCGAGCCTCATGGGTGGAGGTCGAGGTCACCCCCGCGGGCTACGTGTTCCTGACCCGCGGGTGG
The DNA here is from genome assembly GCA_039707655.1 of Elymus sibiricus. Lineage (NCBI taxonomy): Eukaryota > Viridiplantae > Streptophyta > Magnoliopsida > Poales > Poaceae > Elymus > Elymus sibiricus. The sequence goes on along the minus strand of CM077667.1, from coordinate 350,921,815 downwards.
CAAACGTTTGCCCGCGTCCGCGGCCTGCAGGGGAGGTGTACCCTCCACTTCAAGTACGACGGGGCGGCGACGCTCTTCGTCAAGATCTTCGGGGAAGACGGTAGGCGCTTGGGGTGCTGTCCGAAGGGTGACGGCGACGACAGCGACCACTTCTCTGCTGACGATGACCACCGCGGTGGCGGCGTCCTCGGCGGTGAGCTTGCCCTTGGCAACGGACGCGGCACCTCCAGCAGCAGCGGCGCCTCCTCCGGGGGGAGCTCGAGCGACGACGATTACGATGAGCCGCCACGTCAGCGGGCCCGGACCAAGGAGGGCGGCGAGCAGCCACAGTGCCGCGCCCCTGCCCCGGAGGCCGTCGAGCCGCCATGCCGCCGCACCACCGTCAAGGAGGAGGAGGACTCTGGCTGAGCGCGAGCGGTGCCCGGGCCAGGCCTCAGGAGTGGCGGTGCTCGGGAGGCCATCTTTTGTTGTTTGTTCCCTGCACAAAAAACCATGGAGGGCCCCGCGGGGGGGGGGGGGGGGGGGGAGGGGGTGTAATGAACTGCGGTGCTTGCGCCTTTATGTTAGCATTTTTCTTCTCGCATCCCAGTTTTTATGTCGCTGCAAATTGGAATGTCACTACCCGCCGCGATTAGGGTAACTTGTGATTAGGATAACTTAGCTTGACTCACCTGCGGTAGGCTCCTGCGTCGCGGGGGCGCGTCCCTCCGGAGCTTCTTTCTTTAGCCGTAGAGCCCCCGAGCCCCCTTGCGAGGGTCGATCGCCGCCGGTGTGCCGGGTCATGACACCCGACGAGGCCAGGAGGTGGGCGCTCCTTAGGCCGGGGTTCGGAGGTGATGTTGTGCGCTAGCTTGCCTCGAGAGCGTCGCGCGAGGATTAGGACGCCAAAGTTTTGGCGAGGTACGTGCGCGGCCTGGAGCCTGCACAACGTACCGTGCCCAGCCCCCGCTCGCGGGGCGCGCGAGGGAGAGCCGGCGGGTGCCAAGCCCTTTTAGAAAGAACTAAGAACAAGAAAATGCTGCAAGAAGAAGGTTCCTACCCCATTTCCGAATAAGACGCGAAAACTTCAGACTTCATTCAAAAAGGCGACAAATTTGGTTACAAAAAGAGAGCAAATAACAGCCGCGTCCGGCGCCTAGTCTAGTCTTCGTCTTCCCCCAGCGCGGAGCATGGGGCATCCACTGGGCGTGGGCATAGTCGTTGAATGACAGTGTTGTCCGCCAGCGCGGAGCATGGGGCTTCCACTTGGGCATGGGTGGGAACCCCTCCGCGTCCTCGGGGGGCTCCGGGCGTATACAGCCCACTCATTATTACGTGAGAGTGTCACGGCGGCGATGATTGGGTGGACACCCCAGGCACAAGGCTCAGGAGCTCCTAACCCGGTCTTCAGATGCTCCCGCACATTTCGGTGCGGGGGCGCGCAAGTCTGCGCTGCGCTCCTGTGGCCCGTGTATGAGCGACATCGGACACCACGTGGCCACAGGAACGCGGTTGCGTGCCCCTACGGCCCAAACATGAGCGTCGTGGCACGCCTCGCGTGTTCGTAAGGGTACGTCTGCTGGAGAGCCGATGATCACCAATTGCGTGCCCCTACGGCCCAAACATGAGCGCCGTGGCACGCCCCGCGTGTTCGTAAGGGCACGTCTGCAGGAGAGGTGTTGTTCACCAATTGCGTGCCCCTACGGCCCAAACATGAGCGCCGTGGCACGCCCCGCGTGTCCGTAAGGGCACGTCTGCAGGAGAGGCGTTGTTCACCAATTGCGTGCCCTACGGCCCAAACATGAGCGCCGTGGCACGCCCCGCGTGTCTGTAAGGGCACGTCTACAGGAGAGGCGTTGTTCACCAATTGCGTGCCCCTACGGCCCAAACATGAGCGCCATGGCACGCCCTGCGTGTCCATAAGGGCATGTCTACAGGAGAGGCGTTGTTGCCTGCTCCATGGCATCGCGAGCCATGCCGCCTTTCGCTCCTCCGCCCGCAATGGTTCACTGGGGGGGGTGTGACACTAAGGTAGATGATCCGCACGGGTGGCCAGCCCATGGGTCAGAGCCCGGGTACTTAGATTTTTCAACGATTCACTATGAGGACTAGTCGTACGCAGACGTCGTGCCCAGCCCCCATGCGGAACCATCGCGGGGCGGTCATGGGGGCGCGCGCCAGCCCCCGGTAGCGGCGACGCGCCAGAGCCTGAGGATTTAGACAAACAATACCATCTCGAGTGGGGGGTTAGCCGGGTCCGTTATGTATTCAAAAGACACCTGCTTGGGGCGATACAAAATACAGAGAATTGTTTGGCAGGAACGACCCTTGGAATCACCTGACGGTCGCGTGCGGGGGGTTCGATCAGTTCCCTTATGCCTTGAGGACCCGTGGTGCTCCGACGCCTCTCGGGGCACGCGCATCTTGTGTCCTTCGCCACTCGTCGCCCTTGTGAGCACCGGACCCTCGCACTCCTGGCGCCTCGTGCCTTGCTCCCTGCTTGCGGGGTCGCGCACCGAAGCATGCCTCCGGGCGGTGTCTGAGTTCCTCCTCCATTGCGCCGGTCTGGTCAGGAGCTCTCCAGGCGGAAGCCCCCGAGCCCGTCCTGAGGGAGGTGCCGGGCGCTCCCTCCTATGCGGAGAGGGAAGGCACCCCAGCGGTAGGCGCGGGGCTTGCGGCGCCAGCGGCGTGGGCTCCGTCCCCCAGGCGGCTCTTGGGCAGGAGCTGCGTGAAGGCACGGTTGGAGGCCGGGGCTCACGCGCCGCTCAGGGCGCAAGCGATCGCGCGGGGCTCTTGGAAGCCCCCAGCCCAATCATCCTGTCGGCCGTCGTTCTTCCTTGGTGGCGGTGGCAGCGGAGGGAGGCCGGCCCTGCCCTGAGGGCGGACCTCCCGAGGATGATCACGCCGGGAGGCTCACCGCGCAGGCAATCCCCGTGAGGCTGGTCTCGACAATCCCGTCGTGAGTCGCGGTTGTCCCAGCGGTTCCCGCTGCGGCCCTCCCCACGGCCGTTGCCGTGGTTGCCGTGCTCAGGGCGATGGCCGAAGCACTCTTCGCGGAGCTCCCTGAGCTCCAGGCAGTTGCTGGTGTCGTGGGTGTCGGTGTAGTGAAAGACGCAAAACGGTCGGCTGCTCCTGGGGAGTTCTTCCGGGCCGCGACCACGTGATGACCCACAAATAGAGGGGATCAATCGTAGTCCTTTCGATAAGTAAGAGTGTCGAACCCAACGAGGAGCAGAAGGAAATGACAAGCGGTTTTCAGCAAGGTAATTTCTGCAAGAACTGAAATTGTAGGTAACAGATAGTTTGATAGCAAGGTAATTTGTAACGAGCAAGTAACGGTAACGGTAAACAAGGTGCAGCAAGGTAGCCCAATCCTTTTGAGGCAAAGGACAGGCCATAACAATCACTAGTATTAGGCAAAGTGTTCTTGAGGGTACACGGGAACTTCGTCTAGTCACTTTTATTATGTTGGTTTGATTCGTGTTCGCTACTTTGATAATTTGATATGTGGGTGGACCGGTGCTAAGGTGTTGTTCTTACTTGAACTAACAACCTACTTATGATTAACCCCCTCGCAAGCATCCGCAACTACGGGAAAAGTATTAAGACAAAGTCTAACCATAGCATTAAACATGTGGATGCAAATCAGCCCTTACGAAGTAGCGCATAAACTAGGGTTTAAGCTTCCGTCACTCTAGCAACCCATCATCTAATAACTACTCCACAATGCATTCCCTTAGGCCCATGAATGGTGAAGTGTCATGTAGTCGACGTTCACATGACACCACTAAGGGAATCACAACATACATATCATCAAAATATCGAACACATATCAAATTCACATGATTACTCGCAACATGACTTCTCCCGTGACCTCAAGAACAAAGGTAACTACTCACAAATAATAATCATGCTCAAGATCAGAGGAGTAATGAATAGCATAATGGATCTGAACATACGATCTTCCACCAAATAAACCATATAGTAATCAACTATGCAAGGTAATCAACACTACTAGTCACCCACAGGTACCAATATGAGGTTCCGGTACAAAGATTGAACACAAGAGATGAACTAGGGTTTGAGAGGAGATGGTGCTATTGAAGATGTTGATGAAGATTGGCCTCCAAAAGATGAGAGGGGTGTTGGTGATGACGATAGCTTCGATTTCCCCCTCCGGGAGGGAAGTTCCCCCAGCGAAATCGCTCCGCCGGAGGGCAAAAGTGCTCCTGCCCAAGTTCCGCCTCGAGGCGGCGGCACTTCATCCCCAAAGTCCTCCTCCCAATTTTTTTAGGTTTATTGGGAATTTATACCAGAAGATGGGCACCGGAAGCGGGCCAGGCTGGGCACGATACACCAGGGTGCGCCCTGGTGGGTTGTGCCCACCTGGGGGCTCTCCTTCGGTAGTTTTCAGCTCCAGTAATTTTTATTAAATACAAAAATAATCTCCGTAAATTTTCAGCTTCATTGGAGTTGTGCAGAATAGGTATCTCTGACTTGCTTTTCTTGGGTCCAGAATTCCAGCTGCCGTTATTCTCCCTCTTTGTGTAAACCTTGCATATTATGAGAGAAAAGGCATTAGAATCACTCCCCAAAGCATTATTATTCAACAAAACAAAGTAAATAACAGTAGGAAATCATGATGCAAAATGGACGTATCAACTCCCCCAAGCTTAGACCTCGCTTGTCCTCAAGCGAAAGCCGATATTGAAAAGCATGTCCACATGGTTTGAGAGAGAGATGTCGATAAAAACACAATACGGACATAGAAGCATCATGCTTATTAACATAACAGCAACAAACTTTAACACAAGAACTTATTTCAATACATTTTTATCATAAGGCTTCTCATGAACAAGTAACAATTCATCACAACATAGAAGTATGAAGCATAAACCCTATTGGGAACTAACAAACTATGTTCTCAGTCAACTTTGCAACTACAATTCATCATATTTTAGGAAGGGTCTCGTGTCGGAGCCTTTTGGCAAGTCCACATACTCAACTATCATTTAGTCTTCTATGATTGCTAACGCTCACGGCATACCCATGAACAAAAAGTTTCAACCGGACACGTAGGAAGATAGGGGCTTATAGTTTCGCCTCCCAACTCACTCACCTCAAGGGTGATGTCAACAATAATAACTCATGCCCACCCATATCCAACTGGATATATGTGCCTAGATCTTTCCCCACCACATGATGCTTGCAAAAGGAAAAAGTAAAAAAAAGGAATAGGGAAGAATACTTTGACTCTTGCATAAAAGTAAGTGCATAAAAGTAAAAGATAGGCCCTTCGCAGAGGGAAGCAGAGGTTGTCATGCACTTATTGATTTGTATGCCCAATCCCTTAATGTAAAAGAACGTCACGCTATATTGCCCCCTATGATAGCAACCTTTATTATGCAGTCCGTCGCTTTTATTACTTTGCCATCATAAGTTCGTATAGCGCTCAATTTTCTCTTACACTAATTGATCAAAACACTTTTTAGAAGCAGTTTTTATTGCCTTATTGCACCGATGACAACTTACTTGAAGGATCTTTCTCGACCCATAGGTAGGTATGGTGGACACTCAAGGAAAGAGTTTGGGTTTGGGTTTTTGGATGCACAAGTAGTATCTCTACTTAGTGCGGAATTTTTGGCTAGCAAAGATATTGGGCAAGCACTACATGTTAAAGGATCTATGACGATATAACTTCTATGTGGATATGAACAAACATAAATCATTACGTTGTCTTCCTTATCCAACGTCAACAATTTTGACATATAATATTTGATGGGGGCTCAGAATCATAAAAGATGTCCGAGATAGTGTATTTGCATGTGAATCTTCTCTTCCCTAATTAGTTCTTTCATGAATTGCATCATTGACCAATGCTATGTTTGTCAATCTCCAATAAATTTTACTACTTATACTTTTCCTTATGTGATGTCATTACTCACCATAAGATTAGCATATGATTCTTTTCATTTATTTGTCTTTCTTTTATTTGATTGCAACAAGAAAGTAGAGAAGCAAAAACTCAAACTAAACTTTATTATATAACTTTCACTCGATTACATAGATAGGTAGGCCACGAAACTAACACACGAAAATAGATCACGCTAAACTTTTATTCGACTAAGGCAAAGGGAAACTAAAGATAGAACCAAAATAGGTAAAGGTGAATAAAAGTGATGGTGATACGATACCTGGGCACCTCCCCCAAGCTTGGCTCAAGCCAAGGGGAGTGCCCATACCCATGTGCTCAAGTCTCCTTTGGTGGTGGTGGTGAAGAAGGTGGAGATGTAGAGGAAGCCTTCTTCTTCAACTTATATTTAAGCATAAAGTTTTCCTCCCTTAGATCGTCATTCTCCAATTCAAGCTTTAATATCCTTTAGCATAGGGCCTCCTTGCTTTCCTGCAGAAAACGAAACGGGATAAATTGGACCTGAGGTTTGTATCTTCTAGGGAGGCTTGACTTCTTGAATTCCACATGCATGTCTCCGGGTTGAGGCAATGGATGATCCTCTTCCTCAGAGCTGTCATATTTTGTTTCCTGCATGGTAGCATCTTTTTCCTCCTCCGAGGTCCATAAATAGGGGGTAAATCTCCCTAATGATCTTCGGGTCTGGAACATAGGGATCAACATGGCTCTCTCCATCTGAATCTTGAGACGACATATTTTCAGATCTGTCAGGAAAATAGCACGAAACAAGAACATGGGATTTTTCTGCGATACGGTCGTCAAAACAGTCGGGGGTATATATAGAGAATTTTTATTCTTGGGAAACAAGTATTTGGAAGGAAAACGGAGTCGGGAAGGCATCCGAGGTGGGCACAACCCACCAGGGCGCGCCCTGGTATATCATGCTCACCTCGATCACCTTCCGGTTTATTTTTTTATTTCCAAAATTCTAAAATATTCCAAAACTGACAAAAATATTTTTGCGGATTTTTCGGAGTCCGTTTACTTACCGTATCACGTACCTCCTATTTTTAAGTATTCTGGAGTGTTCCGGAAGATTTCTTTTATGTGTTCCTCCGGTGTCATGGTTTGGATAACATTGCTTTCAATGTTAATTGGCGTACCTGAGATATAGTGTTTAATTCTTTGTCCATTGACTACCTTCGGGTTAGTACCTTCGGCGTTATTAATCTTGATAGCTCCAGAACGATAGACCTCTTCAATAATATATGGTCCTTCCCATTTCGAGAGAAGCTTTCCTGCAAAAAATCTTAAACGAGAGTTGAACAAAAGAACATAATCTCCTATTTTGAATTCCCGCTTTTGGATTCTTTTGTCATGCCATCTTTTTATTTTTTCTTTGAATAGCTTGGCATTTTCATACGCTTGGGTTCTCCATTCGTCTAGTGAGCTAATATCAAATAGCCTCTTCTCACCGGCAAGTTTGAAATCATAGTTGATCTCTTTAATTGCCCAAAATACTTTGTGTTCTAGTTCTAGAGGCAAATGACAAGCTTTTCCATACACCATTTTATATGGAGACATACCCATAGGATTTTTATAAGCTGTTCTATAGGCCCAAAGTGCATCATCTAATTTCTTAGACCAATTCTTACGAGACCTATTGACAGCTTTTTGTAATATTAGTTTTATTTCTCTATTGCTGAGTTCTACTTGACCACTAGATTGTGGATGATAGGGTGGTGCAAATCTATGGTTAACATCATATTTAGCAAGCATCTTACGTAAAGCACCATGAATAAAGTGTGAACCACCATCGGTCATTAAATATCTAGGGACTCCAAACCTCGGGAAGATAACCTCTTTAAGCAATTTAATGGAGGTGTGGTGATCAGCACTACTAGTTGGAATAGCTTCTACCCACTTAGTGACATAATCAACCGCAACTAAAATATGAGTGTACCCGTTAGAGGAAGGAAAAGGCCCCATATAATCAAAACCCCACACGTCAAATGGTTCAACAACAAGTGAATAATTCATAGGCATTTCTTGACGCTTACCGATATTACCAATTCTTTGACATTCATCACAAGACAAGACAAACTTACGGGCATCCTTGAAGAGAGTATGCCAATAAAAACCAGATTGCAATACCTTGTGAGCAGTTCTATCTCCCGCATGATGTCCTCCATAAGCTTCGAAATGACATTTCCGTAGAATTTGTTCCTATTCATGCTCAGGTACACAACGTCTAATAATACCATCTACTCCTTCTTTACAAAGATGTGGGTCATCCCAAAAGTAATGTCTCAAATCATAGAAGAATTTTTTTCTTTTGTTGATATGTAAATCTAGGCGGTATATATTTAGCGACAATGTAATTAGCATAATCAGCATACCAAGGTGTGTTGTGTGAGATACTTATTGCAGCTAGCTATTCGTCAGGCAAACTATCATCAATAGGTAGTGGGTCATCAAGAATATTTTCTAACCTAGACAAGTTATCAGCTACGGGGTTCTCAGCTCCTTTCCTATCAATGATATGTAAGTCAAATTCTTGAAGCAAAAGAACCCACCTAATAAGTCTAGGTTTATCGTCTTTCTTTTCCATAAGATATTTTATAGCAGCATGATCGGTGTGAACAATAACTTTGGAGTCAACAATATAGGATCTAAATTTATCACAAGCAAACACAACTGCTAAAAATTCTTTTTCAGTAGTAGCATAATTTCGTTGGGCACTGTCTAGAGTTTTACTAGCATAATGGATAACATTCAATTTCTTATCAACTCTTTGTCCTAGGACAGCACCAACAACATAATCACTAGCATCACACATAATTTCAAAAGGCAAGTTCCAATCAGGTGGTTGAACGATAGGTGCAGAGGTTAAGGCTTTCTTGAGTGTTTCAAAGGCTTTCACACAATCATCATAAAAAACAAAAGGGATATCCTTTTGCAAAAGATTAGTAAGAGGCCTAGAAATTTTAGAGAAGTCTTTAATGAACCTCCTATAAAAACCAGCATGACCAAGGGAACTTCGAATACCTTTAATATCTTTAGGACATGGCATTTTCTCAATTGCATCAACTTTAGATTTGTCCACCTTAATACCTCATTTAGATATTTTATGCCCCAAGACAATACCTTCATTAACCATAAAGTGGCACTTCTCCCAATTCAAGACGAGATTAGTTTGTTCACATCTCTGCAAAACTCGATCAAGGTTGCTTAAGCAATCATCAAAAGAAGTTCCGTAAACGGAAAAATCATCCATGAAAACCTCCACAATCTTTTCACAAAAATCAGAGAATATAGCAGTCATACATCTTTGAAAGGTAGCAGGTGCATTGCATAAACCAAAAGGCATACGTCTATAAGCATAGGTTCCAAAAGGGCAAGTAAAGGTGGTTTTCTCTTGATCGGATTGTGACATAGGTATTTGAGAGAAACCAGAATATCCATCTAGGAAACAAAAGTGTGTGTGCTTAGATAGTCTCTCTAGCATTTGATCAATGAAAGGCAAAGGGTAATGATCTTTCCTAGTAGCTTTATTTATTTTTCTAAAATCAATTACCATTCTATAGCCAGTAACAATTCTTTGTGGAATGAGTTCATTCTTATCATTAGGAACAACGGTAATACCTCCTTTCTTAGGGACACAGTGAACGGGACTTACCCATCTACTATCAGCTATGGGATAGATTATACATGCTTCCAGAAGCTTTAATATTTCAGTTCTTACCACTTCTTTCATCTTGGGATTCAATCACCGTTGGTGATCAACAACGGGTTTAGCATCAGGTTCCATATTGATTTTGTGCTGACATAGAGTTGGCCTAATGCCCTTAAGATCATCAAGAGTATATCCAATAGCAGCCCAATGCTTCCTTAGAACTTTCAATAATCTCTCTTCTTCATGTTCTGAAATGTTAGCACTAATAATAACATGATATATCTTTTTCTCATCAAGATAAGCATACTTCAAAGTGTCAGGCAATTGTTTCAATTCAAACACAGGATCACCTTTAGGTGGAGGAGGACCTCCAAGGGTTTCAATAGGCAAATTGTGTTTCAGGAGAGGTTGTTGTTCGAAGAAAATTTGGTCTATTTCATTTCTTTCGCGCAAGTGCATATCATTTTCATGGTCAAGCAAATATTGTTCTAATGGATCAGTAGGAGGCACATCAATAGAAGCAAGACCAATTATCTCATCCTTACTAGGTAGTGCTTTATCACGAGGTTGTCTACTAAACTTGGAAAAATTAAACTCATGAGACACACCACCAAAACTGACACCGACAGTTTGTTTTTCACAATCTATCTTAGCATTGACGGTGCTCAAGAAAGGTCTACCAAAGATAATGGGACAAAAGTCATCTTGTGGGGAACCAAGGACTACAAAATCAGTAGGGTATTTTACTTTCCCACACAAGACTTCAACATCTCTAACAATCCCAAGTGGTGTGATAGTGTCTCTATTAGCAAGTTTAATAGTAACATCAATATCTTCCATTTCAGCATGTGCTATTTCATTCATAATTTCTTAGTATAAGGTAAAAGGGATAGCACTCACACTAGCACCTAAATCACATAAACCATGGTAGCAATGATCTCCTATTTTAACTGAGACAACGGGCAAGCCTTCTATAGGTCTATGTTTATCTTTCTTATCAGGTTTAGCAATTCTAGCAGCTTCATCACAAAGGTAGATGACATGACCATCAACATTTTCTACCAAGAGATCTTTAACCATAGCAACACTAGGTTCTACTTTAATTTGCTCAGGGGGTTTAGGTGCTCTTATATTACTCTTACGAACCACAGTTGATACCTTAGCATGTTCCTTTATCCTAATAGGGAAAGGTGGTTTTTCAATATAGGCGGTAGGCATAACTGGATAAACATTGTAAAAGTTGGTTTCTTCTTTAGATATGACCGGTTCTTTAATTTCTTATTTAATAGGGGGATGATATTTAAACCACTTCTCCTTAGGGAGGTCAACATGAGTAGCAAATGCTTCACAGAAAGAGGCTACTATCTCAGAGTCAAGTCCATATTTAGTGCTAAACTTATGAAAAGTACCGGTATTCATAAAAGATTTAACACAATCAAATTCAAGCTTTATACCTGACTCATTACCTTCGTCGAGTTCCCAATCTTCAGAGTTGCGTTTAATTCTTTCTAAGAGATCCCACTTGAAATCAATAGTCTTCTTCATATAAGAACCAGCACAAGAAGTATCGAGCATGGATTGATCATTATGATAAAGCTGAGCATAAAAATTCTGAATGATAACTTCCCTTGGAATGTCATGATTGGGGCATGAATATAACATTGACTTAAGCCTCCCCCAAGCTAGAGCGATACTTTCTCCTTCACGAGGCCAAAAATTATATATATAATTCCGATCACGATGAACTAGATGCATAGGATAAAACTTTTGATGGAATTCCAATTTCAAACGATTCCAGTTCCACGATCCAAGATCATCACATAGCCTATACCATGTTAATGCTTTTCCCTCCAAAGATAAAGGGAAAACCTTCTTCTTAACTTCATCTCCGGGTAAACCTGCAAGCTTAAATAATCCACATATTTCGTTCACATATAAAAGAAGCATATCAGGATGTTCAGTTCCATCTCCTGCATAAGGTTTAGCAAGCAGTTTTTCTAGCATACCCAAAAGAATTTCATAAGTAACATTTTCAGTAGGTGCTGTAGGTTGAGGGGTAACTAATTGTGGTTCCGGTCGAGGTGAAGATACCCCGAACAAACCCCTCAAAGGATTGTTCTCCATAGTAGCAAGTAGCAATAAATTTTAGCACATAGTATAAGTTTTTCCTTACCGATTTCCACTTACCAAGAGCGCTTCACTCCCCGGCAACGGCGCCAGAAAAGAGTCTTGATGACCCACAAGTATAGGGGATCAATCGTAGTCCTTTTGATAAGTAAGAGTGTCGAACCCAACGAGGAGCAGAAGGAAATGACAAGCGGTTTTCAGCAAGGTAATTTCTGCAAGCACTGAAATTGTAGGTAACAGATAGTTTGATAGCAAGTGTCGGATTTCGGGCTCCGCAAAACCCTAAGAAGTTCGAACCAGGGGCGTGTGCGAAGATCCCCAACAGCTTCACCCCCACCAAGCCCACAACACGATGACCCCGCTCGATGGCAAGGAAGAAAATAGCGCACGAGAGTTTACCCAGGTTCGGGCCGCTGCGAAGCGTAAAACCCTACTCCTGCCTTTGGTGGATTGCCTCACGAGGAGGTTCGTGGATGAATTAGTACAGTGGTGAGTTGCCTCGCGGTGTGTTTGCGGATGGTTGTGTCCTCCCTCCCCTCTACAGAGCAGCCTAGCCTCTATTTATAGCGTCCCGGGTCCTCTTCCCTTGTCGCAATGGCGGGAAGGGATCCCACAATGGCCAAATTTGAAAGGGGACAGGAGGTACATCTTATCCTGACGAAAGGTGGTCTTCGCCTGCAAAGTAGGTGGTGGTGACGCGGTGGTGGGCTCGCCGGTGACATCCGTCCTGCCGCGCCCGCTGGTCCGGTCTAGTTGCACCGGAATGGAAACCTTTGGCGGGGCGCCTCGGGAACCTGCGCTCGTCCTTGTCTCCTTTGCACCAAAGAGGAAACTGTCCCCTCTGGCGCGCTGGCGCCGGCCTGGCCCGGCTGGCGTCAGCCTCGACCTCCCGAGGCCGAGCATTGCATAGAGATCTCCGCCGCTCGGGAGGGGGCCTGGGGAGGCCTCCCTTTCCCGGGTGCCTTGGAGTTGTCCTCCTCGTGAGGGTGAGGCTCTCACGAGGGTCTTGTCTTGAGTGAAGCCACGCAGGTCTGTATGGACCATCGAGCGGGCCAAGTCCTGGGCCGCAGGCAGGCAAGTCTGGGTACCCCGGTATCCAGAACGCCGACAGTAGCCCCCGGGCCCAAGGCGCGCTCGAGCTGGCTTCGAGGGGAAGCTGTAGAAGATGGCCCGGAGCGCCGCGGGCCCCTATTGCTTGCGGGCCAGGTCTGGCGCGCGGTGCGCGGCTGGGCGCGGGCGTCCCCGCTCCCGTGCCTCCTCGGCAACTGTCCGAACCGACAAAAGCCTGACGTCCAGCGTTGAGCCATTATTGCTTTCCTCTTCTGCGCTCCTGCTCTCCCTTCCAGATCTCCATCCTTTGTGGGAACCTCTCCAGATCTCAGCACCGCTCCGTCATCCTTCCTGCTTCCTCGGCCCCAAAGGCTTCTCGATGGCCCCCGCCGACAAGTCGAAACCTGAAGCCCAGAGCTCGGCTTCCGCTCCCATCTCGCCGGCGCTCTGAGAGTCCACCATAGCCAAGGACGGGGACCTCACTCCGGTGCTTCCGTCGACGGCGGACGACACCAATGAGCGGGGGCGGACCTTGATATGGTGCGGCTCCGCGGAGAGGCATCGCCTGGCCAAGTCAGCCTACCCCTTCTTCCTCCACAGCGTCTTCTCCGGGCTCGTTCCACCCTTCTCCGCGTTCTTCGCCGCCGTCCTTGAGCACTAAGGGATCCAGGCCCTCCATCTTCAACCCAACTCCATCCTGCTTCTGTCCGTGTTCGCCTTCTACTGCGAGGCTTTCATGGGCGTGAGGCCTTCGGTGGCCCCGTTCCGCCATTTCTTCAGCTTGCGGCTTCATGACAGCGCTTGATACGTCTCCATCGTATCTACTTTTACAAACTCTTTTGCCCTTGTTCTGGACTCTAATTTGCATGATTTGAATGAAACTAACCCGGACTGACGCTGTTTTCAGCAGAATTGCCTTGGTGTTATTTTTGTGCAGAAATAAAAGTTCTTGGATTGACCTGAAAATTTACGGAGAATATTTTTGGAATTAATAAAAAAATATTGGCGAAAGAATCAACCAGAGGGGGTCCACCCATTTGCCACAACCCAGGGGGCGTGCCCACCCCCCTAGGGCGCGCCCTGGCGTCTTGTGGGTCCCACAGACCTCCTCCGACCCTAATTCCAACTCTATATATTCATATCCGTGGAGAAAAAAACAGAGGAGAAGAGTTCATCGCATTTCACGATACGGAGCTGCCGCCACCTCCTGTTCTTCCTCGAGAGGGCAGATCTGGAGTCCGTTTTGGGCTCCGGAGAGGGGAAATCGACGCCGTCGTCATCACCAACCATCCTCCATCACCAATTTCATGATGCTCACCGCCGTGCGTGAGTAATTCCATCGTAGGCTTGCTGGACGATGATGGGTTGGATGAGATTTACCATGTAATCGAGTTAGTTTTTGTTAGGGTTTGATCCCTAGTATCCACTATGTTCTGAGATTGATGTTGCTATGACTTTGCTATGCTTAATGCTTGTCACTAGGGCCCGAGTGCCATGATTTCAGATCTGAACCTGTTATGTTTCCATGAATATATATATGTGTTCTTGATCCTATCTTGCAAGTTGTAGACACCTATTATGTGTTATGATCCGCATACCCCAAGGTGACAATAATTGGGATTCTTTCCGGTGATTACCATAGTTTGAGGAGTTCATGTATTCACTAAGTGCTAATTCTTTGGTCCGGTTCTCTATTAAAAGGAGGCCTTAATATCCCTTAGTTTCCATTAGGACCCCGCTGCCACGGGAGGGTAGGACAAAAGATGTCATGCAAGTTCTTTTCCATAAGCACGTATGACTATATACGGAATACATGCCTACATTACATTGATGAATTGGAGCTAGTTCTGTGTCACCCTAGGTTATAACTGTTGCATGATGAATGCCATCCGACATAATTATCCATCACTGATCCATTGCCTACGAGCTTTTCACATATTGATCTTTGCTAAGTTACTTTTCCGTTGCTACTGTTACAATCACTACAAAACTGCTACTGTCACTTTTGCCATCGTTAGCGTTACTTCCATACTACTTTGCTACTAAATATTTTGCTGCAGATATTAAGTCTTTCAGGTGTGGTTGAATTGACAACTCAGCTGCTAATACTTGAGAATATTCTTTGGCTCCCCTTGTGTCGAATCAATAAATTTGGGCTGAATACTCTACCCTCGAAAACTGTTGCGATCCCCTATACTTGTGGGTTATCAATACCTTTTTATGGCGCCGTTGCCGGGGAGCATAGCTTTATTCTTTGAGTCACTTGGGTTTTATATCTGTTGATCACTATGAAGAATTTGAAAGATGCTAAAACCAAGATCTTCCCCTCTACTACGAGGACAGGTAAGGAACTGCCATCTAGCTCTGCACTTGATTCACCTTCTGTTATGAGTAAATTTGCGACACCACCACCTGCTAGTAATTCTGATATGTCGCAAGTAATTGATGATGCCACTTCTGCTATGCTTGATAATACTGTACCTTTGGGTGAATTTCTTGATGAACAACTTGCTAGGGTTAGAGAGAATGGGATCAGTGAAACTGATGAAATTATTGAAACTGAACACTTTCAGACACCTGTTAGACCTAGCTCTCCTAGATATGAATTGCCTGTTATACCTGAGGGTTATGTTATGGATGGAGAGGTAGCTAGGGACTTTCTTGCTTGTAAAGATAGAGATGATCTTAAGAAATTACTATGCAAGTGGAAAGAAAAATCTTTGAATGCTAGAATGCAATATGATCTTAAGTTTGCTACTTCACCTATCTTTGTTACTGATAAGGATTATGAATTCTCTGTCGATCCTGAGTTAATTACTTTGCTTGAATCTGATCCTTTCCATGGTTATGAATCTGAAACTATTGTGGCACATCTTACTAAATTGAATGACATAGCCACCCTATTCGCTCATGAGGAAAAAAATTCGCTACTACTATATTCTTAAGTTGTTTCCTTTCTCATTAAAGGGTGATGCTAAGCTATGGTTTAAATCTCTTGCTCCTGGTTGTGTGCGTAGTTCCCAGGATATGATATATTACTTCTCTGAAAAATATTTTCCTGCTCATAAGAAACAATCTGCCTTACAGGAAATATTTAACTTTGTGCCAATTGAAGAAGAGAGTCTCCCACAAGCTTGGGGGAGGCTTCTCCAATTACTTAATCCTTTGCCTGATCATCCTCTCAAGAAAAACGAAATACTTGATATCTTTTATAATGGACTAACCGATGCTTCTAGGGACCACCTAGATAGTTGTGCTGGTTGTGTTTTCAGGGAACGAACGGTTGAACAAGCTGAACTACTATTGAATAATATATTGAGCAATGATAATGATTGGACCATCCCCGAACCACCTCCAAATCCAACTCCGAAGAAAAGAGGTATTCTATTTCTCAGTCCTGAATATATGCAAGAGGCAAAGAAATCTATGAAAGAAAAAGGTATTAAAGCTGAAGATGTTAAGAATTTACCACCTATTGAAGAAATACATGGTCTTGATAACTCGACACAGGTAGTGGAGGTAAATTCTCTCTATAGATTTGACGAAGGTGATATTCCTTATAATAAGTCTGCTAGTCAATGCTTGGATGAATTTGATAACTTTATTGTTAAACAAGAAAATTTCAATGCTTATGTTAGTAGACAATTGAAACATAATGCTTACATGCTTGATCGCTTAGGTGATTATATGAGTAGAACTGTTAATGATCTTAAGCTTATTAGTAAACATGCCTCCATGGTAACTACTCAAGTAGAACAAGTGCTTAAGGCACAAAATGATTTGCTTAATGAGATGAATGGTAAGAATAATGAGCATTCTGTTAGAGTTGTGACTAGAGGTGGTAAAATGACTCAGGAACCTTTGTATCCTGAGGGCCATCCTAAGAGAATTGAGCAAGATTCTCAGAGAATTAATACTGATGCACCTAGTCGTCCCAGTAATAAAAGGAAAAAGAATGATGATAGGACTTTGCATGCTGCTAGTGAACCTGTTATTGATACACATGAAAACCCAAATGACATTTCTATTTTTGATGCTGAAACACAACCTGGTGATGAACATGAACTGGGTGAAAATGTTAATGATGATGTTCATGTTGATGCTCAACCTAGTAATGATAATGATGTGGAGATTGAACCTGCTGTTGATCTTGATAACCCACAATCTAAGAATAAAAGATATGATAAAAGAGACTTCGTTGCTAGTGTCGGTGTCAAAACTGGCAGATCTCGGGTAGGGGGTCCCGAACTGTGAGACTTGGATCGATGGTAACAGGAGACAAAGGGGGCAAGGTTTTACCCAGGTTCGGGCCCTCCTATGGAGGTAATACCCTACGTCCTGCTTGATTATATTGATTGTATGGGGATTACAGAGTTGATCTACCTCGAGATCAAGTAACTAAACCCCAGATGAGTTCCGTTGGTCTACAACCTAAAACCCTCTGGCTTATATAGACGCCGGGGGTCCCTAGGGTTTAGACATGGTCGGTTACACGTCGAAGGGATAAACATGCCTATTTACTACTCCAAACGTGGAGGACAAGCCACGATTCTCGAAGCTTCCTCCTTGGAGACGAGGTCTTCAATCCTTCCAGTATTTGGCAAGTGGCCCATATAGTCCGGCCCATAAGCAATAGGCCGACCTCCCGAGGACCCCTTAAACCAGGACTCCCTCAGTAGCCCCCGAACTAGCCTCCAACACCAAGGGTCCAAGTTCCAGCTGCTTAAAATGATTAGAGTCTTCGGCTTGCGAGGCGAGTTCCTTTCTCCGAACAATGATCGGCCGAGTTAGTTCGGCCTCCGTCGACGTGTAACTTCTTCGATCATAGACCGTTTGAACACCATGAGTAACCGGCCCCGAAGGCCAAACGTCAGGGTGTAAGTAGTGATTTCTGACAACCTTTCAGAAGAAAGGTCTCGGCCCACCATGACCACTAAACCAGTCGTAAAGACTCGATTCGTGGTTCGAGGCCGTTTTCATCAGCACGATCCATCAATGCACCGATCGTGCCCCGTTTTACACGGGATATGTTTAATCATGCGCATATAACGGTACGCATGCCTTGGGAAGCAGAGAGATTCATGGCGCCGTGAAGGGAGGCTAACCGACAGCAAACTTCAATAAAAAGGGGAAGAAAACCCCAAGGCTTATCCGCCCCCCCATTCGCATCCCTGCTTCCCCAATCTTCCGAGCTTACCGAGCCCAGATCTAGGTCTTCCCTTCTTCCCCCTCCGAGCTTAGCCATGGCTAGCTCTGGCTCCAACGGCAAGTGGGAGGCATCCACGGTCTCAGACCAGGACATCCGGGATCTCAAGGACGCCGGCTACCTCCCCGCCAATGTCTTCCACCGCGCCGCAGAGGAGGGCCAGGTGACCCCCACCCCCAAACCAGGCAAGAGGGTGGTCTTTGTCCCTCACTTCATCCGGGGACTGAGCTTCCCGCTCCACCCCTTCGTGAGGGGCCTCATGTTCTTCTACGGCCTCGACTTCCACGACCTCCCGCCGAACTCTTTCCTGCATATATCGGCTTTCATCATAATCTGCGAGGCTTTCTTGCGAGTCGAGCCACACTTTGGAATATGGCTCAAGATCTTCAACATCAAGCCGAAGTGTGTCGCCGGCGCACATGCGGACTGCGGCGGGGCAGTCATCGGCAAGCTTCCGCGTGCAATGTGGCCATCCGACACCTTTATCGATACCATCAAGACTTGGCAAAAAGAGTGGTTTTACATCACCGAGCCAAGGGAGAGGGAGGAACTGTTCCTGCCGAATTCAGATCCGCCCCCCCGACCAGATTCCCCCCCGACCAGATTGACCTCATGGGTCCGAAAGGGCCTCGACTGGGGGTCGGACACAGAGGTGGAGGACCTGCAGAGGGGCATCGCCTCCTTGATCAGGGAGGGAGCCGGCCTGACCAACGTGGTCCAGGTTATGCTTCGGCGGCGCATCCTCCCCTGCCAGCGCCGGAGCTCTCCTATGTGGAATTATCGGACTGACGACGATCCTACAGTTCGTCAACTCTTCTGTACCACGCGGGAGAAGCTATGGAAGGCGCTGTTCAAGGCGCAGGAGAACTGGCCGGGCAAGAAGGAGGACAAGGGCTTGAGCGCCATCAAGCCCCCGCCGAGGTATAGTATAGTTTCATCTGATCGGCTCTGTCTTCCTAAAGATAGTCTAAGCATTTTCCGATCACCTTTCACAGGAATGGTTGAGCAAAGCCACTGGCATCAAGTGTCCGGCTCCACAGCCCGAAGACCCTAAGTCTCCGCTGCTGCTGGAGATGCTCGTCGTGGCGCCTTACAAGGCTCCAGAAAAGAAGGAGAAGAAGAAGCCAGGCCGAACAGGCCTGCGCATCAGGGACTAGCCGGAGGCTGCGTCCAAAGAAACCCATGCCTCCTCGAATCAAGAGGAGGAGCATGAGGGTGAGGAGGGAGGCGATTCCCCCCTCGCAGGAAAGAGGGCGGCGTCATCGGACGCCCCGGAGGACTTAGACCCCCCCGCCCTGAAGAAAGCACGCCGGACATAGGTTATCTTGTCCGACGACAGCTCGGACTCGGATACTGAGTCCGAGGACTTCGAGAGGGCTCCGCGAAGGAACCTCAGGGTCAAGCCCCCACCTCGAAGGTACATATCCGAAGACCTTTCCGAGTTATTAGTGCTAAGTTTTGAATATGATTAATCATGTGAGCGCCTTTGTGACTTGCAGCCCACCACAAGTTCTCCCCACCGATCAAGTTTCGGACGGGGAGACCCCGCCCGCAGAGCTAGCGGAGAGCGGGACCACGTCTCACCCCTCTCCTCCGGGCGCCGCGAAGGATGCCGCGGAGGCGTCCTCCCAACAGGCTCCTTTGGAGCCGGACTCCGGAGGTAGGGGCGACGAGGTCATGGCCGAGGCAAACACCTCGGCCGCCGAAGACCCGGGGGAGAGGCCCCTCCCGGACATTGAGGAGACCGGACAAGAAGACGTCCAGTCACCTCCAAGGCGGTCTCCGGAGCGCACTATGCCTCCGGAGGCACCGATTCAATCTCCGGTTGGAGATCGGGTCGACCGATCCCCACCAGCGCCACCGACGAATGGGTGGCAGGCCATGGGGGAGGCTCTATCAAGCGCCTCCATCTTTGGGGAACACCGCACTCTTATGGGTGCGGTATTGCAGAGCATCCAGTCCGTTGACCACGGACTGAAGGAGGCCTTCAATGGTCTCCTGACGGGCTTCCAGGTAAGCCATGTAATGCTCTATTTTGTGAAATATTATTTTCTAGAAGTTATGATTATACACATGGCAGCCCCCGAGCCCCAGGTGAGTTTGGAAAAACTTACCTAGGGGTCCAATCATAGATCCTTATCCGAACTATGTATAGGACAATATATGTTCGGAGCGTTCGGCCAGCCCTCAAGAGGACTGTACATAGGATCATTTTAGTGACAGTTCGGAGGTTGTAAATTACTGTAACGTTTATACGATTTTGTGTTATAGGCATCGTCGACGACAGCATCCAATAATGTTGCCGAGCTAGAAGAGCTAAATCGGAAGCTAAAGAGCTCCGAAGACGAGCTTGACGCTCTAAACAAGAGATTCGACGAGGCGCAAGGTAAGTCGAATTAGAGGAAAAACTCTTTCGTTATCGTACTGTTAATGCAGTGTTGTTTGATATGCTTAATGCTTGCATAGCCTCAGCGAAGGAGATTGAGAAGCTCAATGCCGAGCTTGAGAAGGCCAAGCAGGAGGCTGCGGTGGAGAAGGCAGCTGCCAAAGAAGCCGCTACCGCGCTATCCGCCCTAAGAGCCACCAGCGACAAGCACGAGGCTCGGGTGGAGGAAATCCAGCAGGAGCTCAAAGATGCTGGGCAGAAGTGCGAGGACTTGGAGCGGAAGGGCAAGGAGCAGGCCGCCGAACTATCCACCCTGGAAACCAATCTCCAAAAGGAGCGGGTGGATAGGCGGTCATTTGAAGAGGAGCTCAGCCAAGCCAAAGCTATCATGGATGGTAAGCCGTATTCATTGCAGTGTATCTTCGGGGACAACAAGTTCAAGTTGCTGACCCAAGTATGGCGTTCCTCGGGCGCCTGCTCGGACCTCCAGAAGAGCTTAGCGGACACGAAGCAGTTCTATGCTTTGCGGGGAGAAGGAGATGAAGCTCGGCTATTCTGGGCGCAATTCGAAGCCCCCGAGCGTTCTCCTCTCCTTGTGGAGCAGCTGAAGCAGCTGATGGAGCTACACCGGATGGCGAAACCGGCCATGAAGGATCTCTATATCCGGCTATGGCCCAACGAGCCACTGCCGGGCAGCTACTTCGGCCTGGTGCAGAAGCTGAGCGACGCCACTCCTCGGATCGACGCATTAAGGCGGTCTTCCTGCATCGAGGGAGCGAGGATGACCTTCGCGAAGGCCAAGGTGCACTGGCCGGGGCTAGATCCGATGAAGGTAGCCACAGCTCCTCCGCCTCCTGGAAAGGGGCATAGGCGCCCCGAGCTGTACTTCTCCGGAGTTATGGAGGGTGCCCGGGCCATAGAATCACAATGTTCGAGAGAGAACGAATATGAATAGATTGCTGTACTATGTCCGAAGACTTTTCAGCGTGTATATATTTAAAATGCATGGTTTCATCATGTCTTGTATGTTTTGCATCCTTTATAACTCCTTTGTGACTGTTAACCCTGAAAGCTGCGAGTCGTCGGCTTCAGCCCCCATGTAGATACTACACAAGGTGTCTCTTCCAACCGCACTATAACCCTTAGCCGAACTATCGGCACCCGAAGGCGGTAGTGTGGAGCGGACAAGGCAATCGGACCATAATGCTTTATTGCTTTCACTTAGCCGTAGGGGCGCGAGAAAGGAGTGCGGGAGCTGATGACTAGCCCCCAGGCGTTTGTGATTTTCGGATAAACCGCGGCCGAAGCCTATATCACGTGGTTTGTACTAACACCAAACCCATCGTATGACACGGAGTAACCTCTGACGAGATGTAGCTAAGCTCGGATTCGCATATCGGTTCTCGCATGCCATGACAGTCAGTTTTCGGCTTTCTCCGCTGAGGCGCTTGACCAGACTAGCCGGAAGCACAATCACAGCGGTGCTCCCTTTTCCCTTTTAGCCGAACGAGCGGAACATAAAGGGGCAAGCACAGGAGCCGGGCAACCCAACTATTGACCCAAGACATAGTTCGGAACCAATGCATATAAAGCGGAAGTCCAAGACGCCGAACACTAAGTTAGTTGTGATTAGGGCGATTTTTAGGAGCGAGGCCCCGGTCTATTAGCCGGTTGCATCGTAAAGCATACTAAACAGGTTCGCGAGAAGAGGGAGAAAATAGAGAATGTTCCGAAAGAAAAAGGGAACAGCAAAGAAATAATGTATGATAAAGCTGTATTTTACTCAACAACTCTTATTATTCAGATTGCGGAGACGACTGTTTACAAGTATGAAATATAAGCTTTGCAGGAGGGGCTTGTACCAAGGGTCTTCGATGGGTGACCTGACGTCCTCGATGTGCCCTGTTGCTTGTCCGCTCCTGCGTCACCTGAGGTGTATGCCTTCACGGGCTTTGTTATTCAGCGAACGGACCTTGAAGAAAAAGTCGTGAGAAGTCGCCGAAGTATGGTTGAGCTTGACGCCTTAGCAGGCACTTTATGGTACCTGTAGTATGTCCGAAGACGTGTTGACGGTAATAGTTCGGTCCAGCCGAACACCTACCCTCTAATAGTTTTTCCCCACCGCTGCCCATGGAATTTTGAGCGCGAAGTTGTGCCTCTTCGGCACGTACTTTGCCAGTGATAGGGCCGTGCGATGGGGGGCGAATCCCTATTTATGGGGAGAAAAAGGTTCTGGTACTTCGGGTTGACACCGAGCTCGCTTCCCAGCCTTGGATGCCTTAGCGGCAGAAGTTGGCGCTTGCCAATCATCAGTGTAATGGAATTCGGCCGCCAAGGCCAACGCATGTTCCTCAGTTCGGAGGGAGCGCTTTGTGTTGCCGTTAACAGTAATGACCCCCCTAGGGCCGGGCATCTTGAGCTTGAGGTATGCGTAGTGCGGGATGGCGTTAAAGCGAGCGAACGCTGTACGGCCGAGCAGGGCGTGATAGCCGCTGCGGAAAGGTACGATGTCGAAGATCAAGTCCTCGCTTCGGAAGTTATCGGGCGAGCCGAACACAACCTCCAGGCTTACGGAGCCTGTGCACCGGGCTTCAACGCCTGGTATCACTCCTTTGAAGGTAGTGTTGCTGGGCTTGATCCTTGACGGATCTATGCCCATCTTTTTTACCGTATCTGAGTAAATCAGATTGAGGCTACTTCCACCGTCCATGACGACTTTAGTGAGGTGGTACCCATCTATGATCGGGTCTAGGACGAGTGCGGCCGAACCCCCGTGACGGATACTGGTCGGATGGTCGCGTCGATCGAAAGTGATCGGATATGCCGACCATGGGTTATACTTTGGGGCTACAGGCTCTATGGCGTAGACATCTCGAAGGGCGCGCTTCCTCTCCTTTTTGGGTATATGAGTGGCGTAGATCATGTTTACTGTCTTTACCTCTGGAGGGAATTTCTTTTGACCGCCACCGATCGGACCACGAGGCTCATCCTCGTCCTCGCTGCGTGGGCTCTTGCCTTGGTCCTCGGATGCGAGCTTGCCGGCCTGTTTGAAGACCCAACAGTTACGGTTGGTGTGATTGGCGGGCTTCTCTTGAGTGCCGTGGATCTGGCAAGGCCTCTCTAGGATCTTGTCCAGCGGGGTTGGTCCATCGTGTTTGCCTTTAGGAGGCTTCTTCCGCTGCCCAGGCCGGGAATTGCGGAAGCCGACATTGACAGCCGTGTCATCGGCGTCACTATTATTGTGCCGGCGCTTGTTCTTGTTGCGCTTCGGTTTCCCGTTGCCATCCCGAACCTCAGAGGTTCCAGGGTCTTCGGGGTTATGGCTACGTCTAGCTAGCCAGTTATCCTCGCCCGCGCAAAATCGGGTCATGAGTGATGTGAGGGCGGACATTGTCCTTGGTTTGTCCTGGCCGAGCTGTCGAGCCAACCATTCATCCCGAATATTATGCCTGAAGGAGGCTATAGCTTCGGCGTCCGGGCAGTCTACGATCTGGTTCTTCTTGGTCAGGAAACGATTCCAGAATAGCCGCGCGGACTCTCCTGGCTTCTGTACGATGTTGCTTAGATCGGAGGAGTCCGGTGGCCGAACATAAGTGCCCTGGAAGTTAGATCGGAATGCCTCTTCTAGGTCCTCCCAACACCCGATAGAGTTTTCGGGGAGGCTATTTAACCAGTGCCGAGCTGGCCCCTTGAGCTTCAGGGGTAAGTACTTGATGGCGTGGAGGTCATCTCCTCGCGCCATGTGGATGTGGAGGAGGAAATCCTCGATCCATACGGTTGGGTCAGTTGTCCCATCGTATTGCTCTATGTTTACGGGTTTAAACCCTTCCAGGAACTGATGCCGCATTACCTCGTCCGTGAAGCACAATGGGTGGGTGGCGCCTCTGACCCGAGCTATGGCGCGCCGGTGATCAGTGTCTGTCCTAGCTCGGGTTCGTTCCCGATCTTCATTGTCGCGGTCGAACCAAGGCCAGTACCCTTCCCGTCTATCGGGTGAGTATCCTCTGGATCCGTAGATGGATCGCGTACGACCTGCTCTATGGTCCAGGTCGTGTCGCATGTCAAACCTGCCATCGGGCTCTAGTGGCTCCTTTCCCCGTCTAAGGGGTATCGTTGGCCTATAGCCGGTATCGTCAGCCGTCCTGTCACGTCCTCGAGGAGGGCGGTCTGGCTTGTCGTATGGGGTATGCTTGGGAGATGGCGTATCAGTGAGCTCGTCGTCGAATTGTGGCAGCAGCCTTCTGCGTGGGTAGCTCTTAGGTTGGTCCGATAGACCGGTGCCGTATCCTTCCTCAGCAGAGAGGACTCTCGTCCATCGATCGTTGAGGTCGTCTTGTTCGGCTTTGAGTTGCCGCTCTTTTGCTTTCAGGCTGCGAGCCGTGGATATGAGCTGTTGCCTGAACAATTCCTGATCTTCAGGATTGTCGGGGATGGCGAAGTCATCGGCAGCCGCATTATCCTCCCCCTTGATAGAGCGGAGGTACTCATCGTCCTCAGGATCATCTGGATCGCCGGGGTTGCGACGGTCTTCGGGTCTCTCCTGACCCTCCAACGGGTGTTCAGGGATTTCGGGACCGCCGATGTCTTCCGGGGTGTCTCTGTCCCCGGTGCCATCGATAAACTTTCGCCCCTTTTTTCCTTTTGACCGTTTATGTGGCTTTCGCCGTCTTGACGGCGCTTCATCCGATTTATCACCGTTGTTTTTTGGAGTGTCCACCATGTAGATGTCGTATGTAGAGGTGGCAGTCCACTGCCCGGTCTTAGCGGGGGTGAGGGAGTGATCCTCCTCATCCATGTACTCTGCTTCCTCGGAAGCGTAGTCTAGCATGTCGGTTAAATCCTCGACAGTGGCTATCAAGTGGGTGGTGGGTGGGATGAAAAATCTGTCCTGACCCGTCTGAGGCCCGATCTAAGAATAGATTGGGGTTGGGTCGTCGTTGATCTTCATCGACGAGATCCGATCTAGAGCCCCGTCGAGTATCGAGAGCTCGATCGGACCGGTCTGCCCAGAGCTTCCGGAGTGAACCTTCGGCGCGTCCGTGCAGGGAGTGTGTTCGGCAAGAACCGATGTCCGTACGTCGGGTACTATGACCTGATCCGGACTGAAGGTCGGGCCCTCGCCGGGGTAGATCCCATGGGCGGAGCCGAAAGATGGGTCTGGGGTTGAGGCCTCAGAGTCTTCGGGCATGGCAGGCGAGACTGCGAGCCCGGTTAGTGATAGATCGCCTCGAGAGTCTACGGAGAACTCTAAGTTCCCGAATCTGACCTCTTGATCAGGGGCGAAACTTCCGACATGGCCTAGATGGCCGGTCGGGTCGGCGTGCAGCACTATGCTGCCGAAAGATAAGATCTGTCCAGGGACAAAAGTGTCCATATTGCGGACCTCTTCGTTGATGACTAGGCGAGCCATCGATTCCTTCTGACGATCACAGCGGAACTCTCAATGAAAGCACCAATGTCGGTGTCAAAACCGGCAGATCTCGGGTAGGGGGTCCCGAACTGTGAGACTTGGATCGATGGTAATAGGAGACAAAGGGGGCAAGGTTTTACCCAGGTTCGGGCCCTCCTATGGAGGTAATACCCTACGTCCTGCTTGATTATATTGATTGTATGGGGATTACAGAGTTGATCTACCTCGAGATCAAGTAACTAAACCCCAGATGAGTTCCGTTGCTCTACAACCTAAAACCCTCCGGCTTATATAAACGCCGGGGGTCCCTAGGGTTTACACATGGTCGGTTACACGTCGAAGGGATAAATTTGCCTATTTACTACTCCAAATGTGGAGGACAAGCCACGATTCTTGAAGCTTCCTCCTTGGAGACGAGGTCTTCAATCCTTCCAGTATTCGGCAAGTGGCCCATATAGTCCGGCCCATAAGCAATAGGCCGACCTCCCGAGGACCCCTTAAACCAGGACTCCCTCAGCTAGGAAGCATGGTAAAGAAAGAGAACCTTGGGTTCAGAAACCCATGCCCTTTCCTCCTAAGCCATCCAAGAAAAAGGATGATGAGGATTTTGAGCGCTTTGTTGAAATGCTTAGACGTGTCTTTTTGCGTATGCGCTTGACTGATATTCTGAAAATGTCTCCTTATGCTAATTATATGAAGGATATTGTGACTAATAAAAGAAAGATACCGGAAGCTGAAATTTCCACCATGCTTGCTAATTATACTTTTAAGGGTGGAGTACCAAAGAAATTAGGAGATCCAGGAATACCAACTATACCATGCTCCATTAAAAGAAACTATGTTAAAATTGCTTTATGTGATTTGGGAGCCGGTGTTAGTGTTATGCCTTTCTCTTTATATCGTAGACTTGATTTGAATAAGTTGACACCTACTGAAATCTCTTTGCAAATGGCTGATAAATCAACCGCTTTACCCATCGGTATTTGCAAGGATGTGCCTGTTGTGGTTGCAAACGTTACTATCTTAACATACTTTGTTATTCTTGATATTCCCGAGGACGACAGCATGTCGATAATCCTTGGTAGACCCTTTTTGAACGCTGCAGGGGCTGTTATTGATTGCAACAAAGGCAATGTCACTTTTCATGTTAATGGTAATGAGCATACGGTGCACTTTCCGAAGAAACAACCTCAAGTTCATTGTATCAATTCTATTGGAGAAATTCCAACAATTGCTATTGGAGGTTTTAAATTCCCTCTCCCTACTGTCAAGAAGAAATATGAAATAATCATGGTAGGGGACATGCCTGTCCCTGTTGAGATAACTTAGTATTATTCGAAAATTCTCCGGTTTCATGTTACTCGAAAGAAGTTTGTTAATAAGACTTGATCAACCTTGTTAATGAATTCCTTTTGACGGGCATGAGATGGATGAATTTAGAAAGCACAACCTTCTGTACCCAACTTTTACTTTCTGTTGTTTAGAATAAATAAAGCAAAAATACTATTATACTTCTATTTTCTGAATTATCCGTACAACAAAAAATGACCTGGAAATAAAAGTTCTCCAAATGCCCTGGAAATTTAGTATGATTTTTTATTGAATGTTTAAGAATATTTGGCACTGAGAACACACCAGGGGGCTGCACCAGTGGGCCACAAGCCCAGGGGGCGCGCCCACCCCCCCAGGGAGCCCTCTGGTGGCTTGTGGGTCCCACGTGGCCCCCCCTCACTTATTCCAGCACCCATCCACTCCGTCCTCCTCCATAAAAAATCCCACCATTGCTCAAACCCGTGTCCTAGCTCATCTTGCTGCCATTTTCGATCTCCTTGTGCAAAGCTCCATTTGCAAAACTGTTTTGGGGGATTGTTCTTCGGTATGTGACTCCTCCAATGGTCCAATTAGTTTTTGTTCTAGTGCTTTATATATTGCAATTTTTGCTGCTGTGGTGACCCTGTTCTTGAGCTTGCATGTCAAATTTATATGGTCCCAAGTAGTTTTGATGCATGATATAGCCTCTAGGCACTTATGGGAGTAGTTGCTTTAAATCTTGTTGAGTTTTGTTCATTTTTATTTTGAGACACTAAAATTTTAGAAATTTTTCAGAGGAAGAAATGTTTAGGAAGATATACCAAGGTGGTTCCTCGAGGAAGGAAGCCCCAAGGCCCGCGATACGTGAGCCGGACCTTGAACCACCAAGAGAAGCTCAAGTACGGCCTTGCGAATGGCCGTTGGATCAATTCATGGTTCATGCAGGTTTCAAGGATGAATTTTATGCATACGTATAAAATGCTGGCCTTGAGGATTTCGTGTCAGATAAGTGTCGGCAATACTATCACCTCACTGATTCATTTGTGCGAAGATTTAAATTTACATCCCAGCGCAATACTCATTATGTCCTGTTTGATCTTTATGATAAATCATATAC
Source organism: Elymus sibiricus (assembly GCA_039707655.1). Classification (NCBI taxonomy): domain Eukaryota; kingdom Viridiplantae; phylum Streptophyta; class Magnoliopsida; order Poales; family Poaceae; genus Elymus; species Elymus sibiricus. The sequence continues at coordinate 350,893,642 of CM077667.1, read as the reverse complement.
CATGGACCTAGAAGATTTTAACGATGCATGCAAAATCCCACAATGGGGCATTCATAGTGAGCCTCGCAAAACTGAATTTAACGATTTTCTTGCTAGCATCACTGAGGGAGAGACTAGAAATATCACACAAGCTACCATAGGGAGCATTCATTTTCCTGCCATACACTATTTTGCTCTCTTTATAGGTAGATGCATTAACGGTAAACCTAATCATTGCCACCTTTGTGCATCAGATCTTAGTATCCTCAAGTGTGCGGTAATGGATGATAAACGATATAACTTGGGGGCTATTATTGCCAGGAGGTTACATCTTAATGCTAAGGATGGAGATTTCTTTGGTGGGATTTATGCCGCCCGGTTAGCTAATTATCTTGGGGTACCCATAAGGGGGAATGATATTGAGTTACCACCTGGTTTTCTTGATTATAATGCTATGGTACGCTACCAGTTTCTTGAGAGGAACGAACAGTCCCTCCTTTACCGACTGATCTTTGACAAGCAGCGTGCTGTTCATATTACCCTTCCTGCTCCTGCTTTCTATAACTTTCAGGTAAAATGGAGATATTTTATAACTAGAGAGGAGGCGAACGAGTATGAGAGAGGGGTAGAGGCCGCTCGCCTCCATGCTGCAGCCCTTCAGGCAGTAGCTGCCGCGTCCCAGTACGTACCCGACTATAACTTTGGGTATCCACCAGGCCAGCCGTGGTCATAGACCAACTTAGGCCAAAAGCCTAAGCTTCGGGGAGTACGTATTTCTCACCGACATTACATTCATGTTCACACACTCATTCTAGTTGTCGGTGTTCATACTTTTTCATTGTATTATCCATGTTAGTTTATTTCTTTTTCTCGCTTTCTTCTTGTGTGTCAAAAAAACCTTAAGAAAAAAAAATTAGCTCTAGTTTTACTTTCTAGTATGTTTAGTTGTAGTATTAAAAGAAAACCCAAAAAGATTTCTCGTTCTTCTTTTGCTTGTTGGGAGCTTTCCCGTGTAAATAGTTTTTCTCGTTCTTGTTTTGAAATTCTTTTCTTTGGGTCGAGAGGAGAAGACCACGATGGAAATGTTGAGTGGCTCTCATATGCATTGTTGTTTATCTTATAGAGAGCCCATATTACCTTGTCTGCTTCTTTAAATAATTGTTTGCAGATTCTAGCTTAGTCCAATGCACGCCCACTCTTATTATTATTCACACCGTTCGGTCGTGCAAGTGAAAGGCAATAATGACGATATATGATGAAGTGATTGAGATGGAGAAAAGCTGGTACGAACTCAACCTATTTTGTTTTTGTAAATATGATTAGCTCATCGTTCTGGATTCAGCTCATTATGGATGAAACATGTTTGCAATGACAATTAGAGATTATAGTTACTCATGCCATGCTTAATTAGCTAAGAGTGTATAATGGTTTGTCTTGAGTGCCAACATGCATTTTAAAATGGTTGTGATGTAGTATGATAGGATGGTATCCTCCTTTGAATGATTCAAGTGGCTTGACTTGGCACATGTTCACGCATGTAGTTGAAACAAAATCAACATAGCCTCCACGATATTTATGTTCATGGTGATTTATATCCTACCCATGCTTGCATTCAATGTTGGTTAATCTCAATGCATGTTTATGACTGTTGTCGCTCTCTAGTTGGTCGCTTCGCAGTCTCTTGCTAGCCTTCACTTGTACTAAGCGGGAATACTGCTTGTGCAGCCACTTCCTTAAACCCAAAGTTGTTCCATATGAGTCCATACCTACCTATATGCGGTATTTACCTGCCGTTCCAAGTAAATTTGCATGTGCCAAACTCTAAACCTTCAAATAATATTCTGTTTTGTATGCCCGAATCGCTCATATAGTGACTAGGGGCTGTCAGTATCTTCCATGTTAGGTAGGTTATTCTCACGATGAGTGTTTATTCACTTTTCATTCACGAGAAAGTGGCTGGTATTCGGGATGCCCAGTTCCATGCTCAAAAATCAAATCAAAATATAATGAAACAAAACTCCCCCATGATTGTTGTTTGTATGGACGGTACCCGTGGATTCGGCTAGCCGTGGAGTGTGTTTGATTGGTGGAGGGGGAGTAAAAACTTTATCATTCTGTTTGGGAACCGCCTATAATGTATCTAGCATGGAAGATACCGATATCTCTTGGTTGTTATGTTGACAATGAAAGCATATCGCTCAAAATTTTATTCATCTCTGTTTTAAAACCTCGAGCTCTGGCACCTCTGCAAATCCCTGTTTCCCTCTGCGAAGGGCCTATCTATTTACTTTATTGCTGAGTCATCATCCTCTTATACAAAGCACCAGTTAGAGAGCACCACTGTCATTTGTATGCATTGTTATTAATTGATATTGAGTATGACTGTGACTGGATCTCTTTTACCATGAATTACAATGTCTAGTCAGTCCTTGATCTTCAGGGTTGCTCTGCATTTATGTTTTGCGGTCTTAGAAAGGGCTAGCGAGATACCATTTTGTTATATCATATCATGATTGTTTTGAAAAAGTGTTGTCATCCGAGACTTATTATTATTGCTCGCTAGTTGATTATGCCATTGATATGAGTAAATGTGAGACCTAAATGTTATTGTGAATATGGTTAGTTCATAATCTTTGCTGAAAGCATGAATGCTGGCTATACATATTTGCAACAACAAGATCAAACAGAGTTTGTAAAAGTTTTTCTTTGTCACTTTCAGTTTGTCAACTGAATTGCTTGAGGACAAGCAATGGGTTAAGCTTGGGGGAGTTGATACGTCTCCATCGTATCTACTTTTCCAAACTCTTTTGCCCTTGTTTTGGACTCTAATTTGCATGATTTGAATGGAACTAACCCGGACTGACGCTGTTTTCAGCAGAATTGCCTTGGTGTTATTTTTGTGCAGAAATAAAAGTTCTTGGATTGACCTGAAAATTTACGGAGAATATTTTTGGAATTAATAAAAAATATTGGTGAAAGAATCAACCAGAGGGGGTCCACCCATTGGCCACTAGCCAGGGGGGCGCGCCCACCCCCCTAGGGCGCGCCCTGGCGGCTTGTGGGTCCCACAGACCTCCTCCAACCCTAATTCCAACTCTATATATTCACATCCGTGGAGAAAAAAATAGAGGAGAAGAGTTCATCGCGTTTCACGATACGGAGCCGCCGCCACCTCCTGTTCTTCCTCGGGAGGGCAGATCTGGAGTCCGTTTTGGGCTCCGGAGAGGGGAAATCGACGCCGTCGTCATCACCAACCACCCTCCATCACCAATTTCATGATGCTCACCGTCGTGCAAGAGTAATTCCATCGTAGGCTTGCTGGACGGTGATGGGTTGGATGAGATTTACCATGTAATCGAGTTAGTTTTTGTTAGGGTTTGATCCCTAGTATCCACTATGTTCTGAGATTGATGTTGCTATGACTTTGCTATGCTTAATGCTTGTCACTAGGGCCCAAGTGCCATGATTTCAGATCTGAACCTGTTACGTTTCCATGAATATATATATGTGTTCTTGATCCTATCTTGCAAGTTGTAGACACCTATTATGTGTTATGATCCGCATACCCCAAGGTGATAATAATTGTGATTCTTTCCGGTTATTACCATAGTTTGAGGAGTTCATGCATTCACTAAGTGCTAATGCTTTGGTCCGATTCTCTATTAAAAGGAGGCCTTAATATCCCTTAGTTTCCATTAGGACCCCGCTGCCACGGGAGGGTAGGACAAAAGATGTCATGCAAGTTCTTTTCCATAAGCACGTATGACTATATACGGAATACATGCCTACATTACATTGATGAATTGGAGCTAGTTTTGTGTCACCCTAGGTTATAACTGTTGCATGATGAATGCCATCCGACATAATTATCCATCACTAATCCATTGCCTACGAGCTTTTCACATATTGATCTTTGCTAAGTTACTTTTCCATTGCTACTGTTACAATCACTACAAAACTGCTACTGTCACTTTTGCCATCGTTACCGTTACTTCCATACTACTTTGCTACTAAATATTTTGCTGCAGATATTAAGTCTTTCAGGTGTGGTTGAATTGACAACTCAGCTGCTAATACTTGAGAATATTCTTTGGCTCCCCTTGTGTCGAATCAATAAATTTGGGCTGAATACTCTACCCTCGAAAACTGTTGCGATCCCCTATACTTGTGGGTTATCAGCGCTCAGCGGTCGGCATGCGTCTCCTTCGTCGCGGTCCAGAGCGGGAACTTGCTCTTCAAGGCCGGGAAGAAGGTGGAGAACTTCAGGAACCGCTGGGTCTTCTTGGATCTCAAGAGCAGCAACCCTTGCCTGGAGCTCCCAAAGGGGTTGCCGGAGAAGATTTCGGCGTGGAGCTCTGTGAAGCTCTCTGACCCCCGGGCCAAGCCCGTCTTGGAGCGGGTCCTTCGAGACATCAGCGCCAGGAAGTTGACTGGGGGAATGATAGTGAAGGAGTTCCTGGTGCAATGCCTGGCGCCCCTCCAGTCTCACTCGAGGCCCATGTGGGACTATCAAGGTGGTGGCGATGACATGAGGCCCCGTTCTGTGCACCTGACCCCCGAGGAGTTGAACAGGGCTAGGCGACCATGCTCAACGGCGACCCCGGGGACCTTCCTGAGGCCTATGCCCCGCTGTACTGCCGCGACGACAAGGCCGATCTGGTCGCCGTGATGCCCATCTTCGACGAGCTGGGGCTCTCTCCGGCCGAGAGCCCCGGCGCCCCTGTGGCGGTGTCCTCCGATGACACCGCAGACGAAGAAGACTCGGAGGAAACGACGGATGACGATCTGGAGGAAGTGTTCCCTCCTTCGCGGAGTGCGCTTCTCCGCGGCTTTGATGACGACTACGCCGGCGAACCCCCTGCTGCAAGTCCTCCGCGACTCTCCAGAGTCCTCAAAGGGTCGGGACCCACACCTCGGGCCGCATGATCTGCGTGCCGGGCGATCCCGAGGAAGCACGAGGCCTGGCCTCCTCCGGAGTGCCCAGCTCTTGCCAGCAAGTTGGCCGAAGCGCCTGCATCGCCCCTGCCCGAGCCACAACCTGCGGGCGAGGCGGCCGCATCCAAGGCTAGTGCGGCTTTGCCGGCCATGGCCCTTACGAGTGGTTCCACTGCTCCTTCACGCAGCGGCAGCTCCTCAGAGAAGGACGGAGGCTTCCTCGCCTTTGCCGAGGTGGAGAGAAAGAGGAAGTGGGTTGACGTCGAGGAGTCAGTAGTCTTGCTTGGTTTCAGGCCGCCTTCGGGTGGTTTATGTACTGATGGGCCTCTCTTTGCCTGACAATCAGGAGCGCCGCCGTGCCGAAGTCGAGGAAGAAGAAGGCCGGCGTCAAGCTGAGGGTGCCTTCCGACAAGACGCCCGTTCCTGGTGCCTTGCCGCCGCCTGATGAGGCGCCGGATATCGCGGGCGAGGAGGCCCGCGTGGCGACTCTCCTTGTCGCGGCCGCGGAGCCCTCGATGCCCACTGGAGAGGCCGTCCCTGCCCTTGGGGGCGTGTCCGCGCTGCAGCCCGAGGGGCCAGCCCCCGAGGGCCAGCTGGATGTAGGGCCGTCCGCCCGTGCCTTGTCTGTGGTAGTGGCGCAGCCACCGGTGCCTTCTGCCCTCCATGCTTCCGCCCCTCTGGGGGCGGCTCCTGCCGCCGCACAGACGCCGCCTCCGGGCCGTGCCCTGGTGCCACCGACTCGTGGCCCTCCAGTCGAGTCAGGCATTCTGGACGGGGCCTACTCCGTCTTGGATCAGGTCCGAGACGCCCTCGGTGGCGCCGACGGTCGCCTCGCAAGGGAGCGCCTGGGTCTTCTTTCTGGGTGGCTCCAATTTGACGCCTCAGCCGTGGCGGTTTGGAGCCAAGCCGAGTCCGCCGCGGCTGAGGGCAGGAAGGAGGCCGCGTCGGCCAAGGTAGCCCGCGACGCGGCGCTGGCCGATGCAGCGTCCGCCGCGAAGCGCTGCGACGAGGCGGAGGCCCGCCTGAAGGCTCTTCGGGAGGAGAGGACCGCGCTCGCGGAGCAGCTTCGTCAACGGGAGGAAGACCTCAAGACCTGCGAGGCCAAGCTTGCTGACCGTGACTCCGCGTTGTCCAAGGCGGCGACTGACCAAGCCGCGGAGCGCAGGCAGCTGGACAGGTTGAAGGAGGAGGTGGCCGCAGAGAAGGTTCAGCTCGACTCCAGGGAGAAGACCCTTGCCGCGGCTGAGGAGAGGAAGGCTGTGGAGCTCGACGCCCTCCCCTCCCTCGAGGTCAGGCTCCGTCGGGTGCTGCAGTCCATCTGCCGAGGGGGATTCACAAAGCCCCTGGCAGCTCCTGAGAGTGGCTTCGCTGGGCTCTCTTCAAAGCTCGCCGAAGTGCTTGAGGGTGCCATCGCTAGGGTGGAGAACGTCTTGGTGAGCGAGTGCCGCGACATCTTCTCCGCGGCTACGACGCGCGTCTTCAGCCACCTCTACCTTCGCGAGCCGAATTTTGACTTCGGCTCCGTGATCCGCCCGGTTGATCCTGGGGTTCGTGCCGCCACGGCGGCAGCCGTGGAGGCGCTGATGAAGAAGTTCGCCTGTGTCGCCGTTCCCTCGCCTCCTCCTGCGGTTGCGGGGGTTGGCGACGATGATGACAGCGGCAGTGATGTCGACGACGAGCTCCCCGCGGCCGGGGCGAGCGGCGGTGCCAGCTCCTCCTAGTTCCTCTTCCCGGGTCTTTTCCTGTAACGTTCATCGTGCCTCGTGGAGGCGTTAGACTTATTTGCATTTTCGGAGACATTTTAAAGTTTGTAATGACTGCTAAGTTGTTTGATTTTATTTCCTCGCTTCATTTCCTTCCTGCTTGCTGTAGCGCTCTGCGTCGGCAGGGCCCAGTCGCGCGCATACCTCGACCGCCGTTGGGGCGTCCGGATCACCAGGACGGTGCCAAGGGGCGAGGGGCTACGTGACCAGTGAGGCTCCTGAGTCGCGATGCTCAGGAGTCCCCCTTGATGTACGAGCTGCCCTCACGAAGGGAACGCGACGAAGATGGGGTCGACTTGGAGATTGGAGCGCCTTGAGCTCTGCGTCGGCAGGGCCCGGTCCTGCGCATACCTCGACCGCCGTTGGGGCGTCCGGATCACCATGACAGTGCCAAGGGGCGAGGGGCTACGTGACCAGTGAGGCTCCCGAGTCGTGATGCTCAGGAGTCCCCCTTGATGTACGAGCAGCCCTCACAAAGGGAACGCGGTGAAGATGGGGTCGACTTGGAGCGCCTTGAGCTCTGCGTCGGCAGGGCCCGGTCCCGCGCATACCTCGACCGCCGTTGGGGCGTCTGGATCACCAGGACGGTGCCAAGGGGCGAGGGGCTACGTGACCAGTGAGGCTCCTGAGTCGCGATGCTCAGGAGTCCCCCTTGACGTACGAGCAGCCCTCACGAAGGGAACGCGGCGAAGATGGGGTCGACTTGGAGATTGGAGCGCCTTGAGCTCTGCGTTGGCAGGGCCCGGTCCCGCGCATACCTCGACCGCCGTTGGGGCGTCCGGATCACCATGACGGTGCCAAGGGGCGAGGGGCTACGTGACCAGTGAGGCTCCCGAGTCGCGATGCTCAGGAGTCCCCCTTGATGTACGAGCAACCCTCACAAAGGGAACGCGGCAAAGATGGGGTCGACTTGGAGATTGGAGCGCCTTGAGCTCTGCGTCGGCAGGGCCTGGTCCCGCGCATACCTCGACCGCCGTTGGGGCGTCTGGATCACCAGGACGGTGCCAAGGGGCGAGGGGCTACGTGACCAGTGAGGCTCCTGAGTCGCGATGCTCAGGAGTCCCCCTTGACGTACGAGCAGCCCTCACGAAGGGAACGCGGCGAAGATGGGGTCCACTTGGAGATTGGAGCGCCTTGAGCTCTGCGTCGGCAGGGCCTGGTCCCGCGCATACCTCGACCGTCGTTGGGGCGTCCGGATCACTAGGACGGTGCCAAGGGGCTACGTGACCAGTGAGGCTCCTGAGTCGTGATGCTCAGGAGTCCCCCTTGACATACGAGCGGCTCCCATACCTTTCCTCCCCAGCTTTTTCCTGAGAGGGACGCGTGAAGACCAGGTACCATGGACCTGGGGAGGCGGCGTGTGCCAGGCCCGGCCTGAGTGCAGCCCCCTTGCAGCCCCCTCACGCGTGCATCCCAAGGGAATGCTGCGAGATGGAGCCGCGAGGGGCCATCCTGAGGTTGAATGCACCCACTAAGGCGCCCTCAGTTGTTTATCCCCAACGCGGAGCATAGGGCTTCCACGTTGCGTGGGCATAGCCATTGGTGGGCCGTGTCATCCGCCATCGCGGAGCATGGGGCTTCCACTTGGGCGTGGGAATGGGGGCAGTGGCTCCTGAGCCCCCCGGGCATGTACAGCCCATTAAGTTCGTACGCGTGGCCTGCACGGAAGAACTGGGAGGTGTATCTGGGCGACGTGAGACAGCTCGGGTCTCACGTGGCCCTACCTCAAAGGCGGGTTGCGCCTGAATCTTCTTGGTGGAAAATGCCGCTTGAAGTCCTGTACATTTTTGAGGAACCTGCGCCTAATGGATTTCCAAGGGCCATCGCATGAGAAGGCCAAACACCAATGACCCCAGGAGGTGACGTGAACGGGGCCGGCCCGCCAGACAGAGCTCAGCCATTAGATTTATCGACGCTGCAGGGACGGACCCGAGCACAAACGCCGTGCCCAGTCTTCTCATGCGACAACTCCAAGGAGAAAACACCCGGCGCGCGGCTCCCACGGCGGTGAAAGGCCGACCGTTGTTGTAGGAACCGTGCCGCGCACCCTTAATCACCCACTCCCGATTAGCTCATGCGAGGGCGAAGCACCGAGGGCCATGGGAGGTGACGTACACGGGGCTGGCCCGCGAGACAGAGCTCGACCACTCGGATTTGTCAACGCTGCAGGGACGGACCCGAGCACAGACGCCGTGCCAGCCCTTAATCATGAGGCGGTCGAGGACAGGTTCATTAGGGCGCGGCGACATTCATGGCGGCGAAGCGCCGAGCATGCAGGTTAGAATATTTAGGAAAAAGGTCAAATCCATGAAAGGATCAGATACATGCGAGAACGACACGGCTGGGATGAGCCCTGATCGCCTGAGGATAATGTAGCCCGATGGGCGCCCTCAAACTGAGCAAACCAAAAGGTTACCTGGTGTGGAGCAAAATGCATCACCTGGCGGCAATACCGCTGGAGCGTGGGGGCAGTCGTCGGAGCTTGGCCTTGCATCTCCACAAGCCTGGCCTTCATGAGCCCGGTCCCTCACGAGGCCCGGGGCACCCGCTCGGGCCCGGCACCTCCTTCAACTCCTCGCGGTGCCTGGCCCGGTAAGGCGCGAACATGGCCTGGGCAAGGCGCTGGAACATGGCGCCCGCGTTCGCCAGACCGAAAGGCATGCGGAAGTAGTCGCACGGGTAGGCCCCGCCGCGACCGGCGCGTGTCGGCCGAAAGACGTCCTGCGATGCGGCCCTGTTGATGTTGGTTACGTTGACACAGATGTGTGGCATGCCGCCCGAAACGACGATGGCGACCGCGCTTGGCGACGCAGGGTTGCACTCGCCTCGCATGGCCTGTGCTTCCCGAAGCTCCTCAATTGCTCTGGTGACGAACTCCCGCGAACTTGGTGTCTCGCGTCGTGCTCCTTGCTTGGATGGGTGCACGCCTACGCACGCCCCCAAGTTGTGCCCGAGCATCTCCCTCATCTCACTAGTCAGGCTGGTGACCTTCCGGGTGGAGCGGACAGTCGTGAAGCGCTGTATGAACTTGTGCAAGGTCTCGTCATGCTGTTGCTTCACGCGACGGAGGTCACCCACTCCAAGCACGCGGTCGCAGGTGCCTTGGAAGTTGGCGACGAAGCGCTCATGCAGGTCTTCCCAGGAGGTGATCGACCCCTCCGGGAGGTTGAGGAGCCAGGAGAGCGCACCACCCTTGAGTGCCATGGGGAACCAGCTTGGCATGACCTTGTCGTCCCCGCCGGCCGCCTGGATGCCATCGTAGCGAGGAGGTAGGTCAGGCTTGAACTTGCAGGGCCACACGGTCGGATGGAGCTCCGGGGCGATGGTGCGGCAACCCACTGGGCCTACAAGCGCCGCGCGCTCGGGAGGGACCCAGTCTTGATGCTCCTTCGCGGGTGCCTCGAGGGGCGCCCGGTCGTGTCGCTAATGCAGCGGCGCGGGGAGCGCGCGCGCGTCAGCACGCGGACACGGCACCACCTGGCAGCTTACTTCATCTCTCACCCTCGTCGGGGGCCCGCATGGCTGGTCTCGTGGGCGTGCTTCACGCCTGGGCTCGGGGTCGATGTCGCGCTGGGGAGGAGGAGGCGGCACATCGTGGTCCTCGTTGCCCGCAAGGGAGGGCTGAGGTCGGAACGAGTAGGAGAGCGCCGAGACGTCGCCGGCGGCGCTGACGAGCTCTGCGACGCGCCCGAGCCAGTCGTCGACGCGGTTGGGAGCAGGGCGGTAGCGCAACAGCTCGCGCGCCATGAGAAGTGCGCCCGACCCACGCGCCGGCCCGTGGCGAGCGTGGGATGTCGACCCGGTAGCCGGAACGATGGACGGAGTAGCGGTGCGGCCGTCGCGCCGCGCGGTGACCGGCTGCGATGAATCCTGCTGCTCGTGGGCTTCCAGGCCCGTGGCAGCGTTGGCCACAGGGGAGGCGGACCGGCGCGCAGCGGCGCGGCCCACCGGCACCGTGTGGGCGACGCGAGCAGCACGGCGCTCGGCGAGCGTCAGCCATGGGGGCGGTGTGGCGGAGGAAGAGCAGGGCTTGAGGAAGACTTCGACACGCCCCCTACCTGGCGCGCCAAATGTCAGATTTCGGGCTCCGCAAAACCCTAAGAAGTTCGAACCAGGGGCGTGTGCGAAGATCCCCAACAGTTCACCCCCACCAAGCCCACAACACGATGACCCCGCTCGATGGCAAGGAAGAAGATAGCGCACGAGAGTTTACCCAGGTTCGGGCCGCTGCGAAGCATAAAACCCTACTCCTGCCTTTGGTGGATTGCCTCACGAGGAGGTTCGTGGATGAACTAGTACAGTGGTGAGTTGCCTCGCGGTGTGTTTGCGGATGGTTGTGTCCTCCCTCCCCTCTACAGAGCAGCCTAGCCTCTATTTATAGCGGCCCGGGTCCTCTTCCCTTGTCGCAATGGCGGGAAGGGATCCCACAATGGCCAAATTTGAAAGGGGACATGAGGTACATCTTATCCTGACGAAAGGTGGTTTTCGCATGCAAAGTAGGTGGTGGTGACGCTGTGGTGGGCTCGCCGGTGACATCCGTCCTGCCACGCCCGCTGGCCCGGTCTAGTTGCACCGGAATGGAAACCTTTGGCGGGGCGCCTCGGGAACCTGCGCTCGTCCTTGTGTCCTTTGCACCAAAAAGGAAACTGTCCCCTCTGGCGCGCTGGCGCCGGCCTCGACCTCCCGAGGCCGAGCATTGCATAGAGATCTCCGCCGCTCGGGAGGGGGCCTGGAGAGGCCTCCCTTTCCCGGGGGCCTTGGCGTTGTCCTCCTCGCGAGGGTGAGGCTCTCATGAGGGTCTTGTCTTGAGTGAAGCCGCTCATAGCTGTACGGACCGTCGAGCGGGCCAAGTCCTGGGCCGCAGGCAGGCAAGTCTGGGTACCCCGGTATCCAGAATGCCGACAACAAGGTAATTTGTAACGAGAAAGTACGGTAATGGTAAACAAGGTGCAACAAGGTAGCCCAATCCTTTTGAGGCAAAGGACAGGCCAGAACAATCACTAGTATTAGGCAAAGTGTTCTTGAGGGTACACGGGAACTTCGTCTAGTCACTTTTGTCATGTTGGTTTGATTCGTGTTCGCTACTTTGATAATTTGATATGTGGGTGGACCGGTGCTAAGGTGCTGTTCTTACTTGAACGAACAACCTACTTATGATTAACCCCTCGCAAGCCTCCGCAACTACGAGAAAAGTATTAAGACAAAGTCTAACCATAGCATTAAACATCTGGATCCAAATCAGCCCCTTACGAAGTAGCGCATAAACTAGGGTTTAAGCTTCTGTCACTCTAGCAACCCATCATCTAATAACTACTCCAGAATGCATTCCCTTAGGCCCATGAATGGTGAAGTATCATGTAGTCGACGTTCACATGACACCACCAAGGGAATCACAACATACATATCATCAAAATATCGAACACATATCAAATTCACATGATTACTCGCAACATGACTTCTCCCGTGACCTCAAGAACAAAGGTAACTACTCACAAATAATAATCATGCTCAAGATCAGAGGAGTAATGAATACCATAATGAATCTAAACATATGATCTTCCACCAAATAAACCATATAGTAATCAACTACGCAAGGTAATCAACACTACTAGTCACCTACAGGTACCAATCTGAGGTTCCGGTACAAAGATTGAACACAAGAGATGAACTAGGGTTTGAGAGGAGATGGTGCTATTGAAGATGTTGATGAAGATTGGCCTCCCAAAGATGAGAGGGGTGTTGGTGATGATGATAGCTTTGATTTCCCCCTCCGGGAGGGAAGTTCCCCCGGCGGAATCGCTCCGCCGGAGGGCAAAAGTGCTCCTGCCCAAGTTCCACCTCGAGGCGACGGCGCTTCGTCCCGAAATTCCTCCTCCCAATTTTTTTAGTTTTTTTGGGAATTTATACCAGAAGATGGTCACCGGAAGCGGGCCAGGCTGGGCACGATACACTAGGGCGCGCCCAGGGGGGCCTGGCGTGCCCTGGTGGGTTGTGCCCACCTGGGGGCCCTCCTTCGGTAGTTTTCAGCTCCAGTAATTTTTATTAAATACAAAAATAATCTCCGTAAATTTTTAGCTTCATTGGAGTTATGCAGAATAGGTATCTCTGACTTGCTTTTCTTGGGTCCAGAATTCCAGCTGCCGGTATTCTCCCTCTTTGTGTAGACCTTGCATATTATGAGAGAAAAGGCATTAGAATCACTCCCCAAAGCATTATTATTCAACAAAACAAAGTAAATAACAGTAGGAAATCATGATGCAAAATGGACGTATCACGGCGGTTCGCCTTGGGCGCCGCTGCCAGCACGGCGGGGCCCTTGCGCTTTGCCTCCTTGGCCCCGACCTTCTTGTCCTCGCGATCCACCTCCGGGAGAATGCGGAGGGAGGGGCGGCCTACCTCGGCCTTAGCGCACCTGTTCACCGGGTTGAGCTTCGGGGAAGCGCGCGCGTACCGTCCTGCGGCCGCGGTATCATCTGGCAGCTCGTCTCGTCCCGCGCACGTGCCGGCGCCCCACGTTGCGGTTCATGGCGTCGCAGTTCGTTCCCGGGCTTGTGGTCAGCCCTTCGCGGGGCAGGAGGAGGTGGTGCGCCGTGAGACACTTCGCCCGCCTAGAAGAGTGGGAGGTGAAGCAAGCGGGCAGGCGCCGGGGCTTCACTAGCGGCGTCGGCGGGCTCGGCGACGTGGCTAAGCCAGTCTTCGGAGTGGTCGTCGTCGGGGTGGTAACACAACAGCTCGCGCGTCATGGACAGTGCAGCCGGTGCATTCGCCGGTCCACGGTGTTCATGGGAGGTCGACGCCGTGGTGGGAGCAGGGGACGGCGCCGTGACGCGGCCGTCCCGCCGCTCGGAGGGCGGCTGAGGTAGGTCTCGCGGACCGTGAGCAGCCCACTCAGTAGCAGCATTGGTCGCGGAAGAGGCGGAGCGGCGTGGGACGCTGCGGCACACGGGCGCCATTTGGGCAACGCGGGTTGCCCGGCGCTCGGCACGGACTCGGCGGGCGTCGGCCATGGGAGTGGCGGAGCCGAGATGAAGTGGAACCGAAGGGAGATCACGACACGCCCCTACCTGGTGCGCCAAATGTCAGAATCGGGGCTCTACAAAACCCAACAAGGTTCGAACACTGGGGCGTGTGCGTAGATCTCCCCTGGCTCAAGGTCTTAACTTGTCACCCTACGGCCTAGCTGCGCCGAGTAACTTTTAGCGAGGAAGAAGATGGACTCGGAGATTTACCCAGGTTTGTGCCACCTTGAGGTGTAAAACCCTACTCCTGCTTTGTGGTGGATTGGCCTCACGAGGAGGCTATGGATGAACTAGTACAGTGGTTGGGTGGCCTCGCGAGGGCTCTTGGTGGTGATGAACTTGACCCGATTCAACCTACCCTCTACGATGGGACCTCGTCCCTATTTATAGGGGCCACGGTCCTCTTCCCTCGTCGCACAGGCGGGAAGGGATCCCACAGCGGCAAAATTTGAAAGGGAACAAGAGGTACATCCTATCCTTACTAAAGGTGGTCTTCGCCTGCAAAGCTTCTGGGCGTGACGCAGCGGTGGGCTTGGCGATGACATCCGTCCTGCCGAGCTCCTGGTCTCGGTCCTCTTGCACCGGGAAGGAAACCTTGGGGGGGGGGGGGTTCCTTGGGAACCCGCGTACGTCCCTATTTCCTTAGCACGAAAGAGGAAACTGTCCTCCCTCTGCGCCCGCTGGCGCTCGCCTGGCTTGACCTTCAGAACCCACGTCACCCCGTCCTCACGAGGCCGGGTACTTGCATAGGAATCTCTGCTCCTCGGGAGGCGGCCTGAAGGGGTGCCACTCCTCCGGAGGTCTTGGCGTTGTCCTCCTCGCGAGGCGGGGGCTCTCACGAGGGCCTTGACTTGGGGGCTTGTCGCAGGGCCGTACTGGGCCTTCGGGGTGGGCCACGCGCTGGGCCGCAGGCAGGCAGGTCTGGGTACCCCCGATCCCAGAACGCCGAAATTTCGAGCGTGTTTTATCATCCAACATGGCCATGTATCCGTCTGCGGGCTAGTCGGAACATCCTTTCCCCGCAAACCGGAAGCAAACCGAAAGGAGAGAGCCTGGCGGGTGTTCGGACCGTTGCCACACATGCCTCCGACAACCCAGGCCTGCCAAAAAATGTCTTCCTCGTCCGCGGCCTTTTTGCTCAAAGCGTTCCACGCCACATTCATGTTAGCCCAGAGCGGACATGAGCTCCCAACGGATCAGACATTGAAGCGGCGCTTCGGCAAAGAGCGCCGCCCACTGCATGTATCTTGGCTCCACATTGAAATGCCGCTCGTACGCCCACGTATCTCCATTAAACCATCGCATGTGCCGAGGAGCGACCACCATCGCTAGTCCATCCTTGCCCGTCCAGGCTGGCAACGCCGTCGCCCGCCAAATCTGTCGTGAGCGATGGCAGCAATGCGTTCGACATGTAGTAAAAAAAAGACACGTTTACGGAGGTTGACGCGGCGGTGGGGGGAATTTGACTAGGGCAACAACGACGACGTCGTCAACTCCGCTTTGGTGATGCCCCCCCGACACGCCGACGAATCACGTCCACTTCCACCGTCAATAACAAGGAAAAGTAGACCATGGGAGGCTGTCATTTGTTAGGTCCCAGGAAGGCCACCGCCACTGCCTCGTCGGACTACACATCCAGTTACTTGCCCGCTTCGCGTGTGCATAGGCCATGACAACCATCTTGCCTCGCACATTGATTTGGTCTCGTGGAGGCGGAGGCTATTCTTTCGCTCTCACTGAAGCATTTAGCTACAGAGCTCAGGGCGGTCTGGTGTGCTTGTTGCTGAACATGGGGAAGACATGTTATGAGAAACGAGATCCATCATGGCCGGCAATAGACTAGGTTAGAATAACCTAGCCTAGTCCGGTATAGTTTAGTTGAAATATGTGTAAATGTTTTGGTCCGGTTTATATGAAAGTCATTCGGTTTGCATGAAATTCATTCAGTTTATTGAAAATTTGCTTTGAAATGTACTTGTCTACAATTGGATGGCCGGCTCCCGCAGGAGTGTCCGCGGACTAGTCCCCACCGGTTTGTGGATGAATGTTGTGTCCGGTTTGGGAGTTAGCGTTGGAGATGCCCTAAGAGCAACGCCAACCGGGCGACCCATTTCATCCGCGCGTGTCCGTTTCGGTCGCCGCGGGCAGAAAACTCAGCCCAACGCGCTGACCCAAACGGACGCACATCCGTTTTTTATCCGCCCGTGACCCATTCCGGGCTCAAATTTTGGCCGGATTTGCGTCCGCGGACACGGGACGGACGCGCACGACGCCCGCCCTTCTCCCCTGGCCCGCCCTTCTCCGCGGACACGGGACGGACACCGCCACCATTTCCCCCCAAATTTCCCAAAAACCTCACGCCCACCCCCGCGCGCACCATGGACGACGACGCACCGACCCTCGACGCCGCCGCCGGCCTCACCTCCGCCGGTCCCCGCGGCGCACAAAAAGGGCCGGCGCCGACCAAGTAAAAGAAGGTGATGATGCCTGAGGAGCGCGCCGACCAATCGTCGAGGAGGAAGAACCGCCGGCATAAGCAAACAGCCAGGAACAAGGCTGCGGCCGCATCCACCCTCGCTGCTGCCTTGGAGCAAGAGGCCAACGCCGCGAAGACCAGTCAGCTCGTCTGCTAGGCCATGAGGCAGACCCTGCTGATGCTAGGGTTAAACCCAGGCCAGCACGGGCTCGTCGCTGCCGCTATGGCCCCGACCGACACCGGCTCATCGCCCCTTCGTCACCCACTTCCGGACTCGCCGCGCATGTCCACCACGCCGGCGGCGCACGGCTTCCAGCGACACCACACGCAAACCTCCCGTTTGTCCTAATCTACGGGCTCCGGTTCACCGGAGGCGAGCGTAGTCATGCCTGCCACGCTAGCGCCCGCGGGCATCAATCTCAATGCGGTACCTATGGGCGGTGGATCGTCCTCCGGGGTGCGTGCAAACGGCATCGCGAGCTCCCAGCCGACGCCATGGGGAACGCCTGCAACCTGTTCGACGAAATGCTGGCTGCATAAGACGAGGCTAACCGCCTCTTCATGGAGAGCCTCATCTACAAAGGTGGTGGCGGTGGCGCTTCCTTCGACCCCGACGAGACGGAAAGACAAGATAGGCGCACCCCTTCATGGCAGGGCACGATGGCATGGGGTACTCATTTAGTGATGACAATGGAGGCATGGCCGACCCCCTCATGGAGGACCAACTCGGCTTGGGCAGCTCTTTCCCGCTGGATCACGAGTTCCCGGGATACTATGGCCTAGACGAAGAGGATGATGAAGTGGACATCGAGGGAGAGCCATTGTTCGAGAAACCCCTCCCCGCCCAAGCCAATGCAAAGAAGAAGCAGAAGAGCAAGCGGACCAAAGCATACGCACAGGATGAGGACAAACTCCATTGTGAATGTTGGGGAGACATTGGCCAAGACCCCAAGATAAGCTCCGAGCAAAAGGCTTCAGCATTTTGGCAAAGAGTGCATCGCGAGTTCCACAAGCACAAGAAGTTTAAACCATACCAAATGGAGAGCAAGCGTGGGTGGGTCTCGCTCGGCAAGTGTTGGAGGGTGATACAACAAGGGTTCAACAAGTTTTGTTCCACTCTTGAGAGCATTGAGGCCCGTCCCGTTAGCGTCATCGGCATGAAAGACATGGTATGCTGACATGCTTGCTTATTTTGATTGTCCCGTAGCTTGCTCGTCCATAAAGTTGCTTCTTCATTTGTAGGTCTTCCAAGCTTTGGAAGCATTCAAGGTCCATTATGAGGGCAAGTCTTTCAACCTCACTCATTGTTGGATGATCATCAATGGAGAAGAGAAGTTCAAAGCGCAATACGCTGCCATCAAGGCGCGTGAGGGGGGGGGGAGCAGCCGTTGAATAGCATGGTGAGGGGGAGAAGCCGCAGCCGCGGGGGAAGACCAACTCCAAAAAAGAGGACAAGTGCGAGGCGGCGTCCCTTACCTTGCAAGCGACTTTGCAAGGCATGATCGCCAACAAGGATTCAAGAGAGGAGAAGCGCCCGCAAGACAAGGAGGAGCAAATTAGGGCCTTCATGGAAATACAAAATAAGAAGCTCGCATTGGAGACGGAGAAGCAAGCGAAGATGCTAGAGATCGAGGACACCAAAGCAGCCACCAGAGCAAGAGAAGTCTGGCTCGCTTGCATGATGAAGGGGGTCGAGATCATGAAGGTGCACTTGAGCACAGTCTCTCCGAGGAAGCGGTCTTGGTTTAAGAAGATGTAGTCCAACATGTTCAGCCTTGAAGACGAGTGATCCATGCCGCGGTGTGTGGGCATGACCACGGCTGAGATGGCGTGGTCGAACTATAGTCTCATTTTGTGTGTTGGCATGTGTGCCGGCCCGCTGGCAAGTGCGCCTAACATGAAAACTCCGTACTCTTTTTGTAGTCTGGCATATGTATGCCAGCCGCTGGCATATCGCCTATGTGAACTCTTGGCGCTGGCATGGTAGCTGTCATCATCTGTGGCCGCGGGCCATTTTTACATTAAAAATTGTTTGTGTGTGGACGAAAAATGGGTCGCCCCGTTGGGTGCATGGCCGACCCATTTGCAAAAGAGGGTGGACGAGCCGACCCAAACGGACAAAACACGGATAAAGCGCGTGTCCGTTTGGGTCGCCCGGTTGGAGTTGCTCTAAGTCCGTCGTACTGAAGATTTTTTCGGGGCATAAGCGTCCTTTTTGACTTATGTTGTGTCCAGTTGTGCTATCTTAAGAGTGCTACGTCGAATGTGTGTTGAGTGGAGGAAAGAGAGAGGAGAAAAAAACGCTAGTCTTCTTTTGATTAAATGGTGATCTCTTAGTAATAATATCTCTCACCATGTTTTTAAAAATAACTAGTTATTAGAGATGATATTAAAAGATAATCGTTGCACATCATATTTTTATTGTCTTCTCAAAATTATGTGACATGATTAAGATAGAATTATCTTGTCAACCACTATAGATGCCTTTATTTTCAATAAATTGTGAAGACTTGGAGGACACACGTCGCGATGGTAAGTTAGAGCAACTCCAACCGGGCGACCCATTTCATCTGTGCACGTCCGTTTGGGTCACCGCGGACAGAAAACACGGCCCAACGCGCCGACCCAAATGGACGCATGTCCGTTTTTCGTCCGCCCGCGATCTATTCCAGGCCTAATTTTGGGCCGCTTTTGCGTCGGCGCGGACACGCGCGACGCCCGCCTTCTCTTCCCCCTGGCCCGCCAGTCGGTGGCTCGTACGCTAGTCGTCTCTTCCTTCTTCGCCTCCAAATCACCCGCCCCCCGTCTCCCACCCCCCGCCGCCACTTCCGCCATTGCCGCCGGCCATCCACCCACTTTCGCCATCGCCACCGACCATCCGCCCGCGTACTCATCCTCCTCACCTGCCGCCGCCGCCCAGCTCCGCCAGTTCCTCAGGCTCCTCTCTGGCCGTAGTCTTCCACAAACGCCCGCAAGGTGTTCGACGCTTTGCCCAAGGTACCAATGGACTCCGATGATGAGTATTTTTTCTACAACGTTCTTTTGGACTCAGATGATTCTTCATCTGACTATGAGGAGATGGTGGCGGCTACGTTGATCGGCAATGGCCACGTAAGTATGGAGCGATCGCAGTTTAGGGGCTCCATACCGGGCCACACGCCGGCACTGAATCGCAACCGGGAGAGTGGCCATTTCCTACTCTGGAAAGACTACTTCAATACCCGAAGTCCTCTCTTCAAACATCACCTGTTCAGTCACCATTTTCGGATGGCTAGACATGTTTTCAACCGTATTCGAGAGGGGGTGGTTGCGTACGATAAGTATTTCGAGTGCAAGACGGATGCCCTTGAAAAGATTGGCTTCTCCTCTTATCAGAAATGCACTGCTGCCATTCGGATGCTTGCATATGGAGCCCCCAACGATCGCATTGATGAGTATGTCCGGATGAGTGAGTCCACCTACCTTGAGTTCATGTATAGATTCTGCAGGGCTGTCATAGCTGTGTTTGGTACGGAGTACTTGAGAGAACCAACAGCTGCCGATACAGCATGGTTGTTGTCGATGAATGCCAGTAGGGAGTTCCCGGGGATGCTTGGTAGCATAGATTGTATGCACTGGAAGTGGAAAAACTGCCCTTCAGCTTGGCAAGGGCAGGATAAGGGCCATGTCCGAGCTTGCACTGTCATACTTGAGGCCGTGGCTTCCCAAGATCTCTGTATTTGGCACGCTTTCTTTGGCATGGTCGGATCTCACAACGATATCAATGTGCTCCAGCGATCTCCGGTGTTTGCTAGGATGGCAGAAAGCAATTGCCCAGAGGTCAATGTTGAGATCAATGGCCACCAATACACCAATGGATACTATCTAGCTGACGGTATCTATCCACAATGGTCTACTCTTGTGAAGACAATACCCAATCCTATTGGAGAGAAGAGAAAGAGATTTGGCCAAGAGCAAGAGAGTGTTAGAAAAGATGTAGAGCGTGCCTTTGGCGTTCTTCAATCTCGATGGGGCATCATTCGGTATCCTGGTAGAACTTGGAGCACCAAAAATTTATGGGAGGTGATGACAGCTTGTGTGATCATGCATAACATGATCGTAGAGGATGAGCGCCCAGAACGTCTCTGTGATCAAGGTTTTGAGTTTTAGGGTGAGAATGTTATGCCTGAGCATGGAGGAGGGGCAACATTTGCAGAGTTCGTCGAGTTTCATCATAAGATGCGTAATTGGAATACTCACATGTAGATGCAAAATGATTTGGTTGAGCATATGTGGATTCATGTCGGCAACCAGTAGATGTATCGGCAACCTTTTCTTTTTAATGTATTTGAGACAATTTAATGTTAAACTATGAGATTTTTTTGTACTTCTCAAACTATGTAATGTTTTGTATTGAACGTTTAATCTAGAAATAAAATTTAGTTTCTGTGATATTTTTATCAAAGCGATCAAAACTTGACCCGCAAGCCTTGCGCGCGGACGAAAAATGGGTCGGCGCATTGGGCGCACGGCCGACCCATTTACAAAAGGGGGCGGACGAGCCGACCCAAACGGAGAAAACGCGGACAAATCGCGGTTCCATTTGGGTTGCGCGGTTGGAGTTGCTCTTAGTGATTAGGAAACAACAACAAGAAGAAGAACAAAGGATATACTGTAGCTTAAGCGTCAATGGAGGATAAAATGAATCATGTTTCTTTTGATTTCCCCTCTCGCAAGGTGACTAGGGTAAAGCCCTCCTTTCCTCGGTCTTCCCGACGAGCGTGTGGATTCAACCCCCCCCCCCACTTACCGCTCACGCGGTCGATGGCGGGGAGGGGAATCTTGGTGCCTCGGTCCCGACCAATAGACATGTAGGGTTTTAGTCCTTGCATGTGCGTTACTCGGACGGATGCTGACATTTCTTCTTCGAGCCAGTCTTTCAGGCTATGTTCATCCTCAAGTTCGTTCATTGGGACATATTAGATGTATCTGTGGCGCATATTTCTGCCACCTCCTCGGGGTGGCAAGGTAAGAGTTTCTTGTTGTGAGTACGCAAAAACATGATTTGGGGTCACGTTCTTCAGATCTATTCAAGGATTCAACAGTACTGACTGTGGCTCCGGAGCCTTGGTTCCTAGGGACATGTGCACGAAAACTTTTAAGCTGTCATCGACAAGATCAAGCCAACTCCAGGATGAGAGTGACGACAACGATGCGTCGGTGACTCGTTCTGGCGACAGCAATGGTTGTTCGGTGGTCCAAGGACTTCAATGTAGCTTTTATTATGTTTAGGGCCAGTTCTTTTGGTGGTGACGAGGTCACCTACCCTAGGTAGGGTCATAGACCTCTCATCTAAGACACACCTGGGGTCCTACAAGTTCACAGAAGTCCCTGGACTACCTTAGCACTCGGACGAAGGTGCAAGATGCATTCAGATCCTTGGAAGTCACTCGGACGCTGTCAACCATTCGGCCTACCTTCAGCACCCGGACGTTAAGACGCGAAGGCGACGTGGGAGCTACAACGTTCGAGGGACTTAATTAGCATTGAATACTGTAGACGTTGCATTACCTATAACGCTTGTAGTTAACCCGGCAGTTTCTAGTAACTCCGGCAGTTACTAGCATTAATGACCCTCGTAATGGCACTCGGCTGGTGGTGGCGTACTCTATATAAGCCACCCCCTACACCAGAAGAGGGGTTACGAACTCTCTGTAATCAAAACACACACAAAGCAACACTTAGCCTCAGGGCTCGAGACGTAGGACTTTTACCACTTCCGAGTGGGGTCCGAACTCGTAAATTCCGAGTGTTACACTTGCTCCGTAGCTACGCTTCGCCCTACTCATACGTACCCTCGTACTACTATCAGGATTACTCCCACGATAGTTGGCACCCACCGTGGGGCGGCAGTTCTAGCAAACTCTGGCACAAGTGGAGATTCCTTTCTTTTTCCAGCCATCATGCTGGCACTCGGTGGTGAGATCCTCTTCGGCAGCCTCCGCTTCATCGCTGACAGTTCGGCCTGGTTGCACGATGCACCGCTGGACCCGGATGCATTCCCCGCCCGCGGGGCTGTGCATTTCAGCGCGGCGGTGCACGGGGTTCTCCTGCGACATTCGTCGGAGCCATACGGCTCAGGGTCGACCCGTTCAACCTCCAGCAGCCGCAAGCATTCCGGACGCTCACGGTTGCAGCGGTGGCTCAAGCATGTCCTGGCGCAACAGCCTACTTCCGAGCAGGTCGTGGTGCTCGACTCCGGAGAGCCTACCCTCAGTTTGTCTCCCGCGTCGGGTGCCGAGCTGTCCGACGAGTCCGAGTGTGAAAGCAATGGAAACGCTGCTGAGATACTGATGGCGCGCTCCACCGATCTTGGCGCCCCTGGGTACTCCATGGGTGGCTCTGGTGGCTGAGATGGAGGCCGCCTCGGCGACTGTCCTTTCGATGGTTATTTTCCCCAGCCTCTCTCTCGGGAGCAGCAAGAAGAGAGGAGAAGGAGGGATGACGAGGTCCTTCTTATGCCTATCACGGGAACGTCCCCGGAGGAGATAGCCTTGGAGGCCATGCGCCAGGCCACCTTGGCCGAGCGCGAGCGTTTAGAGAGGCTCCAGCGAGCACATGAACGCACATCAAAGGAGCAACCAAGCTCTAGTTACACCTGACGGCGGTTGATTCCGAGTGACCGACCGCCCAAGATCCCAGTGATGCGCACTCCTATAGAGAACCTAGCCGCGGCCACTCGGATAGCTGAATCCATTCAGTCGTCCGGCTCGGCAGCTGGGGAAGGCATTCGGCAGATCCAGACTCTGCTGAAAACAGCGATGAGACAGAATTCAGAAGTGTCTTAGTCGAACCAGCGGATATACAGCAAGTCCCTTCGGTCTGACACTGTTCAGTCCGCGCATAGTCCGCATGCTTATGGGAAGCACCGATACTCTCCTCCTCCTCCGAGAGGCCAGCACGGAGGGCGTTGGCATGATGACCGAGATATCAGTCGGACGCCCCCTCCGAGGGGTGATTCATATGACAAACGACTTTATGATGACGGTCGACCTCACAGAGATGACCGCAATCGGACTCCTCCTCGCCCCAGAGGTTATGAGGAAGCAGGCCAACGTCCTCCGCTACTCAATGCCAGATCCACCATCGCGCAGAGAATGGTGGATAAAAACCGTCTGGTCAGAGACCGAGTGAGCGGATGGGGGAAGTCAGGTCTCGAGTGTTTCTGCAGGTATATCCGAGAGGCCGAGATTTCCCCCCCCCCAACTACAGGTTGGCGACGGGGACCGGAAAGTTTAATGGCGAATCCAAGCCGGAAACTTGGCTTAAAGATTACCGAGTGGCTGTTCAGATTGGAGGTGGGGATGACTTAGTGGTGATGAAGCATCTGCCCCTCATGTTGGAAGGATCCGCTCGGGCCTGGCTAAACCAGCTGCCTTCTAGCAGCATCTATTGTTGGGAGGTCCTGGCACAGGTGTTCATCAAAACATTCGAGGGCACATACAAGCGCCCGGGTGGATTGACAGAGTTGCAACATTGTGTCCAAAAGAGCAATGAAACTCTCCGTGAGTACATTCAGCGATGGACTACTTTGCACAACACGATTGAGAATGTCACTAAGCACCAAGCTGTCTGCGCTTTCAAGGCAGGCACTCGGTATAGGGAGCTCATCCTGAAGTTTGGCCGATCGAGAGATCTGTCTCTTAGTCGGGCCATGGAGATTGCTAACAAATATGCCAATGGAGAAGAGGAAGACCACCTCCGCAGCGGCAAAGGGCGAGCTGGTGATGTCCCTCAATCGGCGGGGAACGCAGGCAAGAAGCAGAAGCGGAAAGCCGATCCTCCGGGAAAGGCGGAAGTGGCTGCGGTTCCTGGTCAGGGGAAGCCGAATCCCAAAAAGAATAAGACAAAAGATTGGGCCAACAAAAAGAAGCCCAAGTACAATTCTAAAGTGCTGGATCAGCCCTGTGCTATTCACACGAAAAAGGATGAGGTGGGCAACCCCATTTACCCAAAGCACACCACTCGGGAGTGCCGAATGCTGAAACATGAGATGGGTAGAGAGGCCTCTACAGAGAAGGATGACGAAGAAGAAGGCGAGCGCGATTCCGAGTACCCTCACGTCGACAAGGTCCTGAACATGATCTTCGCAGATGTCGAAAGCAAGAGCCGATTGAAGGTCATCAATCGGGAGGTGAACTCAGTGGCCCCGACTGCCGTCAAGTACCTCAATTGGACAAAAACTACTGTTACTTTCGATCAGTCCGATCACTCAGCCCACATAGCCACCCCCGGGAGGCAGGCGTTGGTTGTCGATCCGGCTGTCAATGGAGTTCGACTGCGCAAAGTCTTGATGGACGGCGGCAGTGGGCTAAACATAATTTATGCGGATACACTCAGCGCAATGGGCATTCCGATGTCTCGCCTAAGTAAGAGTAACATGCATTTCCATGGGGTCATCCCTGGGAAGAAAGCCAAGTCACTCGGTCAAATCACTCTGGACGTCGTGTTTGGCAGAGAGAAGAACTTCCAAAAGGAACGCCTGACGTTCGAAGTGGTTGATTTTCGGAGTGCGTATCATGCTATCCTGGGTAGGCCTGCCTACGCGCGTTTCATGGCCCGACCATGTTATGTGTATCTTAAGCTTAAGATGCCAGGACCAAATGGTGTGATCACGGTTACCGATGATCGGAAGGTTGCTGAGGAGTGCCTCCAGCAGGGCTCGAAAATTGCAAATGAGCAAGTACTCGCCGTCGAACTCGACGGATACAATAAGGCAGTGGACACTATAGATTTGCTAAAGTCCAAGCGACCAACTACGGAATCAACTTTCCAGTCGGCCGGTTAAGCTAAGGAGGTTCACATTCACTCCACCGATCCGAGTGTGGCTCCGACCAACATCTCGACAACACTCGGTGAAAAATAGGAAGCCGAGCTCATCCAGTTCCTCCATGAGAACCGGAATATCTTCGCATGGAAGCCGTCTGACATGCCGGGGGTTCCCAGGGGACTGGTTGAGCACCGAGTCCGAATGGATCCTAAAATCAAACCAGTCAAGGAGCACTTGCCCCGATCCTTCGTCGAGAAGCGCAAGGCGATTGGTGAAGAGATCGCTCAGCTCCTAGCTGCTGAATTCATTCGCGAAGTCTTCCCTTCCGAGTGGCTGGCCAACCCAGTGTTGGTGCCCAAGAAGGACAAGTCTCTCCGAATGTGCATTGACTTCAAGCACCTTAATCGGGCCTACCCGAAGGATCATTTTCCCCTTTCCCGCATAGATCAAATAGTAGATTCCACTGCCGGATGTGAACGCCTGTCGTTCTTAGATGCGTACTCCGGGTACCATCAGATCTGAATGTATGGACCAGATGAAATAAAAACAGCTTTCATCACCCCATTCGGGTGTTTCTGCTACATCACTATGCCATTCAGTCTCAAGAATGCTGGGGGCCACTTTTATGCGCATGATTCAGAAGTGTTTGCAAGAGCAAATCAGTCGGAACGTAGAGGCTTACATGGATGACATCGTGGTTAAGTCCAGGAAAGGTTCCGACCTCCTGGCCGACCTCGCTGAAACCTTCGCCAACCTTCGTCGTTTCCAAATAAAATTTAATCCTACAAAGTGAACATTCGGATTGCCCTCGGGTAAGCTACTCGGTTTTCTCATTTCCGAGCAAGGAATCGACGCTAATCCGGACAAAATCGGCACCATCGTCCGAATGAAGAAACCTGTCCATCTGCACGACGTCCAGAAGCTCTCGGGATGCCTCGCAGCCCTGAGTAGATTCATATCCCGACTCGGTGAAAAGGCCTTGCCTCTTTACCGATTGATGAAGAAGTCTGATACCTTCGAATAGACCCTCGAAGCGCAAGCCGCTTTCGATCAACTCAAGGCCTTGCTTTCCACCCAGCCAGTGTTAGCTGCTCCGAGCAGCCGAGAGCCTTTGCTCTTGTACATCACGGCTACTAGCCAGGTGGTCAGTTCTGTCCTCACTGTGGAGCGCGAGGAATCGGAAAAAGCATTCAAAGTGCAGAGACCTGTTTATTATATTTCGGAGGTCATGACTCCTTCCAAGCAAAGGTATCCACACTACCAGAAGCTAGTTTGTGGCATTTACCTCACTGTGAAGAAGGTAGCCCATTACTTCCAAGAGCACTCGGTCACAGTTATCAGCGATGCTCCCCTGTCGGAGATCATGCATAACAGAGACGCCACGGGCCGAGTGGCAAAATGGGCGATTGAGCTCCTCCCGTTGGAGATCAAGTTCGAAGCGAAGAAGGCGATCAAGTCTCAGGCACTTGTGGACTTTTTAGCCGAGTGGATAGAGCACGAACAGCTAGCTCCGAGTGTTCCCAAACACTGGACCATGTTTTTTGATGGATCTAAGATGCTTCAAGGGTCCGGAGCTGGAATAGTTCTCGTTTCCCCCAGAGGAGACCGAATGAGCTATATCCTTCAAATCCATTTCGACTCGTCAAACAATGAGGCCGAGTACAAAGCCCTCATGTATGGGCTCCGAATGGCTATCTCGCTCGGTATACGACGCTTGATGATATTCGGCGCTCGGACCTCGTGGTCAATCAGGTAATGAAGGAATGGGATATCCGGAGTACAACCATGACTGGATACTATAATGCAGTCCGGAAGTTGGAAAAGAATTTTGAAGGTCTGGAGCTGCATCATATTCCCCGAGTGAAGAACCAGGCTGCCGATGACCTGGCCAAAATCGGCTCTACTCGGCGGGTCGTCCCGAAGGGCATATTCCTTGAGCACCTACACTCTCCTTCAGTCAAAGAAGACCCTTTTACTGAAGAGCCGCCACAGGCATTCAGACCTTCTAATCCGACTGAGGTTGATATTCCGGCCGTAGTGGATCTTGTTCAAGAGATGTTGGTGATCACTCCCGAGTGGACCCAACCTTACTTAGCCTACTTGCTCCGGCAAAAGCTCCCCGAAGATGAAGAAGAAGCCCGACGGATCGTCCGACGATCCAAATCTTTTGAAGTAATGGGAGAACAACTATACAAGAAAAGCACTACACGCATCGCACAAAAGTGCATATCCCCAGAGGAAGGGATGTAGATATTGCATGAGATTCATTCGGGAACCTGTGGCCATCATGCGTCCTCTCGGACATTGGTCGCAAAGGCGTTTCATGCATGGTTTTACTGGCCCCGAGCCATTGCAGCTGCAAAAGACATGGTCGATTTCTGTGTTGGATGTCAGTTTTTCAAGAATCAGACACACAAGCCTGCATCTGCACTCAAGACCATCCTGCTCACCTGGTCATTCGCCGTGTAGGGCTTTGATATGGTCGCCCCCCTGCGTACAGGGTCGAGTGGGTTTACCCATCTGTTGGTTGCAGTGGATAAGTTCACCAACTGGGTCGAAGCGAAGCCCATCAAAAGCTTGGATGCAGCTACTGCAAGTTTCATTCGGCAGATTATCTTCAGATTCGGAGTTCCCCATGATATCATCACTGATAACGGGAATAAATTTGATTCGGATGAATTCTGTGAGTTCTGCTTCACTCAAGGGACTCGGGTCAATTACGCTTCCGTAGCTCACCCACAGTCGAATGGACAAGCAGAACAAGCCAACAGGATGATTCTTCAAGGATTGAAGCTCCGATTGATGAGGGGTCTGGAAATTGCTGTTGGTGCTTGGGTTGAAGAACTACCGTCTGTCCTCTGGGGCATTCGGACGACTCCGAATCGTTCGACCAAGCGCACTCCTTTCTTTATGGTGTACGGGTCCGAAGCAGTTCTGCCGAGTGATGTTCGCCACACGCTCCCCGAGTGGAACTTTACAATGAATACGAAGCAGAAGTGGCACGCCAGGACGGTCTGGACCTCCAAGAGGAAGAGAGAGAGTTAGCCTTGGTCTGGTCGACGCTATATCAGCAAGAATTGAGACGCCTTTATGACAGACAAGTCAGATGGCGTGCTTTTCAAGAAGGCGACCTTGTTCTCCGATTGGATCAGCAGAAGCCAAACAAGTTAGCGCCTCCATGGCAGGGGCCTTTCGCAATCTCCAAAGTCGTGAACAATGGAGCTTACTGGTTGTATAACTTCAAAAATGATGCAGAAGGGGCCCGAGCGTGGAACGCGGACCTGCTCCGCAAGTTCTACACTTAGTCTGAAAGCACTCTGTCATTCCTGTAATCAACATCCGAGTGAATTCGATGAATAAAAGTCTTTACTTTCCATACTCTTTTCGAAACTTTTTTAATTTTGTTTGTTTTCCTCATCCCCCAGTGGGTGCGTGGATAAACTTAGCCGCGAACCCTATTTTGCCTAAGTTACAAACTACTCCGAGTGAGGACATCGTTCACACTCGGGGGCTTAGCTGCGAACCTGATTTCGCCTAAGTTAAAAAACTACTTCGAGTGAGAACATCGTTCACACTCGGGGGCTTAGCTGCGAACCTCATTTCGCCTAAGTTAAAAAACTACTCCGAGAGAGAACATCGTTCACACTCGGGGGCTTAGCTGCGAACCTGATTTCACCTAAGTTAAAAAACAACTCCGAGTGAGAACATCGTTCACACTCGGGGGCTTAGCTGCGAACCTGATTTCGCCTAAGTTAAAAAACTACTCCGAGTGAGAACATCGTTCACACTCGGGGGCTTAGCTGCGAACCTAATTTCGCCTAAGTTAAAAAACTACTTCGAGTGAGAACATCGTTCACACTCGGGGGCTTAGCTGCGAACCTGATTTCGCCTACGTTAAAACACTACTCCGAGTGAGAACATCGTTCACACTCGGGGACTTAGCTGCGAACCTGATTTCGCCTAAGTTAAAAAACTACTCCAAGTGAGAACATCGTTCACGCTCGGGGGCTTAGCTGCGAACCTGATTTCGCCTAAGTTAGAAACTACTCCGAGTGAGAACATCGTTCACACTCGGGGACTTAGCTGCGAACCTGATTTCGCCTAAGTTAAAAAACTACTCCGAGTGAGAACATCGTTCACACTCAGAGACTTAGCTGCGAACCTGATTTCACCTAAGTTAAAAACTACTCCGAGTGAGGACATCATCCACACTCGGGGGCTTAGCTACGAACCCGATTTCGCCTAAGTTAAAAACTACTCCAAGTGAGGACATCATTCACACTCGGGGTCTTAGCTGTGAACCCGATTTCGCCTAAGTTAAAAACTGCTCCGAGTGAGAACATCGTTCACACTCGGGGGCTTAGCTGCGAACCTGATTTCGCCTAAGCTAAAAACTACTCCGAGTGAGGATATCATCCACACTCGGGGGCTTAGCTGCGAACCCGATTTTGCCTAAGTCAAAAGTCAAGACGAATGTTCGAAACGGTCAAGTAAAGGCATTCGAATGTCATGCAGTTCAAAGCAAAAGTGCAGATAGTTGTGGCCGCAAGGTCATGACAAATGTACGGATACAAAACCACTCGGCATACCGAGGCAAATATGGCTTAGAAGTTTTTTTACCCGAGATTCACTCGGCTACTGTCGGGGATGCTGCGTCGGTGAAGTTGTCAAGGTCGATAACCTCTGCAATCCGAGTGGCCGCCGGCAAAAAGGTCTCCATGAAATCTTCAATCTTGGCGCTCTTTAGGTTGACTACCTTCAGCGCCTTCAGCTTCTCCTCGTCTACGCCCTTGCAATGCACACGGACAAGGGAGAGTGCAATGTCTGCGCTAGCGCGGGCCGCAGATTTCTTCCATAATTGCACTCGGCGCGGTATGTCCCGCAGATGGTTGATGAGGGCGTCCAAGTCACTCGGAGGCTCCTCTTCAGGGGCGACTTCCTTGTCGATCTCCTTGCCCGCTTCGCGTAAACGGTTGAGGAAGATGGACGCCTCTGAAGTGCGCTCGTCGAGTCGAAGCAGTGCAAGAGTCGAGCTGTCACGAAGAAGACCTGCACTCGGATCTAGCTCCTTCTCGATTTTTGAGGTTTCCTCCTTGGCGTCCCAGCATAGATCTGGTGATCATTCAGAAAAAGGGAGTTAAGGGAGGAGAAGAGTTGGAATGAAATGACTCAAAACTTGATCATGCCTGATGCGTACCTTTGAGCTTGTCGTTCATTTCGTTACAGTGGTTCTTGATGAGCTTCTCCAGCTCCTACCTCTTCAACTCGACTTGCTTCAGTTTCGCCTCAGCCTCGACCGCCTCCGCAGTGCTCCTCCTAGCAACGTCCTCCAGGGCTTTCTTCTCTTCCTCCCACTTCTCAAAGGACTTCAGCTTGTCTTCAGCTTCCTTTGCCTTCTGACGGGTCTCCATCTGAGCAGTTGCCAGTTCGCGGTCTTTCTTCTCCAAGGCCTCCTTCATGGTCTCTAATGAAATAGAAGCCTGGAGCCTCTTAGTAAGTTGAAGATTCTCACTACATACATTTGGTGAAGTACTTTCAGTCAGACAGGGAAAAAGGTTCAAGTCCAAAAGTACTCGGTCAAGATTCAATTACCTCCAAGAGATCGCTTTTCTTATTCCAGACGTGTACTCTTAGTCTTCTCACTCTCCAGACTGCGACGCAGCTCTTGTAACTCCTTCTCAAGGGCATTGTAACGAGTCCCGAGCTTGCAAATGCCCTGTCGACAAGAAACATGGAAACATCAGTGAAAACAGTCAAACATCTAGACAAATAGCATTCGAATTTTGAGACTGTCGCTGACTCCTTCAGTCGACGGCAGCCTCGGGGACTACACCCAGTGGGTGCGCTCAGTGGACCCACTGGAGAACTACAAGTTCTATACCCCGACGGTCAACGTCGAGAGGCTTTGGTCCATGGACAATCACTGCATCCTCTTCGACAAGTATCTCATCATTCGGATTGAACTACATTCGGATTTTGAGACTGTCACCGACTGCTTCAGTCGACGGCAACCTCGGGGACTACACCCAGTGGGTGCGCTCAACGCGCCCCCACTGGAGAACTACAGGTTCTTGATACGTCTCCAACGTATCTATAATTTTTGCTTGTTCCATGCTATTATATTATCATTCTTGGATGTTTTACAATCATTTTATTACAACTTTATATCATTTTCTGGGACTAACCTATTGACATAGTGCCAAAGTGCCAGTTGTTGTTTTTGCTTGTTTTTTACTTCGCAGAAAATCAGTACCAAACGGAGCCCAAACGCTGCGGGGATTTTTTTGGATTTTTTATGGACCAAAAGAAAGAAGATCGGCCAAAGAACACCAGAAGAGGGGGCCCAGGGTGGCCATCCCCCACCATGGCGCGCTCTGGCGCGGCCTGGTGGAGGATGGGCACCTCGGGCACCCCCTCAACCGACTATCAAGCCTATAAATTCCCAGAAAATCCAAAAACCCTAGAGGAGTCGACGAAACACAATTCCAGCCGCCGCAAGTTCCAGAACCACGACATCCAATCTAAACACCATCTCGGAGGGGTTCATCTTCGTCATAGGTGCCTCTCCGATGATGCGTGAGTAGTCCACCATAGACCTACGGGTCCGTAGGCAGTAGCTAGATGGCTTCTTCTCTCCCTCTTATGATTCTCAATACAATGGTCTCTTGGAGATCTATTTGATGTAAACTTTTGCGGTGTGTTTGTTGGGATCCGATGAATTTTGAGTTCATGATCAGTTTCTATCCATGAATATTATTTGAGTCTTCTTTGATCTCTTATATGCATGATTGCTTATAGCCTCGTATTTCTTCTTCGAATCTTTGGTTTAGTTAGGCCAACTAGATCGATTTTTCTTGCCATGGGAAGAGGTGCTTTGAGATGGGTTCGATCTTGCAGTGTTCTTTCCCAGTGACAGAAGGGGCAGCAAGACACGCATGTATCGTTGCTATTAAGGATAACAAGATGGGGTATATTCCTACATGAATAGATCTTGTCTACATCATGTCATCGTTCTTATTGCATTACTCCGTTTTTCCATGAACTTAATACACTAGATGCATGCTGGATAGCGGTCGATGTGTGGAGTAATAGAGGTAGATGCAGGCAGGAGTCGGTCTATCTATCTTGGGCGTGATGCCTATATAATGATCATCACCTTGGATATCGTCATGACTATTCGATCTTCTATCAATTGCCCAACAGTAATTTGTTCACCCACCGTGCGCTATACTCATGAGAGAAGCCACTAGTGAACCCTACGCCCCCGGGTCTACTTTTCCATCATATTGCTTTCCGATCTACGTTTTTTGCAATCTTTATTTTCAGATCTACAAAACCAAAAACCCAAAAACATATTGCTGCATATTTACTCTTTTTATTTGTGTTCTTGAGAGATCTATCTCTCCTATCTATCACTACCTAATCTATCTTATTACCGTAGAGAGATTGACAACCTCTCTTTCGCGTCGGGTTGCAAGTATTTGTTGTTTGTGTGCAGGTGCTGCTTATTGGGTGGTGGTGATCCTCCTACTGGTTCGATAACCTTGGTTTCATATCTGAGGGAAATACTTACCGTAGTTGTGCTGCATCATCCCTTCCTCTTTGGGGAAATACCGACGCAGTCCAAGCACGTCAAAGGAATTTCTGGCGCCGTTGTCGGGGAGGAAGCGGTCTCTTCTACGTGCCTATCGTAGGCGCCGAGGGGACTCCATCATCATCTACCAGGTTGCTAATCACAAATCTCATCTCCTTGCAATTACATTATTTGCTATTTGCCTCTCGTTTTCCTCTCCCCCACTTCACCAATTTGCCGTTTTATTCGCCCTCTTTTTCGTTTGCCCTTTTTCTTGCCGGATCTCTTTCTTGCTTGCAATCTTGTTTGCGTAGTCACGCTGACTCAAGGGAACACCAAGTTGTGTGATTGTTCCAATACTAATAACAATGATTTTATTAGTACGCCTATTGCTCCTCCCACCACTAGTGTGGAGTCTTGTGATATTAATGCCGCTTTGTTGAGTCGTGTCATGAAAGATCAATTTGCCGGTAATCCTAATGAGGATGCCGCGTCCCATCTAAACACGTTCGTTGAATTGTGTGATATGCAAAAGAAAAAAGATGTGGACAATGATACTGTGAAGTTGAAACTATTTCCTTTTTCCTTGCGGGATCGTGCAAAAATTTGGTTTCCCTCTTTGCCTCGCAATAGTATCGATTCTTGGAATAAGTGCAAGGATGCTTTTATCACTAAGTATTTTCCGCCCGTGAAAATTATTTCCCTTAGGTCGCAAATCATGAATTTTAAGCAACTTGAGCATGAACATGTTGCCCAATCTTGGGAAAGAATGAAGTTGATGATAAGAAATTGTCCTACACATGGTTTGAATCTTTGGATGATCATACAAAAAAATTTATGCGGGATTGAATTTTGTCTCTAGAAATCTTTTAGATTCCGCCGCGGGTGGTACTTTTATGGAGATTACTTTTGGTGAAGCTACTAAATTGCTAGATAATATCATAGCTAATTATTCTCAATGGCATACCGAAAGAGCACCTACTAGTAAAAAAGTTAATTCGGTAGAGGAAATTAGTACTTTGAGTGATAAAGTTGATGCTTTGATGAAATTGGTTGCTAGTAAAAATGCTCCTATTGATCTTAATGATGTGCCTTTGTCTACCTTGATTGAGCAAAATAGTGAATCCGTAGATGTGAATTTTGTCTCGCGCAACAATTTCAATAACAATGCTTATAGAGGTAATTTTAATCCTAGGCCTTTTCCTGGAAATTCCTCTAATAGTTATGGTAATTCCTATGGTAATTCTTATTACAATAATAATAGGAACACCTCTGATCTTCAGAGTAATATTAAAGAATTTATCAATGCGCAAAAGGCTTTCAATACTACGATAGAAGAAAAGTTGAATAAGATTGATGATATGTATATAAGCATTGATAGAATTTCTCATG
Organism: Elymus sibiricus; assembly: GCA_039707655.1. Classification (NCBI taxonomy): domain Eukaryota; kingdom Viridiplantae; phylum Streptophyta; class Magnoliopsida; order Poales; family Poaceae; genus Elymus; species Elymus sibiricus. The sequence continues at coordinate 350,859,696 of CM077667.1, read as the reverse complement.
ATGTTGAAAATCTCAAATTGAAAGCTTTTGTGCCTAAGAATGATGAATCTATTAAAGCTTTATATGTCTCTATGGATGAAAGTAAGAAAAGAACCGCTATGCTTAGAGCTACAAGAGAAATCTTAGAAAAATCGTCTTCTAGTGATTGCCATTATAAAAACGATGAAGATCTTAAAGTGATTGGTGTTTCTTATATTGATTCCTTGTTTAGTAAAGTTAAAATTGATAATGAAGGGACTGAAGTAGAGTGAACTTTATCTAGAAGGCGTCCCAATAATGTAGAGGGTGAAAATCTTGATGAAAATTTTGCTAAAAGTGGGTTTGAAGAGGTCAAAACTTTAACTTGTGATGTGCCCACTATCTTGGATTGCAAAGATTTTAACTATGATAGTTGCTCTTTGATTTAATGTATTTATTTGTTGCAATATATATTGAATTCACCCCATGCTTATGAACAAAATAAAGCTTTTACTAAACATATCGTTGATGCCATGATGAAATCTTTTGAAGAAAAGTTGGAGTTGGAGATTTCTATTCCTAGAAAATTGCATGATGAGTGGGAACCTACCATTAAGGTCAAGATTAAAAATTATGAATGCTTTGCTTTTTGTGATTTGGGTGCTAGTGTTTCCACGATTCCTAAATCTCTATGTGATGTGCTTGGTCTTACCAACATTGAAGAATGTTCTCTTAATTTGCACTTGGCGGATTCTACTATTAAAAAACCTTTGGGAAGAATTAATGATGTTCTTATTCTTGCAAATAGGAATTATATGCCCATTGATTTTATTGTGATTGATATTGATTGCAATCCGTCTTGTCCCATTATACTTGGTAGACCATTTTTTCGCACTATATGTGCCGTGATTGACATGAAAGAAGGCAATATTCGTTTTCAATTTCCCTTGAGAAAGGGTATGGAACACTTCCTTAGAACAAGAATTAAGCCACCATATGAGTCAATCATGAGGGCATCCTATGGATCCAAAACCAAAGATGACAATACTTGAATCTATGCATTATGCCTAGCTAGGGGCGTAAAACGATAGCGCTTGTTGGGAGGCAACCCAATGAATAAATAAATTTTTTCTTTTTCCTTTCTATTTTTGAGTGTTGACACAATTATTCCTATGTTATGATTGTGTTTTTATGGTTTATTTAGTGTTTGTGCCAAGTAGAACCGTTATGATGATTCATAGGATGAGTAGAAGTGATGCTGAATCTGAAACAGAAACTTTGCGTCCAGTATATGAATTTTCATTTTCTGGTGGAACGTGATCTTGAGCTGAAATTTTAACACAGTGTTTCTATACAAATTCCTTACGTTGTACTAATTTTTAAGAATTTTTAGAGTTACAGAAGTATGGCTAGAGTACAGATTACTACAGACTGTTCTGTTTAAAAAGATTCTGTTTTCGTTGCATTGTGTGCTTGTTTTGATGAATCTATGGTTTGTATTGGGGGGTATAAGCCATGGTAAAGTTAAAATACAGTAGGTATAATGCAATTATAAAATTTGAATGGGTTTGCAACAGTACCTAAAGTAGTGATTTGCTTTGTTATACTAACGGATCTCACAAGGATTTTGTTGAGTTTTGTGTGATTGAAGTTTTCAAGTTTTGGGTGAGATCATGATGGATGAAGGAATAAGGAGTAGTAAGAGCCTAAGCTTGGGGATGCTACCGCACCCCCAAGATATATCCAAAGAGAAACAAGCAACTAAGCTTGGGGATGCCCCCGAGTGGCATCCCCTCTTTCTTCTAACGACCATCGGTATTTTACTTGGAGCTATATTTTTATTCGTCACATATCATTTGTTTTGCTTGGAGCGTCTTGTATCTTTGCTTGCTTTGTTAGTTTTTCCTTTGTATCCTTGCTGTACACACCTATTTGAGAGAGCCACAATCATGCTATGATTTGTTAGAATTGCTCTATGTGCTTCACTTAAACTTTTTGAGCTATAGAATTGCTCTAGTGCTTCACTTATATCTTTTTGAGCACGGTGTGGTTGAAATTTTTTGTAGAAATACTCTCATGCTTCACTTAGATTAATTTGATAGTAGGTAAATTTTGAAGAAATCCTCTCATGCTTCACTTATACCTTTTTGAGAGATGAAATCTTTATGCTCATGTGCTTCACTTAAATTTGTTTGAGCTTGCCAAAAAGCAATGGCAATATATGAAACTAGTCCCAAAGTGATAGATATCCATGGAGGATATAATAAAAACTTTCATGAAGATCATTGGACAAATTAAACTTGATTCCTTGTAATAGTTTTGAAACATGATGATAGTAATATGTGAGTCATGTTAATGAGTAATTATGCTTAGTAGGAATATTGGTGTTAAGGTTTGTGATTCCCTATGCATGCACGAAAGTCAATAGTTATGCAATGAAGTTACATCCTACTTGTGGTGCATTATTCGGTGTTAGTTATGTTCAATGCTCACGTATGTAATTTTTCGTTTCTTGGTTTGGTTGCTTCCCAATCTATTTGCTAGCCTTCATTTGTACTAAGTAGAAATACTACTTGTGCATCCAAAATCCTTAAACCAAGTTTTGCCTTATGAATCCACCATACCTACCTATATGCGGTATTTCCATGTCGTTCCAAGCAAATTTGTATGTGCCATTTCTAAATTTTCAAAATAAATTTTCTCTTTTGTGTGCCCGTACCGCTCATGAAACGGTGGGGAGTGTCCAATATTTTTCCATGCTAGATGTGTTATTCTCAAGATGAGTGTTTATTCACTTGTCATTGCACGAGAGTGCGGCGGTAATAGGGATGCCCATTCCCGAAATGAAAAAGAAAAATAAATTACTTCCTCACAGGTGCCGCAAGAGGAGTCGACGAAACACAATTCCAACCGCCGCAAGTTCCAGAACCGTGAGATCCAATCTAAACACCATCACGGAGGGGTTCATCTTCCTCATAGGTGCCTCTCCGATGATACGTGAGTAGTCCACCATAGACCTACAGGTCCGTAGGCAGTATCTAGATGGCTTCTTCTCTCTCTTATGATTCTCAATACAATGGTCTCTTGGAGATCTATTTGATGTAAACTTTTGCGGTGTGTTTGTTGGGATCCGATGAATTTTGAGTTCATGATCAGTTTCTATCCATGAATATTATTTGAGTCTTCTTTGATCTCTTATATGCATGATTGCTTATAGCCTCGTATTTCTTCTTTGAATCTTTGGTTTAGTTAGGCCAACTAGATCGATTTTTCTTGCCATGGGAAGAGGTGCTTTGTGATGGGTTCGATCTTGCGGTGTTCTTTCCCAGTGACAGAAGGGGCAGCAAGACACGCATGTATCGTTGCTATTAAGGATAACAAGATGGGGTCTATTCCTACATGAATAGATCTTGTCTACATCATGTCATCGTTCTTATTGCATTACTCTGTTTTTCCATGAACTTAATACACTAGATGCATGCTGGATAGCGGTCGATGTGTGGAGTAATAGAGGTAGATGCAGGCAGGAGTCGGTCTATCTATCTTGGACGTTATGCCTATATAATGATCATCGCCTTGGATATCGTCATGACTATTCGATCTTCTATCAATTGCCCAACATTAATTTGTTCACCCACCGTGCGCTATACTCATGAGAGAAGCCACTAGTGAACCCTACGGCCCCGGGGTCTACTTTTACATCATATTGCTTTCCGATCTACGTTTTTTGCAATCTTTATTTTCAGATCTACAAAACCAAAAACCCAAAAACATATTGCTGCATATTTACTCTTTTTATTTGTGTTCTTGAGAGATCTATCTCTCCTATCTATCACTACCTAATCTATCTTATTACCGTAGAGAGATTGACAACCTCTCTTTCGCATCGGGTTGCAAGTATTTGTTGTTTGTGTGCAGGTGTTGCTTATTGGGTGGTGGTGATCCTCCTACTGGTTCGATAACCTTGGTTTCATAACTGAGGGAAATACTTACCGTCGCTGTGCTGCATCATTCCTTCCTCTTTGGGGAAATATCGACGCAGTCCAAGCACATCAGTTCTATACGCCGACGGTCAACGTCGAGAGGCTCTGGTCCATGGACCATCAGTGCATCCTATTCAACAAGTATCTCATCATTCGGATTGAACTACATTCGGATTTTGAGACTGTCGCCGACTGCTTCAGTCGACGGCAGCCTCGGGGACTACACCCAGTGGGTGCGCTCAGAGTGCCCCCACCGGAGAACTACATGTACTATAACCCGACGGTCAACGTCGAGAGGCTCTCGTCCATGGACCGTCACCACATCCTCTTCGACAAGTATCTCATCATTCGGATTGAACTACATTCGGATCTTGAGACTGTCGCCGACTGTTTCAGTCGACGGCAGCCTCGGGGACTACACCCAGTGGGTGCGCTAAACGCGCTCCCACCGGAAAACTACGGGTTCTACACCCTAACAGTCAACGTCGAGAAGCTCTGGTCCATAGACCATCACAACATCCTCTTCGACAAGTATGCCTACAAGATCTCCTACGAACAACATTCGGAAGTCTCGAGGACTCCACCCAGTGGGTGTGCTCCCGACGCAAACTCACTCGGGATGCCAAAAACATCTGCAAAGTGCAAAATTTTTGTCTAAGGAAGGTACTTACAAGAGTACTTACTCGGACATTCTTCTCCAAAGCCTCGCCGGCGTCGCGTGCCTCCTTCAGCTTGTCGTTCATCAGTCTCAGTTGGATCAGAGCCTCCTTACTTGCTCTCACCTGGTCCTCCGGGACGCGCTGCAACCCGATGGCACTGGACGCAAGTGGGATGGCCAGTGGCATTCCGAGTGCTGATCCGGCTCTCGAAGAGGTTCCTTGAGCTGGTGTTGGCACTTGAACAGGTGAGACGTCTCGCATTACGACATCCACGCTGGAGATGGGATTCGGTGGTGCGACCCGGTCGTCCACGTCGATCTCAATCACTTCGCGCGGCTCTGCAAGTATTTGAAAGTCATTCAGAGATAAGCTCTCAACGGAAATGAGGCGTTCAAATATCATTTACGAGCGGGATCGGGAGCTACCTTTTGAAGTTGCGGTGTCGACCTCGCCCTTGTCCTTCTCTAGTGAAGCAGTCGACGTGTCAGCCCTGCAGAAGAATCATTCGGAATGATATCGCGTTCGATCAGACATTCGGAGCGATAGTCAGAGTGAAAGTTCTTACGGAGAATCCACTGACACGTTCATCTTGGTCTTGGCCAGAACCGCCTTCCGAGGTTTGCTGAAAGTGATCTTCGGCTGTTTGGTGCTCTTCTCTAGAGAGGGAACAAGCTCGGCACGCCCGCGCTTTGAAGTCCGAGTGGGACGGACAACCACAGAAGACTTGGCGGTGCCCGACCCCCCTAAGTTGCCTCCACGGACCCCAGGGTCTTGGCGCGTCCTCTTGAGGGGCTTAGGAAGCACCTCCTCCGAAGGAGAAGACTCCGCCTCGTCCCCTGGTTCCAATTCCTTCTCGTCCCCGCCGTCTTCACTATCTTCCACATACTCCTCCTATCCGTCTGAGTCGTCATGACGCTCATTGTCACTGGCCACGTTAGCAGGAGCGTGGTTGCCGGTGAAGGCCTGTCAAAATAAAAGTTACTTCAATCAAGATTTGATAATTGAAAGCTGCATCACTCGGAAATAGTAATGGCACTCGGAATTTACCTCGTTCGCCGGATTCTCCATCGAGTACGGAGGCACGCGCCTCGTGCCTCTAGGGTTATCCCCAACTGGGGTGATGGCCTTGAGCTTGTTAGCCATGGCCTACTTGCTGAGCTCCTCCGGGTGCGTACGCGTAAGGTCATTCGGACCCGAGTACAGCCACATAGGGTGGGCTCTGGCCTGCAGCGGCTGAATCCTTCTCTGGAAGAAGACCTCCAGCAGGTCCAGTCCGTTGATCCCATGATTCACGAGGGATACTAGCGCAACCACAAGGATGTCTACATCGACCTTCTCATCCTTGGACACGGTCAGCTTAGGGAGTCGCCGAATGCACTCGGCCGAGTATGGAGGGAGACCCGACTCACTCTCTTCGACTGGGATGTCCTCACAGTAAAACCAAGACGTCTACCAACCCTTAACAGTGTCCGGGAAAGTCATCGATGGGAAACTACTTTTGCCCCTCAACTAAATAACCAGGCCCCCGCACAGCTGAACTACGTTCGTCTTCTCCTCGGTCAGATTGGTTTTCTTCACACTCATCACTCGACATGTGAACAAGTGTTTGAACAAACCCCAGTGTGGGTTGCAACCAAGAAAGTTCTCACAGAGAGAAACGAAAGTGACCAGATAGGTGATGGAATTGGGGGAAAGATGATGAAGTTGAGCTCCGAAAAAATCCAAGAAAGTACGGAAGAAAGGATGTGGGGGCAAAGAAAAACCTCTGTGGAGGTGAGTTGTGAGGAGGACCCTCTCGTTCCCGCGTGGTGCGGGCTCGACCTCCCCCTTCTCCGGCACCCTCCAGCTTCCGGCGACCAGGAGACTCTGGCTCTCCAGGTCCTCCAACCGACTGGCCGTGACCCGAGAGGCCAGCGAATCGCCCTGGACGAAGCCAGCTGGGGCGCCCACGCTCGAGGAGGACTCGCGCGAGGTCTTCTTCACCCTCTCGGCTCTCACGGTGGCGCTCTTCGTCATCTTCGACGGGGAACGACGACGAATCGGCGGGCGGCGAAGCTCTCGGTGGAGTGGAGGAGTAAATCGGGAAAGCAGGGAATGGGAATGCTTTTTCCCAATCTCCCTCCCGGCCTTCTTTTATACACTGGCTCAGCGAAATCTCAGTCGTCGGATCTGTGGCAACCGCGCAATCAACGGGCGCGTGCAGATCCGCGATATCTCTAGGACAGAATTGCAGGGACGCGTGGCGAAATTCCTGGCGCGAAAATCGAGGCGCCGCGGCTACTTCCCCCACTTTTCTGACATAACCGTCACGATCGCACGCGCGCGCTTCCCCACGATTTCGAAATCGCCGGAGATTTCGCGGCGCCGCTCCCCGAGTGAGCTCCGTGCTCACTGGTGCGTTCCAATGCACCAAAATTGACCGAGTGAGCTCCGTGCTCACTGGTGCGTTCCAATGCACCAAAATTGACCGAGTGAGCTCCGTGCTCACTGGTGCGTTCTGATACGCCAAAACCCACCGAGTGAATTCCGTATTCACTAGTGCGTTTCGACGTGCAAAAACCCATCGAGCGAACTCCGTGTTCACTGATGCGTTCCGACACGCCAAAACTCACCGAACGAACCGAAAAGGCTCATCGAGCACTTAGTTGAATCTTAAACCAATTCAAGAGCATCCAAGCGAAGGTCAAACGGAAAGTTCAATAATCTCATATCTAAGACGTAAGGTTACCTCTCCCGGGAACTGATCTACCTCGGGTCGAGTGAATTGAACAGTCGGGCTATTCGAGTCACTCAGAAGCTACTTAACCTGAACCGGTCATGGTTTCGATACCGATTGAGGAACGATCCGCCTCATTTCCTAGCGCTCCTGAAATGTTGCCAACGGCCCAGTGCATTGGTCACTCGGCTCCCAAAAACCTCAACCGATTCGGGGGCTACTGACGAGGTCACCTACCCTAGGTAGGGTCATAGACCTCTCATCTAGGACACACCTGGGGTCCTACAAGTTCACAGAAGTCCCTGGACTACCTTAGCACTCGGACGAAGGTGCAAGATGCATTCAGATCCTTGGAAGTCACTCGAACGCTGTCAACCATTCGGCCTAGCTTCAGCACCCGGACGTCAAGAAGCGGAGGCGACGTGGGAGCTACAACGTTCGAGGGACTTAATTAGCATTGAATACTGTAGACGTTGCGTTACCTATAACGCTTGTAGTTAACCCAGCAGTTTCTAGTAACTCCGGTAGTTACTAGCATTAATGACCCTCGTAATGGCACTCGGCTGGTGGTGGCGTACTCTATATAAGCCACCCCCTACGCCAGAAGAGGGGTTACGAACTCTCTGTAATCAGAACACACACAAAGCAACACTTAGCCTCAGGGCTCGAGACGTAGGACTTTTACCATTTCCGAGTGGGGTCCGAACTCGTAAATTCCGAGTGTTACACTTGCTCCGTAGCTAGGCTTCGTCCTACTCATACATACAACCATACTACTGTCAGGATTACTCCCACGACAGGTGACTTCTAGAATAAGCTGCCCTACTCAGCTTATTCTAGAAGCCAATCAAATTTATTTTTTTAGAAACCTAATAATTAAGACTTGACTAGTAGGCTTTTAAAAAACAAATTTTGGTTGAGCTTCTAGACTAAGCTGGATAGAGGACAATTTATTCTGCAAGCTCAAAAAAGCCAGCAAAATAACTGACCCTTAAGATGCTTTGTACTTTCGATGAATCTTCATATAAATATGATCACTTTTGTGAATAAAATAAAATAATGAATCATGAAAAAAGAAGCATTTTACTTTGCTAACAATTTTGCATATCACCATCATCGATCGGTCCATGGTGCCTCAGCGACATGATATCAGAATTGACCCCGCTCTGACTGGCACTGCTCACCAACACGGCGCTCCAAAGGTCAAATGAGTGACCTCCAGCTCCAACGTCCCATGCCCGCAGCACTCCAGCAGCGAGCCCCCCTCCCACGCTGCCATGCCACTACGCTCCCGTCCTCTCCCTCCCGAAGTCATGACAGCGGAGCCGAGCAGAGCATCTCCATCCGCCGCCATTACTCCTCGGCCCGTGCCACTTCTCCGGCACTAAATGCAGCCGCTGGCGCCGTCCACCCACCACCCTACCACCAGATCTAGCGCCCCCTCGCCGCGACGGGACGAGAAGGAAAGGAAGAAAAATCACCACGCCACCATCCACATTTACTCCCTCCCACCCCACCCCACCACACCACTCAGGACTCGTCTCTAGCTAGTCGCTGATTGACCCACCCCACCCCACAGGCTCACACCGCCGATGCCATTCCTCCACCTCCCCGCTGCAAAATCATCTCGGCCGCCGCCGCCGCCGCCGTTAGCGCTACCGTCGCCATGACGACACCGTCCCTCCTCTCCTCGCTCGCCACGCTCGGCCTCGGCTACTCCATCGCCATCGCGCTCGGCTTCCTCGTCCTCCTCGCGTCCGTCCTGCTCGCGTCCTACTTCTGCTTCCGACACGGCGAGGGCGCGGGAGCGCACGGCCACTTCGCCGGCGCCATCACACCCACGTCCAGCTCCAGCCACCTCTCCATCACCGTCCCGCGCGTGCTGTTCGTCGCCGAGGGGTCCGAGTCCCCCGAGGCCTACTCCTCGGCAGCCGCGGCCGCCTCGTCGCCAGTCGGGCTCGACCCCGCTGCCATCGCGTCGTATCCCAAGGCCCCCTTCTCCAGGGCCGTGGGCGGCGACGCCATGTGCTCGATCTGCCTCTGCGAGTACATGGACGGCGAGATGCTACGGCTGATGCCCGAGTGCAGGCACAGGTTCCACGTCATGTGCCTCGACGCCTGGCTGCGCAGGAGCGGGTCGTGCCCCGTTTGCAGATCGTCCCCCATCCCCACGCCCGTCACCACGCCGCTCGCGACGCCGCTCTCGGAGCTCGTCCCGCTCTCGCAATACGCCGCTGACCGGCGGCGCAGCAGGTGACGGAGGCTCTACATTGGTGCACCTCGCTGCTCTTCATCGTTGCTCATTTTTAGCAGTTTCTTTCTTCTTTTTTGCGTTGAAGTATTCTGTAAATTTTGTGGATTGTTTGATTGGTAAGGATACATGAGGGGTTTTAGGTGCTAGTTGGGCTGGTGGTGTGCTTAGGATTTGTAAAAAGTTGCTTGGTTCCCATTACTACTACTTCGAGAAAATTTTGTAATGTAGAAGTAGATGATGGGTTTCTCGAAAAAAATTAGATGTTGGAGCAAGGCATAGCTGTGAATACAATGTTGCTGGTTTGCCTTATTGTGAAATGGTACTCGATATCTTGAAGTATAACAGTATTGTCTACTGCTACATAAGGTTTGCTTTGCATTCCATTTTTCTATCATGATCTTGATGTAGTCGCTTTAATTGAATAAACTCGATATCTTGAAGATTTGTCAAGTGTATCTTCTGTCTCGGTGCAATGTTTTTAATTTCTCATCTTTTTTTCCAACAACTACTTTTAGCTTGAAGAAACCCTTGCATTCCCCCCCCCCCCCCCCCCCCCCCCCCCATAAAACCTTGCATTTAAGTGAAGTTTGTTGTGTTCAAGAGGTCATCCGTGTGCATGCAATCACGTTACTGCAATAGCCAGCTAAGCAACAGCATTCTCCATTAAATCCCCTTTTATACACAAATAGGAATTTTCTGGGCCCAATGGGACTTTTGGCTCGGGGTGGTTGGTCAGTTGGACGTTGCATGAATGTTCATTGCTAGGTAAAAAATGTAAATTAATCATTTGGCTGCTAACTTTGAGGCTACATGGACACAACTGATTCTGTATTGTTAGCAGTACTATGTTTTACTGCAAAGTAATTAAGTGTGACGATCATGGCCAGTTTTTTCAATCAGAGTTTTTTCTAAGACCAAGCAAGAAAATTGCATACATAATACACATGTTTTGTTATTCACGTCTACAACGAGCTTCACGAGTTAAACGAGCTTGCTCGCGAGATACATGAGTTTGAATCTGAGCTCGCTACGTTAACAAGTCGAGCCAAGCTAACTCGTTATCTTAATGAGCTCAAACGAGTCGAGCCGAGCTCGGTTGGACTTGAATTCCAGCCCTAATCTCTATGCTTCTTAGGCCAAGTGCTTATGTTACCTCATCCTATCACTTGTAGAAAACGGGACATTAGTCCCGATTCATAAGGGCATTTAGTCCCGGTTATGCAACCGAGACTAAACAATCAGGACTAAAGGCCCCTTTTTTAGTTCTGGTTGTGTTACGAATCGGGACTAAAGGGGCTTCACGTGGTCGTTGTGGAGCGTTCAGATAGGAGGACCTTTAGTCCCGGTTGGTAACACCAGCCGGGACTAAAAGGCCGTCACGCGTTGCAAAGCCCTGGGGTTTATATATTTTTTTTAAAGGGGGCTTAGGGTTTTGGTGGGGCCGTGTTTCATTTTGGGTTTCCCTTTTCTTTTTGTGTTTACCATTTAATTCTTTTTTATTTAGGGTTTTTAATTTTATTTTATGTTTTCCATTCAATTCGACGCTACTACATATAGCAATGAAGGAACCATTACACAACATCGTCATGAATATATAGAAGTGACCTCTTTCTCCGTGCTTGGTCGATCGAACAACAAGTTTTCGTACATATATTCGACGCTACTAAATATATATAGTACACGTTCATGCATATATACAATATAATATCTCTTTCGATCCCTAATATATATCTAATTACCAACTCCCTACCAATTCCCGATGGTATTCTTCGGTTTTAGATATGACCTCTTCAAGTAAGAATCCCGCAAACTCTTCTTGAATTGCTCGTACGCGATCCTTTGGTAGGAGAGCGTCCCGCATCCGTTCGATCTAATTTAAAGAAGGGAGTCAATATATATGAATGAAACTCAACACAATTGATGGTAATAAAATAAAATTGTGAATATTGTTTACGTACTTCAAGTTTTTCTAAAATTCTGCCATTCTCACAGGTCGTCTGGCGAATGAACTCGCAAACGTAGTATCCACATAAATTATTCCTGGCTTCCTGCGTCAAGCACTTTACGAGAATAGAGTTCAATCAAAATAATAATCAAGCATGATAATGGTATTGAAACTAGAATCAAAGAGATGCACTGACCTAGCTAGCTAGTACTACTTACATTGAGTTGTCGAAATTTCAGCTCCTTTCTCCATTCACCCCTAGCCTTCTTGGTGAACCGTTTCCAAACCCTGCCCGGCAAAGAAAATGAATAAATGAGTTATTAATTACTTGATATCAGTAAATGAACGAAAGTTGTCGATATAGTGCTATAATGATTGAAATTACCGCTGGAGAATTTCACTCAAGTCCGCCCACATCGCAGAGTCTTTACGTTTCGAGTCCATGACAAGTACTACTCATGAGTCAACCTGAATGACTAGCAGAATAAAGTGGAACATGCGCACGCATAAGTCATCAATTCCACTTAATATCGAGTAAGTGAAACAGAATGTGTACAAGACAGTAACACTCACTTGAAGTTGTAAGGAAATAGTATTTCCCTTTTGGTTTGTTGTTTCATTAACGCACTTAGCAAGTTTTCCTCTGTTTCCTTGGCGTTGTTTTGTACCATATATTCATGTATGTAATTTGGGTCAATGAACCCAATGTCATAGATTCGTCCTCTTTTGCATTCGAGAATCTTCATTTTGCATAATATAGTGAGGATAATTATACATGCAATGAACGAGCCGAGCTAGAGACTTAATTACAGAAATTAATAATACTTACATACAATAGCAACTGACGATAGTTTTGTCAATGGCGTCTTGATTGTATAACTGAAATAATTCTTCAAATTCGATCATTAACACCTCCTCTCCACAGAAGTAATGCTCATCTTTAATTCCCACCATGAGCCAGTTGCACCCTTCCTTTGAGGCTTCCATGTACCACTCATGCAATCTTCGCATTTGTGTTGGTAGAAGCGTAACCTCCTCAGGTTTGACGAGAGGCTTCCCGTGCTGGTATTTGTATGCTAAATCAGCCATGGGGAACTCTACTACCTGGCCTAAGTATTCAGCAAGAGTAAAATCAACTTCACGGGCCGCTACCTCCGTATCATCATCGATATTAGTCCCCACGTTGAGCGGGGGGCACGATTGGTTTTTCTGTTCTCCGAGCTAGGGAATTGTTTTCCCCCTTGCACTGGTATTTCTCGACCGCTGCACATATTCTTTATGTGACTTCATAATAGAGCGGTCATAGTCTGATGGCAGCGAAGGTGGTGGTCGCGTAAGGTTTTCCAGCAACCGCTTCGCTTTTGTCGGATCTATTTTCTCCTTTGGCCCGGGCCGTGTCAGTGCAAGCTGGCGTTTCACATCGGCATCCACGGCCATCTTGATTTCCTAATTAGTTAGATCGTACGGTACCTTGGCAGGAGCCTCCTTGACGCTCTTCCTTGTACCTGTTGAGGATTTCTTCGCAGTTGTTGTAGTACTAGCCGTCGGAGCGGCGGTTCTCTTTCGCTTTTCCACCCGGGACTGAGGCGGCGAAGTCTGCTGACGCGGCGGAGACGATGGAGACGACTGAGGCGGCGGAGTCTGCTGACGCGGCGGAGATGGCTGAGGCGGCTGAGGCGGTGGAGATTGCTAACACGTCGGAGACGGCCTTGGAGTCCAATGTGGAAGCACGATGTGTTCCTTTTTGCATAGAATGGTAGTTTTTCTCGCATCTCCCAGTTGAGTCTCCCCTTCACCTATAGGGAAGTGAAGCTCCAGCTGCTCAAATCCCTTGATAACTTCATCCACCCGGACAACAACATAGCCATCTGGAATCGGAGAGGAATGGTAAGTTCCTACAGGAGGTAAGGCAAAGCCGACCGCCACCTTCAAGGATATGTTCATGCATTTCACATGTAGCTCACAATTTTCCCTCTGTGTGATATCATCCACAGGGTAGCGAGGAGCCGTGATATCATCTATGGTCCGAACAAGCTCCGTGGAAGCCATGCTGCTTTTTCGCTAAGATGGTGGGCCAGCAGTATCGAATGCAGGATCTTCCTGCAACTGAGATGAGTGGTAGCTTGCTGGCTGGTAAGTGCGTCTAGTTGCTTCTGCTGCCACACTAATTTTTCTTCTATCTGATGCAGCCGGTCTGTATGTTGTTTCTTTTTTCTCACTCGACTTCTATAAGTGTCTGTGCATTCGGGAAACCCAATCTTCCATGGAACGGAGCCTGATGTGCCTCGTGTTCGTCCACTGTGTTCAGCATTCCCTAGGGCGCGTGTCAGCTCGTTGGTCTCTCTGTCGGGAATGAACTTCCCGTCCTGCACGTCCTTCATTATAGCTTTAATGGTTTCGAGGGGTGTTGCAAGTTGTGCTTTTGTAAAAATACACTTCCCTATTTTTGGGTTGAACTTTCCCCCATGCCCGAAGAACCAAGTCTTTGCCCGTTCAGCCCAGTTCAATGTCTCTGGATCGATCCCTTTAACAATCAGGTCGTTCTTAGCTTTCTCCCACTTAGGCATGGCAACCTTGTAGCCACTTGACCCCATAACATGGTGATATTCCTTCTTTGCAGCATTGTTCTTATTTATTTCTGACCTTTTCTTAGCTTCATCCGATGTCTTGTACTTCAAAAATGCGGCCCAATGATCTTTTATCTTCTCATATGATCCGATGAATGTTGGAGTCTTATTTTGCATGACATACTCTTGGTGCAATCTTTTCTTCCAGTTGCAGAATTGTGCGGCCATCTTCTTAAGAGCCCACGCCTTGACTTTTCGCTCTATAACTTTGTTATTTGGATCCACCTCTGGCGGTGGGGTGAAATTTTTCATGAGCGTATTCCAAAGCATTTATTTGGATCTATCATCGACATAACTAACTCCATCCGCCTTTGGCTTATTCCATTCTCGAATGGTGATCGGGATGCTGTCCCTAACAATAACTCCGCACTGACTTAGAAATGCTTTTTCGCTCCGCACGGGACCAGTCGGTTTGCCATCTTCGGTGACTTCTTCGATCTTGAACCTTTCATTATCGCCCAACCTTTTTTTTGGGCCTCATTTCTTTATAGAAGATTGGCTCGATCCGGAGGGCTAAAAGAAGAAAGAAACGTTAATACATGTATATACAAATCAATAATAGCATCTGGTCAGCAGAGGATTAATTAATATACCTCACCGGACTTTGTTAAGGTTCCAACACCGGAGCCGTCATCTTCTCCCTCCATTCCCTCACCGGAGCCGTCATCTTCTCCCTCCATTCCCTCACCGGAGTTGTTCAGAAACTGTGAGGTGATATCGTCTCCGTCGCGGATATGATCTCCGTCGCGGATATCATCTCCGTCGCAGATTCTTTCCCCCAACACGTCTTCTTGTTCTTCGTCTCTGTCGTGTTCCATAGTTTCTGCAAAGACTTGCAAGTTATTTCAATGCTATAAAAAATTTATTAAAACAAATTCACATTCCATGTCTATTTGCATCTCGATTAAAAAAATCACATTATTAAAACAAATTCACATAATCGGGGACTCCTCACCGGCGATCGCCGGGGACTCCTCCAGTGATCGTCGGGGACTCCTCCGACGATCGTCGGTGACTATTCATTGGCGATCGTCGGGGACTCCTCACCGGCGATCGTCGGGGACTCCTCACCGGCGATCGTTAGGACATGACATATAGATTTGTTAATAAAGGATGCTAATTTGTCCTATATGTAACTATATACAATATGGACATTAGCACTTTACAAACAATGTCACTGCTGAGCATCATGAGCAGAGAAGAATTATGAATATAAAGCATCAACAAGTGCACATATATAACAACTAAAAATTCCTGTATAAAAAGTACTAACAAGTACACATAATGAAGAAATACATACATGATTCTCCTCCCTCCCATATTCTTGTATAATGAAATGAATACTTGATGGAAACAAACAGAGTGGGAGCTCGTGAGTATCAGGAAATGAGAAAGCCCAAGATCGACATTGATTTATAAGAAGTGAACGCATGAACAGAGGAGGTCGGGGTCGGAAGGAGGAGGGGGTGGGCCGGGGGTCACCTCGAGGAGCGGCGGCGACGGCGACAGCGACGGCGACGAACGACGATGGCATGACGATGGGCCGGTCGGAGACGAGGAGCCGCGGCGATGGCGACGGCGGCGACGGCGATGAGCGGTCTGGCGTCGGGGTCGGGTGGACTGGCGTCATCGTCGATGTGTTCTCCCGGGCTGTAACTGCCACCAGGACGACGATATATATACTAAAGGGGCCCTTTAGTCCCGGTTGGTGGCTGCAACCGGGACTAAAGGTCCTTTAGTCCCGGTTCGAGCCACCAACCGGGACTAAAGGTCCTTCTCCTGTGCGGGAGGTGAGACCTTTAGTCCCGGTTGGAGCCACCAACCGGGACTAAAGGCCACCTTTTCGGCGGCCCAACTTCCACGCGGGAAGGAAACTTTAGTCCCGGTTGGTGAGACCAACCGGGACTAAAGGTGGCCTTTCCTTTTCTGTTTTGTTTTTCTAAACAAAACAGTTTCTGTTTTTAGATTTTGAATAACTTTTAGAATATTTAGAGTTTTTGAGTGAATCTTTGGGCTTTAGATCACAAAAATTATAAACTTTCTGTTAGTGCCAGTTGTTTTCAAATTTGAATAGTTTAAATTTGAATTCTGTGAAATTTGTGTGAATCACTAGTTTGTGAATAACTTTAGTTTTAAAATAGATTTTTGAGTGATTATTTTTCCTGCTGTTTAATATTAGTGTGTTTTATCAGTATGTTCAATTTGGTAATTTTTAGGATATTTTAAATAGGTGTTTTAGTCAAAAACAAATTTTGTTTAGCTCTTTTAGTTTTATAACTTTTTCCTTGCTTTAATTATTTTAGTGTATGTTTATTTGATAATTTTACAGATTGAAATTAAGCCAAATGGAGCAAATAAGATGTCAAATTCTGTTAAGCGAAATGGAGAAAATAAGATGTCAAATTCTTTTTCACAACATAACCTACACATTCTATTTTGTTTGAACATAATTACATTGATTAACTCCTCAAAAATCATGTTTCAAATGACAAAACGCCCTAGCTCTTACAAAGATTCTGACGTCAGAAGGGGGTAGCAAAGTGAAACTTCTTGCTTGCTTGTGTTAGGGTAACCCCTAGGAACACCCAAAACACATGTATACCCTAACGCTTACAAAGATTTCCCCCGATTTGTCTGAAGTGGGACTTTCCAGCTATAAGTCCGGAAACTCACTAGAGAGAAAGTGATGAGGGTGAAGCCGGTCACATCTCATAGTGGGATCTTGGGGTATAAGACTTTTTCTTCGCATATGTCCCTTGCTTATGATTGCGCCGTGACCATGGAGAATCTTCATAATTTAACAGGATGCTTGGGTTAGTCTTCACCATGAAGGGAGGAATTTCATCAAACTTATTATAATCTTCTAACATGTCTGTCTTGTCCTCCACTCCCACGATGTTTCTTTCCCTGAAAGAACTACGTGGCACTTTGGTTCATCGTATGATGTATTCACTTCCTTATCTTTTCTTTTTCTCGGTATGGTAGACATGTCCTTCACATAGAAAACCGGAGCCACATCATTGGCTAGGACGAATGGTTCGTCTGTGTACCCAAGATTGTTGAGACCCACAGTTGTCATTCCGTACTGCGGGTCTACCTTTACCCCGCCTCCTGTCAGATTGACCCATTTGCACCGAAACAAAGGGACCTTAAAAGAACTTCCATAGTAAACTTCCCATATCTCCTCTATGTAACCATAATATGTGTCCTTTTCCCTATTGGTGTTTGTTGCATCAAGCGGACACCACTGTTTTGCTTGGTGCTCTTTTTATCTTGGGCGATCATGTAGAATGTGTTCCCATTTATCTCGTACCCTTGGAAAGTCAATACAGTCGAAGATGGTGTCCTGGCCAACAAGTACAGCTCATCTTCAACTTCAACTTCTCCTTTTCACTTTCGCATTCTCTTTGTGCATCAACAATGACCCGACGAAGATCATCAGCGGGCACATCTGGTGCCTCTTGATCTTCAGCTTCCCCCGTTGCAGTATCACCGTATTCAGGGAACATAGGATAGTTGTCATCATCCTCTTCTTCTTCATTGTCTTCCATCATAACCCCTCTTTCTCCGTGCTTGGTCCAACAATTATAGTTGGGCATGAAACCGGACCGAAGCAGGTGGGTGTGAAGGATTTTTGAGGAAGAGTAATCCTTATTCTCACAGTCAACACATGGACAACACATAAAACCATTCAAACTGTTTGCCTGAGCCACACCGATAAATTTATGACGGCCCGTAATGTACTCGGCACTGCGTCGGTCACCGTACATCCATTGCCGGTTCATCTGCATTATATAATTAAGTATATCTAAAACCATTACAGAACATCATGAATAGAGAAATGACCAAATTAATACAAGTTCATCACATTAAAACCAAAGTACAGTAGTGATCAAATGTTATTACAGCAAAAATAAATACATAAAGTTCATACATAGTTCTCCTAAAACAACATACAACTATCTAAAACATATATTGAAACTAACATACAACTATGTAAAACATTTAAATGCAACAACAAATGCGATCAAAATCACAACTAAGGTAATAATTGATCCAACAACATAATGATACCAAGCCTCTTTAGTAATGGCATATTTTCTAATCTTTCGAATCTTCAAGCGCATTCCATCCATCTGGATCTTGTGTAGATCGACGACATCGGCAACATGCAACTCCAATTTCATCTTCTCTTCTTCAATTCTTTTCAATTTTTGTTTCAAATAATTGTTTTCTTTTTCAACTAAATTTAACCTCTCGACAAGAGGGTCGGTAGGAATTTCCGGTTCACATACCTCCTAGATAAAAATATCTATGTCAAGTTGGTCGGCATAATTCTAATAAACACTAAACGAAACAAATAGTAGATAATATACCACATCCGAATCATAGACCGGACGAGAGCCGACGGGGGCGGATATCAAAACCATGGCACTATATAATAACAAACAATAATACAAGTAAGAAAATTATACAAGTAACTATCTAAATCATACAAGTAAGATTTTTTTAAAGGTAAGAACAAGAGGCTCACCACGGTGGTGCCGGCGACGAGATCGGCGCGGGCGATCGACGGCGGTGAGGACTGGGATGGGGACGGGACGACACCCTAAACCACACCTACACATATGCAAACTAAGAAGTAATTTGAGCTCAAATTGCATCTAAATCAAATACACTCCTCCACTAAAACCCACAAATCACTCTAATTCTAGAGCATGAAATGAGCTAAACTAGCAATGAGAGATGAAATGATGAAGTTTTGCTAACCTTTTAGAACACTTGGATAGTTGGTGCACCGCCAAATCTAGAGAAATCTTGGGTAAAATGGAGCTTGGAGGTCGAGCTTGGAGGAAGAACAGAGGAGAAGAATGGATTGTGTGGCCTCAAGTGGCATCATGTGCTTCCAGGCATTTCATCGAGCACATCTTGTGCATAGGAAGGGAAAACAAACTAGCACCCACCTTCCACCATCTATGAGGAAAAATCAGAGGAGAGGGCGGGCAGGGGCGAGGATATATATAGGCAAATTTTTAGTCACGGTTGGGGTCTAAAACTGGGACTGAAGATGGACCATTAGTCCCGGTTCTAGACACCAACCGGGACTAAAGGGTATCGCCCCTGCCCTAACCCCTTTAGTCCCGGTTAGTGTATGCAACCGGGACTAAAGGACCCATTCAAACCGGGACCGATGCCTGCCGAGCCCCATCGAGCGTCCTAGCCACTCGAACCGGGACTAATGCTCACATTAGTCCCGGTTCGTCGCGCGACCGGGACTAAAGGTCCAATCCGGCTAGAACGAAAACCCTGTTTTCTACTAGTGTACACTCTTGGAAATGTGTTAGGCTCAAGGTGCCTAACCTTGGTCCATCAAGCCAGAAATTCAGATGCGGGAACACCGTCAAGATGCATATAGTGGAGTACAAATCTGGGACAACATTTTTTCGAGGGAAAATTTGGAGAACCTACTGCTGTGCCTGAATGGAGAATCTGGATTACATGCCTACCTAAGAGCATCTACAGCCGGAACTTGCAAATCCCGCCCCTCAAACGACCGCGGACGCGTCCGGTCAGTGACCGGGCGTGTCTCCTATTTGTCCGTCCGCGTAGCCACACTCCTGTTGGAAATATGCCCTAGAGGCAATAATAAATTGGTTATTATAATATTTCCTTGTTCATGATAATCGTTTACTATCCATGCTATAATTGTATTGATCGGAAACTCAGATACATGTGTGAATACATAGACAACACTATGTCCCTAGTGAGCCTCTACTAGACTAGCTCGTTGATCAATGATGGTCAAGGTTTCCCAACCATAGACATGAGTTTTCATTCGATAATGGGATCACATCATTAGGAGAATGATGTGATGGACAAGACCCAACCATAAGCATAGCATTTGATCGTGTTAGTTTATTGCTACTGCTTTATTCATGTCAAGTATCTGTTCCTATGACCACGAGATCATGCAACTCCCTGACACCGGAGGAATGCCTTGTGTGTATCAAATGTCACAACGTAACTGGGTGACTATAGAGGTGCTCTACAGGTATCTCCGAGGGTGTCTGTTGGGTTGGCGTGGATCAAGACTGGCATTTGTCACTCCGTATGACGGAGAGGTATCTCTGGGCCCACTCGGTAATACATCATCACAAGAAGCTTGCAAGCAATGTGACTAAGGAGTTAATCACTGGATCTTGTATTGAGGAACGAGTAAAGAGACTTGCCGATAACGAGATTGAAATAGGTATGGAGATACCGACGATCGAATCTCGGGAAAGTAACATACCGCTGGACAAAGGGAACTGCATACGGGATTGATTGAATCCTTGGCATCGTGGTTCGACCGATAAAGATCTTCGTGGAATATGTGGGAACCAATATGGGCATCCAAGTCCCGCTATTGGTTATTGACCGGAGAGGTGTCTCGGTCATGTCCACATGATTCTCGAACTCGTAGGGTCCACACGCTTAACGTTCGGTGACGATATAGTATTATTGGGTTATGTATGTTGGTGACTGAATGTTATTTGGAGTCCCGAATGAGATCCTGGATGTCACGAGGAGCTCCAGAATGGTTCGGAGGTAAAGATTTATATATGGGAAGTCATATTTTGGCTATCGGAAAAGTTCCGGGTTTTTCCGGTATTGCACCGAGATGCTTCTAGAAGGTTCCGGAAACTTCCGGAGGAGTCCGGAAGTCCACCAAGGGTTCCACCACGTCCCAAGGGTTTGCATGGGCTGAGGGGAGGCGCCCTGGACTTATTGGGCCAGGCGCACAAGTCCCTCAAGGCCCATGTGGCTTGGGAGAGGTGGAAAGTCCACGTGTGTATGGAAAGGGAGGGAATTGGACTAGGAGTCCAACTCCTCCCCCTTGGCTGCGCCCTAGGGCTTGGAGGGGTTGATATCCACGCCCCTCCACCTATATATAGAGGGGAGGGGGCGCCCCAAGAGGACACACCAAACCCTTGGCGCCTCCCTCTCTCCCTAGATCATTTTCTCCTCTGTTCGTGGTTCCGGTAGCGCTTGGCAAAGCCCTGCTGGCACTGCTCCACCACCACCTCCACCATGCCGTCGTGCTGGTTGAGAACCCATCTACTCCTCCACCCTCGCTTGCTGGATTGAGGAGGCAGAGACGTCATCGAGCTGCACGTGTGCTGAACGCGGAGGTGCCGTCCGTTCGACGCTAGATCGGGATGGATCGCGATTGGATCGTGAAGACGTACGACTACATCATCCGTGTTCTATATGCTTCCGCTTAGCAATCTGCAAGGGTATGTAGATATACTCCCCCTCTCGTAGCTATGCATCTCCATGGATAGATCTTGTGTGTGCGTAGGAATTTTTTGTTTCCCATGCAACGTTCCCCAACAGTGGCATCATGAGCTAGGTCTATGCGTATATTATATGCATGAGTAGAACACCAAGAGTTTGTGGGCGTTGATGTTCAGATTGCTTACCTTCTTAGTCTTATTTTGATTCACAGTATTGTGGGATGAAGCGGCCCGGACCAACCTTACTTTTCCACGTACAAGAGACCGGTTCCACCGACTGACATGTAAACTAGTTGCTTAAAGGTGGCTGGCGGGTGTCTGTCTCTCCCACTTTAGTTGAATCGGATTCGACAGAGGCGGTCCTTGTAGAAGGTTATGATGACCCACAAGTATAGGGGATCAATCGTAGTCCTTTCGATAAGTAAGAGTGTCGAACCCAACGAGGAGCAGAAGGAAATGACAAGCGGTTTTCAGCAAGGTAATCTCTGCAAGCACTGAAATTGTAGGTAACAGATAGTTTGATAGCAAGGTAATTTGTAATGAGCAAGTAACGGTAATGGTAAATAAGGTGCGGCAAGGTAGCGCAATCCTTTTGAGGCAAAGGACAGGCCAAAACAATCACTAGTAATAGGCAAAGTGTTCTTGAGGGTACACGGGAATTTCATCTAGTCACTTTTATCATGTTGGTTTGATTCGTGTTCGCTACTTTGATAATTTGATATGTGGGTGGACCGGTGCTAAGGTGCTGTTCTTACTTGAACTAACAACCTACTTATGATTAACCCCCTCGCAAGCATCCGCAACTACTATAAAAGTATTAAGACAAAGTCTAACCATAGCATTAAACATGTGGATCCAAATCAGCCCCTTACGAAGTAGCGCATAAACTAGGGTTTAAGCTTCTGTCACTCTAGCAACCCATCATCTAATAACTACTCCACAATGCATTCCCTTAGGCCCATGAATGGTGAAGTGTCATGTAGTCGACGTTCACATGACACCACTAAGGGAATAACAACATACATATCATCAAAATATCGAACACATATCAAATTCACATGATTACTCGCAACATGACTTCTCCCGTGACCTCAAGAACAAAGGTAACTACTCACAAATAATAAACATGCTCAAGATCAGAGGAGTAATGAATAGCATAATGGATCTGAACATATAATCTTCCACCAAATAAACCATATAGTAATCAACTACACAAGGTAATCAACACTACTAGTCACCCACAGGTACCGATCTGAGGTTCCGGTACAAAGATTGAACACAAGAGATGAACTAGGGTTTGAGAGGAGATGGTGTTGTTGAAGATGTTGATGAAGATTGGCCTCCCAAAGATGAGAGGGGTGTTGGTGATGACGATAGTTTCGATTTCCCCCTCCGGGAGGGAAGTTCCCCCGGCGGAATCACTCTGCCGGAGGGCAAAAGTGCTGCTGCCCAAGTTCCGCCTTGAGGCGCGGCGCTTCGTCCCGAAAGTCCTCCTCCTAATTTTTTTAGGCTTTTTGGGAATTTATACCAGAAGATGGGCACCGGAAGCGGGCCAGGCTGGGCACAACCCATCAGGGCGCGCCCAGGGGGGCCTGACGTGCCCTGGTGGGTTGTGCCCACCTGGTGGCCCTCCTCCGGTAGTGTTCAGCTCCAGTAATTTTTATTAAATACAAAAATAATCTCCGTAAATTTTCAGCTTCATTGGAGTTGTGTAGAATAGGTATCTCTGACATGCTTTTCTTGGGTCCAGAATTCCAGCTGCCGGTATTCTCCCTCTTTGTGTAAACCTTGCATATTATGAGAGAAAAGGCATTAGAATCACTCCCCAAAGCATTATTATTCAACAAAACAAAGTAAATAATAGTAGGAAACCATGATGCAAAATGGACGTATCAGGTTAAAAGGCAACTTGATTATCACCGTTATAGCTTTGCGTAGGTAAGAACGGTTCTTACTAGTTGCCCATAGCAGCCACGTAAAACTTGCAACAACAAAGTAGAGGACGTCTAACTTGTTTTTGCAGGGCATGTTGTGATGTGATATGGCCAAAGACATGATGTGATATATGTGATGTATGATATGATCATGTTTGTGTATATATTATCATGACTTGCATGTCGATGAGTACGGCAACCGACAGGAGCCATAGGGTTGTCTTTAATTTATTTTCTCCATTTTTGCTTTACTTTATCGCTATGAGTTAGCAATAGTTGTAGAAGCAATAGTTGGCACGACAACCACTTGACGACACGATGATGGAGATCATGGTGTCATGCCGGTGACGACGGAGATCATCCGGTGCTTTGGAGACGGAGATCAAAAGCACAACATGATGATGGCCATATCATGTCATTTATATGATTTGCGTGTGATGTTTATCCTTTTTATGCTTCCTATTTTGCTTAGAACGACGGTAGCATTATAAGATGATCCCTCATTAAAATTTCAAGATAAATTGTGTTCTCCCCAAGTGTGCACCATTGTGAAGGTTCGTCGTTTCGAAGCACCACGTGATGATCGGGTGTGATAGACTCTACGTTCGCATACAACGGGTGTAAGCTCGTTTTGCACTTGCAGAACACTTGGGTTAACCTTGACGAGCCTAGCAGGTACAGTCATGGTCTCGGAACACAGGAGACCAAAAGGTCGAACATGAGTCATATAGTAGATATGATCAACATGGAGATGTTCACCATTGAAGCCACCTCATCTCACGTGATGATCGGACTTTGGTTGGTGGATTTGGATCATGTCACAATTAGACAACCTAAGGGATGTCGATTTGAGTGGGAGTTCTTTAGTAATATGATTAGTTGAACTCATTATCATGAACATAGCCAAAATGTCTTTGCAAATTATGTTGTAGATCAATAGCTCGCGCTGTAGCTCCCCAGTATTTTGATACGTTCCTAGAGAAAACTAAGTTGAGAGTTGATAGTAGCAATTATGCGGACTGGGTCCGTGATCTGAGGATTGTCCTCATTGCTGCACAGAAGGCCTATGTCCTCGATGCACCGCTCGGTGCGCCACCCCCTCAAGCGTCGTATATGGATGTTGTGAACGTCTGGCAGACACGTTCTGATGACTACTTGATAGTTTAGTGCACCATGCTTTACGGCTTAGAACTGGGGCTCCAAAGACGTTTTGAATGCCATGGATCATATGAGATGTTCCAAGAGCTGAAATTGGTATTCCTGGCTCATGCCCGTGTTGAGAGGTATGAGACCTCTGACATATTCTTTGCTTACAAGATGGAGGAGAATAGCTCAGTCAGTGAGCATGTGCTCAGAATGTCTGGGTGCTACAATCGCTTGAATCAAGTGGGAGTTCATCTTCCAGATAAGATAGTGATTGACAGAGTTCTCCAAGTCACTGCCACCAAGCTACTAGAGCTTCGTGATAAACTATAACATGCAAGGGATAGAGAAGATGATCCCTGAGCTATTCGCAATGTTTTACGACGCGAAGGTAGAAATCAAGAAGGAGCATCAAGTGTTGATGGTAAGACCACTAGTTTCAAGAAGAGCAAGGGCAAGAAGGGAAACTTCAAGCATGGCAAAACAGTTGCCGCTCCAGTGAGTAAACCCAAGGCTGAACCCAAACCCGAGACTAAGTGCTTCTATTGTAAGGGGAACGGTCACTGATAGCGGAACTACCCCAAATACTTGGTAGATAAGAAGGATGGAAACGTCAACAAAAGTATATTTGATATACGTGTTATTGAAGTGTACCTTACTAGTACTCCTAGTAGCACATGGGTATTAGATGCCGGTTCAGTTTCTAATATTGGTATCTTGAAATAAAAGCTACAGAATAAACGGAGACTAGCTAAGAGCGAGGTGACGATGTGTGTTGGAAGTGTTTCCAAGGTTGATGTGATCACCATCGCACGCTCCCTCTACCTTCGGGATTAGTGTTCAACCTAAATAAATGTTATTTGGTGTTGGCGTTGAGCATGAACATGATTAGATCGTGTTTATTGCAATACGGTTATTCATTGAAGTCAGAGAATAATGGTTATTCTGTTTACATGAATAATACCTTCAATGGTCATGCACACAATGTGAATGGTTTATTGAATCTCGATCATAGTGATACACATGTTCATACTATTGATGCCAAAAGATGCAAAGTTAATAATGATAGTACCACATACTTGTGGCACTGCCGCTAAGGTCATATTGGTGTAAAGCGGATGAAGAAACTCCATACCGATGGACCTTTGGACTCACTCGATTTCGAATCGGTTGAGACATGCGGACCATACCTCATAGGCAAGATGACTAAGACCCCGTTTTCCGATAGGATGGAGCGGGCAAGTGACTTATTGGAAATAATACATGTTGGTGTATGCGGTCCAAATGAGTGTTGAAGCGTGCGGTGGATATCGTTATTTTCTTACCTTCACTGATGATTTGAGTAGATATGGGTATATTTACTTAATGAAACACAAGTCTGTAACGTTTGAAAAGTTCCAGCAATTTCAAAGTGAAGTTGAAGATCATCATGACAAGAAGATAAAATGTCTACGATATGATCGTGGAGGTGAATATCTGAGTTACGAGTTTGGTATGCAACTTAAGACAATGTGGAAATTGTTTCACAACTCATGCCGCCTGGAACACCATAGTGTGATGGTGTGTCCGAACGTCGTAGTCGTGCTCTATTGGATATGGTGAGTACTATGATGTCTCTTACCGATTTGCCACTATCATTTTGGGGTTATGCATTAGAGACAACTACATTCACTTTAATAGGGCACCATCTAAATCCGTTGAGATGACACTGTATGAATTATGGTTTGGCAGAAACCTAAGCTGTCGTTTCTTAGAGTTTGGGAATGCGACACTTATGTCTGATAAGCTTGAACCCAAAGCGGCAAAGTGCATCTTCATAAGATATTCTAAAGCAACAATTGGGTATACCTTCTATCACAGATCCAAAGGCAAGGTCTTTGTTGCCAAGAATGGATCCTTTACAGAGAAGGATGTTCTCTCGAAAGAAGTGAGTGGGAGGAAGGTAGAACTTGATAAGGTTGTCGAACCTTCACTTGAATTGGAAAAGTAGCGCAGCACAGAAAGGTGTTCCTATGATGCGTAGACCAATTGAAGAGGAAGCTAATGATTATGATCATGAAACTTCGGATCAAGTTACTACCGAACCTCGTAGGTCGACAAGGACACAACTGCCCCGAGCGATACGGTGATCCTGTCTTGGAGGTCATGTTGTCAGACAACAGTGAACCTACGAGCTATGAAGAAGCGATGGTGGGCCCGGATTCCAACAAATGGCTAGGAGCCATGAAATCCGAGATAGGATCCATGTATAAAAACCAAGTATGGACTTTAGTAGACTTGCCCGATGAATGGCATGCTGTTAAGTACAAATGGATCTTTAAGAAGAAGACAGACGCTGATGGTAAATGTCACCATTTATAAAGCTCGACTTGTCACAAAGAGGTTTCCGACAAGTTCAAGGAGTTGACTACGATGAGACTTTCTCACCCGTAGCGATGCTAAAGTCTGTTGGAATTATATTAGCAGTTGTTGCATTTTTCCATTATGAAATCTGGCAAATGGATGCCAAAACAGAGTTTCCTTAACGGTTTCTGTGAGGAAAGGTTGTATGTGCTACAACCAGAAGGTTTTGTCGGTCATAAGGATGCTAAAAGGTATGCAAGCTCCAGCGATCCTTCTATGGACTCGAGCAAGCATCTCGGAGTTGCAATATACGCTTTGATGAGGTAATCAAAGCTTTTGGGCTTATACAAAGTTTATAAGAAACTTGTATTTACAAGAAAGTGAGTGGGAGCACTATAGAATTTCTGATAAGTATATGTGGATGACATATTGTTGATCGGAAATAATGTAGAATTTCTAGAAAGAATAAAGGGTTGTTTGAAAGGAGTTTTTCAAAGGAAGACCTGGATAAAGCTACTTAAATATTGGGCATCAAGATCTATAGAGATAGATCAAGATGCCTGATAAGACTTTCAATGAGTACATACCTTGACATGATTCTGAAAGAGTTCAAAATGGATCAATCAAGGAAGTAGTTCTTGCCTGACTTG
Source organism: Elymus sibiricus (assembly GCA_039707655.1). Taxonomy (NCBI): domain Eukaryota; kingdom Viridiplantae; phylum Streptophyta; class Magnoliopsida; order Poales; family Poaceae; genus Elymus; species Elymus sibiricus. Next base: position 350,832,207 of record CM077667.1, on the reverse strand, counting down.
TAAGGTGTGAAGTTGAGTAAGACTCAAAGCTCGACCATGGTAGAAGAAAGAGAAAGGACGAAGGTCGTCCCCTATGCATTAGCCATAGGCTCTATATGGTATGCCATGTTGTGTACCGCACCTGATGTGTGCCTTGCCGCGTGTCTGCAAGGGGGTACAAGAGTGATCCAGGAGTGGATCACTGGACAGCGGTCAAAATTATCCTTAGTAACTGGAGGACTAAGGAAATGTTTCTCGATTATGGAGGTGATAAAGAGTTCGTCGTAAAGGGTTACATCGATGCAAGCTTTGACACCGACCCGGATGACTCTGAGTAGACAACCATATACGTATAGTGGAGCAGACATTTGGAATAGCTCCAAGTGGGGCTTAGTAGCAGCATCTATAATAAAACATAGATATTTTCAAAGTATACACGGATCTGAATGTTGCAGATCAGTTGACTAAAACCTCTCTCACAAGCAAAACATGATCAAACCCCAGAACTCATTGGGTGTTAATCACATGGTGATGTGAACTAGATTATTGACTCTAGTGCAAGTGGGAGACTGTTGGAAATATGCCCTAGAGGCAATAATAAATTGGTTATTATAATATTTCCTTGTTCATGATAATCGTTTATTATCCATGCTATAATTGTATTGATCGGTAACTCAGATACATGTGTGGATACATAGACAACACTATGTCCCTAGTGAGCCTCTACTAGACTAGCTCGTTGATCAAAGATGGTCAAGGTTTCCTGACCATAGACATGAGTTGTCATTTGATAACGGGATCACATCATTAGGAGAATGATGTGATGGACAAGACCCAACCATAAGCATAGCATTTTATCGTGTTAGTTTATTGCTACTGCTTTATCCATGTCAAGTATCTGTTCCTATGACCATGAGATCATGCAACTCTCTGACACCACAGGAATGCCTTGTGTGTATCAAACGTCACAACGTAATTGGGTGACTATAAAGGTGCTCTACAGGTATCTCTGAGGGTGTCTGTTGGGTTGGCGTGGATCGAGACTGGGATTTGTCACTCCGTATGACGGAGAGGTATCTCTGGGCCCACTCGGTAATACAACATCACAAGAAGCTTGCAAGCAATGTGACTAAGGAGTTAGTCACATAATCTTGTATTACGGAACGAGTAAAGAGACTTGCCGATAATGAGATTGAACTAGGTATGGAGATACCGACGATCGAATCTCGGGCAAGTAACATACCATTGGACAAAGGGAACTGCATACAGGATTGATTGAATCCTTGGCATCGTGGTTTGACCGATAAAGATCTTCATGGAATATGTGGGAACCAATATGGGTATCCAGGTACCGCTATTGGTTATTGACCGGAGAGTTGTCTCGGTCATGTCCACATGATTCTCGAACCCATAGGGTCCTCACGCTTAACGTTCGGTGACGATATAGTATTATTGGGTTATGTATGTTGGTGACCGAATGTTGTTCGGAGTTCCGGATGAGATCCCAAACATCACGAGGAGCTCCTGAATGGTCTGGAGGTAAAGATTTATATATGGGAAGTCATATTTTGGCTACCGGGAAAGTTTCGGGTTTTCCCGGTATTGTACCTGGAAGCTTCTAGAAGGTTCCGAAAACTTCCGGAGGAATCAAGAAGTCCACCAAGGGTTCCACCACGTCCCAATGGTTTTCATGGGCTGAGGGGAGGCACCCTCGCCTTATTGGGCCAGGCGCACAAGTCCCTCAAGGCCCATGTGGCTTGGGAGAAGTGGAAAGTCGATGTGTGTATGGAAAGGGAGGGAATTGGACTAGGAGTCCAACTCCTCCCCCTTGGCTGCACCCTAGGGCTTGAAGGGGCTGATCTCCATGCCCCTCCACCTATATATAGAGGGGAGGGGGCGCCCCAAGAGGACACACCAAGCCCTTGGCGCCTCCATCTCTCCCTAGATCGTTTTCTCCTCCGTTTGTTGTTTCGGTAGCGCTTGGCGAAGCCCTGCTGGCACTGCTCCACCACCACCTCCACAACGCCATCATGCTGGTTGAGAACCAATCTACTACTCCACCCTCGCTTGCTGGATCGAGGAGGTAGAGACGTTATCGAGCCGCATGTGTGCTGAACGCGGAGGTGTCGTCCGTTCGCCGCTAGATGGGGACGGATCGCGATTGGATCGTGAAGACGTAAGACTGTCGGATTTCGGGCTCCGCAAAACCCTCAAGGTTCGAACTTAGGGGCGTGTACGAAGATCCCCTACAGCCTGGGCCGGAGCGCACGGCTCCTCAAAACCCTCAAGGTTCGAACACAGGGGCGTGTACGAAGATCCCCTATAGCCTCGCCCTACCTAGCTCGCTACTCGATGGATATGACGATGAACTCGCACGATGACGAGGAAGAAGATGAACACGGTGGTTTACCCAGGTTCGGGCCACTGTGAAGCGTAATACCCTACGCCTACTTTGGTGGATTGCCTCTCGTGGAGGTATGGTGGATGAACTAGTACAAAGTTGAGGAGCCTCGCGAGGGCGCTCCTGAGGTGTTCTTGGCCCTCTGTTGGCTTTGTGATGGGTCGGATGGATGGGTGGATCCACTGATTGCCCGATCCCTCTCTACGGTGCAGCCTAGCCTCTATATATAGCGTTGGCCCGGGTCCTCTTCCCTTATCGCAATGGCGGGAAGGGATCCCACAACGGCCAAATTTGAAGGGGGACAAGAGTACATCCCCGCCCTGTCCAAAGGCGGTCTTCGCTTGCAAAGTAGCTGTCGATGATGCAGAGGTGGGCTCGGCGATGACATCCATCCTGCGGGGCTCGTGGTTGTTGTCTTGTTGCACCGGAATGGAAACCTTTGGGGAGGTGCTTTGGGAACCCGCGTACGTCCTTGCTCCCTTTGCACCAAAGGGGAAACTGCACCGCCTGGCGCGTTGGCGCCCGCCTGTCCTTTTTTGCGTCATCTTTGACTCCTGAGGCCGGGTCCTGCATAGAGATCTCCGCCGCTCCGGAGGGGGCCTGGGGAGGCCCAATCCTTGCTGGTCCTGATGCCGCTTCCCTCGCGAGGCTAGGGCCCTCGCGAGGGCCTTGCCTTGTGTGGAGTCGCGCTTGGCCGTGCTTGGCTGACGAAGTGGGACATGCCCTGGGCCGCAGGCAGGCAAGTCTGGGTACCCCCGTTTCCAGAACGCCAACAGTAGCCCCCGGGCCCAAGGCGCGCTCGCGCTGGCTTCTGGGCGAAGCCTTGAGGACGGCCCGAAGCGCCGCGGGCCCCTAATGTCTGCGGGCCAGGACTGGCGCGCGTCGTGCGGTTGATGTCGGGTGTCCTTCGTCACTTTGGCCACCGCCCGAGTCGACAAGAGCCTGACTTCCAGCGCCGAGCCATTATTGCTTTCCCCTTCTACGCACCTGCTCTTGCTTCCCAGATCCCCGGCCCTAGCTGAGGCCTCTCCAGATCCGGCGTCCCTCCGTCCTCCTCCTGCCGCTTGGGCCTCGCGAACTTCCTGATGGCTCCCGCCGGCAAGCAGAAGCCAGAGGCCCAGAGCTCAGCCTCCGCTCCCATCTCGCCGGTGCTTTCGGGGTCCACCGTCGCCAAGGACGAGGATCTCGTCCCGGTGCTCCCGTCGACGGTGGATGGGACCAACGAGTGGGGGCGTTCTTTGATATGGGGCGGCTCCTCAGAGAAGCGGCCCTCGTCCAGGGCGGTCTACCCTTTCTTTCTCCATAGCGTCTTCGCCGGGATTGTCCCGCCTTTCTCCGCGTTCTTCGCCGCCATCCTCGACCACTACGGGATTCAAGCCCTTCATCTCCAGCCCAACTCCATCATGCTCTTGTCCGTCTTTGCATTCTACTGCGAGGCTTTCATGGGCGTGAAGCCTTCGGTGGCCCTCTTCCGCCATTTCTTCTGCTTGTGCGTGCATGACGGTGCTCAACGGTCGGCGTACGTCTCCTTCATCGCGGTTCAGAGCGGCAACATGCTCTTAAAGGCCGGGAAGAAGGTGGAGAACTTCAGGCACCGCTGGGTCCTCATGGATCTCAAAGATACCAACCCCCGTTTGGATCTGCCGAAGGGGCTGCCGGAGAAGACCTCCGCGTGGAGCTCCGCGAAGCTTTCCGACTCCCGGGCCAGGCCCGTCCTGGAGCAGATTTCCCGCGATATCAGCGCCAGGAAGCTGACTGGGGGGATGATAGTGAAGGAGTTCTTGACGCAGCGCCTGGCGCCCCTCCAGTCCCATTCTAGGCCCTTGTGGGACTACCAGGGCAGCGGCGACAACCTCAGGCTTCGGTACGCATGCATAACCCCCGAGGAACTGAACAGGGCCATGGCGACCCTGCTCAACGGCGACCCCGGTGATCTCCCCGACGCCCACGCCCCGCTGTACTGCTGCGTCGACGGGGCCGATCTGGTCGCCGCGATGCCTGTCTTCAACGAACTGGGGCTCTCCCCAGCTGAGGGCCTTGGCTCCCCGGTGATGGTGTCCTCCGGCGACACCACGGACGGGGAGGATTCAGAGAAGACCACCGCCGACGATCTGGTGGGGGTGTCTCCCCCGTCATAGAGCATGCTCTTGCGTGACCTTGAGGACGACGACGACGCTGGTGAAGCTCCTGCTGCTGGCTCTCCGAGTCCCGCCGAGGTCCTCGGGGGGCTAGGACCGGCTCCTCGTGCCACACGGTCCGCCTGCGTGTCGACCCCCAAGAGGCGTGAAGCGGGGTCTCCTCTGGTGCGCCCTGCCTCTGTTGGCAAGGCGGTTGAAGCGCCGGCCTCGCCTCCGCCCGAATCGCAGCTCGCAGGCACGGTGGACGAGGCCGGGGCCATGGCGATCCCTCCAGCGGCTGCCCTTGCGGACAGTGCCCCTGTTCCCCGGCGTGGTGGTGCCCTCACCGAGAAAGGCGAGGGCGCCCCCGTCGTCACCGGGGAGGAGAGGAAGAGGAAATGGGTCGACGTCGAAGAGTAAGTAACCCGACTCGGCCTTGGTCACCTGCCGGTAGCTTGTGTATTGATGATTTTCCTTTGCTTGGCGATTAGGAACGCCGCCGCGCTGAAGATGAGGAAGAAGAAGGCGGGAGTCAAGCCGAAGGCGCCTTCCGATGCACCGTCCGCTCCTGTTGTGCCGCCGTCGCCCGACGTGGCTCCTGCGGGCGAGGGGGCGGAGGCTCGCGAGGCAGCCCTCATGGTCACCGCCGCGGAGCCCCCCGAGCCCCCAATGCCTGTTGGCGTGGTCGCTCCTGCCCTTGAGGGCGCGTCGGTGCCGCTGTCCGGAGGGCCAGCCCCAGAGGGCCGGCCGCCCGTCGATCCGTCTGCATCCGTCTTGCCAGTGGCCGCTGCGCAGCCTCCGGAGCCTCCTGCTCCTCGTGCTGCTGTCTCCCGGGGGACGTCGTCTGTGACCGCGCAGGTGACTCCTCCGGAGGAGGCCCTGGTGCCTTCGTCGCGCGGCTTCGACGTCTTGGACGGGGCCTTCACCGCTCTGGGTCAGGTCCGGGACGCCCTCGCGGGTACCGACGATCGCCTCGCGAATGGGCGCCTTGGGTTTCTCTCCGGGTGGCTCCAGGCCGACGCCTCTGCCGTGGCGATGTGGGGTGAGGCCGAGGCTGCCGCGGCACAGAGCGAGAGGGAGGCCGCGTCTGCCAGGGTAGCCCGCGAGGAGGCACTGGCCGACACGGCGTCCGCCGTCAGGCGCTGCGAAGAGGTGGAGGCCCGCCTGAAGGCTCTCCAGGAGGAGAAGTCTGAGCTTGCGGAGCAGTTGCGTCAGCAGGAGGAAAACCGCAAGACGGCGACCCGCCGGGCCGCGGAGCGGGAGCGCCTGGACGCGCAGGAGAAGGAAGTCGCTTCGGAGAAGGCCCTGCTCGACACCAGGGAGAAAACTCTTGCCGCGGCTGAGGAGAAAAAGGCTGCGGAGCTCAGCGCCTTTCCTGACGTTGAGCTCAAGCTTCGCCAAGCGTTCCACTCCCTCTACCGGGAAGGGTTTGCGGAGCCCCTGGCGTCTCCAGAGAGCGGCTTCGCGGGGCTCGCTTCGAAGCTCGTCGAGGCGCTGGAGGACGCCGTTGTCAAGGTGGATGGGATCTTGGAGAGCGAGTGCCGCGACCTCTTTTCCGAGGCCGTGACGCGCGTCTTCAGCCATCTTCATCTTCGCGAGCCGGGGTTTGACTTCGACTCCGTGATCCGCCCGGTCGCCCCCGAGGTCCGCGCCAGTGCTGCGGCGGCGGTGAGGGGCGCCGTGGAGACGCTGGTGAAGAAGTTCACCCGCGTCACCGTTCCTCCGCCTCCTGACGCTGCGGGGGTTAGTGGCGAGGAAGACGACGCCAGTGATGTCGACGATGAGTTCCTCGGGGACGGGACGAGCGGTGGCGGCGGCTCCTCCTGATTCCTCTCCCTCGTTCTTTTCCTGCGATGTCCATCGTGCCTCGTGGAGGCGTTAAACTTGTTTCTGCTTGCGAAAACTTTTAATGCTTGTAATAACTGTTGAACTGTGTGATTGCTCTCTTCGCCTTGTTTCCTTCTTGCTTGCTGTGATGCTCTGCGTCGGCAGGGCCCGGCCCTGCGCATACCTCAGCCGCCGTTGGGCCGTCCGGATCACCAAGGACGGTTCCAAGGGGTGAGGGGCTACGGGGCCAGTGAGGCTCCTGAGTCGCGATGCTCAGGAGTCCCCCTTGATGTACGAGCATCCCTCATGAAGCGAACATGGTGAAGATTGGGTTAACTTGGAAATTTTGAACACCTTGCGCTCTGCGTCGGCAGGGCCCGGCCACGCGCATACCTCAGCCGCCGTTGGGCCATCCGGATCACCAAGGACGGTTCCAAGGGGTGAGGGGCTACGTGGCCAGTGAGGCTCCCGAGTCGCAATGCTCAGGAGTCCCCCTTGACGTACGAGCTCCGGCGTTCTCCTTAGGGGTTTGAGCGCTTCTGAGCTCTGCGTCGGCAGGGCCCGGCCCCGCGCATACCTCAGCCGCCGTTGGGCCGTCCGGATCACCGAGGACGGTTCCAAGGGGTGAGGGGCTACGTGGCCAGTTAGGCTCCTGAGTCGCGATGCTCAGGAGTCCCCCTTGACGTACGAGCGGCTCCCATACCTTTCCTCGTTGGCTTCTCCTGAGATGGGCGCGTGAAGACCAGGTTTGGCAGACTTGGGAAGGTGGCGTGTACCATGCTTGGCCCGGTAGTAGCCCCCGTGCAGCCCCCTCACGCGTACATCCCAGGGGAACGCAGCGAGACGGGGCTGCGAGGGGCCTTCCTGAGGTTGGATGCAGCTGCTGGGGTGCCCTCAGTTGTTTATCCCCAGCACGGAGCGAAGGGCTTCCACATTGCGTGGGCATAGTCATTGGTGGACCGTGTTGACCGCCAGCACGGGGCTGTGGCTTCCACCTTGCGTGGGCATAGCCATTGGAGGGCCGTGTTGACCGCCAACACAGAGCTGTGGCTTCCACCTTGCGTGGGCATAGCCATTGGAGGGCCGTCTTGACCGCCAGCACGGAGCTGTGGCTTCCACATTGCGTGGGAAGGAACCCCTCCGCGTCCTCGGGGGGCTCCGGGCGTGTACAACCCATTGAGTTCGTGCACGTGGCTTGCACGGCAGAACTGGGAGGTGTATCTGGGAGCTCGCGAGGGCGCTTTGGCCTCGCGAGGTCCCTACCTCTAAGGCGGTTTGCGCCTGAGTCTTCTTGTAGGCGGCGTCGTTCGAGGTTCTACAGACTTCTTCTTCCTTATGAGTGAGGTAGGTTGGGAGCCCTTTCGGCACTCTGCGTCTGCAGGCCCCAGTCCCGCACATTTCCCGACCACCGTAGTGTACGACCGGATCACCAGGACGCAACTACGAGGTCAGGCCTCGACACCCTTGATGCCGACCGGATCACCAAGGACGACATCAAGGGGCGAGTGGCTTCATGACTGGTAAGGCTCCTGAGGCGCATTGCTCAGGAGCCCCCTTTGACGCTCAAGCGGCTCTACGTCGGCAGGTCCCAGTCCCGCACATTTCCCTACCACCGTAGTGTACGATCGGATCACCAAGGACGCAACTACGAGGTGAGGCCTCGACACCCTTGATGCCGACCGGATCACCAAGGACGACATCAAGGGGCGAGTGGCTATATGACCGGTAAGGCTCCTGAGGCGCGATGCTCAGGAGCCCCCTTTGACGCTCGAGCGACCCCCATTCCGTCCTGCCGGCTGCTGCCTCAGGAGGCCCTCGTTCGCCATGGCGAGTGCGCCCGAACCGTGCGCCGGTCCGGGCCGAGCGTGGGAGGACGACCCGGAAGCTGGAACGACCGACGGAGTGGCGGTGTGGCCATCGCGCTGCGCGGTGACCGGCTGGGAGGAGTCTTGTTGCTCGTGGGCGTCCGGGCCTGTGGCGGCGTTGGCCACAGGCGAGGGTGACCGGCGCGCGTTGGCGCGGCCCACAGGTGTCGTCTGGGCGACGCGGGTAGCTCGGCGCTCGGCACGGGCTCGGCGAGCGTCAGACATCGGAACGGCGAGGTGGGAGAAGATCTTGGCTTGAGGAAGACTCCGACACGCCCCCTACCTGGCGCGCCAAATGTTGGATTTCGGGCTCCGCAAAACCCTCAAGGTTCGAACACAGGGGCATGTACGAAGATCCCCTACAGCCTGGGCCGGAGCGCACGGCTCCTCAAAACCCTGAAGGTTCGAACACAGGGGCGTGTACGAAGATACCCTACAGCCTCGCCCTACCTAGCTCGCTACTCGATGGATATGACGATGAACTCGCACGATGACGAGGAAGAAGATGAACACGGTGGTTTACCCAGGTTTGGGCCGCTGCGAAGCGTAATACCCTACTCCTGCTTTGGTGGATTGCCTCTCGTGGAGGTATGGTGGATGAACTAGTACAAGGTTGAGGAGCCTCGCGAGGGCGCTCCTGAGGTGTTCTTGGCCCTCTGTTGGCTTTGTGATGGGTCGGATGGATGGGTGGATCCACTGATTGCCCGATCCCTCTCTACGGTGCAGCCTAGCCTCTATATATAGCGGTGGCCCGGGTCCTCTTCCCTTATCTCAATGGCAGGAAGGGATCCCACAAGGGCCAAATTTGAAGGGGGACAGGAGTACATCCCCGCCCTGTCCAAAGGCGGTCTTCGCCTGCAAAGTAGCTGTCGATGATGCAGAGGTGGGCTCGGCGATGACATCCATCCTGCGGGGCTCGTGGTTGTGGTCTTGTTGCACCGGAATGGAAACCTTTGGCGAGGTGCTTTGGGAACCCGCGTACGTCCTTGATCCCTTTGCACCAAAGGGGAAACTGCACCGCCTGGCGCGCTGGCACCCGCCTGTCCTTCCTTGCGTCATCTTTGACTCCTGAGGCCGGGTCCTGCATAGAGATCTCCGCCGCTCCGGAGGGGGCCTGGGGAGGCCCACTCCTTGCTGGTCCTGATGCCGCTTCCCTCGCGAGGCTAGGGCCCTCGCGAGGGCCATGCTTTGTGTGGAGTCGCGCCTGGCCGTGCTTGGCTGACGAAGTGGGCCATGCCCTGGGCCGCAGGCAGGCAGGTCTGGGTACCCCAGTTCCCAGAACGCCGACAACGACTATATCAACCGCGTTATATACGCTTCCGCTTAGCGATCTACAAGGGTATGTAGATACACTCCCCCTCTCGTAGCTATGCATCTCCATGGATAGATCTTGTGTGTGCGTAGAAAAATGTGTGTTTCCCATGCAACATTCCCCAACAACTCCTCATTTTCTTCCTCATATGTCTGGTCACTTGCACGTGATTGATGAAGAGGAAGAGAGAGAAAGAAAAGAATGAATAAAGAAAAAGAATAGGTGGTCCGGGGTGGGGTCGCATCCTACGTGGCGGACTGACCGGGCGCGCCCGGGCGCGTCCGCGAGCCCTCATATCGTCCCTATATTTGAGATGGATATGAGGGTTCGCGGACAGCCCGGCGTATAGGGATTATATGAAGGGTACGGTTGGGTCACTTTTTCCCTTCTCTCTCTCCTATCCAGTCACTGACCGGGCGCGTCCGTGGGCGTATGAGAGGTCATTTGAGGCGTCCGGCTGTAGATGCTCTAACGATGACTTTATTATGAAGTAGCAATGTAGTATGGTTAAGCACAGTAAGCATGTTGAATTAGAAGTCATTTTGTTGTAAATGGTAACCTACACCTTTTATGTTTTCTCCCATGCCATAATGACGAAATATTGATATTTTTGGTACACATTGAATTGCTGCTTGCACCCTTGTCTCACAGTGTACGTCTGTTGGCATGTCATCACTTGGAATTACTACTTGTGCACTTGAAAGTGCTCCAAATGATCCCACTTGATTTGCAAAAAAGGAAAAAAAAAGTCATATTGGGGCTAAGAGCAAGTATAATAGGAGGCTTATAACGGAAACTCACCTTCTCAGCTTGAGCTCAAATGAGCTCGGGCGAACAGTAAAAACGAATAAAAAATCAAACAAATTTGATTTTTTTTGTGACAAACATTGACAAATGTTCCAAGAGCTTGAAATTTTCATCAAGAAATTACATTTGTGGAAGTCATGGCAAAAAAAAGTGCTCCAAAATGCTTTCGAAAGTAGCATTTTTACAGTATCGATTTTTTTGCCATGCCTTCTAGGAATGTGATTAGATAATGAAATTATGCAAGCTCTTAGAACATTTGTCACAAAAAATTTAGATTTTTTTTAAAAAAAATTGGTTTTACTGTTCACCCGAGATCATTTGAGTTCGAGCCGAGAAACTCCGCGTCCGCTTATAACGCTCTTTCCTCTATGCGGAGGAGAGAAAAACGGAATGATGAGGGGAATGAGGTCTTGTAATAGTCCATGAACAACACTTACCTTCGAAATTTATTCCTGCATCATAATCATTTTAAAGCATCATATTGCATTCACTATTAAAATGTAATGAGGTTCTTTTCAACCCTCATGTTTTTTGAAATGGCTAAAACCTACCTAAATCAACTAGAACTAATTAACTATATTAACCTAACTAACAAACTAAAAACATGGGTGTCGAGGCAACGATCCTGACAATGAGTACTAGGGGTACGAACGAGGGGCAGAGCCTAGCTACATCGCAAGTGTATCACTCGGTTATACGAGTTCGGGCCCTCTCAGAGAAGTAAAAACCCTACGTCACGTGCCGAGAGGCTTATGTTTTCTTTGGGGGTATGATTACACAAGAGTGATGGACCCTTGTCCAGGAGCTCAAGGGGCGGCTTATATAGAGTACGCCTGGTCCCGTGGAGCGCCAAAACAAGGGAGAGTTATTGCCATTATGACGGCAATTTCTGGTAACGATAGCCCTTAACTATAGTAGTTACTAGTAACGGTAGCTATGACTACACTTGATGTATTGCTTTAAGTCCCTCGGCCGTTGCAGCTCCCACGACGTCCACACCTTGTCGTCGTCCGAGTGCTAGAGTCTTTCCGACTGAAGGGGAGATGCCCAAGTGACTTAATGGATCCGAGTGGATCCCTGATATATGCATCCGAATGCATCTATTGTCCTGGGACCTCCAATGATGGTGTGGGATCCTAGGTGGGCCTTGGATGTCAGGTCCATGACCCTACCACTAGTAGGTGACCCCATCATTAGCCCCCGAATTGGTTGAGGTTTTGGAGGACGAGTGGACGGAATCCTTGGAGTGACTCGGGTGCTTCGGGAGCACCTAGCACTTGTATCCAAACGATTATCCATTCGGGCCTAGGCAAAAACCGCAACGGATTCTGGACTGCGAGTTTTCCGAGTGATCATATCGAAATGATTTGTAATGCCCAAGATGCGATCCTATCCTTATTTTGGCTCGAGGGGCTCGACAGGGATTGAAGCGCATCTCGTCGTTTCGCAAGAATGGATATCATTACAGGTACATGTAAAGAAGAGATGAGTATATGGAATTGGCTTACACTCGCCACAAGCTAAATCAAGATCACATCAATACAACAACATATACAATCATCATACAGAAGAGCAGGGTCCGACTACGGATGAAATCAAACGATAAAATGACATCCATCCTTGCTATCCCAGGCTGCCGGCCTGGAACCCATCCTATGATCGATGAAGAAGAACTCCAAATCAGACAAGCATCGCTCTCACGTCAATGCATCACATTACCTGTACCTGCAACTGTTGTTGTAGTAATCTGTGAGCCACGGGGACTCAGCAATCTCATTTCAAGGGTATCAAGACTATTAAAGCTTAATGGGTGGGGTATGGTTAAGTGATGAGGCTGCAGCAAGCACTAAGCATTTATTTGACTGGCTAACTTACGAGTACAAGAATAAGGGGGTGATCATCGCATAAATGGACGTGAACTAGTAATGATCACTAAGTGATCCTGAACACCTACTTACGAGTCAAACATAACCCCACCGTGTTCTCTCTCGGTTCAGAAATTCACGAGAAGAGACGGTCACGATTACGCACACGGTTGGTGTACTTTATTAGAGTTTACTTCAAGTTCTCTATGACCAGATGTTAAACAAATTTCCAAGTTGCCACATAACCGCGGGCACGACTCTCATGAAAGATTTAACCCTGCAGGGGTGCTCCAACTTATCCATCACAAACTAACCACAAGCTACGTTGGAATTCCTCAACCGCGGGATAACCCGTAGTATTTGCGGAATCCCGATGGAAAATCTCAACCTCGAGATAGCCTGAAGTGTCCTCGAAATCCCGCGCACAAGACGTTCGAGAAAGGTAAAACAAATCCAGCAAGACCGCCCGACCTGTCGACGAACCCGATAGGAGCCGCGTATCTCGTTCTTAGGACACGACCGAATGAGCACAGCGTACATTGGCCTGATAGAAATCTCCCGAGCTGCCCCGGGTTGGCCCCGCACACGACTCTAGTTTGGACCAACACTCATGAGGAGCACTGGCCCGGGTTGTTGATTAATTATCCGCGGGTACCGACGGGTCCCTATGCATTTTTAGTTGTTATTAGGCAAATGCAGTACCAATGTTGGGCCTTGCCAGAAGAGTTTTATCCCAAAACAAAAGTCAAGGGGGTCCCCATAACAACCCCGAGCATGTTAGGAGCGCTCAATATGGAACATAACACCGGTACACAAGTAACTAGGGCGGCAAAAGTGGAACAAAACACCGAGCAAAAGGCCAAGCCTTCCACCTTTTACCAAGTATATATGTGCATTAAATTAAATAGCAATAATATTGTGATAGCTCAAAAACATCCATGTTGGCACATGGAAACAATTGCACCTGCAACTAGCAATGCTATAAGAAGGGCTGAGCAAGCGATAACATAGCCAAACAATGGTGTGCTGGGATGTGGAGGGTTAGAGGCTTATCATGGCATTTTGGGAGACTTGACAAACAAGTGGTAGGTAGCGAGACATATCGATAGAAACGAGACAACTAGCATGGCAATGGTATTAGTGGTATCCAGGGAAATGGTCATCTTGCCTGAGATCCCGCTTGGAAGAAGATCGAGTCCATGAAGCAGACAGACGAGATGTAGTCAAACGAATCCTCACACTCCGAACGGTTTCGGAAGTCTATCGAGAAGAAGCAATCCGAAAACAAACAATCAACACACTATAAACACCACAACATATGCATGACATGATGCGCAAACAAATATGATGCATGTCTAGTTTAAATATGCAAGGCATGGCATGGCAAGAAGCAACAGTCAAACACTACACATTAAGTGAAGCTCGATATGCAACGAGTTATATATCGACAAAATTCCACGCTCAATTCTTATGTTCGATCTCGTTTAGCTAAGCAACAATATTAAATGTTGTTAAACATGGTAAGAGGTGAAGCATAAGTAAACTAGACATCTAGGCATATTAAATGAGGTCGGAAACAACATATAGCATTTCCGAAATGACCCCATGTGAAAATTATGAATTTGCTCCAGATCTGTGCTAACACAATTTTATATTTGTTAAACAGTAAAATAAAGTGTCCCATGTGATTCTACATGTTATTCTAGTCAAGTTACATATGTGGATCATTCCAATCGGAGCTATGGTTATTTAGCTATCGAACAAACCGTTTTAGCGTGACATTAGGCAATTTTAATGCGAACAACATTTTAGATGTGTTAACATGCATCAGGATGACATGATCAATTTCGATGCAATTTGAAGAACACGTATGCACATAATATGATATAGAGCACTTGTCGCCTTAACAGAAAGAATTGGGTGCCACGGCGACGAAAACGAAAATGGTGCCACGCCAATGTTCCGGTTTCGGCAACCCGTCGAGATGCCGACGCAAAAGAAAGTGTGGTCGTGTGCGTGTCATGCAAAGATGGTGGGGTGATCCCGGTTACCGGGTTCCCACGCATCGGTGGCACAGAAAAGAGGTACCTGCACCTAGCATCATATACACTGCATACATCATATACATGCAACCATCTCATACACACATGCATTCGCCTCATCGGCGTTCGACTCATCGGTTATACCTTTGAAGCGTGCGTTTCGGGGCGGACGAAGTAGTTGTACACGGGTCTTCGATGACGGTACTCGCACACACTCCGTAGATGTTCGGGGTCGTCGAGGATGTCGTGGAAGTAGTGGTACATGCGATCTTGTCGGATCCACGGCGACGGTAGTGGTACTCGCGATCTTGGCAGTTGTAGTGGTACATGTATCGTAGTCGTTCTTGTCGGGTCATCGTGTAGTCATTCTCGATGGCAAGTTGATCTTGGCGTATCCGAGGGACGTCTTACGGTGTAGCACAGAAGGTGTTCGTCGAGGTACTTGGCGATTTTGGGACTTGGTCTTGCGGTGAGAGGTGAAGTGGTGCTGGTCAGTGACCCAAATCGAAGTAACGCAAAGCCCTCAGGTCAACAATGGATTTTTGGGCGATGCGTCCAAATGGCCAAATCGAACCAACTGGATCCGAAGACAGCAGCAAGCAACGACAACAAAGGGCAGCAATAGCAACAAGCAGCAGCAGCAACAGCAGGGTCAAGTGTGCAGGAAGTCAACGGGAGGCAGCGGGAATGGCTGAAGATGGTAGTGGTTGTAGTGCATGGGCAAGCAGTCGGGGGGTCAAAGGGAGACCGGCAGGACATGGTGCGAACTAGGGAAGGCCCTGCAGGAGCGCGACAGAGCTGAGAAGCAGCTGCTGGCCACGCCGTCGGGCAAGAGCGACACGGGAGGTGGAGCTTAGCAGAGCTATGGGTCGACGGCCATGGCTCGGAGAGGAGAGGCCATGCGAGGGGAGCTGCTGGAGGTGGCCTCGACCATGGAATACCTGCAGGAGGAGCGGTGTCGACTCAAGGTTAGAGAAAAAACAGGGAAGGAGGAGGAACGGGAGGAGCTGCGGACGACCAGAGGACAACCTACGGTAGCCGGCGAGCTCATGGAAACAGCAGCGGCAAGGCGCAGCTGATGCTTTGGCGGCACAGGCGGACGTCGGGCACGAGGAAGGAGGATGAGGCAGCAACGCGGCGGCGCGAGGCAAGGCGGCCGGTCGGGGACGGCTGCTCCAGCAAGGAGGCCGCCGCGGGCGTCGAGTCGAGCAGAGGCACGCAAGGCAGGATCTCGGACATGGGGAGGAGCCTCTACGCGATCTGGCGGCGGCGGTTTGTCGGCAGCGCACTCCGACGAGGCGGCTGGGTGAGCTCTGGCCACCGGAGGCGGAGCAGATCGGTGCGGGGGTCAGGCGCAGCGTGCGGGCTCTCGCCCCTCTCTGCGTTGGCTGCGTCTGTGCGTTCTGTGGTGGCGGCGCTGAGGGAGACGAGGGAGAGATTGAGGGATCGAGCGTGGGGGTAGGCTAGGGTTAACTGGTGGGGCGGCTGGGCTTTGGGCCAGCTTGGTGTTGGGCTGGGCCTAATCCATCTCTCTCTTTCTCAATTAAAGAAGAAGAAGAAAACAGAATGTTGAATGAAGAAAAGAAAGAGAGGGGGTTAGGAAAAGAATTCGAGCATGGAGGTTATCTTTCTTGGACTCGCAAAAAAATCGCATGTTCCAGAAAAATTGCAAAACGACAAGTTGAGGAGTTTTGAATACAAACTCATTTGAATTACTCAAATGTGTTTGAATAGGAAGTGGGTGCTTGAAAGGTCCAAAATGAGGAGGATTTTTGGAGGAGCCTTGATAAATGGAAAAGAATTATTGACAAGGGTTTTTAAGACCAAGATGGAGTAGAAGGCATGTACACATATTTGCAAGTGTGTTTGTGGGTGATTCCAAAAGGAATATTTATTATGGCTCCCTAAGATATTGGGAGGATATGTTATGAAGAGAAATCACCATGTGAATTCCCTCGATTTAAATGGACCAAAGATCCATACAATTTATTTATTTGAGTTGCAAAATTTAATGACATGATGGCATGATGACATGATGAATGCAATAAACAAATAAATCATACTGCAATCACGGAATAAAACAGGAATCTTCTGGAGCGTCGGTCTTGGGCTGTTACATGATTACTGGGCAAAATTTGGTGGCATTCAAATGTCTCTCGGGAGAATTATACTGGTGGTCCGAATGCGGACATGCTATGAAACTCGTGCGACAGTGTGGGAGTGAGGACTGGTCCTCTAAATACCGAATGCGGCCACGAGGAAGCGTCTGTGTTATTATTGGTCTTCTCACACAATTCTGATTACAAACATGTTTGTCGGGCATCACACACATCTTGTTAAGCCCAATCGTTTGTGTTCTGCTGGATCATCACAAACAGTTTATCAAAGTGAACTGTATGCCGCCTATCGCACACATCTGGATCAGTACAACCATTTGTCTTAATTTTGCTAATCACAAACAATTCATTTGGATCAACTGGTTGCCACATATCGCACACGCAATTCTTTTCTGAATCGTGGTTGATGGATCCGCCATCGCACACAGCTCGTGTTATTGACGACAGAGCTATAACTATACCCTCTGCGATTCATGCTCCGCACACAGTTTGGTCGAAGGTTCTTAGATTGATGTGTCGTCTTTGGACCTTCCCGCAGTAGTGCTAAGTGGGTAGAAGCTATTCCAACTAGTAGTGCTGATCATAACACCACTATTAAAATGCTTAAAGTAATTATCTTTCCGAGGTATGGAGTTCCTAGATATTTAATGACCGATGTTGGTTCACATTTTATTCATGGTGCATTTCGTAAAGTATTAGCTAAATATGATGTAAATTATAGAATTGCTTCCCCATATCACCCTCAATCTAGTGGTCAAGCCGAATTGAGCAATAGAGAAATAAAGTTAATCTTGCAAAAGACAGTTAATAGATCAAGAAAGAATTGGTTTAATAAACTTGATGATGCATTGTGGGAATGTAGAACTGCTTATAAAAATCCCATGGGTATGTCTCCATATAAAATGTTCTATGGAAAGGCTTGTCATTTACCCCATGAGTTAGAACATAAAGCATATTGGGCAATTAAAGAACTTAACTATGATTTTAAACTTGCCGGTGAAAATAGGTTATTTGATATTAGCTCCTGACGTGGCTTGAGACTGCGTCGGTATTTCCCCAAAGAGGAAGGGATGATGCAGCACAGCGACGGTAAGTATTTCCCTCGTTATGAAACCAAGGTTATCGAACCAGTAGGAGGATCACCAACGCCCAATAAGCAGCACCTGCACACAAACAACAAATACTTGCAACCCGACGCGAAAGAGAGGTTGTCAATCTCTCTACGGTAATAAGATAGATTAGGTAGTGATAGATAGGAGAGATAGATCTCTCAAGAACACAAATAAAAAGAGTAAATATGCAGCAATATATTTTTGGGTTTTTGGTTTTGTAGATCTGAAAACAAAGATGCAAAAAGATAGATCTGAAAGCAATATGTTGGAAAAGTAGACCCGGGGCCATAGGGTTCATTAGTGGCTTCTCTCATGAGTATAGCGCACGGTGAGTGAACAAATTACTGTTGGGCAATTAATAGAAAATCGAATAGTCATGACGATATCCAAGGCGATGATCATTATATAGGCATCACGTCCAAGATAGATAGACCGACTCCTGCCTGCATCTACCTCTATTACTCCACACATCGACCGCTATCCAACATGCATCTAGTGTATTAAGTTCATGGAAAAACCGAGTAATGCAATAAGAACGATGACATGATGTATACAATATCTATTCATGTAGGAATAGACCCAATCTTGTTATCCTTAATAGCAATGATACGTGCGTGTCTTGCTGCCCCTTCTGTCGCTGGGATAGAACACCGCAAGATCGAACCCATCACAAAGCACCTCTTCCCATGGCAAGAAAAATCGATCTAGTCGGTCTAACTAAACCAAAGATTCGGAGAAGAAATACGAGGCTATAAGTAATCATGCATATAAGAGACCAAAGAAGACTCAAATAATATTCATGGATAGAAACTGATCATGAACTCAAAATTCACCGGATCCTAACAAACACACCGCAAAAGTTTACATCAAATAGATCTCCAAGAGACCATTGTATCGAGAATCATAAGAGAGAGAGAAGAAGCCATCTAGCTACTGCCTACGGACCCGTAGGTCTATGGTGGACTACTCACGCATCATCGGAGAGGCACCTATGAGGAAGATGAACCCCTCTGTGATGGTGTCTAGATTGGATCTCGCAGTTCTGGAACTTGCGGCAGCTGGAATTGTGTTTCGTCGACTCCCCTAGGGTTTTTGGAATATTTGGGAATTTATAGGCATCAGAGGCGGTGCGGAAGGGGGCCGAGGAGGGCACAACTCATCAGGGCGCGCCGGGGCCCCCCTGGCGCGCCCTGGTGGGTTGTACTCTCCACAGCCCACCTCTCCAGCAGTTATTTGGCCCACTGGGTGTCTTCTGGTCCAGAAAAAATCTCCAAAAAGTTTCGTCACGATTGGACTCCGTTTGGTATCGATTTTCTGCGAAGTAAAAAAACAAGCAAAAACATCAACTGGCACTTTGGCACTATGTTAATAGGTTAGTCCCAAAAAATGATATAAAGTTGTTATGGAATGATTGTAAAACATCCAAGAATGATAATATAACAGCATGGAACACGCAAAAATTATAGATACGTTGGAGACGTATCAGCTCCCTAGATGAATGGAGGACACAAGCCTATGAAAATGCCAAGCTGTTTAAAGAAAAAGTTAAAAGATGGCATGACAAGAGAATACAAAAAAAAATGAGAATTTAATGTTGGTGATCATGTTCTATTATACAATTCTCACTTCTGACTTTTTGTAGGTAAACTCCTCTCCAAATGGGAAGGACCCTATATTATCGAGGAGGTTTATCGTTCCGGAGCCATCAAGATAATAACGCGGAAGGATCAAATCCAAGTTGGTTAATGGGCAAATAATTAAACATTATATTTCTGGCACAACCATTAACATAGAGACCAATGTTATTCAAACAATGACACATGAGGAGCTGATACGTCTCCAACGTATCTATAATTTTTGATTGTTCCATGCTGATATATTATCATTCTAGGATACGTTTTGGGTCTTTATTTACCAATTTATAATATTTTTGAGCACTAACCTATTGACCCAGTGCCTAGTGCTAGTTGCTGTTTTCTCCGTGTTTTTTTACTTTTCAGGTTTACAATACCAAACGAAGTCCAATTGCCACGAAACTTTTTAATGATTTTTTCTGGACCAAAAGAGGACCTGGAAGCTTTGGAAGGAGGCAGAGGGCCGCACGAGGGCCGCACAAGCCAACAGGGCACGCCCCAGGGGGGGCGCCCTGATGGCTTGTGCCCCCCTCGGCTGCCTCCCGATACCCCTCTCTGGCCTATAAATTCTCTTTCACCATAAAAATAATGGAGGCAGTCCCGAAACCCTTTTTCCGCCGCCGCAAGTCTTTGTTCTGTTGCGAGGCCATCTGGAGCTCCGTTCCGGCACCCTGCCGGAGGGGGAATCGATCATGGAGGCCCCCTACATCAACCTTGCTGCCCCCATGATGATGTGTGAGTAGTTCACCATAGACCTACGGGTCCATAGCTAGTACCTAGATGGCAATCTCTCCATCTCTTGATCTTCAATACAATGGTCATCGCATCTTCGCTTTGATCTATCCGATGTAATCCTATTGTGCGGTGTGTTTGTTGGGATCCGATGAATTGTGGGTTTATGTTCAGATTATTCATGAAAAGTATTTGAGATACCTCTGATATATATTGTCTCTTAATTGCATGATCATTATAGCTTTGAAATTCTCTCTGATTTATTGATGTGCTTTGGCCAAGTAGATTGATATTTCATCGGTGGGAGTGGTGTGTTGTGGTAGGTTCAACCTGGCGAGTTTCTACATCCCAGTGACAAAGTAGGGGACAAGATGCGTCTTTGTGTTGCTACTACTAAGGATAACACGATGGGGTTTATTCATATTGCTTGAGTTTACTTTGTCTACATCATGTCATCGTTCTCCATGCATTACTCTGTTTCACTTAAGACTCTAGATGTATGCTGGATAGCGGTCGATGAGTGGAGTAATAGTAATAGGTGCAGACAGGAGTTGGCCTATTTGTTTATGGACGTGATGCCTATATATACATGATCATTGCCGTGAAAATCGCATAACTATCCGCTTTTCTATCAATTGCCCAACAGTAATTTGTTACCCACCGTATGCTTCTTACATGAGAGATGCCGCTAGGGAAAACTATGGCCCCCGGGTCTATTCACTTATATATTTACAAACGCTACTATTACCTTGCAGCCTTTATTTACTTTTTATTTTATTTTGCAATCTACAATTATCTACACAACTCATTTGCTTGCAAATAACCAGATCAAGTGGATTGACAACCCTCTTGCCCGCGTTGGGTGCAAGTTGTTTGTTCATTTGTGTGCAGCCACTGAAGACGGTTGAGGATTGATATTCCTATTGGTTCGATAAATCTTGGTTTCATAACTGAGGTAAATACTTAGCCACTTTGTGCTGCAAGCACCCGTTCCTCTTCTTGGAAAACCCAACGCAGATCACAAGTATCAGGAGCACATAAAAGAGACCTTCCAGAACACTCTAGAACCCTGAAAAAGGGCAGGTACATGGTACGGTAAGTAAACCGAGCCCAAAAATTCCATAAAAATTATTTTTGTTTATTTTGGAATATTAAAAAAGTTACAAAAATAAGAACCAGTCGAGGGGACCCACGAGGAGGTCACAAGGCAACCCGGTGCGCCCAGTTGCCTTGTGGGCCCCTCGTGTGCCTTCCCGACTCTGTTTTCTTCTCGTTTACTTGTCTTGCATGTAGAAAAAATTATTATATATACTCCCCGATGTTTTGACCACTGTATCGCAACTTTTCCCCTTTTCTTGTTTTGCGCTATTTTTCTGGCAGAATATAAGAGGTGAGAGAGCTATGTCGTTGGCCTCCTCCAATAACATTGAGGACGGAGCTTGGTTGCTGCACATGGAGCTTGAAAGATAGGGAACTAAGGAAATCATCATAGGGGAGGAATCTATGGACTCCATGGAAGCGCATCCTCCTGCTTCAGAACGTGGAATGTTGGCAGGCATCTCGACTTCTCCAAACCCCTGTCCACCAATAGGGAGGAGATCCCAATCAATTCAAGAAGTACAAGGTGAATCCAATCCGAGGAGACCCCTCAGCAGATTACATGTAGATAACTTTCATAATTCGATCCATAACTATGGGGTTGAGAATACTTCTCGCTCTCGTATATCGTCCAATTGGGACATCTCTCATCCAAGTGAAAGTGATGCAGGGAAGAGCTCTTGGTGGCCTGAGACTAAACATATCATGGTGGAGGTACAAAAGAACACTGCAATGATTCAACAGTTGCTTTAGGAGATGCGGGACCTGAGGGGTGCCCTAATATCCATTATGGAGAATATCAAGTCCACCACTTCATCACCACCATCACCCAGGAAGGAAACTTGTGTGCACGGGTATGGGCACCACCCTTAGCTTGTTCCAAGCTTGGGGGAGGTGCCCCGGTATCGTATCACCATCACTTTTATTATCATCATCTATCTTAGTTCGATCCTTAGTTATTTCGTGATTTAGAAGATAAATTTTTAGTATGATTTAGTTTCGAGTGCTTTGTGGATGAGTTATATAATAAAGGTTAGTTTGAGTCTGTTTGCTTTACTTTCTTGCATCAACCTTAGAATGAAAAGATCATATGCTAATCCCATGGGGAGTAATGACTTCAGATAATAAGAGTATAATTGGTAAAGTTTGTTGGAAGTTAACAAACATAGCCTTAGTTGTTCATGCAATTCATGAAAAAGTAATGAAGAAAGAGAGGTCTCACATATAAATATACTATCTTGGACATCTTTTATGATTGTGAACCCCCATTAAATATTCTATGCATGATCAATTAGTTGATGTTGGGCAAGGAAGACAACTTATTGAGTTATGTTTGCTTATATTACATAGAAGTTATATTGTCATGGATTCTCCAACATGTGGTGCTTGCTCCTATCCTTTGCTAGCCAAAACTTCGCACGAAGTAGAGATACTACTTGTGCATCCAAAAACCCTTAAACCCAATTTTTTGTCATAAGTGTCCACCATATCTACCTATGGATTCAATAAGATACTTCAAGTAAGTTGTCATCGGTGCAAAAGCAATACAAAATGCTCCAAAATATGTATGATCTTTTATTGGAAGGGAAAATAAGCTTTGTACGATCTTGTGATGGCAAAGAAATAAAAGCAATAGACTGCATAATAAAGGTTGCTATCATAAGGGGCAATATAAAGTGATGTTCCTTCTCGTTAAGAGCTTGCACATCCAAATAATAAGCACATGACAACCTCTACTTCCCTCTGCGAAGGGCCTATCTTTTACTTTTCCGTATCTACTTCCATGCAAGAGTCAATAGTATTAATTCCTATTCCATTCTTATTATTCTCTACTTGGCAAGCATCATGTGGTGGGGAAAGATCCAGGCACATATATCCAGTTGGATATAGGTGATCATGAGTTATTATTGTTGACATTATCCCTGAGATAAAACTGTTGGGTGGTGATAACTTCTAAACCCCTATCTTCCTATGTGTCTGATTGAAACTTTTTACTTCATAAATATCCCGCGAGTTTCAGCAATCATAGAAGACTAAATGATAGTTGAGTATTGTCGGATTTCGGGCTCCGCAAAACCCTCAAGGTTCGAACACAGGGGCATGTGCGAAGATCCCCTGCAGCCTCGCCCTACCTAGCTCGCTACTTGATGGCTAAGACGATGAACTCGCTCAATGACGAGGAAGAAGATGAACACGGTGGTTTACCCAGGTTCGGGCCGCTGCGAAGCGTAATACCCTACTCCTGCTTTGGTGGATTGCCTCTCGTGGAGGTATGGTGGATGAACTAGTACAGTGTTGAGGAGCCTCGTGAGGGCGCTCCTGAGGTGTTCTTGGCCCTCTGCTCGTTTGGTGTCCGGGTCGATCGGTCTGTCCCCCTCTACGGTGCAGCCTAGCCTCTATATATAGTGGAGGCCCAGGTCCTGTTCCCTTATCGCAATGGCGGGAAGGGATCCCACAACGGCCTAATTTGAAGGGGGACATGAGTACATCCCCGCCCTGTCCAAAGGTGGTCTTCGCCTGCAAAGTAGCTGTCGATGGTGCAGTGGTGGGCTCGGCGATGACATCCGTCCTGCGGGGCTCGTGGTCGTGGTCTTGTTGCACCGGAATGGAAACCTTTGGGGGCGCTTTGGGAACCCGCGTACGTCCTTGCTCCCTTTGCACCAAAGGGGAAACTGCGCCGTATGGCGCGCTGGCCCCCGCCTATCCTTCCTTGCGTCATCTTTGACTCCTGAGGTCGGGTTCTGCATAGATATCTCCGCCGCTCCGGAAGGGGCCTGGGGAGGCCCATCCCTTGCTGGTCTTGATGCTGCTCCTCCTCGCGAGCCTAGGGTCCTCGCGAGGGCCTTGTCTTGAGTGGGGCGGCGTCTGGCTGGGCTTGGCTGATGAGGTGGGCCATGCCCTGGGCCGCAGGCAGGCAGGTTTGGGTACCCCCATTCCCAGAACGCCGACAAGTATGTGAACTTCCTAAGTAGAGCTCTGACGTGGCTTGAGACTGCGTCGGTATTACCCCAAAGAGGAAGGGATGATGCAACACAGCGACGGTAAGTATTTCCCTCAGTTATGAAACCAAGGTTATCGAACCAGTAGGAGGATCACCACCACCCAATAAGCAGCACCTGCACACAAACAACAAATACTTGCAACCCGACGCGAAAGAGAGGTTGTCAATCTCTCTATGGTAAAAAGATAGATTAGGTAGTGATAGATAGATCTCTCAAGAACACAAAAATAGAAAAGGCAAATACAATATGCAGCAATATATTTTGGGGTTTTTGGTTTTGTAGATCTAAAAACAAAGATGCAAAAAGATAGATCTGAAAGCAATATGTTGGAAAAGTAGATCCGGGGGCCGTAGGATTCACTAGTGGCTTCTCTCAAGAGTATAGCGCACGGTGGGTGAACAAATTACTGTTGGGCAATTGATAGAAAATCGAATAGTCATGACGATATCCAAGGCGATGATCATTATATAGGCATCACGTCCAAGATAGGTAAACCGACTCCTACCTGCATCTACCTCTATTACTCCACACATCGACCGCTATCTAGCATGCATCTAGTGTATTAAGTTCATGGAAAAACGGAGTAATGCAATAAGAACGATGACATGATGTAGACAAGATCTATTTATGTAGGAATAGACCCCATCTTGTTATCCTTAATAGCAACAATACATGCGTGTCTTGCTGCCCCTTCTGTCAATGGGAAAGACCACCGCAAGATCGAACCCATCACAAAGCACCTCTTTCCATGGCAAGAAAAATTGATCTAGTTGGCCTAACTAAACCAAAGATTCGAAGAAGAAATACGAGGCTATAAGTAATCATGCATATAAGAGATCAAAGAAGACTCAAATAATATTCATGGATAGAAACTGATCATGAGCTCGAAATTTATCGGATCCCAACAAACACACCGCAAAAGTTTACATCAAATAGATCTCCAAGAGACCATTGTACTGAGAATCATAAGAGAGAGAGAGAGGAAGCCATCTATCTACTGCCTACGGACCAGTAGTTCTATGGTGGACTACTCACGCATCATCGGAGAGGCACCTATGAAGAAGATGAACCCCTCCGTGATGGTGTTTAGATTGGATCTCGAGGTTCTGGAACTTGCGGCGGCTGGAATTGTGTTTCGTCGACTCCCCTAGGGTTTTTGGAATATTTGGGAATTTATAGGCATCAGAGGCGGTGGAGAGGGGCCCCGAGGAGGGCACAACCCATCAGGGCGTGTCGGGCCCCCCCTGGCGCGCCCTGGTGGGTTGTGGTCTCCTTGGCCCACTTCTCCGGTACTTCTTTGGCCCACTGGGTGTCTTCTGGTCTAGAAAAAATCTCCAAAAAGTTTCGTCACGATTGGACTCCGTTTGGTATTGATTTTCTGCGAAGTAAAAAAAAACAAGCAAAAACAGCAACTGGCACTTTGGCACTTTGTCAATAGGTTAGTCCCAAAAAATGATATAAAGTTGCTACAAAATGATTGTAAAACATCCAAGAATGATAATATAATAGCATGGAACAAGCAAAAATTATAGATACATTGGAGACGTATCAGCTTCCCCAAGCTTAATTCCTACTCGTCCTCGAGTAGGTAAATGATAGAAACAGAATTTTTGATGTGGAATGCTGCCTAACATGTTCATCTCATATTGTTTTCTTTTGTAGCATGGACATTTGGACTTTTAGATGATTCAAAGCAATAGTCTAGTTTTAACATAATGACTTCAATACTCAAGCATGCCAACAAGCAACCATGTCTTTCAAAATATCAACACTAAAGAAAGTTATCCCTAGCCCATCATGCTCAATCATTGATCCATTCATGAAACACACTCAAATATTAGCTATGCCCAATGCTCAAGTACGATCATAGTGCCCCCTAGTTGGTGCTTTATAAGAGAAGATGGAGACTCAAAGTAAAAATAAAAATTGCATAAAGTAAATAGATAGGCCCTTCGCAAAGTTAAGTAGGGATTTGTAGAGGTGCCAGAGCTCAAAGTTTTAAATTGATAGAGAAAAATATTTTGGGTGGCATGCCTTTCTTGTCAACAAAAACGACAAAGTAGCTCACAATACTTTCCATGCTAGATATATCATAGGCGGTTCCCAAACAGAAAATAAAGTTTATTCCTTTTTCCACCAAACTTTCACGTTCCATGGCAGGCCGTATCCATGGTTGCCTTCCATACCAACACTTTCCAAGGAATTTATTATCTGACAACATAAAGTAAATATTTTTTATTTTTCATTTCGGGAATGGGCATCCCTATTACCGCCGCACTCTCGTGCAATGACAAGTGAATAAACACTCATCTTGAGAATAACACATCTAGCATGGAAAAATATTGGACACTCCCCATCGTTTCATGAGCGGTACGAGCACACAAAAGAAAAAATTTGTTTTGAAAATTTAGAGATGGCACATACAAATTTGCTTGGAACGGCATGGAAATACCGCATATAGGTAGGTATGGTGGACTCATAAGGCAAAAACTTGGTTTAATGATTTTGGATGCACAAGTAGTATTTCTACTTAGTACAAATGGAGGCTAGCAAATAGACTGAGAAGCAACCAAACCAAGAAACGAAACTTCACATAAGCGAGCATTGAGCATAACTAACACCGAATAATGCACCATAAGTAGGATGTAACTTCATTGCATAACTATTGACTTTCGTGCATGCATAGGGAATCACAAACCTTAACACCAATATTCCTACTAAAGCACAATTACTCACTAACATAACTCACATATTACTATCATCATGTTTCAAAACTATTACAAGGAATCAAGTTTAATTTGCCCAATGATATTCATGAAAGTTTTTATTATATCCTCCTTGGATATCTATCACTTTGGGACTAGTTTCATATATTGCCATTGCTTTTTGGCAAGCTCAAACAAATTTAAGTGAAGCACATAAGCATAAAGATTTCATCTCTCAAAAAGGTATAAGTGAACAATGAGAGGATTACGTCAAAATTTACCAGCTCTCAAATTAATGTAAGTGAAGCATGAGAGTATTTCTACCAAAATTTCCAAGCACACCGTGCTCAACAAGATATAAGTGAAGCACTAGAGCAATTCTAAAGCTCAAAAAGTTTAAGTGAAGCACATAGAGCAATTCTAACAAATCATAGCATAATTTTGGCTTTCTCAAATAGGTATGTATAGCAAGGATACAAAGGAAAAACAAACAAGCAAATCAAGCAAAGATACAAGACGCTCCAAGCAAAACTTATGATATGTGACGAACACTACTGGAATCAGGGACTTTGCCATCTGCCAGCTCTTTGCCGTCTGCCAGCGGACGGCAAAGAAGGTCTTTGCCGTCTGCTTACAAAAAACAGACAGCAAAGAACTGACAGACGGCAAAGAACCTGGTTGCCATCAGTCAGCTCTTTGCCGTCTGCCAGCAGATGGCAAAGAATCTTTGCCGTCCGCTGGCAGACGGCAAAGAGATGGGTGGGTCCAGTGGACACCAGCGCTGTAACGGCCCACCAGCCCCACCTCTTTGCCGTCTGCCAGCAGATGGCAAAGAGGTGCCCAGCAGACGGCAAAGAGGTACCCCATCGTAGCCACCCCCTCTCTCTCTCCCCAGCCCCACCACACCGGCTCGATCCACTCCCACCCCACCACTCTCTCTCTCTCTCTCATCCCTAAAAAAATCTCTCTCACGAACTCACCCCCACCCCTCGGTCCACCCCACCCCGGCTCCTCTCCCCACGATCTCCTCACCGCCGCCACCACCCACGCCGGCCGGTTCCGGCGAGCACCGGCCGCGCGCAACACTCCCCCAAGCTCCGCCCCTCCCTCCCCTCCGTCCAGATCCGTGCCTCAAGGCCTGCACTCGTGCCCGCGGCTAGGGTTTCGGGCACCTCCCGTGTTCTTGCCGGAATCCACCACAATCGGCGATGGCGAGGCCGGAGCTTGTGGAATCCGTCACCGGCGTTGCCCAGGTAGGCCCTTCCCGTCCTTCCTTGCTCGGGTCCACCCTCTCCTCCTCACCTTGCCTTCTCTTCCGATCCGTCCCTTTGCTGCAGGTCGCCATGGCAGCCGCC
The DNA here is from genome assembly GCA_039707655.1 of Elymus sibiricus. Taxonomy (NCBI): domain Eukaryota; kingdom Viridiplantae; phylum Streptophyta; class Magnoliopsida; order Poales; family Poaceae; genus Elymus; species Elymus sibiricus. The sequence continues at coordinate 350,804,237 of CM077667.1, read as the reverse complement.
GCCACAGCCCCAGCGCGCCCGCGCCCTTCTCGACGGCTACGACATGGCCGCAGCCGCCCCTGCCGCCTCCGAGGTCAGGGTCGACACGGTGGAGAACGACGACGTCATAGCGTACGCGCTGCAGGAGGAGCTCGCGTAGGTCGCCATGGCCGAGGCGTCCGGGGCCGACGGCGGCGAGGCTGAGCAGCGCGCCACCGTCCTCACGTAGCAGTGGTTTGGCGACGAGTCGACCATGTCGCCAGCCTCAATAGTCTCCACGAGTTTGTCTTACCTCCAAGTAAGATTTATCTTCTTTTTTGTTTGAATTGAATTGAAGAATCCTCACATGCAGCAATGCAATCTTGGTTGTGCTAGAATTATACGGTTTGGGGTGCCCAAACCTAACTAGATCAGGGAAGATTCACACTGCAATAGTTAAAAAATAAATCAAGATCATCCATGCTATAGATCTATTACTATTAATTTTCGAATACTGACATCTGTTCAGATGCTTTGCTTACTGTTATTGCTAAAAAGGCTGGGATGTTGGAAGTTGTAGTTGCTCTGTGTATCTTCATATACAACAATACATAATACTTATGTCCTTTTATTTTTAACCTATGGCAGATCTACACAATGTTAGAACACGTGCTTTGTGCTTTTCCTAATAGACTAGATTACAAAAACAATTTAGTTTCTTGGTACCAACATATTTTCTCATGACCTTCTTCATTTTTACATGGATGTGAAATATGAACTTTTGCTGTGGAGGACCCAAATGGCACACCTCTTAGCTTGGTGATGTTGCCTCCATGTGATAAGTCTCATGTGCAACATGACACCACAAATGTGATTCAAGCATATTAGGCTTGAAAATGCTCTCTTTTATCATGGGGTAAAACCAAAGAGAATATTATCCCTTTCATAATTGTCCCATGAAATAACAATTACCGAAAACATCACAACAAATGTGCTTACTCGAAGTGCTAGCATGTGCAGCCGCACGGGTTGATGACTAGTGATGTAAAGTTGCAACTAACTCATGAGTGGACAGAAGCCAAGAGCAATCTACCATTTTATATCAAATCCTTGCCTAATCATCATGTCATACTATTAGTCCTGTCAAACCGGCATATTTCTTAGACGAACAGTGGAGCCATAAATCATAGAACTTGATGTGTACACCTGCATAGAGCAGAAACAACATTAGGTGTAATTTTGTTGAGATGAACCTGAATATAAAAACAAAAATTCAGAAGTAAACTCTTCTGTTAAGATTTCTATCTTATAATCCACTGTCATAAGAATTTGTAAGTAGCTATACCATGAGCCAAATAAAAGGCAGCATGAAGAATTAATGTTAAGTTTTTGACAACACAATGAAGTCGTCATGTTTAGAATACTTTTAGAAAGAAAGTAGCAATTGTAGAGCAAGCAGAGAGAAGCAATACTAATTAAAGGATGCAACTACATAATAAATCAAGCAAGATTTGCATCACATGATCTATTTTATATATTTGTCCTAAGGGTCAGGGTGCAACTCCTTTACTAGATGTTTCATCACCATTCTTGTGTCTTGGTTATGAGTTTATGACTCCCATTACAACTTTTTCTGGTTTCCAGGGGATAAAAGAAGGGTGGTATGATGGGGCCAGCATTGCTTTCGCTGTACTCCTTGTTATTTTTGTTACAGGTATGCCACCACAACAATCTTTCCAGTTTCTGGTTATTTCTGTGAGCAATTATAATAATATCAACGTTTAGAAGTGTCTGTCCTTTTAACTTACACTCATCAGTGTCTAAATTCCTTAGACAATATAGATCAGTGCCTAATAAGAAAATAAATTTTTTTGAAGTGTTGCAGTCACAGCATGGATTCCTGAAACTTGACTTAGACAGGTTACTTGGCATTTATTATTAACGGTTCACAATGTTGTCCAGCTACCAGTGACTACAAGCAATCGTTGCAGTTCCAAAACTTGAATGAGGAGAAACAGAACATTCAATTGGAGGTTAATATTTTAGACTTGTCTTGTTGTAAATTGTTTATTATTTCCTGAATAACATCTCAGATGTTCCCGTTCAGGTTGTGAGAGGTCGAAGGCGAATCAAGGTATCAATTTATGATTTGGTTATTGGAGATGTGGTGCCCCTCAAGATTGGTGACCAGGTACGAATGCCGTTGATCTTTATTTTGGCTGCAAGCATTTTAGAAATATAGGGTGCTAATCTAATTTCTGTGTCAGGTACCTGCTGATGGAATCCTTATTAGTGGTCACTCCCTCTCCATAGATGAATCGAGCATGACTGGCGAGAGCAAAATAGTGAGCTACTTTTATACGCTTTTTGCCTTTTGGAACTAGTTTAATTGAAGCATTAAGCTGACACTGCAAGCTGGTTGTTAATTGAAGGTAAACAAAGACCAGAAGTCACCGTTTCTAATGTCGGGTTGCAAAGTCGCCGACGACTATGGTACAATGCTGGTGAGTCTATCTGTACCTACCAAATGGAGAAAATGTCTAGCTACTTTCAGCTTCTGAAAATTTATGTACTTTGTGATGTGAAGTTGAAGTGCAGTAACCTCAATTCATATTTTTCCTGTGGGACATAATTGATTTAAGTTATTAATTTGATCTTTGCTTGAAACCATATTACTTCCTAAAAAAAAAGAGAAGGTATCGTGATACTCTATAAATGTTGTGCATTTCTCACATTTAAAGAGTGGCATCTTGTTGTCATACATAGTGGGCTGGCTAGTCTCTTTTCGGCCAACCTGAGTTGAGTCCGCCTGGGCTCAAGTGTAGTTGTAAGGGCTCAGGTGTAGTTGTTTTTTGGGCATTGCCCTAACATATGTATGCGGTACTAGATACTCTATTTGGCTTTCTAATTAAGATCACTTTGAAAATCAGGATCTTAACTAAGATTGTCTTGATCTCAAGTGCTGGCTCCTACAGCATTGCATTTCACCAAGTGAAATGCTACATTTCTACTCCTAACCCATTCTCTCTTTCTTAGTGTTTTTGTTATGCAGGTTGGAAGAAAAGAAGAAGATCCAGAGAAGATCTTAGTAATAAGATAGTTTTTAGGAAAATAGATATTTAGTTTTAGGTCATTTCTTGTAATTTCAGAAATGTAAATTTAATTACTTAATCATTTCTGATTCTTTATAATATGACTTTGTATTACCTATTCCAATTATTAATAAAGTTTTTAATTTACATGTGTTCATGACTATTGGTAATATGTGTTGGATATGCTATATTGGTCATATATATAATTTTCTGTGAAAATGAATTGATATAAGAAAAAATAGGGGCTATATAGCCACTTTGGCCTATTTGGCCTCTTTGCCGTCTGCTGGCGGACGGCAAAGAAGCAAGCTCTTTGCCGTCTACAGGCGGACGGCAAAGAGCTTGCTTCTTTGCCGTCCGCCAAGCATGCCTTTGCCGTCTGCTATGGCAGACGGCAAAGAAGCTGATTCCAGTAGTGGAATAAAAATATAGCTCCAAGTAAAATACCGATGGTCGTTAGAAGAAAGAGGGGATGCCACTCGGGGGCATCCCCAAGCTTAGTTGCTTGTAACTCTTTGGATATATCTTGGGGATGCGGTAGCATCCCCAAGCTTAGGCTCTTGTCACTCCTTATTCCTTCATCCATCGTGATCTCACCCAAAACTTGAAAACTTCAATCACACAAAACTCAACAAAATCTTCGTAAGATCCGTTAGTATAATAAAGCAAATCACTACTTTAGGTGTTGTTGCAGACCCATTCATATTTTGTTATTGCATTATTTCTACTGTATTTTAACTTTGCCATGGCTTATACCCCCCGATACAAACCATAGATTCATCAAAACAAGCACACAATGCAACGAAAACAGAATCTGTCTTAAACAGAACAGTCTGTAGTAATCTGTACTCTAACCATACTTCTGTAACTCTAAAAATTCTGAACAATTAGGACAACGTAAGGAATTTGCATAGCAACGCTGTGTTAAAATTTCAGCTCAAGATCACGTTCCATCAAAAAATATACTGGACGTAAAGTTTCTGTTTCAGATTCAGCATCACTTCTACTCATCCTATGAATCATCCTAAAGGATTTACTTGGCACAAACACTAAATAAACCATAAAAACACAATAACAACAGAGGCATAATTGTGTCAACACTCAAAAACAGAAAGGAAAAAGCAAAAATTTATTTATTCATTGGTTTGCCTCCCAACAAGCGCTATCGTTTTACGCCCCTAGCTAGGCATAACACATAGATTCAAGTATTGTCATCTTTGGTTTTCAACTCTTCAATCACACAACTAGATTTCTTCAAGGATTTAGCATGCATATTCTTAAATATAACACTCCTAGGAAGAAAACCAAAAAATTCATTCTTATAAATAGGATCTCTTATGATTTCAACAAAGTCGGGATGAATACTAATCATTTTAAGATCTCCCTTGTGGCCACTAGGTGTAGCAACTTTGTTCTTAGTGACTTGCGTGGTCTTGCCAATTTTTACGGGAGTTTTTTCAATAGTTTTGATACAAGAAAAAGGCGAACCCAAATTACTAAAAATCTCCTCCAACTTATCAATACGGTTAGGACTTTCTTCTACCCTTTCATTAACAACGGTTTCATTTTCCTTTAGCAATTTAAAAGCATCTCCCACCTTAGATCCAATTTTATTAGCAAGATTATGCATTTTCTTATCCAAACTTTCAAGATGTTCTTGGGTAATCATCTTCTTTTCAATAGCATCTAATCTCTCCATAACGTGTTCGAGAGTTAAAGTTGTTTCATTGATCATGATAGGTGGTGATCCCACTAAATTTCCCAAGGCATTAAAAGCATCCAAAGATGGACACATCAAGAAATTCCCACCAGTAATCGTATCAAGGACGAATCTATACCAAGTGGTGATGCCAACATAAAAACTACGAAGAAGAACAACGGTAGATTACTTATGGATGGATCTATTATGAGCATTGCAAATCCTATACCAAACATCTTTTAGGTTCTCCCCTCCCCTTTGCTTAAAATTAAGAACCTCATTATCGGGAGTACACGCAATAAAGGAAGAACTAGCCATAACGACAAGGCAAGAGATCCGACGAGAAGAAGGCAAACGAAAAAGAGGGCGAATAAAACGGCAAATTGGTGAAGTGGGGGAGAGGAAAACGAGAGGCAAATGTCAAATAATTTAATTGCAAGGAGATAAAATTTGTGATTAGGAACCTGATAGATGCTGATGGAGTCCCCTCCATGCCTACGATAGGTACGTAGAAGAGACCGCTTCCTCCCCGGCAACAGCGCCAGAAATTCCATTGACATGGCTTCAGGCTGCGTCGGTATTTCCCAAAGAGGAAGGGATGATGCAGCACAACGACGGTAAGTATTTCCCTCAGTTATGAAACCAAGGTTATCGAACCAGTAGGAGGATCACCACCACCCAATAAGCAGCACCTGCACACAAACAACAAATACTTGCAACCCGACGCGAAAGAGAGGTTGTCAATCTCTCTACGGTAATAAGATAGATTAGGTAGTGATAGATAGGAGAGATAGATATATCAAGAACACACACAAAAAGAGTCAATATGCAACAATATATTTTTGGGTTTTGGTTTTTGTAGATTTGAAAACAAAGATTGCAAAAACGTAGATTGGAAAGCAATATGATGGAAAAGTAGACCCGGGGGCCGTAGGGTTCACTAGTGGCTTCTCTCATGAGTATAGCGCACGGTGGGTGAACAAATTACTATTGGGCAATTGATAGAAAATCGAATAGTCATGACGATATCCAAGGCGATGATCATTATATAGGCATCACGTCCAAGATAGATAGACCGACTCCTGCCTGCATCTACCTCTATTACTCCACACACCGACCGCTATCAAGCATGTATCGAGTGTATTAAGTTCATGGAAAAACGGAGTAATGCAATAAGAACGATGACATGATGTAGACAAGATCTATTCATGTAGGAATAGACCCCATCTTGTTATCCTTAATAGCAACAATACATGCGTGTCTTGCTGCCCCTTCTGTCACTGGGAAAGAACACCGTAAGATCGAACCCATCACAAAGCACCTCTTCCCATGGCAAGAAAAATCGATCTAGTCGGCCTAACTAAACCAAAGATTCGAAGAATAAATACGATGCTATAAGTAATCATGCATATAAGAGATCAAAGAAGACTCAAATAATATTCATGGATAGAAACTGATCATGAACTCAAAATTCATCGGATCCCAACAAACACACCGCAAAAGTTTACATCAAATAGATCTCCAAGAGACCATTGTATTGAGAATCATAAGAATGAGAGAGAGAGGAAGCCATCTAGCTACTGCCTACGGACCCGTAGGTCCATGGTGGACTACTCACGCATCTTCGAAGAGGCACCTATGAAGAAGATGAACCCCTCCGTGATGGTGTTTAGATTGGATCTCGAGGTTCTGGAACTTGCGGCGGCTGGAATTGTGTTTCGTCGACTCCCCTAGGATTTTTGGAATATTTGGGAATTTATAGGCATCAGAGGCGGTGGAGAGGGGCCCTGAGGAGGGCACAACCCATCAGGGTGCGCCGGGGCCCCCCTGGCGCGCCCTGGTGGGTTGTGGTCTCCTCGGCCCACTTCTCCGGAACGTCTTTGGCCCACCGGGTGTCTTCTGGTCCAGAAAAAAATCTCCAAAAAGTTTCGTCGCGATTGGACTCCGTTTGGTATTGATTTTCTGCGAAGTAAGAAAAAACAAGCAAAAACAGCAACTGGCACTTTGGCACTATGTCAATAGGTTAGTCCCAAAAAATGATATAAAGTTGCTATAAAATGGTTGTAAAACATCCAAGAATGATAGTGTAACAGCATGGAACAAGCAAAAATTATAGATACGTTGGAGACGTATCTAGCTCTTTTATAGACTCTTTCTGAAAATATGATGGATTGCAATTGTTTCAATGACTAAGAACATAGTTTGCTAGTTTTCAATAAAGTTTATGATTCGTACTTGAGCATGTGGATAGATTATTACTTGTTCATGAGAAGTTTTATGATATTATGTTGATGTTATGATAATGATCATGATGCTTTCATATCCGTATTTTATTTTTATCGACACCTCTCTCTCTAAGCATGTGGTCATGATTATCGAGTTCGGCTTTTGCTTCAGGACAAGCGAGGTCTAAGCTTGGGGGAGTTGATACGTCTGTTTTGCATCATGATTTCCTAGTGTTATTTATATTGTTTTGGTCAGTATTCTACTTTGTGATACAATTTTAATGCATTTTCTCTCTGAATTTACAATGTTTACATGGAGAGGAACATTGCAGGCAGCTGAAATTCTGGACCGGAAAAAGCTACATCAGAGATACTTATTTTATTGAACTCCAAATGATCTAAAACTTCACGGGGAATTTTTCTACGGAATATATAAAAAATACCGGAGCCAAGAAGTACCAGAGGGGGGCCACGTGTTGCTCACATCGCAACATGGCGTGCCCACCCCCTGGGTGTGCCCAGTTACCTTGTGGGTCCCACAAGCGGTCTCCAGTGCCCCTCTTCTGCTGTATGAAGGGTTTTGACTTAGAAAAAGTAAGGAGGATACTTTTGGGACGAAGCTCCGCCGTCTCGAGGCGGAACCTGGACAGGAGCACTTTTGCTCTCCGGCGGAGCTATTCCACCACGAAAACTTCCCTCCAGGAGGGGGAAATCGAAGCCATCGTCATCACCAACACTTACTCCCTCGTGGGAAAATCAATCTTCATCAACATCTTCACCAGTACCATTCATCTCAAACCCTACTTCATCTCTTGTATTCAATCTATGTCTCAAAATCTCAGATTGGTACATGTGGGTTGCTAGTAGTGTTGATTACATCTCATAGTTGATGCTAGTTTGTTTATTTAGTGGAAGATTATATGTTCAGATCCTTAATGATATTCAATACACCTCTGATCATTAACATGAATATGATTCGTGAGTAGTTAATTTTTTTCTTCAGGACATGGGAGAAGTCTTGTTATAAGTAATCATGTGATGTTGGTATTCGTTTGATATTTTGATGATATGTATGTAGCTCTTCCTTTAGTGGTGTCGTCTGAACGTCGACTACATGACACTTCACTATATCTGGGCATAAAGGAAAGCATTGGGGAATGATAAGTAGATTATGGGTTGTGAGAGTGACATAATCTTAAGCCCTAGTTTATGAGTTGTTCCATAAGGGGCTGATTTGGATCCACACGTTTAATGCTATGGTTAGATTTATCTTAATTCTTCTTTCGTAATTGCGGATGCTTGCGAGAGGGGGTAATCATAAGTGGGTTGTTTGTTCCATTAAGAACACTATCTTAGCACCGGTTCACCCACATATCAAATTATCAAAGTGACGAACGCGAATCAACTAAACATGATGAACGTGACTACACGGAAATTCCCGTGTGTCCTTAGATTGGTACATGAGAGCACTTTGCTTTATATAAGAGAACCTTGGGCTTATCCTTTTCTACAAAAAGGGATTGGGCCACCTTGCTGCACCTTAGATACTATTGTTACTTGTTACGTGTTACGAATTATCTTGCTACAAAACTATGTATCACTACTACTTACATCACTTGCAGAGAATACCTTGCTGAAAACCGCTTGTCATTTCCTTCTGCTCCTTGTTGGGTTCGACACACTTACTTATCGAAAGGACTGCAATTGATCCCCTATACCTATGGATCAAAGTCCTTCATCGAAGCCGCCACTCGGATTGTGGATATCATCGACCTGGACACCTTCGTTGGCGCTGCCAGTCATTTGACCGACGAGTGATCCTTCAAAAAACTTTAAGTCCTTAATGAATTTGCCTTGAAATACCGAGTGGTGGTTGTAACCATTGAACGTTATTGAAACCCGGGGCTCGTTGATAACCCACAAGTATAGGGGATCGCAACAGTTTTTGAGGGTAGAGTATTCAACCCAAATTTATAGATTCGACACAATGGGAGCCAAAGAATACTTGAGAGTGTTAGCAGTTGAGTTGTCAATTCAACCACACCTGGAGATTTAATATCTGCAACAGAGTGATCAGTAGCACAGTAATATGATAGTTTTGATAGCAGTAGCAATAGTAACAGTAGCGGCAACAATAGTAGCAATAGTTTTGTAGCAGTTGGAACAGCAGCAACAACAGTAGTAACTTAGCAAGAACAATAAGTGGAAAGGTCGTAGGCACTGGATTGGTAAGTCGTTGGATGATATTCATCATATAACAGTCATAACCTAGGGCGATACAGAACTAGCTCCATTTCATCAATGTAATGTAGACATGTATTCCGTAAATAGTCATACGTGCTTATGGAAAAGAACTTGCATGACATCTTTTGTCCTACCCTCCCGTGGCAGCGGGGTCCATAAGGAAACTAAGGGATATTAAAGCCTCCTTTTAATAGAGAACCGGAACAAAGCATTAACACATGGTGAATACATGAACTCCTCAAACTACGGTCATCACCGCGAAGTATCCCAAATATTGTCACTATGGGGTTGACGGATCATAACACGTAATAGGTGCATATGACTAGGCAAGATCGGATCAAGAACATGGATATAGAGATGATAACATAAATGGTTCAGATCTGAAATCGTGGCACTCGGGCCCTAGTGACAAGCATTAGGCATAGCAAAGTCATAGCAACATCAATCTCAGAACATAATGGATACTAGGGATCAAGACCTAACAAAACTAACTCGATTACATGATGAATCTCATCCAACTCCTCACCGACCAGCAAGCCTACGAAGGAATTACTCACTCCCGGTGGGGAGCATCATGGAATTGGCGATGGAGAAAGGTTGATGATGATAAAGACCGAAGATTCCCCTCTCCGGAGCCCAGATCTGGCCTCCCGATGAAGAACAGGAGGTGGCGGCGGCTCCGTATCGTGAAACGCGATAATTCTTTCTCTCTGATTTTTTTCTCCAAATTTAGGAATTTATAGTGGCGGAGATAGGGCAAGTGGGGCCACGAGATGGGCACAACCCACCAGGGCGCGCCGGGAGGGGGCTGGCACGCCCTGGTGTATTGTGCCCAGCCTGGCCTCCCTCTCCGGTGGTTTTTGGCTCCGGTATTTTTTTATTTTCCAAAATAAATCTCCAAAAAGTTTCGTTCCATTCCGAGAACTTTTATTTCTGTACAAAAACAACACCATGGTAGTTCTGCTGAAAACAGTGTCAGTCCGAGTTAGTTCCATTCAAATCATGCAAATTAGAGTCCAAAACAAGGGCAAAAGGGTGATGAAAAGTAGATACGTTGGAGACATATCACTCGTGCTACTTGACCTTTCGCTTTGATCATCTTGCAATTTGTTTGCTTTCTGTCCATTCGAATGTTGAATGTTTGCTGAGTTTACTTGCCTTAGGCGATTTCTGGACCACCGCTAAGTCTTCGAGTGTGGATGATGTCCTCACTCGGGGTAGTTATAACTTAGACGATTTTTGGATCGTAGTTAAGCCCCCGAGTGTGGATGATGTCCTTACTTGGAGTAGTTTTATCTTAGGCAGATATCTGGATCACAGCTAAGCCCTCGGAGTAGTTTCAACTTAGGCAATTTCTGGATCGCAGCTAAGCCCCCGAGTGTGGATGATGTCCTCACTCAGAGTAGCTTTAACTTAGGCGATTTCTGGATCGCAGCTAAGCCCCCGAGTGTGGATGATGTCCTCACTCGAAGTAGCTTTAACTTAGCCGATTTCTGGACCACAGCTAAGCCCCCGAGTGTGGATGATGTCCTCACTCGGAGTAGTTTTAACTTAGGAAATTTTTGGATCGCAACTAAGCCCCCGAGAGTGGATATTTTTCCTCACTTGGAGAAGTTTTAACTTAGGCAATTTTTGGATCGCAGCTAAGCCCCTGAGTGTGGATGATGTCCACACTCGGAGTAGTTTTTAGCTTAGGCAATTTCAGGATCGTAGCTAAGCCTGTCACTGACGTGGCTTGTGACTGCGTCGGTATTTCCTCAAAGAGGAAGGGATGATGCAGCACAGCGACGGTAAGTATTTCCCTCAGTTATGAAACCAAGGTTATCAAACCAGTAGGAGGATCACCACCACCCAATAAGCAGCACCTGCACACAAACAACAAATACTTGCAACCCGACGCGAAAGGGAGGTTGTCAATCTCTCTAAGGTAAAAATATAGATTAGGTAGTGATAGATAGGAGAGATAGATCTCTCAAGAACACAAAATAGAAAAGGCAAATAAAATATGGAGCGATATATTTTTTGGTTTTTGGTTTTGTAGATCTAAAAACAAAGATGCAAAAAGATAGATCTGAAAGCAATATGTTGGAAAAGTAGACCCGGGGGCCGTAGGGTTCACTAGTGACTTCTCTCATGAGTATAGCGCACGGTGGGTGAACAAATTATTGTTGGGCAATTGATAGAAAATCGAATAGTCATGACGATATCCAAGGCGATGATCATTATATAGGCATCATTTCCAAGATAGATAGACCGACTCTTGCCTGCATCTACCTCTATTACTCCACACATCGACCGCTATCCAGCATGCATCTAGTGTATTAAGTTCATGGAAAAACGGAGTAATGCAATAAGAACGATGACATCATGTAGACAAGATCTATTCCTATAGGAATAGAACCAATCTTGTTATCCTTAATAGCAACAATACATGCGTGTCTTGCTGCCCCTTCTGTCACTGGGAAAGAACACCGCAAGATCGAACCCATCACAAAGCACCTCTTCCCATGGCAAGAAAAATCGATCTAGTCGGCCTAACTAAACCAACGATTCGAAGAAGAAATACAAGGCTATAAGTAATCATGCATATAAGAGATCAAAGAAGATTCAAATAATATTCATGGATAGAAACTGATCATGAACTCAAAATTCATCGGATCCCAACAAACACACCGCAAAAGTTTACATCAAATAGATCTCCAAGAGACCATTGTATTGAGAATCATAAGAGAGAGAGAGGAAGCCATCTAGCTACTGCCTACGGACCCGTAGGTCTATGGTGGACGACTCACGCATCATCGGAGAGGCACTTATGAAGACGATGAACCCCTCTGTGATGGTGTTTAGATTGGATCTCGAGGTTCTGGAACTTGCGGCGCCTGGAATTGTGTTTCGTCGACTCCCCTATTGTTTTTGGAATATTTGGGAATTTATAGGCATCAGAGGCGATGGAGAGGGGCAGATGGCGCCCACCATGTTGCAGATGCTCGGTGGTTTGGAGTACTCGAAGGGCTCTCTCCCAGGGATCGAGGGATACGCCGTTGGCAGGATGACCAAGAGTCGCCGTGGCAAGCTCTACATCGACGATGCTGGCTGGGGCCCCGAGGCCGACTCAATCGAGTACGGGTACCGGGTCCCCTTCGGCGGAATTCACGTCTTCATCGGCAAGATCGACGGATCTAAGCCCGGGCTGGACATCTGCACCGACCTCGTCGAGCCGGCCTGGCGCGCGCAACCCGCCCGGGTTAACCCGGGCCGGAAGCACTTCTTCGTCGGCTTCACCCAAGGCACGGAACTTGAAGGTTCTATGTCACGGGAGGAAACCCTCATCTGCTCAGAGGATGGATCCTCCAGTGGAGAGGCGGAATCAATCTACCAGCTTCACAACGGCGGGCTTGGGGGCTACTTCGAGGGCTACCTTGAGCCGGAATATCATGAGCCGAAATACTAAGAGCCGCCAAGCCGCGCCACTGTCTTCATGGCAGGATCGGCACCAGCTACGGGTAGCACGGCTGCTGGTGCGACCGGATCTGGATCAGGCAGGCCGCCGGCTCAGGTTTTGCTGGATTTGATGAATGAACTTACAACTCTGATGGGAACCGAGGTCACGGCCGAAAACCAAGCAGCCCGTAACACGGAGATCGCAAGGTTTAAGGACCAGATGGCCAGTGCCCAAGAGGAAATCAATGCACTGAAGGCTCAGATGGATGCTGAGTCGGAGCGCCTCAGGGCGGAAGCTTTTCGCCTTGACCTGGAGCAGCAGACCGTAGATGCAGTCCATCGGATGAGGCATCAGACCCGTTTGCCGGATCAGTTTGAGCCTAGGAATCTTTTCAACACGCCAGGGACGGGACATAATGCGCCTTTAACCATAACCCGGACGGCGGAAGTACCTTGGCGTAGGGCGGCGGTTCAGTGTCAGCAGCCAGACCCGCCCCGCAGGAATCAGACCCCGCCGCAGCACTTCCCAACACCACCCGGTCATTATTCTAACCCGGTAGATAACATGGTGGCAGCGGCAGTCCGGCTCGGCGCGCTCCCTATCCCCGATGGAACGCCCTTTGCAGAGGAAGCCCGGAATGCCATTGGATATTTGCAGACGGCTGTGGCGCAGCAGCAGAAGTATACCTACAGCCGGAGCCGCGTGCACTCAACCCCTATCCCAAGCCGCAGTTACAGCCGGCGCATAGAGTCGCCCGCGATTTCTAGCAGCGAGCGACATCGGAACCCGGCGCGAGATGACCCGCCGTTTCTTGACGCCCAGGCGCTGGTAGACCGTGCGAGGGCACAGCGAGAGGCGGCAGCAGCGGCGGCTGCGGCGGCTTACCAAGAACCCACAGTAGCACCTTCTGTTTTAGTAGGAGCCAGAGTAACATCCAGGGCTGTGGGACTGCCGTACTTAGTGCCGGCTTTACGAAATGAACGCCTGCCGAAGGACTTCAAGGGTCCCTGCAAGGTGCCAAATTATACTGCCGATCTGCCTGCGGAAGCTTGGATCAAGAGTTATGAACTAGCCATGGAGATGTTAGACGTCAGTGATGCAGTCTGTGCCAAATATTTCATCATGATGTTGGAGGGGCCGGCTCGCACGTGGTTGAAGGGTTTGCCACCCAATACCATTAATTCCTGGGCCGAGTGAAAGGCGAAATTCATCAAAAAAATTCAAGGAACGTGCAAGCAGCCCATGACAATCGTGGATTTGGACTATTGTGGGCAGCGGGAGGATGAGTCGGCCCATCATTGGGTCCGGCGGGTCTCAACCATTATCCACTCTTCTGATAATATCACGGCGGCTCAGGCGGTTCTAATTCTGGAGAACAATTGCCACTTTGTCCCCCTCAAGCAGAAGCTTGGACGGCTCAAGCATTCGTGCCAGGATATGGGGGAGCTCATGGCGGCTCTCACCAAGTATGCGGACTCTGACAGCACGAAGGACCCTAGTTCTGATGATGAGAAATCGGCTAAGGGTAAGAAGAATAGCAATGGCAAGAGTCAGCAGCAGAGTGGGGCAGGAAATAATAATAACGGTAATGGTGGTAAGCGGAAGCACCTGGACGGCGGGTCAGATCTGGTGGCCAACACTAGTGCTGGAGGCAACCGTGGCAAGGGCAATGGTAAACCGCCTTTCGGCAAGTCTAAGCCTTTCAATATGGAAGCGATGTTGACTGCCCCCTGTCCAAAACATAGTGTTCCCGATAAACCATGCACTCATGCCTGGAAGGATTGTTGGGTCATGCGGGAGTTCCGGAATTACAGCATTAACCAGCAACCGTCTGGCGGGTCAGGATCCGGCTCTCCTAGGTCCGGCTTTGGTTGAGGCGGCTCAGGTTCTGGCTATCAAGGCCAGGGAAACCATGGAGGTCATAATCAACAGTCTGGCAATGGAGGTCAGCAACAAAACAACTAGTCCGGGTATCAGAGTAACCCAAAACAACTTAATGGAGGCCAATATCATGTTTTTATGACAAGCCTTGACAAGCGGGATCAGAAGGTGCGCAAGCGGGCGGTTAATGTGGCCATGCCGGCTCTCCCGCAGTACTTGAAGTGGTCTGAGTATGAGATAACTTGGAGCAGGGAGGATCACCCGCCGCATGTGGATAACCCAGGCCAGTTGGCCTTGGTAGTGCCCCCCCAAGTAGGAGGCTACGTGTTCACCAAGGTGCTTATGGATGGTGGCAGCAGCATCAACATCCTGTACTATGACACGTTCCGTCGGATGAATTTGCTTGACAAGGATCTTAAGCCATCTTCAACGGTTTTTCACGGTGTGGTGCCCGGAAAGTCGGCCTATCCAGTTGGGAAGATTTCTGTGGAAGTAGCTTTTGGCGATGAGTTCAACTACAGGGTGGAGACCTTATGGTTTGAGGTGGTCAAGATCAAGAGCCCGTACCACGCTTTGTTTGGGCGGTCGGCTTATGCCAAGTTCATGGCTAGGCCTTGTTATGTTTACTTGCAGCTCAAGATGCTCGGGTTAAACGGCACGATTACAGTGCATGGTGATCGGAAGATTGCTCTTGAGTGCGGGGAAGGCGATGCTGCATATGCAGAGTCAAGTTGTGCTAAGGCGGAGCTCAAGTTTTATCAGGAGAATGTTGACCCGGCAGATATGACCCCGTTGAAGAAGCCCAGTACGGAATCTGAGCCGCCCCTGAAGTTTGTGGCAGAAGATACCAAGCTGGTGGACTTTAATCCTGGCGACTCATCGCAACAGTTCACTATTGGGGCTAATATGGATCCCAAATAGGAAAGCGCGCTCATCGAATTCATCCGTGAGAATCGAGACATCTTTGCATGGAAACCTTCTGACATGCCGGGTGTACCGAGAGAATTCGCTGAGCACCACCTTAATGTGGATCCTAAGTTTAAGCCAGTCAAACAGTTCCTCCGTCGTTTCAATGAGGAGAGGTGTAAGGCTATTGGAGAAGAGGTAGCCCGGCTCTTAGCAGCAGGGTTTATCGTCGAAGTTTTTCACACGGTGTGGTTAGCTAACCCGGTGCTGGTACTCAAGAAGAATGACACGTGGCGCATGTGTGTGGACTACACCGATCTCAACAAAGCGTGTCCGGTTGATCCATTTGCTCTCCCCCGTATCGACCAGATCATTGATGCAATGGCGGGTTGTGAGAGTTTATGTTTCCTGGATGCTTATTCGGGTTATCATCAGATCAAGATGGCAGTCAAGGACCAAGAGAAGACGTCTTTCATTACGCCTTTTGGAGCCTTCTGCTATGTGTCTATGCCTTTTGGACTCAAGAGTGCTCAGGCGACTTATCAGCGTTGTGTGCAGAACTGTCTTCATGGTCAAATTGGGCGCAATGTTCATGCTTATGTAGATGATATTGTGGTCAAGTCAAGGAAGAAGGAGACTCTGTTGGCTGATTTGAAGGAAACTTTTGATAATTTGCGGGTTTACAAGATGATGCTTAACCCGGCAAAGTGTGTATTTGGTGTACCTGCAGGCAAGCTCTTGGGATTCTTGGTCTCCGAGCGCGGCATTGAGGCTAACCCGGACAAGATAAAGGCCATCACTTTTTTGTCTAAGCCGGCGTGTATTAATGATGTTCAGCGCCTGGCGGGTAGTATTGCTGCTTTGAGCCGGTTCATAAGCCGCCTGGGTGAGAAAGCTATTCCTTTATATCAGATGATGAAGAAGACAGATGACTTCGTCTGGAGCGATGCGGCTAATGAGGCGTTTGAGGCACTCAAGAAGCATTTGGCTGAGCCGCCCGTCTTGGCTGCTCCGGTGGAGAAAGAGCCTTTGTTTCTGTACGTAGCGGCTAACAACAGAGCTGTCAGTGCTGCCGTTGTGGTGGAGCGCAAGGAGGCGGGTAAAGAATACCCAGTCCAGCGGCCGGTTTACTATGTCAGTGAGGTCCTGACGGAGTCCAAGCAAAGATATCCGCATTGGCAAAAGCTAGTGTTTGGTGTATTCATGGCCAATCGCAAGCTGAAGCACTATTTCCTTGGGCATCCAATCACAGTGGTCAGCTCTGCTCCGTTGGGAGATATTATTCAAAACAGAGAAGCTACTGGCAGGATTGCTAAGTGGGCAATTGAGCTTGGGCCTCTTAATCTGAAGTATGTGCCCCGGACGGCCGTCCAATCTCAAGCCCTGGTAGACTTCATTAATTACTGGACGGAGTGTCAAGCACCTGAGGAGAAGCCGGACAATACATATTGGACGATTCATTTTGATGGTTCCAGGCAATTGGAAGGTTCGGGGGCTGGAGTTGTTCTAACTTCCCCGCGAGGTGACAAGTTCTGTTATGTTTTGAGGTTAATGTTTCCTTGTAATAACAATGCAGCTGAGTATGAGGCTTTGCTTCATGGGCTCCGTGTGGCCAAGGAGATGAATTTGAGCCGGGTCAGATGTCTTGGCGACTCAGACCTGGTAGCTCAGCAAGTATCTGGCACGTGGGATTCTAAGGACCCTCGCATGGCGGCTTATCGCCAGGCGGTTGATGTTATCGCTGGCCACTTCAAGGGCTATCAGGTGGACCATATTGATCGGCGGAAGAATGAGGCGGCTGACGCGTTGTCAAGACTGGGGTCTTAGCGCAAGCCGGTGCCGCCTAATGTGTTCCTGGACGTATTGCATCTCCCGTCGGTCAAGTTACCGTCGGAGGAGGATTTGGCTATAGCTGGCCCGGAATGGCAATTGGTGGCGGCTCTCCGCGCAATCCCTGATTGGACGTTGCCTTACCTGGCGTATCTGACCCATGGCGAGTTACCTCAAGATGAGACTCTGGCGCGGCAGATTATAAGGCTGTCTAAATCTATGACTATTGTCAATGGCGAGTTACACAGGCGCAGCGTGACTGGCGTCTTTCAGCGATGTGTTTCTCCTGATGAGGGCCGTGAAATCTTGCATGAGATACACGCCGGCGATTGTGGTCATCACGCCGGGTCAAAGTCCTTGGTGGCTAAGGCTTTTCGACACGGTTTCTACTGGTTAACAGCTCATAAAGATGCAGAGTACTTGGTCAGTAAATGTGACGGGTGCCAGAAATTTGGGCGACGTGCCCATGTGCCGGCTCAAGAGTTATGGATGATTCCAATCACCTGGCCGTTTGCAGTCTGGGGGCTTGATATGGTGGGACCTTTTAAGAGGTCTAAGGACAAGAAGACCCACCTTTTGGTGGCGGTTGACAAGTTTACTAAGTGGGTTGACAAGTAAGTGTGATGCAGCAATAGCAGTTCAGTTCATCAACAAGCTGATCTTTCGGTTTGGTTATCCTCATAGTATCATTACCGACAATGGCACAAACCTGTCCAAGGGGGCTATGAAGGAGTTTTGCGATAGTGAGCACATCCGCCTCGATGTATCTTCTGTGGCTCACCCACAGTCTAATGGTCAAGCAGAGCGTGCTAACCAGGAGATTTTGAGAGGGATAAAACCCCGGCTTATGGTTCCTTTGGAGTGCACGCCGGGTTGTTGGGTGGAGGAGTTACCTTTAGTTCTTTGGAGCATTAGAACCACCCCCAACAGGTCAATAGGCTATACGCCTTTCTTCATGGTTTATGGTGCAGAAGCTGTTCTCCCCAGTGATATTCGTCATGACTCGCCCAGAGTGGCGGCTTACGTGGAAGCTGATAATGAGGCGGCGTGTCAGGATGCTTTGGATGTCTTAGACGAAGAGCAGGATCTTGCAGCAGCTCGGTCCGCGATTTACCAGCAAGACCTGCGTCGCTATCATAGCTGCAGGGTCAAGACCCGAACGCTCCAAGAAGGCGACTTAGTACTCCGGTTGATTCAAGACCAGTCAGATATGCATAAGTTGTCACCTCCTTGGGAAGGGCCGTTTTTGATTAGTAGAAATCTCAACAATGGTTCCTATTATCTCATTGATATACGGGAGAGCGACAAGTCACGAACCTCTGGTGAAGAGACTGCAAGGCCTTGGAATATTGCTCACCTTCGGCCATACTATCCGGCTCTCATCAATGTACATATTCCTGTCATTGTATATACCATCTTTTATGATATAATAAAGTTGGCATCCCCATGATTAGTGGCTTCTGCCGTTTTTTCTGCACTAAGTCTCGTGCAAAGGAGTTGATCCTCCATCCGGTCACTTGGGGGCTTCCAACCCATTGGGTTTAGCTTTCATACCCTCTTGGCCAGGCTTTATATGCCATGTTCGAGTTAAAACTGCCTGTTTGCAACTTGCTACTCCGCCATGTGACCCGCCGAACTCTTGACAGTCAATCTTGCTCAGAGACCCTGAACTTTCATAAGTCAATCTCGCACAAAGACCCTGAACTTGTCATGGTTTAAACGGTGGCTTGGTCACGAGAGAGCCGGCTTACAGTGAGCTAGGATAAACTCGCCTTGTCTGTTGTAGTCTCTCCGCTATGTGGCCTGTTCGTACTCTTAGCAATGTGAATCTTTTAAAGACCCTGAACTTGCTAAGGTTTAAATGACGGATTTATGTCACGTGAGAGCTGGCTTACGAGGTTTTAGGCTTTTATGACTAGCTTCTTCGGAAGCAATATAAAAAAATTCCTGAAAAAATAAAAGTTCTCCTGTCTTGTTGTGCCTTTAAAGCCGGTTTATAAGACAGGGGATATGCAAATGCATATTCTGTTGCTTGTTTTTTACAGGCATTTTTCATGATAAGAGTCTAAGTTTTTCGGGTAACCCCGGCTTAGCATTGTTCATGGCAGACAACCCGCCGGGCGAGTCAAGGCAGTCAGACGATTATATATCAAGAAAATTATGCTAAGTCACCGGTGTATGGGGTGAAAGAAGTTTAAAAGTGCACGAAGGCAAAAGGGCAGGCGATTAAGTGTTTTCTACTGCTATTACAAGGCTGAAAGGAGCCCAAAATCTGCGGACTTAAAGTTTTTTGCAGCAAAATATAACCCGGCATATCAAACAGGGTCGGGTTACCCTCCTCTGAAGCACATTATTTGTTGAACTCCGCGTCGGGTCATCCTGCGCCGGGTCTTCGGTCTCCAGGATCTGAAGGTTGTCCACATCCCAGTTGCAGTTTGTTAAGGCCTCAAATTTGGCTTCATCATGCATGATTGGAGATGGGTCAACGTCAGGGGCGAAGAGGTGCTTACGGCGTTGAGGAATCAATCTCTTTGCTTCAAAGGTGGGCCCCCGAACTCGCTTCTTCTCCTCAGAATAAGCCGGCTGATATGACGACAGGTCAGCTTCTTCGGCCAGCCGGCTTGCCAAAATTCGGGACGCCTTCATGCAGCGGGCATAGTCATCTTGATTGAACTGCGAGCCGTCGTCCTTCAGCTGAGGAAAGCCATCCATCATCTCGGCCGGGTTAAGCTCGGGTGCATAAGCTAGTGACCAGCTCAAAGCAGCCATTGCGCCCTTATGGGCGGCTGATCTCTTCAGCTCTTCTATCTGCTTTGGGATGGTGGAGAGGACTTCTAGCACACCCTTCATAAACTTTGGAACACCCTTATCAGTCATAACATCCCTAATGGTGAAAAGGGATCCGGCATACAACTATTCAGTAAGAGAATATAAAGCCTTCAACTTCACCAGGCTGTCATCCGGAAGTTGACGAGTTCGTTGACCTGTAAAAGAGATTGTGATTGTAAGTCGCCGGGCGAGTCTCCGTAGGATCATGTCAAGTGTAATTACAAGTCAACAAATACTTACCAAAGACGGCTTCGGTCATCCGGCTTATGTACCGCTTCAAACCGGTCAGCTCTTCAGTCACCGTCTTAAGACGGCCTTCTGCGTCTTCTGCGCGCTTGGTTAAGGCGGCTTGGCTCGTTTCAGTAGATTTCTTGAGTGTTTTCAGCTCGGCCTTGATCACATCTAGCTCAGTCAAAGCGATCTGATACTTGGCGTCGGCTTCTATTCGGTTTTCTTGCTGCGGTGCCAGACTCTTCTTAAGGTCTGACACGTTCGTCTCAGCGGCATTTGAAGATTCCTGCACAAGACAAGTCATAACAAGGCAAGATTGTTAGTTCTAAGCCGCCTGTCCGGCTCATACCGGTTTTTTGAAGTTTGGCAGAGTCATCACAAGTCTCAAGAAGATTGCAAGCAATATACTTGACACTTGGGGGCTAATGTGCATCAGTTCTTCAAAATGGGTTACAATTCAGATAAGACCCGGATCATCTTCAGGAAGATGACCCGGCCCTTGGGGGCTATAATTGGCTCTTATTCTATGATTGAGTGCCGGCTCATTATTTACATAATGATCTGGCCCTTGGGGGCTATAATTTGCTCTTATTCTATGATTGAGTGCCTGCTCATTATTTAGATAATGATCCGGCCCTTGGGGGCTACATTTGGCTCTTATTCTATGACTAAGTGTCGGCTCATTATTTACATAATGGCCCAGCCCTTGGGGGCTATATGGCGATTCATCGAAAGATTGCAAGTGTTTGAAGACCCGGCTGACCTTTTGAGAGGTAAACCGGCTCTTGGGGGCTACATAAGTATGTATATATGGAAAAGCAAGGGAAGTGGAGTACCTCGTATTTTTTCTTCATCATGCCAACCAAGTTGGCCTCCATGTCCCGGCTTGCAGAGAGACGGCTCAGATAGCCAGAGTGCAACTCATCGACAATAAGTTTTTCTAAGTTAGGAAGATCAGATTGAGTCTTTCCTTCCTTAGGAGGAGCCGCCTCGTCTTCACTGGTATGCTTTGATAGTACATTAGAGGGAGCTGGAGATTTATAAGCCGCCCCAGTAACAATAACTTCTTCATGAGAAGCCATGTCTTCAGCTGTCGGCTGAGGGCTGGGCGGCTTAGGAACAGTTTCTAGATGGACCTCAGGAGCCTCAATATCCATATCAGCCGGCTCATTATGCTCAGGAGCTTTTTCATGGGCGTTCTTGTCAGCCCTAGATGGCTCAATGTGAACTTCAGGGGTGTTAGGCTTTGGGTTTGCCGACTCTGGAACTTCAGGAGTAGCGGTTGACCCGCCTACCTTCCTCCGTTTGGCTTGATCCCTATGAGCAAAGGTTAAGTTACATGTCAATAAGCAAGGATAGACTATTAACGCATGGAGTGGTATATAAAAATTCTTACCCCGGGTTGATAATAAGAGGAGGCAACTTTGAGGCGGTTGAGTTGCCGGAAGCAGGAGGCGAGTCCTGAAAAGTTAGCATTGTCAAATACAACTTGCAACACAAGATTAGCATACAGGAGAAATAAATTCAAGGCAAGGAAGTACTTCAGTGGGCCGTTTCCGAGGAGTCGGCTCATTTGGTAAGCCGGCTAAAAGATCTTCAGAGCCGGTGCTCCGGGTCTGACGTCTGTTGTCACCTTGCTGCTTCTTCAAAAGAAAGTTGGGATCCAAGTGAGTAAAAGGGCGATAACATTTTACTTTCCGTACAGCCCGCCGTATTCTCTTTACTGGTAAAAGTTCCGAGTTCCGAGTCAGAAGAGATAATGGTTACCTCTGCAACATCAGCATGACTTGTTTCTGCTTCCTCCTGTGAGTAATCATTGTCAATGAGTTGCATAAAGAAAAGACCAAGGGAGTAAAGTTCTACCTCTGAGTCATCCAGGTCGAATAGTTCTTCGGTTGATTGCCTCTTCCTACGAGCCGGCGCCTTAGTTTTGGTCGCCTTGGGGACTTTGCTCTTCTTCTTGAGGGAAGGGGGTAACCTCTTGTTCCAGAAGGAAGAGCCGGCCTACATTATGATATGTACGATGACAGAAAGGTCAAAATACAATATGCGAAGTACAGCATTTAAAGAATAAGTGAAGATAGGGTGAAAGGGTTCACCTCTGGAGCCGGGTTAAGTGTATAAAAAGGACTTAACCCCGTCTTGCTACAGGCGGCTTGAGGTTCTCCCAGTAAAGACTTGACAATGGTATTAAGGTCCTGGTCGGTTAAGGGGGTCTGGTTGAAGCGTTGAGGGTCGTTCACTTCACCAGTGTAATGGCACATGAAGGCGCCGCGGCGGCTCAACGGCAGAATCCTCCAAGAGACCCAGCAGCGGGTCAGATCAACACCAGTTAATCCATTGGCTAGCAAGGCCCTTATTTTTGAGAAGGTTGGGCCATATTGAGCACGCTCTGCGGCAGACATCCGGTCTGGGAGCTCTGTATCAGCGCTGAGCCGGTAAGGACGGTAACCCGTCAGTGGGTTCTCCCCTTCCGGTGAAGTGTCTTTGCAGTAAAACCAAGTCTTATTCCATTCTTTAGGATGACTCGGCAGAGTTGCTGCTAGAAAGAGTACATCTCTCCGTCTCTGAAGAGTGACACCTCCAAGCTCGAGGCTCAATCCATCCGTCATTTCTGTTTGGCGGTTGATGTAGAAGTATTCTTTGAAGAGGTCAACAGACGGCTCTTCTTGCAGATAAGCTTCGCAGAGGGTTTGGAACTGACACAGATTGGTGACAGAGTTGGGGCCAATGTCTTGGGGGTGCAGGTTGAATGAGTGTAAGACGTCTCGAAAAAATTTAGACCCGGGTGGAGAGAAACCGCGGAGGAGATGGTCTGTGAACACGATAACTTCCCCATCCTCGGGCTTAGGAGTGGTTTCATTGCCCGGAACCCGCCAGTGGCTAATATCCTGAGCCGGCAAGACTCCCATGGTGACAAACTCTTTGAGTGATTCTTCAGTTATCCCAAACCTTACCCAGTTGCAGGTAGATGGGACTTTAGACATGGTGGCGGCTTAAGAAACTGCAGAAAGGCATGAGTATTTGGCGGGTTAAAAATATATTATGACCGAGACAGTTATGACTCTAAAAATGGTGACGGCGTTTTGGCGGGTCAATATAAAGTTATGAGCCGCCAAAGCAGGTCACGGTATGACGACATGAACCGGCAACCTTACAGCGGGTCAAGTTTGCACGTGAGCATTGAAAAAATTACTAAGTGTGAAGAAACATATTTCAACAGTTACAACTATTGCTTGAAGATCTACGGGCGAGGTAAAAAGAAAAATATTCTTAAACCTAAAAGGCCAGTGGAAGAACAGACAGTTTCTATACGGATTAAAGCAAGCCAGCAATCTACAATGAGCATGGCATGCCTATTGAGCGGATGACCGCATGATTTGGGTGACGTTATACGGCCTAAAGAAGTGTTCTTTCTCTGATCTACGAAGAATACTCTGATGGGCGGTGATGAACACGAAGGAAACCCGATGAACTCGGGGGAAATCTGGACGAGCTAGTGCAGATCTAGACAAGAGGCAACGATGGTACCTTGCTGATGCGGGCGAACGTGGGAATGCTCTGGACGAAATCAGGGTGATGCAGCGGTCAGTGTTGAAGAAGACGGCGAGGTCCGGACGGCGCGGGCGTCTGGAGGAAGAAGAAGAAGACCGCGGCGGGGAAAGTGAAGATAATACCCCCCCGTGCCTATTTATGAGGATGTGATGGAACAGCAACAGTCGGTGCGGGAATCGAGGAGACACGATGATGATTGACTAAGAAAGTGCCTCGATTCTTGGGCTGGTCATATTAATGGAGGAAGATCCATTGTGACGTCAGGGGAATCTTTTTGATTTTCCTGAGATGACGTCACGGCGGGTCATGAAGATTTGTCAGAGACGGCGCCACCCATTTCTGGCGGGTCATGAAGATTTACCAAGGGAATGCAAGATCCGCCAAACCAGAAGACTTGAAGATCGACATGAACCGGTTCAAATCAATCTGGGGCCTAATGTTGGGGATATAACCCCGTGGTGAGACCCGCCCAGGTGGGGCCGGGTCATGAGGTTGGCGGCTTAGCAATAAGGTTTGGAATAAGCTAGACGGGCCTGGAGGCCCAGAGCCGGATGTGTAACCCGGTGGCGTCGGCCGCCGGTGGCGGCTTGTTAGACAAGGTAGGTATAGTTAGAGGTGAGGTCGGTTATCAAGTATGACCCGGCCCGGACTCTTGTAATCCCAGGGCCTCGACCTGTGTATATAAAGGCGGGTTACCTGGGCGGCTTAGGGCACGAAACCCTTGATCGAGTACTAGGTCTAGCGAATCCCCTCCCTTGTAATCGATACCCAATCAATACAATCCAAAGCAGGATAGGCTTTTACCTCTTTTCGAGGGGCCGGACCTGGGTAAACCTGTGTCTTTCGTCCCGATCAACCCCTTCGAGTTAACCGCCGTAGCGATGGCTCCACGCCTAAGTCCTGACACTAGGACATCTGCCGTGACAAAACCACGACAGGTCCCGAGGAGGGCACAACCCATCAGGGCCCCCTGGCGCACCTTGGTGGGTTGTGGTCTCCTCGGCCCACTTCTCAAATAGGCCGCCCACAACACACCAGGGCGCGCCAGGGGCCGCGAACGCGCCCTGATGGGTTGTGGCCGCCTCGGGAGTCCCCTCCACCGCCTCTGATGCCTATAAATTCCCAAATATTCCAGAAACCCTAAGGGAGTCGACGAAAAACACATCCAGCCGCCGCAAGTTCTAGAACCGCGAGATCCAATCTAACACCATCACGGAGGGGTTCATCATCCTCATTGGTGCCTCTCCGATGATGCGTGAGTAGTCCACCATAGACCTATGGGTCCGTAGGTAGTAGCTAGATGGCTTCCTCTCTCTCTTTTGATTCTCAATACAATGGTCTCTTGGAGATCTATTTGATGTAAACTTTTGCGGTGTGTTTGTTGGGATCCGATGAATTTTGAATTCATGATCAATTTCTATCCATGAATATTATTTGAGTCTTATTTGATCTCTTATATGCATGATTACTTATAGCCTCGTATTTCTTCTTCTAATCTTTGGTTTAGTTAGGCCAACTAGAACGATTTTCCTTGCCATGGGAAGAGGTGCTTTGTGATGGGTTCGATCTTGCGGTGTCCTGTCCCAGTGATAGAAGGGGCAGCGAGGCACGCATGTATCGTTGCTATTAAGGATAACAAGATGGGGTCTATTCCTACATGAATAGATCTTGTCTACATCATGTCAATGTTCTTATTGCATTACTCCGTTTTTCCATTAACTTAATACACTAGATGCATGATGGATAGCGGTCGATGTGTGGAGCAATAATAGTAGATGCAGAATTGTTTCGGTCTACTAATCTTGGACGTGATGCCTATATAATGATCATCGCCTTGGATATCGTCATGATTATTTGATCTTGTATCAATTGCCCAACAGTAATTTGTTCACCCACCGTGTGCTATACTCATGAGAGAAGCCACTAGTGAAACCTACGGCCCTCGGGTTTATTTTTCCAACATATTGCTTTCCGATCTATCTTTTTCCGCTTTTGTTTTCAGATCTATTATTCCAAAAACCCAAAAACCTTGCTGCACTTTTTATTTGCCTCTTTTTTTGTGTGTTCTTGAGAGATCTATCTATCCAATCTATCATATCCTTTTGTGCGGTGCGTTTGTTGGGATCCGATGAATTGTGGGTTTATGTTCAGATTATTCATGAAAAGTATTTGAGTCACCTCTAATATATATTATGATTCTTATTTGCATGATCATTATAGCTTTGTAATTCTCTCCAATCTATTGATTTGCCTTGGCCAAGTAGATTGATCATTCTTCAGCGAGAGAGGTGCGTTGTAGTAGGTTCAACCTAACAAGTTTCTATATCCCAGTGACAGAAGGGGACAAGTTGCCTCTTTGTGTTGTTGCTACTAAGGATAACACGATGGGGTTTATTCATATTGCTTGAGTTTACTTTGTCTACATCATGTCATCGTTCTCCATGCATTACTCTGTTTGTCATGAACTTAATACATAGAGAGGCAAGCATAGAAGCTCTCTTGAAGTGGAGTAATAGTAATAGGTGCAGGCAGGAGTCGGCCTATTTGTTTATGGACGTGATGCCTATATACACATGATCATTGCCGTGAAAATCGCATAACTATCCGCTTTTCTATCAATTTCCCAACAGTAATTTGTTACCCACCATATGTTGCCTACATGAGAGATGCCACTAGGGAAAACTATGGCCCCGGGTCTATTCACTTATAAATTCATAAACGCTACTATTACCTTGCTGCCTTTATTTGTCTTTTATTTTATTTTCCAATTTACAATTATCTACAATTATCTACACAATTCATTTGCTTGGAAATAACGAGATCAAGGAGATTGACAACCCTTTTGCCCGCGTTGGGTGCAAGTTGTTTGCTCTTTTGTGTGTAGCCGCTGAAGACGGTTGAGGATTGATATTCCTATTGGTTCGATAAACCTTGGTTTCATAACTGAGGGAAATACTTACCCACTTTGTGCTGCAATTACCCGTTCCTCTTCACGAAAAACCCAACGCAGATCGCAAGTATCATCGTCATAGTCCCTCCGACGGTTCTCACTCAGCGGGAGAGTGTGATTGCGCTTCTGATCATCCTCATACGGACGCTTGTCGTATAGTACTTGCGTCCGTACGCGAGGTCCCACGGAGGGGGCGTACGAGTGCGACGATGACCGTCACGCCACCACAGGGGAGTGATCTGGTCATGCCTTCCATCTCCGTATTGATCTCTCGAAGGCGGAGAGCGTCGAAGTCTTCTGGTTGTAGTCGGACTATGGGCCGACTGCACCGTGTCTGTCCCGACCGATCTGCTGTGGATGCGGTTCTGAGACTAAGACACATACATGTTTTGCGCCAAGGCGGTCTTCACGAGCGCCTGGATCTAAGAATGCCCTCTCCCGTCACGGAACCAGATGGATGGATGGAGTCGGCTATTCGTGCTGCTACAGCCAAGTTCTGTAACGGAGTGCACATCACTTGGTCATTCGGGAACAACCGCCGGTGGTTCCGATTGGAGTTGGGCTGATACCGGGAGGCCCGGTCATCGAGTGACTTCTGCAACCGCTTGAGTCATGCATGCTCGGCCAGAGTGGCCTAGTGCGTGGCCTCCAAGGCCAATGCCTCGGGGGTCATCACCGTGATTGGGGTGAGTAGAGCGTGCTCATTCCTCTGCCTGAGCTCCTCTCGATGCTCTCGACTAAGAGGTTGTGGGATGTATGGGTCGGCGTCGTTCTTGAGGTCATCGCCGAGGCCATCGCCTTCACGCCCGCGAGAAGCACCTTGAGAGTACCCAGGAGGTAAATTTCGCTGCTCAGTCCCTGCCATCAAGACTTCTGTAGCGGGCTCGCTGCTCTCGCACTCGGACTCGTCAATGGAGTACTCGTGTGGCGAGGAGAATAAATCGAGGGTGGGATCGTCGGAGTCGAGCATCACCACCTGCTTAGTCGTGGTTTGAAGAGCCATGGCGTGCTTGATCCAGCGCTAGATTCGTGAGCACCTGGAGCGCTTGTGACGACATCCAGCCGAGAGGAGGGGCGCCGCGTGGTATAGGACCGACGACTGCTGCAGTAGAACTCTAAATGAAGACACACGGAAGTGCGCCGCTCCGCGGATGGGCAATGCCTCCACGTCCAATGGAGCCTCTTGCAGCCACGACGAATTGTCGACGATGAAACTCAAGGAGCCGAATCAGATCTCTTCGCCAATGATCATGATGATGAAGATGAAAATCCCACTTGCACTGAATATCGCTAGACGCACTGCCCCAACGTGGGCACCAACTGTCGAGGCAACGATCCTAACAATGAGTACTAGGGTTACAAACAAGGGGCGGAGCCTAGCTACGGCGCAAGTATATTACTCGGATTATACAAGTTCGGGGCCCTCTCAGAGAGGTAAAAAGCCTACGTCTCGTGCCCGTATGCTTATGTTTTATATGGGGGTATGATTACACAAGAGTGTTGAACCCTTGTTCAGGAGCTCAGGGGCGGCTTATATAGAGTATGTCTGGTCCCGTAGAGCGCCATAACAAGGGAGAGTTAATGCCATTATGACGGCAGTTTCTCCTAACGGTAGCCCTTAACTATATCAGTTACTGTTAATGGTAGCTATGACTACACTAGATGTATTGCTTTAAGTCCCTCGACCGTTGCAGCTCCCAAGCCGTCCAAACCCTGTCTCTGTCCGAGTGCTAGAGTCCGTCCGACTGAAGGGGAGATTCTAAGAGCACATATGCTCCCTTGGAGGTTTTGATAATTCATGAGAACATACATTTTCTCTTGGACTAATGGTTCTACCTAGTGTTTAAGATTAAGTTGAAAAGATTGATGTGGCTGGAAATGTGAGGAGGATCCCCAAGAAGGAAAAGAAGAGGATTGGCTAAGCTTCAAGCTTCAAGACTCTACATTTTGCATTTATGTGATAAATCACACTTGAGTCAATAGGAAAGCCAATACTATTAAAAGGGGATGAGGTATCGATGATGATCTGTTTGCTCAAGTGCTTCGAGATTAGCCACCAAAAGCCCTCAAGAATTCTCCCACAATATATTCTGTCAAAATCCTAATAGTCGAATTCGGTGCCACCAACTTTCCACAATCAGCCATACCAAGTTTTCCTTAGACAGTATCCAAAGACAAACCCTAGCAACTTGGTGTAACCAAGTTCCATCTCGGTACAACCAAAAAGCAGTGACCAACCTTCTGGTATCTATTTGCCAAAAATGGAATTTTCGAGTTTTGCAAATTGGTGTCACCGAAGTGTGGAACTGCCCAAGTCAACCTAATCGGACTCACGGAGAAGTTGTATATCGGTCTCACCGAAAAGCCTAAAGTTAGAGCATTTTGCACTGGTCGGTGCAACCGAGTTTTTACTTCGGTTCCACCGAGTTGGGCAATAATGTTGTAACGGTTGGATTTTTGGAGATGACTATATATACCCCTCCACCTCCCTTTCATTCGTAGAGAGAGTACTCAGAACAAGCAAACACTTCCACAATTCATTTTCCGAGAGAGAACCACCTACTCATGTGTTGAGATCAAGATCTTCCACTCCAACCATATGAATCTTGATTTCTAGCCTCCCCAAGTTGCTTTCCATCCAATCTATCTCTTCTACCAAGACAAATATGTGAGAGAGTGATTGAGTGTTGAGGAGACTATCTTTTGAAGCAAAAGAGCAAGGAGTTCATCATCCATACTGATACGTCTCCAACGTATCTATAATTTTTGCTTGTTCCATGCTGTTATATTATCATTCTTGGATGTTTTACAATCATTTTATAACAACTTTATATCATTTTTTGGGACTAACCTATTGACCTAGTGCCAGTGCCAGTTGCTGTTTTTGCTTGTTTTTTTACTTCATAGAAAATCAATACCAAATGGAGTCCAATCGCGACGAAATGTTTTGGATATTTTTTCTGGACCAGAAGACACCTAGTGGGCCAAAGAAGTGTCGGGGGAGTGGGCCGAGGAGACCACAACCCACCAGGGCGCGCCAGGGGGCCCCGACGCGCCCTGATGGGTTGTGCCCTCCTCGTGGCCCCTCTCCACCGCCTCTGATGCCTATAAATTCCCAAATATTCCAAAAACCCTAGGGGAGTCGACAAAACACAATTCCAGCCGCCGCAAGTTCCAGAACCTCGAGATCCAATCTAAACACCATCACGGAGGGGTTCATCTTCCTCATAGGTGCCTCTCCGATGATGCGTGAGTAGTCCACCATAGACCTACGGGTCCGTAGGCAGTAGCTAGATGGCTTCTTCTCTCTCTCTTATGATTCTCAATACAATGGTCTCTTGGAGATATATTTGATGTAAACCTTTGCGGTGTGTTTATTGGGATCCAATGAATTTTGAGTTCATGATCAGTTTCTATCCATGAATATTATTTGAGTCTTCTTTGATCTCTTATATGCATGATTACTTATAGCCTCGTATTTCTTCTTCGAATCTTTGGTTTAGTTAGGCCAACTAGATCGGTTTTTCTTGCCATGGGAAGAGGTGCTTTGTGATGGGTTCGATCTTGCGGTGTCCTCTCCTAGTGACAGAAGGGGCAGCGAGGCATGCATGTATCGTTGCTATTAAGGATAACAAGATGGGGTCTATTCCTACATGAATAGATCTTGTCTACATCATGTCACCGTTCTTATTGCATTACTCCGTTTTTCCATGAACTTAATACACTAGATGCATGCTGGATAGCGGTCGATGTGTGGAGTAATAGTAGTAGATGCAGGCAGGAGTCGGTCTACCTATCTTGGACGTGATGCCTATATAATGATCATCGCCTTGGATATCGTCATGACTATTCGATTTTCTATCAATTGCCCAACAATAATTTGTTCATCCACCGTGCGCTATACTCATGAGAGAAGCCACTAGTGAACCCTATGGCCCCCGGGTCTACTTTTCCAACATATTGCTTTCAGATCTATCTTTTTGCATCTTTGTTTTCAGATCTACAAAACAAAAAACCCAAAAACATATTGCTGCATATTTTATTTGCTCTTTTTATTTTGTGTTCTTGAGAGATCTATCTCTCCTATCTATCACTACCTAATCTATCTTTTTACCGTAGAGAGATTGACAACCTCTCTTTCGCGTCGGGTTGCAAGTATTTGTTGTTTGTGTGTAGGTGCTGCCTATTGGGTGGTGGTGATCCTCCTACTGGTTCGATAACCTTGGTTTCATAACTGAGGGAAATACTTACCGTCGTTGTGTTGCATCATCCCTTCCTCTTTGGGGAAATACCGACGCAGTCTGAAGCCACGTCAAAGGAATTTCTAGCGCCGTTGCCGGGGAGGAAGCGGTCTCTTCTACGTGCCTATCGTAGACGCCGAGGGGACTCCATCATCATCTACCAGGTTCCTAATCACAAATCTCATCTCCTTGCAATTACATTATTTGCCATTTGCCTCTCGTTTTCCTCTCCCCCACTTCACCAATTTGCCGTTTTATTCGCCCTCTTTTTCGTTTGCCTTTTTCTCGTCAGATCTCTTGCCTAGTCATTATGGCTAGTTCCTCCTTTATTGCATGTACTCCCGATAATGATGTTCTTAATTTTAAGCAAAGGGGAGGGGAGAACCTAAAAGATGCTTGGTATAGGATTTGCAATGCTCATAATAGATCTATCCATAAGCAATCTACCGTTGTTCTTCTTCGCAGTTTTTATGTGGGCATCACCACTTGGTATAGATTCGTCCTTGATACGATTACCGGTGGGAATTTCTTGATGTGTCCATCTTTGGATGCTTTTAATGCTTTGGGAAGTTTAGTGGGATCACCACCTATCATGATCAATGAAACAACTTAAACTCTCGAACACGTTATGGAGAGATCAGATGCTATTGAAAAAAAGATGATTACTAAAGAACATCTTGAAAATTTGGATAAGAGAATGCATGATCTTGCTAATAAAATTGGGGCTAAGGCGGGATATGCTTTTAAATTGTTAAAGGAAAAGAAACCCGTAGTTAATGAAAGGGTAGAAGAGAGCCCGTACCGGATTGATAAGTTGGAAGAAATTTTTAGTAACTTGGGTTCGGCTTTTTCTTCTAGAAAAACTATTGAAAAAACTCCCGTAAAAATTAGCAAGACAACACAAGTCATAAAGAACAAAGTTGCTACACCTAGTAGTCACAATGGGTATCTTAAAATGATTAGTATTTATCCCGACTTTGTTGAAATCATAAGGGACCCTATTTACAAGAATGAATTGTTTGGGTTTCTTCCTAGGAGTGTTGTCATCAAAAATATGCATGCTAAATCCTTGAAGAAATCTAGTTGTGTAATTGAAGAATTGAAAACCAAGGATAACAATACTTGAATCTATGCGTTATGCCTAGCTAGGGCGTAAAACGATAGCGCTTGTTGGGAGGCAACCCAATGAATAAATAAATTTTTGCTTTTTCCTTTATGTTTTTGTGTGTTTACACAATTATGCCTCTGTTATGATTGTGTTTTTATGGTTTATTTAGTGTTTGTGCCAAGTAAATCCTTTAGGATGATTCATAGGATGAGTAGAAGCGATGCTGAATCTGAAACAGAAACTTTGCGTCCAGTATATGAATTTTCATTTTTTGTCTGGAACGTGATCTTGAGATGAAATTTTAACACAGTGTTTCTATACAAATTCCTTACGTTGTCCTAATTTTTTAGAATTTTTAGAGTTAGATAAGAATGGTTAGGGTACAGATTACTACATACTGTTATGTTTAAGACAGATTCTGTTTTCGTTGCATTGTGTGCTTGTTTTGATGAATCTATGGGTTATATTAAAGGGTATGAGCCATGGTAAAGTTAAAATACAGTAGGTATAATGCAATAATAAAATATGAATGGGTTTGCAAGAGCACCTAAAGTAGTGATTTGCTTTATTATACTAACGGATCTCACGAAGATTTTGTTGAGTTTTGTGTGATTGAAGTTTTCAAGTTTTGGGTGAGATCACGATGGATGAAGGAATAAGGAGTAATAAGAGCCTAATCTTGGGGATGCTACCGCACCCCCAAGAGATATCCAAAGAGTAACAAGCAACTAAGCTTGGGGATGCCCCCGAGTGGCATCCCCTCTTTCTTCTAACGAATATCGGTATTTTACTTGGAGCTATATTTTTATTCATCACATATCATGAGTTTTGCTTGGAGCGTCTTGTATCTTTGCTTGCTTTTTTTGTTAGTTTGTCAATTGTATCCTTGCTGGACACACCTATTTGAGAGAGCCAAAATTATGCTGTGATTTTTTAGAATTTCTCTATGTGCTTCACTTAAACTTTTTGAGCTATAGAATTGCTCTAGTGCTTCACTTATATCTTTCTGAGCACGGTGTGCTTGGAATTTTTTGTAGAAATACTCTCATGCTTCACTTAGATTAATTTGAGAGTTAGTAAATTTTGAATAAATCCTCTCATGCTTCACTTATACCTTTTTGAGAGATGAAATCTTTATGCTCATGTGCTTCACTTAAATTTGTTTGAGCTTGCCAAAAAGCAATGGCAATATATGAAACTAGTCCCAAAGTGATAGATATCCAAGGAGGATATAATAAAAACTTTCATGAAGATCATTGGGAAAATTAAACTTTATTCCTTGTAATAGTTTTGAAACATGATGATAGTAATATGTGAGTCATGCAAGTGAGTAATTATGCTTTAGTAGGAATATTGGCGTTAAGGTTTGTGATTCCCCATGCATGCACGAAAGTCAATAGTTATGCAATGAAGTTACATCCTACTTGTGGTGCATTATTCGATGTTAGTTATGCTCAATGCTCACTTATGTGAATTTTCGTTTCTTGGTTTGGTTGCTTCCCAATCTATTTGCCAGCCTCCATTTGTACTAAGTAGAAATACTACTTGTGCATCCAAAATCCTTAAACCAAGTTTAGCCTTATGAGTCCACTATACCTACCTATATGCGGTATTTCCATGCCGTTCCAAGCAAATTTGTATGTGCCATCTCTAAATTTTCAAAATAAATTTTCTCTTTTGTGTGCTCGTACCGCTCATGAAACGGTGGGGAGTGTCCAATATTTTTCCATGGTAGATGTGTTATTCTCAAGATGAGTGTTTATTCACTTGTCATTGCACGAGAGTGCAGCGGTAATAGGGATGCACATTCCCGAAATGAAAAAGAAAAAATATTTACTTTATGTTGTCAAATAATAAATTCCTTGGAAAGTGTTGGTATGGAAGGCAACCGTGGATACGGCCCGCCATGGAAAGTGAAAGTTTGGTGGAAAAAGGAATAAACTTTATTTTCTGTTTGGGAACCACCTATGATATATCTAGCATGGAAAGTATTGTGAGCTACTTTGTCGTTTTCGTTGACAGGAAAAGCATGCCACCCAAAATATTTTTCTCTGTCAATTTAAACCTTGAGCTCTGGCACCTCTACAAATCCCTACTTCCCTCTGCGAAGGGCCTATCTATTTACTTTATGCGATTTTTATTTTTACTTTGAGTCTCCATCTTCTCTTATAAAGCACCAACTAGGGGGCACTATGATCGTACTTGAGCATTGGGCATAGTTAATATTTGAGTGTGTTTCAAGAATGGATCAATGATTGAGCGTGATGGGCTAGGGATAACTTTCTTTAGTGTTGATATTTTGAAAGACATGGTTGCTTGTTGACATGCTTGAGTATTGAAGTCATTATGTTAAAAATAGACAATTACTTTGAATCATTTACAAGTCCAAATGTCCATGCTATACAAAAGAAAAGAATATGATGAACATGTTAGGCAGCATTCCACATCAAAAATTCTGTTTTTATCATTTACCTACTCGAGGACGAGTAGGAATTAAGCTTGGGGATGCTGATACGTCTCCAACGTATCTATAATTTTTGCTTGTTCCATGCTGTTATATTATCATTCTTCGATGATTTTCAATTATTTTATAACAACTTTATATCATTTTTTGGGACTAACCTATTGACATAGTGCCAAAGTGCCAGTTGATGTTTTTGCTTGTTATTTTACTTCGCGGAAAATCAATACCAAACGGAGTCCAATCGCGACGAAACTTTTTGGAGATTTTTTCTGGACCAGAAGACACCCGGTGGGCCAAAGAAGTGTCGGGGGAGTGGGCCGAGGAGACCACAACCCACCAGGGCGCGCCCGGGGGGCCCCGGCGCGCCCTGATGGGTTGTGCCCTCCTCGGGGCCCCTCTCCACCACCTCTGATGCCTATAAATTCCCAAATATTCCAAAAACCCTAGGGGAGTCGACGAAACACAATTCCAGCCGCCGCAAGTTCCAGAACCTCGAGATCCAATATAAACACCATCACGGAGGGGTTCATCTTCCTCATAGGTGCCTCTCTGATGATGCGTGAGTAGTCCACCATAGACCTACGGGTCCGTAGGCAGTAGCTAGATGGCTTCTTCTCTCTCTCTTATGATTCTCAATACAATGGTCTCTTGGAGATCTATTTGATATAAACCTTTGCGGTGTGTTTGTTGGGATCCGATGAATTTTGAGTTCATGATCAGTTTCTATCCATGAATATTATTTGAGTCTTCTTTGATCTCTTATATGCATGATTACTTATCGCCTCGTATTTCTTCTTTGAATCTTTGGTTTAGTTAGGCCAACTAGATCGATTTTTCTTGCCATGGGAAGAGGTGCTTTGTGATGGGTTCGATCTTGCGGTGTTCTTTCCCAGTGACAGAAGGGGCAACAAGACACGCATGTATCGTTGCTATTAAGGATAACAAGATGGGGTCTATTCCTACATGAATAGATCTTGTCTACATCATGTCATCGTTCTTATTGCATTACTCCGTTTTTCCATGAACTTAATACACTAGATGCATGCTGGATAGCGGTTGATGTGTGGAGTAATAGAGGTACATGCAGGTAGGAGTCGGTCTACCTATCTTGGACGTGCTGCCTATATAATGATCATCGCCTTGGATATCGTCATGACTATTCGATTTTCTATCAATTGCCCAACAGTAATTTGTTCACCCACCGTGCGCTATACTCATGAGAGAAGCCACTAGTGAACCCTACGGCCCCCGGGTCTACTTTTCCAACATATTGCTTTCAGATCTATCTTTTTGCATCTTTGTTTTCAGATCTACAAAACCAAAAACCCAAAAACATATTGCTGCATATTTTATTTGCTCTTTTTATTTTGTGTTCTTGAGAGATTTATCTCTCCTATCTATCACTACTTAATCTATCTTTTTACCGTGGAGAGATTGACAACCTCTCTTTCGTGTCGGGTTGCAAGTATTTGTTGTTTGTGTGCAGGTGTTGCTTATTGGGTGGTGGTGATCCTCCTACTGGTTCGATAACCTTGGTTTCATAACTGAGGGAAATACTTACCGTCGCTATGCTGCATCATCCCTTCCTATTTGGGGAAATACCGACACAATCTCAAGCCACGTCACATACCACATCTATTACCTTTTGTAGAGCGGTGTCTCCTAGATTGGTTCGGTGTCGCTTGGTGATGTCTACTACAGAACTTTATTCTTGTAGACTCTGTTGGGCCTCCAAGCGTAGAGTTTTGTAGAACAGTAGAAATTTTCCCTCAAGTGGATGACCTAAGATTTATCAGTCCGTGGGAGGTGTAGGATGAAGATGGTCTCTCTCGAACAACCCTGCAATCAAATACAAGAAATCTCTTGTGTCCCCAACACACCCAATACAATGGTAAATTGTATAGGTGTACTAGTTCGGCGAAGAGATGGTGATACAAGTACAAGATGGATGGTAGATATAGGTTTTTGTAATCTGAAAATATAAAAACAACAATGTAATAAGTAGTAAACAGCAAGCAAAACGGTATATCAATGCTTGGAAATAAGGCCTTGGGTTCATACTTTCACTGGTGCTATCTCTCAACAATGCTAACATAATAGGATCATATGATCATCCCTCAACGTGCAACAAAGAATCACTCCAAAGTTCATATCTAGCGGAGAACATAAGATGAAATTGTTGTAGGTAGTAAAACCACCTCAAAGTCACCCTTTCCGATCAATCTATTGGGCTATTCCTATAGGTGTCACAAACAGCAGCCCTGGAGTTTGTACCAAAATAACATCTATGATACATATCAATCAACCCTAATGTCACCTAGATACTCCAATGTCACCACAAATATCCATGGGTTAATTTTTCGACATGCATCAAACAATTTCAGATTCATCATATTCAATCCAACACAAAGAACTTCAAAGAGTACCCCAGATTTCTATTGGAGAACGTAGTATGAAAACGTGCAATCAACCCCTATGCATAGATTCCCAAGGTCACCTAAATCCTCAAGTTGATGCCATAACATATATCAAGTGAATCAATAGAATACCCAAATGTCACTACGGTTATCAGCATACAAGACATACATCAAGTGTTCTCAAATCCGACATAACATAATCTCAAAGGGAAAGATTCAATTCATCACAACAAGATAGCAAGGGAAGAACACCATATGATCCGACTATACTAACAAAGCCCGTGATACATCAAGATCATGCCATCTCAGGAATACGAGAGAGAGAGAGAGAGAGAGAGAGAGAGATTAAACACGTAGCTACTGGTACATACCCTCATCCCCGAGGGTGAACTAGTCCCTCCTCGTCATGGTCTCGACCGGGATGATGAAGATGGCCACCGGTGATGATTTCCCCTCTCCGACAGGGTATTGGAAAGGCTCCAGATGGGTTTTTCTTCGATACAGAGAGTTGCGACAGCGGAGCAGAAGTTCACTGTTTATTTCTGAGGGTTTGTGTATATATAGGATTTTTTGGCGTTGGAATCATGCTAAACGGAGCCACGTGGGCCCCACAAAGCCATCAGGGCGCGCCCAAGGGGGTGGGCGCTCCCTATTGGCTTGTGGCCCACAGGTGGCTCCCCTCCAGTGGTTCTTCACTCCAGTATTTCTTATTTTCTCCAGAAAAAATCATAAAAAAGTTTCGGGTGATTCCGAGAACTTTCATTTTCTGCACAAAAAGAACACCACAGTAATTCTGCTGAAAACAACGTCAGTCCGGGTTAGATCTAAATAAATCATATAAAGTGCATCAAAACCATATAAAGGTATTGTAAACATAGGCAAATGTGGCATGAATACTTCATAAATTATCTATACATTGGAGACGAATCACTTGGGAGCCTCCAATTCGTGTGGAGTTGAACCAAGAAGTTTGTACGAGCAAGGAGATCGCCTATTTCATGAATATCTACCCCGAGTGAGGCTAGTCCTTCATGGATGTAAGCCGTGATGGAATAGACGAGGTTTCTACTTCATGGACCCTTCATGGGTGGAGCCCTCCGTGGACTCGCACATTCGCTACCATCCGTGGGTTGAAGTCTCCATCAACGTGGACGTACGATAGCACCACCTATCGGAACCACGGGAAAAATCTTCGAGTCCCTATTGTGTTTGATCTTCCTATCTCCACTCTTTACTTACATGTGCATGTCTTTACTTTCCCCTGCTATACTCGTAGACTTGCATGTGTAGGGTGTGCTAGACTTGATAGAATTGCTAAAACTTGCCAACCAATAAAATTGAGAAAAGGTTATTTTTTTATTTGGTCAAGTAGTCTATTCACCCCCCCTCTAGATGCTTCTTCTCGATCCCACAATTGATATCAGATCTTTGGTCTCCATAGCTTTGTTTTATCACCATTGGGGGAAGATGGATGTGCTTAGTTTGGAGAGTCTTAGTTGTAGAGTGCCTATTCTCAATGGGGAGTACTACAGTTAATGGAAAGACAAAATGCTTGATCTATTTGATGAAATCCATTTGAGCAAGCATGTTGATAACCCCTATGTGCCTCCCATTGATCCCTTACATCCTTCTCACAGGGAAGAAATTGACATGCTTCGTAATCTTAGAACCATCAATCTTATCATTAGAGGATTGCCAAGAATCGTGTTTGATCAAATGAAGAACTTTTAGTGTGCTTATACTTTGTGGAAAGATTTGGAGAGAAGATATCCAAACTACTCTTTGAAAAATCTTGATGTTATTCTCTATAAAACAATTGCCTTTCACAAAATGAAGCCCAGTGATCCTAACTTTGACAAATACTTGTTTGAGCTTAGTGATCTTATGCATGCTAAATGAGATGGCATAACCATCAACAACATCATTATTGAAGCCATTCACTTTCATAATCTTGAAGATTGTCATGATCACATTTCTAATGAATCTCTTGATTTTTTTGGCGAGGATATTCAATTTGATGATGACAATGTGGAACATGGCTACTATGATGAAGACGAGAAGTTTGACATTGAATATGAGAAGACTATGAAGAACCTAAGTCTCGTGGCAAACTTCAAAGACTACATGTCCGGAGGAAAAGAGTGGATTCTCGATAGTGGATGTACTGATCATATGACCGGAGATAGAGACATGTTTCATGAGATCACACCAAATCATGGACCACGGAGGTATGTGACTTTTGGATACAACTCCAAGGGTAAGGTACTTGGTCTTGGTAAGGTGGCCATATCTCATGATAGTTCCATTCAAAATGTCATGCTTGTTGAATCCCTTGGCTACAATCTTCTTTCCGTATCTAGAGTAGCTGATTTCGGTTTCAATGTGCTATTTACTAAAGTAGATTGCCAAGTGTTTCGTCAAGACAATCATAAGAAGGTCTTTACCGGTATCCGTAGAGGTGATCTATACATTGTCGATTTCACTAATTAAGAGAGCCCAACCTCATACTTGTCTTATTGCAGAATCTTCTAAAGGTTGGCTATGGCATACAAGCCTAGGACATGTTGTTATGCGTAATCTAAACAAGCTCATCAAATGTGATCATATACTTGGTGTTAAAGATGTTATCTTTGACAAAGATAGACTTTGTAGTGCTTGTCAAGCATGAAAACAAGTGGGTGGAAGTCATCCCGTAAAGAACATCATGACTACTATGAGACCACTCGAGTTGTCTCACATGGATCTCTTTGGTCCTAATGCTTACAAGAGCCTCGGTGGAAATTCCTTTGGTCTAGTTATATTTGATGATTTTTCCAGATTTACGTGGGTATTCTTTATTGATGACAAGTCGCAGGTACAAAAGATCTTCAAGAACTTCGCTCGGAAAGCCCAAAATCAATTTGAAGTGAAGCTCAAGAAACTTTGGAGCGACAACAGATCGGTGTTCAAGAACACTGATGTGGATACCTTTCTTGACGAAGAAGGTATCTCACATGAGTTATTAGCTACGTACACACCTCAACAAAATGGAGTTGTTGAGAGGAAGAACCGGACTCTCGTAGAGATGGCTAGAATGATGCTCGACGAATACAAGACGCAAATACACTTTTGGGCGGAAGCCGTGGAAACAGCTTCTCATGCTACAAACCGACTCTACCTACACAAGCTTCTCGGTAAAACGACATACAAGCTACTCACCAGTAACAAACCCCAAGTTGGATACTTTTGGGTATTCGTCTCAAAGTGCTACATTCTTGATAAGCATCGTTGTTCTATATTTGCTCCTAAATCTCATGAAGGTTTCCTACTTGGTTACAGATCAAACTCTCACAATTACCGTGTCTACAAAAACTTCACTCGAAAAGTTGAAGATATGGTAGATGTGAAGTTTGATGAGACTAATGGTTCGCAAGTCGAACAATTGCCAAATGATGTAGGGGATAAGGAACCTTCGGAAGCCATTCAAGACCCTTCCATCGGCAAGATTCTCCCCATGAAGGTAAAGGAAAGTACTTCATCAACACAAGTGGAAGCTCCTACCTCGCGCCAAGGCGAACCACAAAATGACATGGAGGCATCCACAAGTGGTACATGCCAAGATTATGAGTAAGAAGAAGTACATCAAGATGATCCACCTCAACCTCCTTCACCACCCCTCAAGAAAATGACACCTTTAACAACAACGAAGTGGAAGATGATGATGAGGAAGCTCCACCGTCCAACAAGCAAAAGCTACCACGAGTTCGAGCAAGAGTTGACAAGAATCATCCCTTAGAGCAAATATTCAGTGACATACAAACCGGGAGAATTACTCGCTCTAAAACTCATTTAGCTAACTTTTGTGAGCATTACTCATTCATCTCTAGTATTGATCCTATGAAGGTACAAGAAGCAATTGAAGACCCAGATTGGGTGAATGCCATGCATGGGGAGCTATACAACTTCGAGAGGAATGGAGTATGGACACTAGTGGAGAAGCCCAAGGATGAGCACAACATCATTGGAACCAAATGGGTGTTTCGGAACAAGCAAGATGAAGATAGTCAAGTTGTATGCAACAAGACACGTCTCGTAGCTCAAGGTTACACTCAAATCGAAGGTATGGACTATGGTGAGACTTATGCCCCCGTTGCTAGACTTGATGTCATTCGCATACTTCTTGCTTATGCCAATCACCATGATATTACTATTTACCAAATGGATATCAAAAGTGCTTTTCTAAATGGAGAAATTGAGGAGGAAGTTTATGTTAAACAACCTCCCGGCTTTGTGAACCCTAAGAAATCTAATCATGTTTATAAACTTCGTAAAGCTCTCTATGGTCTTAAACAAGCCCCACGATCTTGGTACAAATGCTTAACGAAGTTTTTCATTGAAAAGAGTTTTGAGATTGGTAAAATTGATGCAACCTTGTCCATTAAAAGAGTTAATGGTGAATTATTTATGTGCCAAATAAATGTGGATGATATCATCTTTGTATCTACTGACCCACCCTTTAGTGAGAAATTTGGAAGGTTGATGTCCGAAAAATATGAGATGTCTATGATGCGTGAGCTGAATTTTTTCCTTGGTTTGCAAATCAAGCAAACGAGAGAAGGAACATTTATCTCTCAAACCAAGTACACCAAGGACTTGATCAAGAAGTTCAACATGCAAGAGTATAAAGGTATGAAAATTTCCATGCCTACTAGCGGACATGTTGACCTCACCAAGGAGGACAAACCGGTTGATCAAAAGGTTTATCGATCAATGATCGGTTCATTGCTATATCTATGTGCCTCCCGTCCCAATATCAAGCTTAGTGTGTGTATGCGTGCCCGATATCAAACGGCACCTAAAGAGTGTCATCTTAAGGCCATGAAAAGAATTGTGAGGTACTTGATACATACACCAAACTTTGGCATTTGGTATCCCAAGGGATCTTCTTTTAATCTTATGGGCTATTCCGACTCGGACTATGCCGGAGATAAGGTTGATAGAAAATCCACCTTGGGTACTTGTCAATTTCTTGGGAGATCTCTTGTATCTTGGTCATCCAAGAAACAAAACTCGATATCTCTATCTACCGCCGAAGCGGAATGCATTGCCACTATATCATGTTGTGCACAATTGCTATGGATGACTCAAACTCTTAAGGACTATGGAATGCATGTGAAACATGTTCCATTGTTGTGTGACAATGAGAGTGCTATTAAGATTGCTCATAATCCCGTGCAACATTCTCGAACTAAACATATTCAAGTTCGTCATCATTTCATTCGTGATCATGTTGCCAAAGGGGATATTAATCTCAAACATGTCCGTACCAACAAACAATCGTCGGATATCTTTACTAAGACACTTGATGAGAAAGTGTTTTGTCACTTGAGGAGTGAGTTGAACATCATTGATGCTTCTAACTTGAGCTAGACTCACTTGGATGCATGCAAGGGCATGAGCTTATTTTTACTATTCCATGACACCATTGATATGACACTATCTTATACCTTGGAAATCTATGCTCCCTTGTATTGCATCTAACCTTTTGTAGGTACTTGGAAGAACTACATTCCACAAGATTGCCATCAACTCATACCACAAGCAATCTTGTTATGGCCAAGTATCAACATCCCTACTTTGATATGGAGGAACAAGACAACACAAACCATATCCTTGTCAAACATTTGATGAAAACCTCACTCTTGTCATTTGGATATATCATGTTCTTCCTTGCATGACTAACCCATGTAGGTGAGAAGTGAACGAAACAAACAAGGATTGCTCCCAACTCAATATGATCTTCATCAACCTTGAGCATCCACAACAAGTTCCCCTACATGCCATGTCATCTACATCATTCAAAGGTATGTATTCATATCCTTGAAGAAGCTTTACTCCAAGTCATGAGTTAAAGCAATTCTAAGTGATATGACGACATTAAAATGCTTAAACAAAAAATGGTAACCCCATTTTGAGTTTAACAATGAGTATGACCTATGATCAAGCATTCTTGCTTGGCTCCTTAAGTCAATATACTCTAATATAGGTGACATAGTCACCGCCCAATATCTAGATATGAAACTTGAATGGATAATTTCTCTTTTGATTGCCTACTTCATTGCTTCCATTCAATTCTAACCTAGATGAAAATTCCTTGCAAATTCTTTGAAAATTCATTGTAAATATTTTGAAAAATTCCTTGCAAATCCTTTTGAAAATCTCTGACAAAATGGTCAAGTCTTTCTAAAAGTTTATTTTGACAAAATGGCCAAGAATAATTTTTCCAAGTTTCTGATTGCAACTCGGACACCCTGAAATAGGGAAATTGGCTTCACTGATGTAGCAGATAAACTGCTTAGAGCTTCTTCGGTATCACCGACATGATTCTCTTCGGTTGTACCGATTTCACCCAAAACCCTAAAATTCTTATCGGTTATACCGATCTATTTTTACTCGGAGCCTCCGACTTTTGTCACTGCTTGTGTTCTTTGCCATGTTTTTAACCTTTTCAGAAAATTTTCTCCATGACCCTTTCTCTCAAGGATCCCTTACCCTCTGACCCTTCTGGGAAATTAATGCCAAAGGGGGAGAAATATCAAAGCTTTAATTCAAAGCTTCAGGGGAGAATCTCAAGGAACTCTAAAGTTGTTTGATGATTTGGTTGCTCAAGTGCTTAGAGATTAGCCACCAAAAACCCTAAACAATTCTCCCACAATATATTCTATCAAAATCCTAATAGTCAAATTCGGTGCCACCAACTTTCCACAATCGGCCATACCGAGTTTTTGTTAGACAGTATCCAAAGCCAAACCCTAGCAACTCGGTGGAACCAAGTTCCATCTCAGTACAACTAAAAAGCAATGACCAACCTTCTAGTATCTATTTGCTAAAAATCGGAATTTTTGAGTTCTGCAAATCGGTGTCACCGAAGTGTGGAACTGCCCAAGTCAACCGAATCGGACTCACCGAGAAGCTGTATATTGGTCTCACCGAAAAGCCTAAAGTTAGAGCATTTTGCACTAGTCACTGCAAACGAGTTTTTACTTTGGTTCCACCGAGTTGGGCAATAATGTTGTAACGGTTGGATTTTTGGAGATGGCTATATATACCCCTCTACCTCCCTCTCATTCGTTGAGAGAGCAATCAGAACAAGCAAACACTTCCACCATTCATTTTCCGAGAGAGAACCACCTACTCATGTGTTGAGATCAACATCTTCCACTCCAACCATATGAATCTTGATTTCTAGCCTCCCCAAGTTGCTTTCCATCCAATCTATCTCTTCTACCAAGCCAAATCTGTGAGAGAGTGATTGAGTGTTGAGGAGACTATCTTTTGAAGCACAAGAGCAAGGAGTTCATCATCCATACCACATCTATTACCTTTTGGAGAGTGGTGTCTCCTAGATTGGTTAGGTCTCGCTTGGGAGCCTCCAATTCGTGTGGAGTTGAACCAAGAAGTTTGTACGGGCAAGGAGATCGCCTACTTCGTGAAGATCTACCCCGACTAAGTCTAGTCCTTCGTGGACGTAAGCCGTGATTGAATAGACGAGGTTGCTACTTCATGGACCCTTTGTGGGTGGAGCCCTCAGTGGACTCGCGCAACCGCTACCCTTTGTGGGTTGAATCTTCATCAACATGGATGTACGATAGCACCACCTATCGGATCCACGGGAAAAATCTTTGAGTCCCTATTGCGTTTGATCTTCCTATCTATACTCTTTACTTACATGTGCATGTCTTTAT
The DNA here is from genome assembly GCA_039707655.1 of Elymus sibiricus. NCBI lineage: Eukaryota > Viridiplantae > Streptophyta > Magnoliopsida > Poales > Poaceae > Elymus > Elymus sibiricus. The sequence goes on along the minus strand of CM077667.1, from coordinate 350,759,441 downwards.
TTTCCGCTGCTATACTCGTAAACTTGCATGTGTAGGGTGTGCTAGACTTGATAGAATTTCTATAACTTGCCAACCAATAAAATTGGAAAAAGTTTAGGTTTTTATTTGGTCAAGTAGGCTATTCACGCCCCCTAGACGCCTCTTCTCGATCCCACAGATGCTCGAGTGACTTAATGGATTCGAGTGGATCCCTGATATATGCATCTGAATGCATCTATGGTCCGGGGACCTCCAATGATGGTGTGGGGTCCTAGGTGGGCCTTGGATGTCAGGTCCATGACCCTACCACAAGTAGGTCACCCCATCAATGGGGAAGAGGGGGAATTAGAAGCTCACTTGAGAAAGGCAGGGGAGCATCAGCCTGCGAGGGGTGGCCAACGGCGTGGGAGGCAAGGGGACGACAACTCGGACAAGGTGGAGAGGGTGGCTGGGGCGACACGCGCATGGGGAGGGCCGCGACAAGGTTGGTGGACGTCCTGTGTGAGAAGGGTTACGACGTCGGAGGGCGACTGCCCGTCGATGTAAAAACCGGGAGACCGCGGGTAGGGGGGGCAAGCTGTGAGATCGGATCGGGGGTAACAGGAGACAAAGACCACGGGGCTTTTACCCAGGTTCGGGCCCTCTCGATGGAGGTAAAACCCTACGTCCTGCTCTTGTTGTATTGATGATGTAGCGAGTACATAGTTGATCTACCTCGATATCGTAAGTTTGTGGTCTAAACCCTAGGGGTTATGATTTTGTGTGTGGATGTCTTCTACGGGCTAAACCCTATGGTTTAGATAGGCACCGTGGGTATCTAGGGTTACATAATGTCGATTACCATCTACAGATTACATGCCGAACGAATCATCCTCTTCCTGGAGTGCACGTCAAGTCTTTTGGTAGAATCCGATATGCTCACGTCCCTTCAAGGGGCCTTCACAGTCCTTCCCGCAAGGTGGGCCTCCAACACAGCCCATGGACTAGACCAGCTCGGCTAGGACCCCCTAGTCCAGGACTCCCTCAAGGGTCACGTCAAGGTTGGAGGCCGGGGCAATCAATGGCGGAGGCCGAAGGCGTCAAGGGCGATCACGTGTAGGAGAGTGAAGCGAAGAATGAGAAACGGTTGGGACTTGGGATTTTTTTCCAAGTCTAGCACATGGGCGGTTTTGTACAAGCAAGCTTCCTACTCGCATGCCATGAGGGGTGCAAGTCGCTAATAACTTTATACTTGTGGCATGCCACCCCGACCGCGTGCCACTAGTAAGCCCTTAAGACAACTACAGCGGGGGCGCTTAGTCGGGGTAATAGGATCAAATCCCCATTAGTTACGTCCAATATCCTAGACGTTTTTTTCCTATTCCCGGCTAAGCCCAGGATTCAGGCTAGTATCGATGCAACTTCTGGCCCCGGGCGCTACACCTTTTTTTCTTTCACGCTATGACTCAAAGTGCGCCATGTTAAGCGCCTATACCTTGTTATTAGCGTTGGAGAACTGGATGCTAACGTCGCTGACACTATTTTCCTTTTCTTTTTTTTCCTTAAGCCCCCATGCAAGCGCCCAAGCATTGAACATGCACTTAGGGTTCTAGGATATTTCGAGGACAATTTTATTCTCCTTGGGTTAGTATTATGTTCCAACATTTCTATACAATGAATATGGACCCATTTAAAATTTTGTGAAAAATGTAAATTCTAGGGCAATTTTGGTGTTATTAGGGCATTAAATATATTTCTAGATATTTAAATGATATAACTAAATTGAACTAAATGTGCATTAAAATTGCGAGAATAATCATATTTAAGTTTGTGAGTATATTTAGGTGTTATAGAAGAAAATATTGAAATCAAACATCTATATTGGAAAACTCTAACACTAACTTTTTAATAAACAATTTTTGAATTCAAAGAAGCAAGATTGTTAGATTTGGAGCACCCTCATGTCGTAGAATCATGACTAGACAATAAACTTGATGCATCGTGTGTTTTACACATACTTAGACGGGTTGTGCACGTAACTCGCCAAGGCGCATGTTGACAGTTTGACATGATGTTGTCTACCTACATGGGGGACCAACAAGCATGTCAAAAGGGAAAAAATATCTTATACATATTTCAAATTTTGCTCATTTAGAGTAAAGGTGATCTTCTGTATTTATATGAAAATGGGGTAGGTACGAAATTATAGAGTTGCCCTTCAGGCTACAACATACAACGAGGGGTATCACGATCTTTATAGGGAAGCTTGAAGGAATATTCCTCCTATATATTTCAACTACTCATCCCTCATGAATATGTTTAGAACTCATCCCCTCGGGCACTTTGTTGGTCCTCTGTCGATCAATCTTCAACAGTGCCACTTGAGCAGGGCACTCCCCACAAGGTGTGTGGCCATGGAGATGACATATCCCGTACGTGTGAGCCTATTGGCGATGGTATCTTTGACGCTAGGCATACCCTTGATGTTGAAAATATGCCCTAGATGCAATAATATTTTATTATTATATTTCCATGTTTATAATTAAGAGTTTATATTCTATCTTATAACTGCTATGATCCTCGAATGTGCGATTCAGTGGAAAACTCGTATGCACGTGTGGAATGATAAACGGTAAAACAGATTCCTACTCTTGCCTTTATGACTAGCTTAAGTGTTGTTAGTGATTATGTGTTCGGGATCTTAGGATATCATTAAGTGTAATGATAGTCCTAAAACAAGTTTGAGACTATGACTTGGAAGAACGATCATATTGAATCGACCCAAACTTATTTGTTATACTTTGAGATACTATCATCACAAGTCAATTGTTATAACACAGAGAGTTAGCATATGCTTTATTTCCTTAGACCATGAGAGTATCATAGTTTCTTCTTACAGTACGATGGGATTTGAGATTTCTCAAACGTCATTTGTAACATGATGATCACAACTTATAGGTTTATCGGAAAATTTGACAAGGGACTGGATAACTCAAGAGTGGGATTTGCTCCTCCTCCAATGGAGAGATATTCTTAGGTACCTCACGGTGTGACTCCATCATAGTATGGCCAGACACAGGTGACTAGGTCATGAGGATGCCGGAACATGTCAACGGGAAAGAAGAACAAAACCGATAACGAGGAGACTCGTATAGTGAGCGTGAGAATGACTCAAGAGGATACCGATATATCTCACCTCAGGTTTTGTAAAGTATCACGAAGCAAAGGGAATATCACATGATAACCAAAGGTTCACTTGAATGTCATTCATGTACTCATAGGGATTGATATGGAAACCACGGTTCCGCTATCGTTCATTGAACAAAAAGGGGTTTTGTTCAGGTCTATGTTTTACCGAACCTAGAGGGCCACAAGCTTAAGGTAATCATGATCTGCTGAGTGTTAGTGAAGAAAAATTTATGATAAAATATTTATGAAATAGTTTTATTAATATTCGAAATAGTTTCGAGAGGAACCGAAAGCGTTTCTGGGTCACTTGAAGGGTTTCAGGGTTTACCGGGTAATACCGGTAATTGATATATAGGTCAAAATGTATCTGGAGATGTTAGATTAATAATAAAAGCCTCTGATAATGATTTGGAGGTTTTGATATTTAATTAAATATCAACGGACCATAAAAGGTCAAGTTGTGGAAGCATATTGGGCATATCAGGTGTGGATGCACCCCCTAGCTTCTTGGAGAAGCTAGGGGTGGCCGAATTGGCGGGGGATTCCCCCTCCTAGGCCGGAGAAAAGGGGAGGGAATCTTGCCCCTTGTGGCACCCCTCCTCCACCAATATATACTAGACGTTTTGGCCACTTTGATACACAAGTTTTTGCTAGTTCTAGTTCTAATGATTCTAATTTGAGCTAGATCTAATCCTCTTGGGTCCTCATAATTAGAAGCCAAGTGTGGTTCTAATCGTAAAAACCGTACGCTTTCAAATTTTGGAGAGTTCATGCTTTCGGTCTTCCGTTCGAGAGATTGTTCATGAACGGTTCGAGGAACTTCATCAACGATCTACACCAACTCTTCTTCCTCTGTAACTCGGAGTTGGTAACGATTCAATCTAAACCATTAATGCATCTTCATAGTGTTCCTGGTTTGATCGTAGGACGATTCTTTTTGTTTTTTACTACGTTTTCCAACACTTGACGTGATGTTCTCATCACTCGCCCAAGGCACAATCCTGATGGTACCCCTCAGAGTTGGGTATATCCATAATGTGGCGAGACCATAGTCTGTGCCATGCGAGAAATCTTGCATGCCATCATGGTGAGGTACCGCGTAAAACCCTCCTCCAACACATCCAAAACAGGCCCCTACCCTCTTCCAAATATGGATGGTATGGCCCAATGTTTAGAATGCACACTATTACTTTAAGAGGCTGAGACTCATATGAAGCATATGCTAGACCCTGTGCCCCCTAGCCTGTATATTGGTAGTTACTACAAAGTGCGCCCCTTTTTCCAAATGTGCTAGAGTTGCTCTAAGTCTATGTAAAAGTATTGATGAGGATGCCTTTTTAACATTAAATCCTTTACATAATTCACAGAATGCCCACCTGGAAAAGTTATATTCTGAAGAGTGTTGGTCCTTTTGTCTTAATTCTTGTTCTTGCATGCTAACATTTAAGGACCATTTGGACATCTAGAATTTCATTGGGATTTCACAAGAAGAGCATTCCAGTACATATAGGAGTAGAAACATTTTACAAAAAGAAGAATTTATGTACTGACGTGAATGATTATTTATACCTATGTACGCAACACATACTTATCTCTTTTTGATTTTGTTTCATAGGTGTAGCAGTGTTCTTACAAGGAAATATGTTGTCTTAGGGCATCTCCAACACCGACTCTCAAAGCATTTGTCCGGACCGCGCGGTCCGGACTTCGGAAGTCATCCAACACGGTTCTGTATCGGTGCGCGGCGCAATCCGGACCATAATTTCCCGCAAAGCGGAACCAAACGTGGGGGTTTCTTCCAGGATTCCAGACACGAGAAACGTCGGACTCTGACCCCCCGGCCCGCCCAAAAGGAAGGCGAAGCCCGTGCTTTTGTTGCAACCCGCACTGTTTCCTCGCTAAAATCCCCCCACACCCTTCTTCCATCCTGCGCTGCTCTCCACCCAATTTTTGCCCTTTTCTCCCACTTCCTCCTTCTTTCTGCCGCCGACGCATGGAACCAGAGGAGAACCTGTCAGAGATGAAGGTGGCGGAGGTGCCGGAGGATCCGAGCATCCTACTCGCTCAGAAGATCAGTTGGCTACGCGGCAAAATCACCGCATCAAAGAGAAGGCCGCAAAGGAGGAGAAGCTCAAGAACCTAATGGTCGCCGGTGGGCATGGTGGTTGTGGCGTGGATGGAGGACGTCACGGCAGAGGCCGGAGTGCCCAGACGAACACGCATGTAGTACAATCAACGTCGTGGCCAGAGCATCACAAGCCTCCGTACTACTACGCTGCCAAGCAGCTCGGAACTACCGCCGGGAAGGTGCCTTAAGTGTCGACATAAACACGGCTACGCTCTTCTCCGAGTGTTCTTAGCCACAGCTCGTCTGGGCTCGGATGGCGGGCGGGGAGCAGATGAGTGCCCGCACACTATTTGCTACAATGCCTAGAGCGGGGGAGCCGGCATACCACGACCCAGACAGGGAGATGATCGACATCATCCACGACAGAGACGAAGGAGGAGCATGTGGCTATGAGGACGGGCAGGTTAAAGACTCGGATCCCACCCAGTTCGGCAATTACCCACAACAAGAGTCCTACACCCAAACGGACACCCAAACGGGTAGGTGAGGATAGGCAGTTTTGTGTAGAAGAAGTTGGAGAAGAAAAACTTCACCGTCATGCACTATTAGTTGAAGTTGAATGGGCAACCAAAGTGGAACTTTTCATAGCCAAGACCGCCGCCCAAGTCACCGAGTAAGAAACCGGTGACCCTACCGACCCAACCCAAGAACTGTCAAAAAGGTTAGGAGATTTTACGGGGGAAGAATTGGGAGGAGGAGCGGGCGAAGCGAGAAGGAGCGGCGGCCAAGCTGGCGGAGAAGTTCGAGGACATCTTGTCGAAGAAGGAGGAGGCATGCGTGAGGCACTCAGACCTCAAGGAGGAGAAAAAGGCGGAGAGGTTCAAATTGTTGATGGAGGCGACACAGAATAAGCTCAAGCTCGAAGAGAGGAGGACCATGATCGAAGAGAGGAAGGTCGCGCTCGAGGAAAAGAAGTTAAAGATCGCCACCACTGCGGAGGACGCCAAGATATTGTCCTTGAATGTGGCATCTTTGGATGCCAGCGCAAGAATGATAGTGCAATCCGTCTGATACCATATGTTGCAATGGTAAAAAGATGAGTTGACAGCGGCGGACATTGAGGACGCGGCGGAGGCAGAAGCGGAGGCGGAGGCTGCCTACACGATGGCGACGACACCCTAATCAGCGAGCAGATGGCTGGGATCGCCGGTCCAGCAGGGCAGAAAATTGCACGGACTACCGGGCGGATCTTCGTTTGGATTCGGACATGAAAAACTAAGCATACTTGCCTTTTTTGTTGTAATCGGGACATGTGGTCCGACACACTGTGTGGATCAGACTAAATTTACATTTTAAATTAAATTGCCCTTTAGTGCCGGACATATACTGAATAGCGTTGGATGACAACCTCCGATATCTGTGTTCGTGGACTGGCTTCCCTGTCCACGGACAGATCCCGATGAAAATTTATGGGTCGGTGTTGGATATGCCCTTACAATTCTTATCTTATGTTCTGGAAATAATGGTGTACACTCTGTCCAAGCATATATATTTGCGACGCTACTAGCTAGGCATTTCTAACCGATCCCCTATAACCGGTTAGTGTAGTATATTTAGCTTTTTACTCCACTAATCGGTACCTAGCCGATCCCCAATTCGGCCTAACGTAGTATAATTTTTACTCCTCTCCCTAAATTGTTTCCTAATTATACTCACTCTCTCCTCCGCCGAATAAAACAGCACGACTCTCCTATGCTGCCTCTCCCTCCCCTCCCGCGCTGCATCTTCGCCCTCGCCGCCCCTCCTACTCCTCCCCCTCCCCGCCGGCACCGGCCTGCCGTCGGGAAAGACTAGTAGGCCTCCGCTGATGTCCTCCACCATCTCCTCATCCCGCCGCCGGCCAAAAATTGAGGGGATCTGCGGCTCCCGTCGTCACCGCCAGATTTGGCGTTTCTAGCCACCGGCGGTTGCGCCTTGCAATGGATTGGCCGGGAAGCGGCCCACACAGCCCCGGCAAAGCCTGTGCGCCGCATGCGGGTACCAGCTCTTCCTCTAGCCACTCTAAGCGTTCCGTCGTTAGGTCGGTCGTCGCCCGGGCTCGGCGCTCACACAGCGGCTCGCCGGCTCACAGTTGTCGGTCATATAGTGAGACGACTGCACACGACAAGTGGTGCACCGAGTTTCTACAACGCCGCAACATCCATGATGGGTGTTCTTCAATTGCACAAATGATGGGGTATGTGCTTGTTTTGATTCGGTTTTTCACCGGATTCGGTTCAATTTCGGTAGCTCATTGATGCTCATCTATGTGTGTAGGATGATGGATGCTCATTTTGGTATTGGGAAGAAGAATACATCGATCTATTGATAGCACGAAAATTAATGGATGTTCGTTCACTAATTGCTAGAACTGAGGCTAAAGATGAGACTAGATGTGAGATTAGAGAAGAAATTAGAGGGGAAGCAACGTCTACTTCTTTAGAATCAAAGAAGAAGAATAAAGTATGCAAGATCGAGAATCCACAGATCAACAATGAAGGCATCGAGAAGATATTAATCCAACTAGTGGGAGCAATTATGAAGTTGAATATATATCTTCTAAAATGTCTAATTGCCGTTCTTGTTTTCTTTGGTCTTGCTCTTCTAGCAAAGAATTGGTGAATTATTACATAATCCAATGTCGTTGAATGAAAGAAAGAAGCAAAGAAATGTGTTTCGGTGGCCAAAATTGAAATGCAAATGAAAATTTTATTTTACTCTGCTAAGTTTAGGGGATCGGCTAGGTCCGGCCAAAACTTAGTGGAGTATATATACTCCACTAAGAGCATCTACAACCGGACCCCTCATACCCCCCTCAAACACCCAGGCAGGCCACCCGGTCACTGACTGGTCACGAAATTTTGACCCAACCGGGCCTCTCAAACCGGCTTCAAACGCCCAGGCTGACCGGCACCCCTCATATCCAACCCAAATATGGGGCGGATATGGGGAAGCCCGGGCGCGCCCGGGCCCGCCCGCCACGTCGAACCCGACATCCTGACCGGACCGCAAATTGCACCAAATCCACCCCGCAGAACTGTCGGATCCATTTGATGTTTTCCTATATTCTTCCTCCTCGCACCGTCCGTCTCGCAGCTCAGCCGCCGCGCGCGCTCCGCCGCCGTTCATAGCCTCTGCCCCGCCAGCTCCTTCAGAGAAGTCTTCTGTCCCGTCCTCGCTGTGGAGAACATCGTTGTCGGCCCGAAAGACATCGCGGTATGTCCGACAACTCTCTGGCTCTGCCTTGCGCTGGATGTGTTTCCGATGCTTCGTCTGGCGAGGAGTATGGATCGACGGAGCTTGATCAAATGATTCAAGATGAGTTCTTTGATTCATCGGATTCGGACGAAGAAGAGGACATGATCATGCTCATGACCATGCAAGAGGAAATGTACCGGCAAGTGGAGCATATTCTTAATTTCAAGGGCTCAATCAAAGGGAGAAGAGTGATCAATCGGGATAGGGTATCCGGAGCAAAGCTACTGCAGAAGGATTACTTTGCTCTGAACCCAACTTTCCCAGATGATCCATGGTTTTGTCGTCGTTTTCGCATGCGAAAACCATTGTTTTTGCGCATTGTGGACGCAGTGGAGGCACACGACGACTACTTTAAGCTGACAAGGGATTGATGCGGTAAACTGTCTTTCTCTGCCAAGCAGAAGTGCACGACTGCTGTCAGAATGCTTGCACTTGGTACTGCGGCAGATGTCGTTGGTGAGATGGTCAGGATGGGGGAGAGCACATGCCTGAAGAGTACTGTCAAGTTTGCCTGTGCTGTGGTCGAGGTGTTTGGAGCAGAGTATTTGAGAGAAGCAAATGTGCAGGACACAGAGAAGTTGCTGGCTATTGGAGAGGCCAGAGGGTTTCCGGGAATGCTCGGATCAATTGATTGCATGCATTGGCAGTGGAAGAACTGCCCCAAAGGTTTGCGGGTAATGTATCAAGGTCACACCAGAGAGGCCACCATCATACTAAAAGTGGTGGCATCACATGACTTATGGATTTGGCATGCCTTTTTTTGGAATGTCGGGTTCTCACAACGACATCAACGTGCTTCAATGATCTCCGGTGTTCAAGAGGCTTTGCAACGGGGAATCACCTCTGTGCAACTACACCGTCAACGACCTAAACTACAACATGTGATACTATCTTGCCGATGGCATATATCCTCAGCGGGCTGCATTTGTGAAGACCATATCCGAACCACATGACAGAAAACAAAAGCACTTCGCAACAATGCAGGAAGCAGCTAGGAAGGATGTGGAGAGGCATTCGGAGTGCTGCAAGCGCGTTGGGAAAGTGTTCATGGGAATGCAATGATGTGGGGATCGGAAACTTTGTGGCAACTGATGACACATTGTGTTATTTTGCACAATATGATCTTCGAGGATGAGGGTGATGGTGTAGCTCAAACCAATGATTTTGAAGCACCTGGAGAACAAGTTGAAATCCCGAAAGATCAAGATGCAGTTCAGCTTATGAACTTTCTGCAGATGCATCAGAATCTCCGAGTTCATCACGTGCACACACAACTACTCAATGATCTGGTGGAGCATATGTGGACCCACAATGGAAATCAAAAAGCAGATGATTGTGTACTTCAAATAAATTTGATGTAACACTACTTATGTTCGGTACCAACATTTGTTATTTACATGTAACATTTAGTTTGTGTGATCGACGTGCATTGTTTTGTATGGATTTGAGAGTCCAGATATGAGATATATGGATGCAGGGAGCGAAATATGAGGGGCCGTCCAGATGCGTCCGCGGGTCTGCCCGGACGCGTCCGCGGACGTATAGAGGGCCGGATTTGTCCAATCCGACCGTAGACGCTCTACTTTTACTCCGTTAACTTATTGGGGATCTAACAGAGTTACCCTAACTGGTATAACCTGAATTATAGTCTTATATCAGTACAAGTTAGTGAGTTGTGACCCACATACTTTGGCTGGCACTAATCCATGGATCCTCATGTTGGTTTTGAGTCGTTGTTTTATCTACCTTTACGAGCTCAAAGTTTCTTGCTTTATGATTTCTGATAATATGTCTATACTGACGGCCCGCTCCTCCTAGGGTTCCTCCCCCTCCTCCCTCGCCACCGCCGGCGCCCCTAGGCCCTCCCCGCCGCCGCCGGCCGCCGGCCGCCCCGTCTCCCCCTCCTCCCCCGCCCCTCCTCTCCCCCCTCCCGGATCTGCCCCTGCGCCGCCTCCCCGGGAGGTGGCCGGGGCCGCGCGCGACCCCGCTCCCCTTCGGCCGTCTCCCTCCCCCATCCCACCCCGCCGCCGCCGGCGGGCGCCCTCGGCGCAGGCCCGGGTGGTGTTGGCGGCGGCGGGACCTTCAGTCCCCGCGCGCGCGGCTCCCCTGCCCGGGGCATGGGGCGGCGGCGGTGCTCCTCGGCTAGGCGGCGGCCCGGTCACCCGGCGGTGGTGGCCGGCAGCGCGCGAGGTGGTGGTGTGGCCCTTGGCGGCGGGGCAGCGTGGTGGCGCGGGATGGCCGGCGGCGCGACCCCGCCCCAGATCCGGGCCCGGCGGGCCCCATCTGGGTTCTAGTGGGCCAGCCCCTGGCGTGGCTTCGTCGTCGTCAGTGTGGTGAGGAGGCGGAGCAGCTTGGACGGGGGGCGGCGACACTGACGGCGTGCCTGCTGCAGCGCGATGGCGGGAGCTTTATGGGCGTGGAGGGCCCGGCCGGGCCTGTGGGCCAACGGGCCTGGTATGCTCCTGCTATTGTGTCCGGTCGGCTACCGTCGTTGACGGTGGAGGTTGAGCCCTCCCGCGTGCCGACGGTGCTGCTGCCCCTAGTCCCGGCTCCAATTCCTCGCTGTGCAGACCTCACCTCGTGGTGCCGTGGTGAGACGGCGTGGAGGCTTCATGACAGCTTTGGTGCAGGATGGTGGTCGGTTTGGTGGCGGGCTCCGAAGCATCCGAGGTGAAGGTTGGGATCGGGGGAAACCCCTGTCGGTGTGACCGACACCGACGCGGTGGCGCCTGTGGGTGCCGCCGGACCTTCCTGGAGGGCGTCGGGGCTACCCTTCCTCTCGCCTCGTCGCCTACCGGGGGAAACCCTTGGCAGCAGCGTCGTCATCGTCGCGGTCCTTCTTGGAGGTGTTGATTGGTACCGGCGCTTCGGAGCCTTGGAGCTTGGTGGGAGATCTCCGGTGGGCGCAGTGGTCGTGAAGCTTCTTCATCCGCCGTTGTCGGCATTTCTTCTTTTGTTTTTTCTCTTTCGTTTCTTTTGGGTGTGATTGTGCTACTTCCGCCCCAGCACCTATCGTTGGCTGTATCGGTTGGTTGCTTTGTAATACAAAGCAGGGGAAACCCTTTTTTCGTCATAATATGTCTATACTTGAGACACAGTACATGCATCCACTGAATACTGAATTGATATCTTTCCCGGCAAGTACATCCTTTTGATGTACGATTAGCAGGGTTGCAGTGCTGAACCAGAGTAATGCTGAGTCACTCTACGGCCGCTTCTTTTTACTCCGTTTTTTTTTTTGAACCTTTTTTTTTACTCCGTTTGTTATCCAATTGAGTTCCACTACTAGTGCTGTCGGCTGCAGTCATTGGACGGAGCAGTACTGGAACCTGTATGCATGGAGACGAGGCCAGGAGGAGAGGCCATCCCATCATCACCCCGGAGAAATGGTGAGCAGTATGAGGATGTCTGCGACACGGCGCACACACGTACTGTGATATGTATTCATTTGTTGCGACGTCCGGAATACGCGTCTTCGAATCATGTACGACCAGCGATTCAGCAGGGGCGGCGCTGTGTGTGCAGTGTGCCTGCAGGCCACGCGCACCTGCATGGAAACTGTGTGAGTGCCGGGGATCATAATGGAGTTGGAGCGGTCGGATGGGGTGTACGCCGTATCACGTACTGAGGTGGTAGAGACGCAGAGCTGCACTGCCGTGACCTGGGTTTTTCTGCAAGGGAACCACTTGGCTGGTGTAGTTTACTGCTTTTTAATATTTTTGCAATGTTGCAACCCTAGCAGGGATATATTCTTTTACATAAAACACATACGCCCAACTTTACTATAAATAAAGCCATCAGGCAACGGCCATGGGTTCATATCACACTAACAGACAACCACACGGGCGAAATTCAGGAGATAACGTTTGAAATTGCACATGTAGCAATGACACGAAACTTCGGCACACATGCCATCCGCCTACGTACAAAGCAAAGCCACACTAGGAGAGCACCGACTACATCCTAGGAGACCCCAACAAGAGGAGTAACTCGGCGAAGGAATTGGGGTCCCATGTCACATCCAACCACGATTGGATGCAACTCCAAAATAAAGCAACCAAACCACATTTGAAAAGAATGTGGTCAAAGCCCCCACGGAAAGCACACATCACATAAAATTTGGAAGTCAGGTCATTTCGTTTACGAATTTGGTCAGCAGCCGGCAGCTTACCACACATGGCGTGCCACATGAATATCATGAGTTTCAAAGGAACCCTGGCACGCCAAATATCCTTGAACTTATTTGCAACAGAGCCTTCAACTAGCTTTGAGTAAAGCGACTTAACCAAAAACAACCAGAAGAAGAATGGGACCAAGTCATTGAGTCAACCGTCTTCGAAAGCCTATGGAAGATGGTAGCGAGACGGTGCCACTCCGCCATCTCTACATGATACATAGCAGGACGAAAATCAAAGTCCCTGTTATTGCGGGAGAGATCGAAGATGAAAATCGCAGGCACAACACAGTACAAAAAAGCGTAGGGGAAGACGAATACAAAGGTGCATCACCGTGCCACCACTCCAGCCAAAAACGAATAGATGCACTGCCACCCACACCAACAACAAATTTGACAAGCGAACAGAATTCATCCCAAACTAATTTAACCCGCGGACGTCAGAACTGCCCCCCCCCCCCCAGCCGCATATGCAAACAGGGAGCAACAGTTAGGGAAGTAATTGGCTTTAATGATATCAAACCACAACACACTTGCGGCAACATTAAGAATTCGCCACCACCACTTTATAATTAGACATTTGTTCATGACTGAAGTGTTAATAATGTCCAACCCTCCCCACCAACTCTATTGCACAGAGATGCATAAGTTGTCCCCTTTAATTCCTTCCTCCCCAACTCCCCGTGCTCATGTCTAATGCATAGGCGCTTGCGTACATGCTTAGTGTCTTTTTTTACTTCATAAAGTTTACATAATAGTATCTACCTCCAATGCAAAACTTATTCCGAAGATGTATTCAAAGTAAACGCTATAGGTGTCTACCACCCAAGTCAAGCAACAATGGTTGCAGGACTCCAGATTTACTCCACCCGAGCAAAAATGACCAGTATTCTAGTCCCTAACACCCATCACCAGCGCTTTGGGTAGGTGGGGCATCCCTACTAAAAAGCATGGATATGTCCAGACAATGATGAGTGAATATTGTGAGGGAGGTGTAAATATGTTGCCATATGCAGTGTTGGAAATATGCCCTAGAGGCAATAATAAAAGTAGTTATTATTATATTTCCTTGTTCATGAAAATCGTTTATTGTCTATGCTATAATTGTATTGATTGGAAACATTAATACATGTGTGGATACATAGACAACACTGTGTCCCTAGTGTGCCTCTAGTAGACTAGCTCATTGATCAAAGATGGTCAAGGTTTCCTAACCATAGTCATGAGATGTCATTTGATAACGGGATCACATCATTAGGAGAATGATGTGATGGACAAGACCCAAACTATGAACGTAGCATATGATCGTGTCAGTTTATTGCTATAGTTTTCTGCATGTCAAGTATCTGTTCCTATGACCATGAGATCATGCAACTCACTGACACCGGAGGAATACCTTGTGTGTATCAAACGTCACAACGTAACTGGATGACTATAAAGATGCTCTACAGGTATCTCCGAGGGTGTCTGTTGAGTTGGCATGGATCAAGACTGACCGACCCCCCCCCCCACTAAGGCCCATGCGGCTGGGGGTGGAAAACCCCAAGAGGAGGAAAGGTTTTTCCAAGTAGGATTGGAATCCTACTTGGAGTAGGATTGAAGGTGGACTCCTCCACCTCCACCTAGGGGAAACACTAGGGCGGGTGCCTCCTCCCACTCCCTCCTATATATACTAGAGGAATAGATCCCCAAAGACCCAAGTCCACGTGCTAGTTCTCTATTCCCTAGTTCCTCCACCAAATAGATTCCAACGGTGCTAAGGCGAAGCCCTGCCGGAATAGTTCCACCACCACCGTCGCCGCGCCGTCGGGCTGCCAGAGAACTCATCTACCTCTCCGCTCCCTCTTGCTGGATCAAGAAGGCGGAGATCGTCATCGAGCTATACGTGTGCTGAACGCGGAGGTGTCGTCCGTTCGGCACTAGATCGTGATTGGATCGCGGGACGGCTAGCGATTTGGATCGCGAAGACGTTCGACTACATCAACCGCGTTTCTTAACGCTTCCCGCTTAGCGATCTACAAGGGTATGTAGATCCACTCTTCCTCTCGTAGATGTTCATCACCATGGATAGATCTTGCGTGTGCGTAGGAAATTTTTTGTTTCCCATGCAACGTTCCCCAACAGTGGTATCAGAGCTAGGTCTATGCGTAGATGAGATCACGAGTAGAACACAAAGGAGTTTGTGGGCGTTGATGCTCAGATTGCTTCCTCCCTTGGTCTTTTCTTGATTCGGCGGTACTGTGGGATGAAGCGGCCCGGACCAACATTACTCGTACGCTTACGAGAGACCGGTTCCATCAACTGACATGTAACTTTGTTGCATAAAGATGGCTGGCGGGTGTCTGTCTCTCCCACTTTAGTTGGATCGGATTCGACAAAGGCGATCCTTGAGAAGGTTGAATAGCAATTTGTGTATCACCGTTGTGGTTTTTGCGTAGGTAAGAATCGTTCTTGCTAGATACCCGTAGCAGTCACGTAAAACATGCAACAACAATTAGAGGACGTCTAATTTGTTTTTGCAGGGTATGTTGTGATGTGATATGGCCAATTACATGATGAGATATATGTGATGTATGAGATGATCATGTTTTGTATAGAATATCACGACTTGCATGTCGATGAGTACGGCAACCGGCAGGAGCCATAGGGTTGTCTTTAATTTATTTTCGCCGTTTTGCTTTACTTTATCGCTATAAGTTAGCAATAGTCGTAGAAGCAACAGTTGGCGCGACAACCTCATGGCGACACGTTGATGGAGATCAAGATGATGGAGATCATGGTGTCATGCCGGTGACAATGGAGATCATGCCGGTGATTTGGAGATGGAGATCAAAAGCACAAGTTCATGGCCATATCATGTCACTTATGATTTGCATGTGATGTTAATCCTTTTATACATCTTATTTTGCTTAGGACGACGGTAGCATTATAAGGTGATCTCTCACTAAAATTTCAAGATAAAATTGTGTTCTCCCCGAGTGTGCACCGTTGCGAAAGTTCGTCGTTTCGAGACACCACGTGATGATCGGGTGTGATAGACTCTACGTTCACATATAACGGGTGCAAGCCAGTGTTGCACGTGCAGAACACTCGGGTTAAACTTGACGAGCCTAGCATGTACAGACATGGCCTCGAAACACAAGAGACCGAAAGGTCGAACATGAATCATATAGTAGATATGATCAACATGAAGATGTTCACCTTTGAAACCACCTCATCTCACGTGATGATCGGACTTGAGGTGGTGGATTTGGATCATGTGACACTCGAATGACCGGAGGGATGTCAATTTGAGTGGGAGTTTTTTTTAAGTAATATGATTAACTAAACTCATTATCTTGAACAATAGTCTAAGTTATCTTTGCAAAATTTATGTTGTAGATCAATGGCTCGCGCAGTAGCACCCCTGAATTTTAATGCGTTCCTAGAGAAAGCTAAGTTGAAAGATGATGGAAGTAACTTTGTGGACTGGGCCCGTAATCTAAGGATTATCCTTACGGCTTCCCAAAAGGCTTATGTCCTTGATGCACCGCTTGGTGATCCACCCGCTCCAGTAGAGTCTGCAGACGTTGCGAACGCCTGGCAGACACGTTTTGATGATTACTCAATAGTTCAATGTGCAATGTTGTATGACTTAGAACCGGGACTTCAAAGACGTTTTGAACGTCATGGAGCATATGATATGTTCCAGGAGTTGAAGTTTATCTTTCAGAAGAATGCCCGGATCGAGAGGTATGAGACCTCCGATAAGTTCTATGCCTGCAAGATGGAGGAGAACGGGTCTGTCAGTGAACACATACTCAAAATGTTTGGGTATTCCACCCGTCTGGCTGAATTGGGTATGCCCCTTCCACCAGTGGCGATCACTGACAGAGTTCTTCAATCACTGCCACCTAGCTACAAAAGCTTCGTGTTGAACTATAACATGCACGGGATGAACAAGTCAGTCGCCGAGCTGTTTGCGATGTTGAAAGTTGCCGAGTCTGAGATTCAGAAGGAGCATCAAGTGTTGATGGTCAATAAAACCACTAGTTTCAAGAAGAATGGCAAGAGTGGTTTCAAGAAGAATGGCAAGGGTAAGAAGGGTAACTCCAAGAAGAGTGGCAAAGCAGTTGCCCCTCCCGTGAAGAAACCCAAAGCTGGACCCAAGCCATAAACTGAGTGCTTTCATTGCAAGGGAACTGGTCACTGGAAGCGGAACTGCCCCAAGTATCTGGCTGACAAGAAGGCGGCCAACACCAAACAAGGTATATATGATATACATGTTATTGATGTGTACCTTACCAACTCTCGTTGTAGTGCATGGGTATTTTATACCAGTTCGGTTGCTCACATTTGTAACTCAAAACAAGAACTGCGGAATAGACGGAGGCTGGCAAAGGACGAAGTGACGATGCGCGTGGGAAATGGTTCCAAGGTTGATGTGATCGCCATCGGCACGCTCGCTCTTCGATTACCATCGGGATTAGTGACGAACCTGAATAATTGTTATTTAGTGCCTGCGTTAAGCATGAACATTATATCTGGATCTTGTTTATTGCGAGACGGTTACTCATTTAAATCAGAGAATAATGGTTGTTCTATTTATATGAGTAATATCTTTTATTGTCATGCACCCAATGTGAGGGGTTTATTCTTATTGAATCTCGATAGTGATGATACACATGTTCATAACATTGATGCCAAAAGATGTAGAGTTGATAATGATAGTACCACTTTCTTGTGGCACTGCCGCTTATGTCATATTGGTGTAAAACGCATGAAGAAGCTCCATGCTGATGGGCTTTTGGAGTCACTTGATTTTGAATCACTTGACACATGTGAACCATGCCTCATGGGCAAGATGACTAAGACTCCGTTCTCTGGAACAATGGAACGGTCAAGTGACTTATTGGAAATCATACATACTGATGTGTGCGGTCCGATGAGCATTGAGGCGCGCGGTGGTTATTGTTACTTTCTCACCTTCACTGATGACTTAAGTAGATATGGGTATATTTACTTAATGAAACACAAGTCTGAAACATTTGAAAAGTTCAAGCAATTTCAGAGTGAAGTTGAGAATCATCGTAACAAGAAGATCAAATTCATGCGATCTGATCGAGGAGGAGAATATCTAAGTTATGAGTTTGGCAGTCACTTAAGACAATGTGGAATTGTTTCACAATTGACACCGCCTGGAACACCACAGCGTAATGGTGTGTCCGAACGTCGTAATCGAACCTTATTGGATATGGTGCGATCTATGATGTCTCTTGCCGATTTGCCACTATCGTTTTGGGGTTATGCATTAGAGACGGTTGCATTCACTTTAAATAGGGCATCATCGAAATCCGTTGAGACGACGCCATATGAACTGTGGTTTGGCAAGAAGCCAAAGTTGTCATTTCTTAAAGTTTGGGGATGTGATGCTTATGTCAAAAAGCTTCAGCCTGAAAAGCTGAAACCCAAAGCGGAGAAATGCGTCTTCATAGGATACCCAAAAGAGACAGTTGAGTATACCTTCTATCTCAGATCCGAAGGCAAAGTGTTTGTCGCTAAAAACGGAACATTTCTTGAGAAAGAGTTTCTCTCGAAAGAATTGAGTGGGAGGAAAATAGAACTTGATGAGGTTGTTGAACCTTTACTTCAACCAGAAAGTAGCACAGCACATAAAGATGTTTCTGTAGAGCCTACATCGGTTGAAGAGGAAGTTAATGATGATGATCATGAAGCTTCGGATCAAGTTGCTATCGAACCTCCTAGGTCGACAAGGACGCGTACTGCTCCTGAGTGGTATGGCAACCCTGTCTTAGAGGTCATGTTGTTGGACAACGATGAACCTACGAGCTGTGGAGAAACGATGATGGGCCCGGATTCCGAGAAATGGTTAGAGGCCATGAAATCCGAGATGGGATCCATGTATGAAAACAAAGTATGGGCTTTGGAAGTATTACCTGGAGGGTGAAAGGCCATTCAGAACAAATGGATCTTTAAGAGGAAGACGGACGCGGACGGTAATGTCACCGTCTATAAAGCTCGACTTGTGGCAAAGAGTTTTTCACAAGTTCAAGGAGTTGACTACGATGAGACCTTCTCACCCGTAGCGATGCTTAAGTCCGTCAGAATCATGTTAGCAATAGCTGCCTTTTTCGATTATGAAATTTGGCAGATGGATGTCAAAACAGCGTTCCTTAACGGTTTCCTTAAGGAAGAGTTGTATATGATGCAACCAGAAGGTTTTGTCGATCCAGAGAATGCTGACAAAGTTTGCAAATTCCAGCGATCCATTTATGGACTGGTGCAAGCATCTCGGAGTTGGAATCTTCGCTTTGATGAGGTGATCAAAGCGTTCGGGTTTATACAAGTTTACGGAGAAGCTTGTATTTACAAGAAAGTGAGTGGGAGCTGTATAGCATTTCTAATATTATATGTGGATGACATATTGCTAATTGGAAACAATATAGAAATGTTGGAAAGCATGAAGGAATATTTGAACAAGAGTTTTTCAATGAAGGACCTAGGAGAAGCTGCTTTCATATTTGGCATCAAGATCTATAGAGATAGATCGAGACGCTTAATAGGACTTTCACAAAGCACATACCTTGACAAAGTTTTGAAGAAGTTCAAAATGGATCAGTCCAAGAAGGGGTTCTTGCCTGTATTGCCAGCTGTGAAGTTGAGTAAGACTCAATGCCCAGTGACTACAGAAGATAGAGAAAAGATGAGTGTCGTCCCCTATGCTTCAGCCATAGGCTCTATCATGTATGCAATGCTGTGCACAAGACCCGATGTCAGCCTTGCCATAAGTATGGTCGGAAGGTTTCAAAGTGATCCAGGAATGGAACACTGGACGGCGGTCAAGAATATCCTTAAGTACCTGAAAAGGACTAAGGACATGTTTCTCGTTTATGGAGGTGATCAAGAGCTCGTCGTAAAGGGTTACGTCGATGCAAGCTTTGACACTGATCCGGATGACTCTAAGTCTCAAACCGGATACGTATTTATTCTCAATGGGGTGCGGTAAGCTGGTGCAGTTCCAAGCAGAGCGTAGTAGCAGATTCTACATGCGAAGCGGAGTACATCGCTGCCTCGGAGGCGGCGAAGGAAGGTGTCTGGATGAAGGAGTTCATGACAGATCTTGGAGTAGTGCCTAGTGCACTAAACCCAATGACTCTGTTCTGTGACAGCACTCGTGCCATTGCTCTGGCCAAGGAACCAAGGTTTCACAAGAGGACCAGACACATAAAGCGACGTTTCAATTCCATCCGCGATTACATCAAGGAGGAGGACATAAATATTTGCAAAGGGCACACGGATCTGAATGTCGCAGTCCCGATGACTAAACCTCTTCCAAGGGCTAAGCATGATCAACACCAGAACTGTATGGGTGTTAGATTCATTACAATGTAAATCACATGGTGATGTGAGCTAGATTATTGACTCTAGTGCAAGTGGGAGACTGTTGGAAATATGCGCTAGAGGCAATAATAAAAGTAGTTATTATTATCTTTTCTTGTTCATGATAATCGTTTATTGTCCATGCTATAATTGTATTGATTGGAAACATTAATACATGTGTGGATACATAGACAACATTGTGTCCCTAGTGTGCCTCTAGTAGACTAGCTCGTTGATCAAAGATGGTCAAGGTTTCCTAACCATAGACATGAGATGTCATTTGATAACGGGATCACATCATTAGGAGAATGATGTGATGGACAAGACCCAAACTATGAACGTAGCATATGATCGTGTCAGTTTATTGCTATAGTTTTCTGCATGTCAAGTATCTGTTCCTATGACCATGAGATCATGCAACTCACTGACACCGGAGGAATACCTTGTGTGTATCAAACGTTGCAATGTAATTGGGTGACTATAAAGATGCTCTACAGGTATCTCCGAAGGTGTCTGTTGAGTTGGCATGGATCGAGACTGGGATTTGTTGCTGCGTATGACGGAGAGGTATCTCAGGGCCCACTCGGTAATACAACATCACAATAAGCCTTGCAAGCAATGTGACTAAAGTGTTAGCCACGTGATCTTGTATTATGGAACGAGTAAAGAGACTTGCCGGTAACGAGATTGAACTAGGTATAGAGATACCGACGATCGAATTTCGGGCAAGTAACATACCGAAGAACAAAGGGAACAGCATACGGGATTAATTGAATCCTTGATATAGAGGTTCAACCGATAAAGATCTTCGTAGAATATGTAGGAGCCAATATGTACATCCAGGTCCCGCTATTGGTTATTGACCGTAGAGGTGTCTCGGTCATGTGTACATAGTTCTCGAACCCGCAGGGTCTGCACACTTAACGTTCGGTGACGTTTCGGTAATATTGAGTTATGTATGGTGGAGACCGAAGGTTGTTTGGAGTCCCAGATGAGATCCCGGACGTCACGAGGAGCTCTGGAATGGTCCGGAGGTAAAGATTAATATATAGGAAGTCCCATTCTGGTCACCGAAAAAGTTTTGGGTATTTCCGGTAGTGTACCGGGAGTGCCGGGATGGTTCCGGGGGACCATCGGGAGGGGCCACCCACCCCAAAGGGCCTCATGGGCTGTGGGAGGAGGCAAACCAGCCCCTAGTGGGCTGGCCAACCCCCCACTAAGGCCCATGCGGCTGGGGGTGGAAAACCCCAAGAGGAGGAAAGGTTTTTCCTAGTAGGATTGGAATCCTACATGGAGTAGGATTGGAGGTGGACTCCTCCACCTCCACCTGGTTCGGCCGACCCCTAGGGGAAACCCTAGGGCGGCTGCCTCCTCCCCCTCCCTCCCATATATACTAGAGGAATAGAGCCCCAAAGACACAAGTCCACATGCTAGTTCTCTATTCCCTAGTTCCTCCACCAAATAGATTCCAACGGTGCTTAGGCGAAGCCCTGCCAGAATAGTTCCACCACTACCGTCGCGCTGCCAGAGAACTCATCTACCTCTCCGCTCCCTCTTGCTGGATCAAGAAGGCGGAGATCGTCATCGAGCTGTACGTGTGCTGAACGCGGAGGTGCCGTCCGTTTGGCGCTAGATCGTGATTGGATCGCGGGACGGCTAGCGATTTGGATCGCGAAGACGTTCGACTACATCAACCGTGTTTCTTAACGCTTCCCGCTTAGCGATCTACAAGGGTATGTAGATCCACTCTCCCTCTCGTAGATGCTCATCACCATGGATAGATCTTGCGTGTGCGTAGGAAATTTTTTGTTTCCCATGCAACGTTCCCCAACATGCAGATGATACAATATTCCTCCTTTCAGATGATTTTGATAGAGCACAAAATTTAAAAATTATCTTATGTGCTTTTAAACGGATGTCATGTTTGAAAATATATTTTTCTAAGAGTGAGATATTCTTGTTTGGAGATGTTGTGAATAGAGGAGAGGAATGTAGGAAAATCGTTATCTGGCCATTCGTCGGGCCGGGCCTAACCAAGCCCAGGCCCAGCCCTCCCCGGCCGTTGGGCCTAGAAATCAGGCCCAAGCCCAGCCCATTGGTGCAAAAGCCCGTCGGGCCTCGAGCTGGGCCTCTTTGTTAAATCGCGAATATGACGGGCCGGAGCCCAGCCCGACCGGGCCATCGGGCTCAAAATCTAGGCCCAGGCCTGGCCCGTGGGCAAGGTCGGACCGGGTCGGGTCGGGCTTTTTCGAGTCGTGTCGGTTCGGGCTGGCCGGGCCAGGCTGCCCATGGCCATGTATAGTGCCCACTCAATGAGATGAGAATAATAAATAAAGATGGGAAGCCTATTGAAAAGTAGATTGGAAATAGATGTGCTTGCTCGCAAGGTAGGATGCTAAACAATGCTGGCAAGCTTGCTTTTGTACATGCAAGTTTGAGCAACCTACCCATGCTTTTGTACACCCCCTTGCTTTTTAACACGGCTAGAGGTTGGCGCCCTAGAGTTCTTCGGATCGGAGGTGGCTGAAGGAAGAAGGGGAGATTCTCATTTGTTTGCTCCCTGTTTGAGTTGTGTTATCTTTGGTCCAGTCTCAATAAGGTGAATTGTGACTGGAGAGTGTGTGTGACCTTACTTTCCAGATCACACTGGCTTTCTGTAGCGTTTGTCTACCGTTGGTCTAGCCTGATGTAGTTGGTGTTAGTTTTTTTTTTCTGAAGGGACTCATCGGAGACGCCAAGCTGCCAAGGATCATGAGCGGCTAATTCCCCCTAGCCAAACACATCTTAAGTCCCAACACCCAATAACTCCCCATGTTTTATATGAAATCTTGTCACATTTGTTTGAGTCTTGAGATACCTCACCATGCCTTCCGCATGGTTTATCTCTTTCTTTTTAGCGGTGACTTATCTCATCTTTGTACACTACCTCGATGCAGCATGCTTAATGTTTTTTACTCCCTCCGTTTTTAAATATAAGTCCTTTTAGAGATTTTATTACGGACTACATACGGAGCAAATGAATGAATCTACACCCTAAAGTAAGTTCATATACATCTGTATGTAGTCCGTAGTAATAAAATATCTAAAATGACTTATATTTACTTATATTTAGGAACAGAGGAAGTATATTTTAGTGATCGAGAGCCACGATAAAAAAAGGTTAATGTTCGTGAGAGATGGCGGAGATGAAGCGAGGAACTACTAGAAAGAGCATGCGTGAGCAAAAGGACTACAAAGAACAAGGTTGTTAACCTACCAGTCTGTCTAGAAATCGATTTCGTTGGTTTGCTCTTGTTCCGTGAGAGTGGACAATAACTGGCCTAAGCAATACTCTGAGTTGCTAAGTTTTGTCCTTAATTTATGTATATTCTTTCATTTCATAAAGTTGAACACCGTGATATCACTATATGAAAATCCCCTAAAAAGAGCAAGTAATTACATAACGGTACATAGCTCAAAGAAAAGGAGGATCCATGTCAAAACAGTGTGAAGAAAAAGAAATGGAGGATCTAGAGAATAAAAAAGTAACAGGAGGGCGTCAAAGCCCCTGATAAGCAGTGATCGTCACTTCACGTTTGCAACACAGTCCGTAGTTTTACTCTGCACTGAGCTAAAGGCGCTGACCTCCAAGGTAATGGAGCAGTTCACCTTGATGTCGAGGTCCCTCTTGTAGATCCCCAGCACGCTCACTCTCCCGCTGATCTCCGTGTAGCTGGTGAGGTCGTACTCCTGGCCCTGGCCGAAGATGAGGTCGGTGACGTTGACGTTGGGGGAGATCCGGTCGGCGAGCGCGTCGAGCGTGACGTTCATCCGCACGGTCCGGCCGGCGCCGACCTCGCCGTCGGGGGCGTACGCCACGCCGACCGTCTCCCCCTTGTAGTAGAAGTTCGTCTCGCTGCGGTCGTAGCTGAACGAGGCCACGTTCGGGTTCTTGATGGAGATGTCGGCGTTGAGCGTGGCGTTGACGGACACCGGGTGCCGCTCGTCCGCGCCGAGGAACTCGCCGTCGACGTCCTCCAGGATGACGCCGTTCATGGTGAAGACGGGGTCCTTGACCTTGAACACGGTGAGCGCGAGCACGAGGGCGACGATCCCGGCGATGACCACGGAGGCCACGCAGCAGCCGCCGCAGCAGAGCACGGACCGGCGCCTGCGCAGGTACTGCATGGAGCCCCGGCGCTTGCCGGTGGTCGCGGCGACATCCTGGACCTCGATGTCATGGCTGGTCGCAGGGTGGACGGACGGGGACGGGTAGGCGAGCGGCCTCGTCGGCTCGTTCTTCTCGCCCGCTGTGGCGCCGCTGTACGGCCCAACCCCGACGGCCGCCATGGCGTACGTATGGACCGAAGACCCGAAGCAAGATGATATGGGAGGAAAGTCTAGTCCGTCGCCAGATGGCGTGGTCTTGTTTATACTACGGTGGATTTTCACAAGTCGTGTTGGGCGGGCCGGGCGCGGCATGTACGTGTTGCTGTTCGTTCTGTGAGACTCACGGAACGGAGCAAATGCGCCCCGCCCGGTGGACTTGGCAGGCTTGTGCATTGCCGGTTAATAAATGGAGCATGCAGGCTTCCGTTGGTACAAGTTGACTCCACCAACGAGGTGTTGAAAAGCAGGGATAACGGACGGCAACTTATAATTTTTCTTCCCCGTCCGTCCGCGGATAAGGATTAGTCCACACACACGAATATGGAAGGCTGTCATCCAATGTTATCCGCACATATTTCAAAAATCATCTAAACTAACCTATCGAATTCATGTAAATACGGACAGATTTCATATAAACATGACGGATTTCATTATATTTACATCAATTAAGCGGTGCTCGTCCGGCTATGGAGGTATAATACACCTAATCTATGATCGCCGACACCCGTTCCTCGTGTCCGGTCATGAGCCCCGAGAACTGAAGCTTCGCCTTCTCCACTTCCGCCTCGGCGCTCTCCAGCTCCGCCTCCATAACCTTCTTTGGAGCTTCGGAAAGTGAAGTTGACCGTCTCCATGTCGCCGCCGAGCGACTAATTGGCCGACGTTTATCAGGCTGTCAAGCTTGGCTTCAACGGGAGGGGAGGAGCGCTGGCCT
Organism: Elymus sibiricus; assembly: GCA_039707655.1. Classification (NCBI taxonomy): domain Eukaryota; kingdom Viridiplantae; phylum Streptophyta; class Magnoliopsida; order Poales; family Poaceae; genus Elymus; species Elymus sibiricus. Next base: position 350,734,292 of record CM077667.1, on the reverse strand, counting down.
TCTTGGGACCCGAGCGTCGGCGACCTACCGTGCTATACTCTTCCTCGTTGCCGGCGATGTCCTCTGCCTCGGCGTCGGTCTTGCCGAACACCTCGTCCGCCGCCTCATCGAACTCCTTGTAGGCGGCCTCCAGTTCGGCCTGACGCTGGCGGTAATACCAGCGGGCAAGGCGGATGTCGCGGGCGGAGTGGTAGGACTCAAGCAGCGCCGCCTGCACCGTCAGGTCCGCTTCCGGTGTGATCGCCCTGCCGGCGTGTAACAGCTCGAGACCGACGCTCTAGAAGATTCCCCTTTCATTCCATTGTCATCGTGCGATTCGTTTGGTTGTCGCATTCATCATCGCATCATTCGCATCATCTGCATAGCATTGGCACTCCATTGCCGCCATTTTAAAAACTCGCATCCGTTCGTAGTTGCCGGTTGTCTTCGTTTTTGTCGTTGACCGTTTCGAGACCAACCACACACGCACGCGCCAGCGACATCGTAAAATATTATTTTTAAAAATGGGTATAAATATTCTCGGATTGGGTCGGGACTTGGCGTGCGGTCTTATTTTATTGTAGGTAGACTGCCTGCCAAATTTCGACGCAATCGGAGGTCGTTTGATACCCGAACGGTCAACCGTAGCAGCGCAGTCATCTGTTTATTTGTCGGGCGTTTTCAGTGTTTAAAACGTGTCGTCGGGCCACCACACCTTCCCTCTCTTCCCACCTAGCCCAACCAGCCCACCTAAGCTAACCCTAACCCACCTCTCCGATCGGATCGTCCGATCGCGATCCGAGGGTCGAAAACCCCCTCCTAACCACCTAAACCCTAGCCCTTGCCAATTTAAACCACCCCCACCTGCCAAAAATGAAATCCTAACCCCCCTCTCCTCGTTTTCCGCGCCACCAGCCTCTCCCACCTCGCAGCCGCCGCCCCCAGCCTCGTTTTTTGTGCCGGCGGCCCAGCCGCCGCCACTTGGCAGCGGGCCAGAAGGGCCGCGCCGCCGCCAGCCGCCGCCCTCCGGCCAACCGGGTGTCGCCACGTAGGCGCCCCGCGCCGCCAGCCGGCTCCCCACCGCGTCAGGCCCACGGCCGGCCCACCGCTGGGCCCGACCGGGCCAAGCGTCGCAGCCACGCGCGCCGATGCCGCCCGCCGCCCGTCCGCTACACCCCGCCGCGAGCTCCGCCCGCAGCCCGAGCCCCGCCACCGCTCTGCATCGCCGCGTCGCCACCGCCCTGCCGCATCCACACCGCCATCAACAGCCACGGTCGCCAGCCCCATCGCCGGAGCTCCGCGCCCGCGCGCGGCCATGCCCCGCCACCGCCGCCGGTTGGCTTCCCGGCCGCGCCGCGCCGGCCCCGGATCTGCCTCCTCCGGCCACCTCCGCTCGCCGGAGTCCGCCATGGCCTCAACCTCCCCTGCCCCGCCGATCTGGACGGGCTCGTCCATGGATGGCTCGAGCCCCCGATCCAAACGCCCCGAGGGACTTCCCCGTCCCGTTTCCCCAAGGTGCAGATTTTGCTAAGTCATTTTTTTTTCGTGTGCAGTTTTATCATATGGAAATTTCGTGACGCTTTTATCTCGGTAATCGTGCATCAGATTTTCAAGTGTAATATATGTAAATTGATCTACTTTTCACGCTCTACATGATAACATCATTGGCATATATATTAGGGTTCATCTAGATGCTGTAAATTGTGTTCCAAAAGTGCATTCTGTCGTAGTTTGCAAAACTGTTATTTTATTCGTTTTTGCGCGGATGATTGCATCTCAACCGTAGGTCTTTTGCACGTGGTGTCTTCATGAGTATTGCCCTATGTTATTCCTACTTTGATGCCATGCCTCTGGTTACTAGGTAGAGCATCATTATCGTGTTCAACTGTTGCTCTCAAATTGCTATCGTGTTAAAACTGTAATCTGTTAACGTTAAGTTCCATTTTGAGAGCATCGTATTAAGCCAACCATGACTATTTTGAGCTTGTGCCAATGGAGTTATTTGTAGTATGCCATGTCTAGTTGCTGTTAGTTTGTTTGTCATGCCATGGATTCCTTGTGTAGCTGTAGTTTTCGTCATGCGTACATGGGTACTCAATGTGGCTATTTTGATGGGTCTAAATAATTCTAAGTCTGCAACTGTTATTTTGTTGTCATGTTGCCATGTGATTTGCTAGTGTTCTAGGACTCTTTTGGTGTTGCCACAATGGAATGCTTTGTTAATCATGTTATGCTCTATCATGTTGTGCCATTAGTTTCCATGTATAGGATTTTCATCATATGTATTTCTGTTGTCCAACATGCCAATCTGTTTAAAACTACTGCTCATGCCTACCCTAATTTTCACACTGTCTGAGAATTTGATTATTTCATAATGCCATATTGTGTTGTTGCTAGCCATGATGCATAATTAGACCTTGTCGTTATGGAATGAATTGAAGTGCATCATGTCCTATACCATGCTGCAAATTTTCATGCCATGATATGCCCTGTAGCAGATAATTTCTTTGCCGTAAATATGCCTTCATGAAAAACTGCTCTGCTAAAAACTGTTATTTTCACTAAGTCCTAATCTGCTATATTTTATAGTCATCTTGTGAGCTCATTTACTATTGATCCATGCTTCTATTCAATTTGCTGCAATGAGATGAATTATTGTGCATCATATAGACTACATCACCATGTCCTTGTTGTGCATTTTAGATGGTTGTAGCTTGTTGAATTGTGGGTTGCAATATGCCATGTTGCTGTTTTGGATAGATTTGAAATAAAACTTGTGTTGGTTGTTGTGGTTGAACCGTAGCTCCGTCTTGTACATGCCATATATGAAGCTTGTCTAGAATTTCATGTAGTTTCATAATATCATGTTGCATCCATGTTTTTAAATGGTTGTGGGTGTTGTTTGCATGCATTTTGAATTCATGTCACATTCATCTTGTGTTGATCATATCTTTTAGGCCGTAGCTCCGTTTTATATGATATATATGTGTAAATCGACTAGAATGACGAGTAGAATCGCATTGTGCATTTTATTTTCCTGTTTAATAAATATAAAACATGATTAGTTCAGATCTGGAACAATTTCAAAATTAACACATGGGGTGGTTTCGGAAATGCTATATATTGTTTCCGACCTCATTTAAACTTGCCTAAGTATCTAGATTATTTATGCTTCACCTCCTGCCATGTTTAACAACATTTAATATTGTTGAGTACCTAATCGAGATTGAACTAAATAACTCAACGTGGAGTATCGTCAATATGCAACCCGTTGCATATTGAACTTCACATTAATGTGTAGTAATTGATTGTTGTGCTTTGCCATGTCTTGCATAGTTAAACCAGACATGCATCATATTTGTTTGCGCATCATGTCATGCATATGTTGTGTTGTTTATCATGTGTTGATTGTTGTTTTCGGTATGCTTCTTCTCGATAGAGTTCCGAAACCGCTTTGGAGTGTGATGATTCGTTCGACTACGTTGGTTCGTCTTCTTCATGGACTCGATCTTCTTCCAAGCGGGATCTCAGGCAAGATGAACATTTCCCTGGATACCATTACTATCATCGACATGCTAGTTGTCTCGTTTCTATCGCTATGTCTCGCTACCTACCACTTGTTTGTCAAGCCTCCCAAAAATGCCATGATAAGTCTCTAACCCCTCACATCCCATCAAACCATTGTTTGGCTATGTTACCGCTTGCTCAGCCCTTCTTATAGCGTTGTTAGTTGCAGGTGCAAGTGTTTCCATGTGACAACGTGGACTTTTTGAGATATCACAATATTATTGCCATTTAATTTAATGCACATATATACTTGGTAAAAGGTGGAAGGCTTGGCCTTTTGCTCGGTGTTTTGTTCCACTTTTGCCGCCCTAGTTACTTGTGTACCGGTGTTATGTTCCATATTGAGTGCTCCTAACATGCTTGGGGTTGTTATGGGGACCCCCTTGATTTTCGTTTTAGGATAAAACTCTTCTGGCAAGGCCCAACATTGGTACTCCATTTGCCTAATAACTAATAAACTAGCATAGGGCGTCATGACCCCGTGGATAATTAATCAACCCCGGGGCCAGTGCTCCTCATGAGTGTTGGTCCAACCTGTCAACCATCGGTGGCCGCCAGGGGCAACTCTGTGATTGGCCTACCGGGAGTTTGGACAATCCGTCGTGTCCTGAGAACGAGATACGCGGCTCCTATCGGGATCGTCAACACGCCGGGCGGCCTTCCTGGATTTGTTTTACTTTTCTCGAACGTCTTGTGCATGGGATTCTGAGGATACTTTGGGTTATCTCGAGGGTGAGGTTTTCCACGGAATTCTGAGGATACTGCGGGCTATCCCGTGGTTAAGGTTTTCCGACGCAGCGTGTGGTTAGTTTGTGATGGATGAGTTGGAGCACCCCTGCAGGGTTAAATCTTTTCGAGAAGCCGTGCCCGTGGTTATGTGGCAACTTGGAAATTTGTTTAACATCCGGTCATAGAAAACTTAAAGTAAACTCAAATAAAATACACCAACTGTGTGCGTAACCGTGACCGTCTCTTCTCGTGAGGCCTGCTCCGAAAGAGAACACGGTGGGGTTATGTTTGACTCGTAGGTAGGTGTTCAGGATCACTTAGTGATCATTACTAGGTCACGTTCGTTTATGCAATGATCACCCCCCCCCCCCCCTTATTCTTCTACTCCTAAGTTAGCCACTCAAATAAATGCTTAGTGCTTGCTGCAGCCTCACCACTTAACCATACCTTACCCATTAAGCTTTGCTAGGCTTGATACCCTTGGAAATGAGATTGCTGAGTCCCTATGGCTCATAGATTACTACAACTACAGTTGCGGGTACAGGTAATACGATGCTTTGACGTCAGAGCGATGCTTGTTTGAATTGGAGTTCTTCTTCATCATCATCGATCATAGGATGGGTTCTAGGCCGGCAGCCTGGGATAGCAAGGATGGATGTCGTTTTTATCATTTCTTTTCGTCCGTAGTCGGACCCTGCTCTTATGTATGTGTTGTATTGATGTGATATTGATGTAACTTGTGGCGAGTGTAAGCCAATTCCATATACTCATCTCTTCTTTACATGTACTTGTGATGCTATCCATTCTTGCAAAACGACGAGATGTGCTTCTATCCCCGTCGAGGCCCTCGAACCAAAATAAGGATAGGATCGCATCTTGGGCGTTACACGGCGGCGTGCTCCTCCTTCGCCTGCAGGTGCTCCTGAAGGAGGTGATGGTTGTAGGCAGCATCGGCCTGCGCCTCCCGGAACTGCACCTCCACTCCTCTCATACCATGTCCATGTAATGGGCACGGGCCTCCCAAATGGTCATAGTGCAATGCACCGTCGAGGGTGGGGCGGAGGAGGAGGAGGGTGGTGTCGGCTCGTCGACGGTCGCGTCTTCCGTTGCGTCGTCGTCGTCCTCCACCTACCTGTCGGCCAACCAGCCGGAAGCAATGCTAGCCATCTCCTTCTTTTCGTCTGTCGTCAGCCCGTCCCAAAGAGATTAGGAGCGCGAGGAAGTCATGGTTGGAGTGATGCGGAGAGGAGAAATGATCGGAGGCAGATGACTGCGGCTATGGCCGGGGCATCATTTTATATAGGAATGAAGGGCGACCGAGTGACGGACAGGTGGCGCTAGAGTATACGCCTCGTCAACCGCATGGCATTAATGAGGGCGGGAGATGGACGGGCCGGCGGCCATCGTGTTGTTTGAACGCTGAGAAGTCGCCTTCACTAGGAAGTGACACACGCGTCTCTCTCGGCCAGCGTGCCGCTTTAATGCCGGCAGCAGCGAGAGGTCGCGTCCGCTCTGGCCGGGCATGAATGCGACACTAAAGCTCTGGACCGGCACTAACTTGTTCGGGCGGAAAGCGCGCACGGGCGAGGGAGGGGATTTTGGTGATCCAAGGTGGTCACAAGTAGGCTTGAGAGCGGTCCGGACTCCCGCATCCCCCCCCCTCCCCGCGCGCGTTTGTCTTTTGTTTTGCGGGAGAAAGTATGTCCGGACCGTCATTCGGACCGATACATGCCCGCATTGGATGTCGCGGTCCAGACAACGTGGTCCGGGCGTATGCGGGGGGGGGGGGGGGGGGGGGGGGGCTTGTGGGTCGCCATTGGAGATGCCCTAACTCTTATTGCGAAGAAACTTTCGAGTACCACGAGGTTTTTTTGCGCATAGAAAGCCAAGAGTTTAATTTAACCTATCACAGTGTAGAAGACGAGAGCACCGCTTTAGTATAACAAGGTCCAATCCATCGTTACCAAGTACAGGGACAAGACACCTCCTACGTCACAGGGGGGCGTGGCTATAGTGTCACCGGTACCGCTGACCACGATGGGACGGTCCGACACTGTAGAAGCGCCGCGCTACCTACCCCCTGACCCCGTAGCCTATGGGCTACAGTGACAAGCAGTCGGCGGGCCCCACGTCCAACAAGACCCGAAAGCCGGTGGGCCCCAAGCCAACAAGACCCCACAGCCTGTGGGCCCCACTGGCGGCCAAAGACGCTGGCAGCAGGGGCCCACCCCCTTTTCTCATGCATTTTGTAACCTGGGAGGCTCAAGTATAAGACCTCCCAGGAGCCCCCCTGTGACGGGGGGGGGGGCTATTTTGATCACTCACACACACACACACCCAAGAGGAGAAGAGAAGAGCTAGAGCCCTCTTCTTCCTCGATACAGCTCTAGGAGAAACCATGTATGCCTAGTGCTCATCAGCGATATTCTTGCAGGACTAGGGCTGTTAACTCCATCGGAGGGCCCTGAACCTGGGTACGTCTCTTTGTCCATCAGTGCTTGTGCTCACATCCGCATCCGGACACCGTCGACGCCAAACCACTCGATAAGCCATCACATGGCATGTGCCGTAGAAATACCACGACATTTGTAACCCTAGGCCTCGTGCCCCTTTATAAGGCAATGCAGGGGCTACCTAAGACCACCCCATAATCTCATAATCGCCTCGGTAGAACCTAGCAACCATCGTAACACCATCTCACGAGGCAGCCCAGCATCTATACAAGATCATATAAGCAGGAGTAAGTATTACCTCAACCGTCGTGGCTCGAACCTAGGTAAAAGCTTCGTGTGCCCTCCATTCTCATACTTCCGGTCCCACGTCCCACCTTATCAGGACTAATGTCAGTTTCATACACCGATAACTCTACCATAGTTACCGCACTAACCAGATGGGACAGAAGCGGACCACCGTCGACAATATATGTTTCCCCCCTCATCCGATTTCACGATGAGGTGAGAAGCTCAAACACTTAGGCCCTGTTTGATAGCACAGTACTAAAAAAACCAAAGCATCGAAAGCTACAATAATTTTGCCTGTAGATACAAAATACCATGGTTTTAATATAACAACATTTTTTCGAGTATTCACAATGCAGAGGACTTGTTTGGTTAGGCCACAAAATGCTGTAAAATTTACTAGCTAACAGTTGGCCGTGCATGCATTCGTAGCTAGCTAACCGTTGCTTTTGGTGGTGCAAACTCTATTTCTGTTACATTTATCCAGCTAGGTAGCTGGCCAGCCCTTGCCATCACTGTGCATAGAACATCAGCATGCACGAACGACTCCAGCATGTATGTTAAGAAAAAGGCCACCCACAATACGGCTCTTCAATTTTTCCTTCAAATCAAATTGTAAAAGATTTTGGGCTCAGTGGTTAGTAATCCTTAAGAGAGGTTCCCGACCTTGGCTGATCTATAAAGGATAGCTACGGATTGCATCGGATTCTTTCTATGATCAGGCGAGATGAGTTTGTTGAGAATATCCAACGACCAACTCTCGCTTGCTCTGTTTAAAAAAAAAAGAGGTTTGGAGTTCTTTTTATTTTCAAGAGAAATTACCACAGTTTTGTAAATACTCTAGTTTTAATAACACAATTTTTAACGTTAGTCAAACATGTTGAAGTAAATAAAACCGTGGTATTGAAAAAAACTGCAGTATTCTCTAAATACTTAAAAAATACTTTGCATCAAACGGGGCCTTAAGCGCTTTAATAATTCAATCTCCACACGCTTAAGCGCGTCTTCGTCATCCTTTTCCCAAGCAGTTCAGATATTGTTTAGCTTTGACAGAATACGTGGGCCGAAAATGGAAGTCATTTGCAACAGGAATATACCTTTTCTACGTGTCGCGAACCAACCTGTGGTTGGATGGTTAGAGGGACTGTGGTATTCCAAGCCCACCAGGGTTCAAATCCTGGTGCTCGCATTTATTCCTGGATTTATTTCAGGATTTCCGGCGATGTGCATTCAGTGGGAGGAGACGTTCCCGTCGACGACGAGGCGCCTATGGTGACTTCGTAAATTTCAACATGATATGCCAGTTCAGTCATTCGGAGGTGCTCATAGGGGTAGGGTGTGCGTGTGTGCGTTCATAGGGGTGAGTGTATGCGCGTGTATATGAGTGCTTGTGTCTGTACTGTATTAAAAAAAAAAAACCTTTTCTACGTGTCGAGGTCACATCGTCTTGTAGGTACGTATGGCCTGTGGCCAGAAATGAAGCGCATAGCATATTTAGCTCACGTTCGATCCATCCCCTTTCACAGCTTCGTTATTGAAAGAAATCTGTGATCAATTCCTCTGCTTCCCACGGCCACGTCCTAAAATGAAAATGAAAGAGGCAAACCAAGGAGCCTGCGACGGAGAGTCGCGGCGCACAGTCGTCATGTACCCTGCGCCTGGCGCAGGCCATTTGATCCCCACGGTGGAGTTTGGCAGGCTGCTTGTGTCGCATGGCCTCGCGGTCATCGTCCTTCTGCGTGGTCCTCCGGCCGGCGACGCCACGTCCTCCCTGCACGGCAACGGCGACGCTGCAGCCAGCCCCTTCCTCTCTTTCCACTACATCCCGGAGCAGCCACTCCCGCACGGGGTGCCGGAGGGCGACCATGTGGCCAAGGTCTTCGAGCTCACCCGCGCCTCCAACCCTGAGCTCCGTGATTTCCTCCGCGCCACCTCCCCGGCGGCCCTCCTCCTCGACTTCTTCTGCTACAGCGCCGCCGATGTTGCGGCCGAGATCGGCATCCCGGCGTATTTCTTGTTCCTGAGTTGCACGGCCAGCCTGGCGGTACTGCTCCACCTGCCCGTCATCCACGGGCAAAACACTGCGAGCTTGCGTGACCTCGGCGGCGAGCTGGTGCACGTGCCGGGCGTCACCCCTATACCGGCGCACGACCTCCCCGCTGCTTTCCTCGACCGGAGCAGCCTGACCTACAAGCATTTCCTCGCCTTGTCCGAACAGCTGTGCAAGTCGCATGGCGTTATTGTGAACAGCTGCCGCTCCCTGGAGCCGCGCGCCACCGACGCCGTCGCCTCCGGCCTCTGCGCGCCGCCGGGGCGTACGACACCGCCTTTATTCTGCATCGGCCCACTGGTAAATTCCGAGGAGGTGGCCGAGAAGCAAGGCGCAGAGTGCCTTGCGTGGCTAGACACGCAGCCGGAGGCCAGCGTGCTGTTCCTCTGCTTCGGCAGCATGGGGCGGTTCAGCGCCGAGCAGATCAAGGAGATGGCAGCGGGGCTGGAGACGAGCGGGCAACGGTTCCTCTGGGTCGTACGCAGCCCGCCGGGCGGCAACGAGCAGCCCGGCGAGCCGGAGCTGGACGCGCTCCTCCCGGATGGCTTCCTGGACAGGACTAAGGACAGAGGGCTGGTGGTCATGTCGTGGGCGCCGCAGCGGGAAGTGCTCGCCCACGGATCGGTGGGCGGGTTCGTGACCCATTGCGGGTGGAACTCGGTGCTGGAGGCGGTCATGGCGGGCGTGCCGATGCTGGGGTGGCCGCTGTACGCGGAGCAGCGGATGAACAAAGTGTTCTTGGTGGAGGGGATGCAGCTAGGCGTGGCGGTGGAACGAGGCGAGGATGGCTTCGTGACGGCAGAGGAGATCGTGGGGAAGGTCACCTGGCTGATGAGTTCTGATGGCGGGACGGAGCTTCGGGAGCGTACTCTGGCGGCCATGAGAGGGGCAAGGGAAGCCCTGAGCGACGGCGGGGAGTCCAGGGCGGCACTGCTGCAGCTCGTGCAAGGGTGGATCATCTGACGGAGACTGTTCGTCAGCTGTAGCTTGTGCAACCGTGCATCATATGGCACGCTGTCTTTTTCTTTCCTTTTTTGTTGCGGGGATCATATGACAGGCTCTGTTTGCCAGCCCGAAAACTGTCTTTATATGACAAACCTAATAAAGCTACAGATTTGCTATTTTTCGCTCGACTCGATTTAATTGGCCTTCACTTAATTTTCTTGACAGGTGCTTTCAGCACGTGACCAACTAACCAATTGTTACCCTATTTAGAGGGTCCTGCAAGGGTTATTTTTTCGCTTGGAAAAGCGTCAAGTGATGTGTCCAGCTGTCGTCATGCCTCGCGTGTTAGACGCTCTTCGGATTTCAGATAGTTTTTTTTTTTGAGGTTTTTGCTTTTCTGATTTTTGCCTAGGTTTTGGAGAGAAAAAAATGTTTTATCACTCTCTTTTTTGCGAAGCACAGATGTGCTTCATGAAAAAACAATAAATTTGTGAGAAGTACAATTGTGTTTCTAGTGAAACAGAATTGTTTTGGCGAGAAACACAATTTGATTATACTAGTCGTCAACCCGTGCACCTGCACGGGCTAGAAATTTTAATATTAGATATAACAAAGTTTTGAAAAATTAGTAATGTCAAACAATAATTTGAATATGTATACATAGGTTATTATTATTACACATGCACATAGGATCTAATGAAGTTACATTGGTTTGAATATTTTGTGATTAGATTGTTCAAGTCCAGTTGTGTCACAACGGTATAAATACTATCATTGTGTGATGGCGAACCACCTCAGATTTATAGAAGATACGTGGAATGGATGTGGTACTTTGTGAAGGTTATATAAGGATATATGTTTTACGTTGGTAGATAACACAGTTACAAACGCAAAAGTTCTTGCATGTATCATGTATCTGTGATCTATAAGTTTCGAAAAGGTATTAAAGATCGAGTGTCCGATTGTAGATATATCTTCCTTTCTTACTCAACCAAAAAAAAAAAGACATACATCTTTCTTTTTGCCGTGAAAGCATGATATAATTATAAAGACTTTGTTTCTATACACAATAATGGACACATGCATGCACAGACTTCTGGTCTCTACCAACAAATTCTTGTGTATACCAACAAATTAGAAATTCTTGTCTCTACTCAACGAATAAAAGACATACATACATGATATCATAGCAAATAGTATACGCATTTTAAAAAGTAGAAGTTGTATACAATAAGCACCATAGATTATTCAGCTTAGAAATCCTTGTCTCTACCAACATATTCTTGCAAATCAACGTATTTGCATGAGCCTTGAATTCTTTTTTCTATCCATACTATACATATCTAGTATATTGCAAAGACAATATGTGTTTATCTGAGATCTTCGTGGCACATGATACTTCCAGATTCTTTTTTAATGCAGTAATTTATATGTATATAAATATGTTTTAATAGCTATTTTTCTCTTTGTTATAAGGAGAAAAAGACATGCATAGACGTACTATGTATGCAAGTACGTATTAGCAATCTGCACCTCCAAAGAATCATGTGAATCCATGCAATTCATGACTTGCATGCATATTAGGCAATGTAGTATATATGTAAAAAATTGCATAATACTACTTGATGCTCCAGATGATTCACATATGCATCACGACAACGCTACCTTGCAAGCCGCGACATCGGATGCAGCTGAATATGGTCCACTCCTCTACAACATGATTCAGTGAAGTGTGCTCATAAATAGACCTGTATATAGAAAAAATTCTTTATCGGACGCTATCATGATTATTTATTGTGGTTTGTCATTACTCTAACGACTAAAAATCAAGAAGCACATTCAACAAATTTAAGGATAGGTTTTACTTGCCTATGGATTTGCAGAGCCAACGACGACTACAATGGCATCAGATAGATAAATCACTATGCTTTCCGTCCACTATAGGTTTTTCAATGGACAACGTACCAATTAAGACAACAGAACGATGTACTTTACACCACGATCGGCACATATCATCCTACGCTGCATCGACCATTATCATCGTTAGATTGTAGTCTGCTGGGAACATGAAGCCAAGAAGAATAGTTAGAGGATGGATTTGGTAGTTGACCCTTTTTTAGATCAGGTACGCGAGCGTACTTGAAGCTTGCGGTGTATGAAGGGAGATGCGGTGATCCTAACAAGCAGGAAAACCGATCGCCGTTTGGGTCGCTCATCATTCCTCGCAGCACCTGGCTTTGGCTCCTTTGTGGTTCGCCTATGGTCATGCAGGTGGAAGAGCTCACTTGATGGTGATAGGGATATCGTTTGGTGAGGAAAAATGCCGCCGCCATGCATATAAGAGAAGAATTGAAGGACATGTAGTCTGCGGCCATGTATAGGAGTCAAGAGAGATGTTTTACTTCAGCGAACCAACTTGTGGTTGGATGGTTAGAGGGACGATGGTATCCCTAATCCACCAGTGTTCAAATTTTGGTGCTCGCATTTATTTCTGGATTTATTTCAGGATTTCTGGCGATGCGCATCCAGTGGGAGGAGACGTTCCCGTCGACGACGAGGTGCCTACGGTTGTTGGAAATATGCCCTAGAGGCAATAATAAATTGGTTATTATTATATTTCCTTGTTCGTGATAATCGTTTATTATCCATGCTATAATTGTATTGCTTGGAAACTCAAATACATGTGTGGGTACATAGACAACACTGTGTCCCTAGTATGCCTCTAGTTAACTAGTTCGTTGATCAAAGATGGTCAAGGTTTCCTGGCCATAGACAAGAGATGTCATTTAATAACGGGATCACATCATTAAGAGAATGATGTGATGGACAAGACCCAAATTATAAACATAGCATATGATCATGTCAGTTTATTGCTATAGTTTTCTGCATGTCAAGTATCTGTTCCTATGACCATGAGATCATGCAACTCACTGACACCGGAAGAATACCTTGTGTGTATCAAACGTCACAACGTAACTGGGTGACTATAAAGATGCTCTACAGGTATCTCCGAGGGTGTCTGTTGAGTGGGCATGGATCAAGACTGGGATTTGTTACTCCGTCTGACGGAGAGGTATCTCAGGGCCCACTCGGTAATACAACATCACAATAAGCCTTGCAAGCAATGTGACTAAGTGTTAGGCACGGGATCTTGTATTACGGAACGAGTAAAGAGACTTGCCGGTAACGAGATTGAACTAGGTATAGAGATATCGACAATCGAATCTCGGGCAAGTAACATACTGAAGAACAAAGGGAACAACGTACGGGATTAACTGAATCCTTGACATAGAGGTTCAACCGATAAAGATCTTCGTAGAATATGTAGGAACCAATATGGGCATCCAGGTCCCGCTATTGGTTATTGACCGTGGAGGTGTCTCGGTCATGTCTACATAGTTCTCGAACCCGCAGGGTCTGCACACTTAAGGTTCGGTGACGTTTCGGTATAGTAGAGTTATGTATGGTGGTGACCGAAGGTTGTTCGGAGTCCCGGATGAGATCCTGGACATCACGAGGAGATCCGGAATGGTCCGGAGGTAAAGATTGATATATAGGAAGTCCTGTTTTGGTCACCGGAAAAGTTTCGGGTACTTCGGTAGTGTACCGGGAGTGCCGGGACGATACCGGGGGCCATCGGGAGGGGTGTCTCGACCCAAAGGACCTCATGGGCTGTGGGAGGAGTCAAACCAGCCCCTAGTGGGCTGGTCGAACCCCCCACTAAGGCCCATGCGGCTAGGGGTGGGAAAAACCCAAAGGTGAAAAGGTGGAAAGGGTTTCCAAGTGGAGAGGAGGAATCCTACTCCTAGTAGGATTGGAGTAGGACTCCTCCACCTCCTATTTCGGCCAACCCTTGAGGGTTTGAGGCTGCCTCCTCCCCTCTCTCCCTCCTATATATACTAGAGGATTTAGAGGGGAGAGCTAACCCTAATTGCCACGTGCTCCCTTTACTTCCTCTAGATCGTTTTCTACTTTAGTCTAGTTTCGGCGGTGCTTAGGCGAAGCCCTGCCGGAATAGTTCCACCACCGCCGCCGCCATGCCGTCGCGCTGCCGGAGAACTCATCTACCTCTCCGCCCCCTCTTTCTGGATCAAGAAGGCGAAGATCGTCATCGAGCTGTACGTGTGCTGAACGCGGAGGTGCCGTCCGTTCGGCGCTAGATCGGAAGGACCGTGATCAGGATCGCGAGACGATTCGTGATTTGATCGCGAGACGGATCATGATGGGATCACGGGACAGATCGTGATTGGATCGCGAGATGGATCGTGATGGGATCGCGGGACGCTCGGCGATTTGGATCGCAAAGATGTTCGACTACATCAACCGTGTTTCTTAACGCTTCCCGCTTAGCGATCTACAAGGGTATGTAGATCCACTCTCCCTCTCGTAGATGCTCATCACCATGGATAGATCTTGCGTGTGCGTAGGAAATTTTTTGTTTCCCATGCAACGTTCCCCAACAGTGGCATCATGAGCTAGGTCTATGTGTAGATGAGATCACGAGTAGAACACAAAGGAGTTTGTGGGCGTTGATGTTCAGATTGCTTCCTCCCTTGGTCTTTTCTTGATTCAGCGGTATTGTGGGATGAAGCGGCCCGGACCAACATTACTCGTACGCTTACGAGAGACTGGTTCCATCAACTGACATGTAACTTTGTTGCATAAAGATGGCTGGCGGGTGTCTGTTTCTCCCACTTTAGTTGGATCGGATTCGACAAAGGCGGTCCTTGAGAAGGTTGAATAGCAATTTGCATATCACCGTTGTTGTTTTTGCGTAGGTAGGAATTGTTCTTGCTAGATACCCGTAGCAGCCACGTAAAACATGCAACAATAATTAGAGGACGTCTAACTTGTTTTTGCAGGGTATGTTGTGATGTGATATGGCCAATTACATGATGAGATATATGTGATGTATGAAATGATCATGTATTGTATAGAATATCACGACTTGCATGTCGATGAGTACGGCAACCGGCAGGAGCCATAGGGTTGTCTTTAATTATTTTCGCCGTTTTGCTTTACTTTATCGCTATGAGTTAGCAATAGTCGTAGAAGCAACAGTTGGCGCGACAACTTCATGGCGACACATTGATGGAGATCAAGATGATGGAGATCATGGTGGCATGCCGGTGACGATGGAGATCATGTCGGTGCTTTGGAGATGGAGATCAAAAGAACAAGTTCATGGCCATATCATGTCACTTATGATTTGCATGTGATGTTAATCCTTTTTTGCATCTTATTTTGCTTAGGACGACGGTAGCATTATAAGGTGATCCCTCACTTAAATTTCAAGATCAAATTGTGTTCTCCCCGAGTGTGCACCGTTGCGAAAGTTCGTCGTTTCGAGACACCACGTGATGATCGGGTGTGATAGACTCTACGTTCACATACAATGGGTGCAAGCCAGTGTTGCACGTGCGGAACACTCGGGTTAAACTTGACGAGCCTATCATGTACAGACATGGCCTCGGAACACAAGAGACCGAAAGGTCTAACATGAGTCATATAGTAGATATGATCAACATGGAGATGTTCACCATTGAAACCACCTCATCTCACGTGATGATCGGACTTGGGTTGGTGAATTTGGATCATGTAACACTCGGATGACCGGAGGGATGTCAATTTGAGTGGAAGTTTTTAAGTAATATGATTAACTAAACTCATTATCATGAACATAGTCAAAATGTCTTTGCAAATTATGTTGTAGATTACTAGCTCGCGATGTAGCTCCCTTGAATTTTTATATGTTCCTAGAGAAATAGAGTTGAAAGATGATGGTAGCAATAATGTGGACTGGGTCCGTGATCTGAGGATTGTCCTCATTGCTGCACAGAAGGCTTATGTCCTTAATGCACCGCTCGGTGCGCCACCCCCTCAAGCGTCGTCTGTAGATGTTGTGAACATCTAACATGCACGTTCTGATGACTACTTGATAGTTCAGTGCGTCATGCATTACGGCTTAGAATTGAGGCTCCAAAACGTTTTGAACGTCACGGAACATATGAGATGTTCTAAGAGCTGAAATTGGGATCTCAGGCTCGTGCCCGTGTTGAGAGGTATGAGATCTCCAACAAGATTCTTTGCCTGCAAGATGAAGGAGAATAGCTCAATCGGTGAGCATGTGCTCAGATTGTCTGGGTGCTACAATCGCTTGAATCGAGTGGGAGTTGATCTTCCAGATAAGATAGTGATTGATATAGTTCTCCAAGTCACTTTCACTAAGCTACTAAAGCTTCGTGATGAACTATAAAATGCCAGGGATGGAAATAATGATCCCTGAGCTATTCGCGATGTTTGACACCGCGAAGGTAGAAATCAAGAAGAAGCATCAAGTGTTGATGGTTAGTAAAACCACTAGTTTCAGAAGGGCAAGGGCAAGGAGGGAAACTTCATGGATGGCAAGTCAGTTGCTCCTCCAGTGAAGAAACCCAAGGTTGAACCCAAACCCGAGACTAAGTGCTTCTATTATGAGGAGAACGGTCGCTGAAGCGGAACAACCCTAGATACTTGGTAGATAAGAAGGCTGGCAACGTCGACAGAAGTATATTTGATATACGTGTTATTGATGTGTACCTTACTAGTACTTCTAGTAGCACCTGGGTATTGGATACCGGTTCGGTTGCTAAATGTTAGTAACTCGAAATAAAAGCTACGGAATAAACGGAGGCTAGCTAAGGGTGAGGTGACGATGAGTGTTGGAAGTATTTCCAAGGTTGATGTGATCACCATCGCACGCTCTTTCTACCTTTGGGATTAGTGATGAACCTAAATAAATGTTATTTGGTGTTTGCATTGAGCATGAACGTGATTAGATCATGTTTATTGCAATACGGTTATTCATTTAAGTTAGAGAATAATGGTTATTCTGTTTACATGAATAATACCTTTAATGGTCATGCACCCAATGAGAATGGTTTATTGAATCTTGATCGTAGTGATACACATGTTCATAATATTAATGCCAAAAGATACAAAGTTAATAATGATAGTACCACATACTTGTGGCACTGCCGCTAGATGTCATATTGGTGTAAAACGCATGAAGAAACTCCATGCTGATGGATCTTTGGACTCATTCGATTTCGAATCGGTTGAGACGTGTGGACCATGCCTCATGGGCAAGATGACTAAGACCCCGTTTTTCGGTATGATGGAGCGGGCAAGTAACTTATTGGAAATGATACATGTTGATGTATTCAGTCCAATGAGTGTTGTAGCGTGCGGTGGATATCGTTATTTTCCTACCTTCACTAATGATTTGAGTAGATATGGGGATATTTACTTAATGAAACACAAGTCTGAAACGTTTGAAAAGTTCAAACAAAATCAGAGTGAAGTTTGAGATCATCGTGACAAGGAGATAAAATGTCTACGATATGATCGTGGAGGTAAATACCTGAGTTACGAGTATTGGTATACAACTTAAGACAATGTGGAATTTGTTTCACAGCTCACGCCACCTGGAACACCATAGTATGATGGTGTGTCCGAACGTTGTAGTCGTGCTCTATTGGATATGGTGCGAACTATGATGTCTCTTATCGATTTGCCACTATCGTTTTGGGGTTACGCATTAGAGACAACTACATTCACTTTAAAAGGGGCATCATCTAAATCCGTTGAGATGACACCGTATGAATTTTGGTTTGGCGGAAACCTAAGCTGTCATTTCTTAATGTTTGGGGCTGCAACGCTTATGTGAAAAAGGGTTTTCAGCTAATGAGCTCGAACCCAAAGCGGACAAATGCATCTTCATAGAATACCCTAACGTAACAGTTGGGTAAACCTTCTATCTTAGATCCAAGCACAAAGTGTTTGTTGCTAAAACGGGTCCTTTCTCGAGAAAGAGTTTCTCTCGAAAGAATTGAGTGGGAGGAAGATAGAACTTGATGAGGTTGTTGAACCTTTGTTTCAACCGGAGAGTAGCGCAGCGCAGAAAGTTGTTTCTGTGGAGCCTACGTTAGTTGAAGAGGAAGTTAATGATGATGATCATGAAGCTTCGGATCAAGTTACTATCGAACCTCGTAGGTCGACAAGGACACGTACTGCTCGTGAGTGGTACGGCAACCCTGTCTTAGAGGTCATGTTGTTGGACAACGATGAACCTACGAGCTATGGAGAAGCGATGATGGGCCCGGATTCCGAGAAATGGTTAGAGGCCATGAGATCCAAGATGGGATCCATGTAAGAAAACAAAGTATGGGCTTTGGAAGTATTACCTGAAGGGCGAAAGGCCATTCAGAACAAATGGATCTTTAAAAGGAAGACGGACGCGGACGGTAATGTCACCGTCTATAAAGCTCGACTTGTGGCAAAGGGTTTTTCACAAGTTCAAGGAGTTGACTACGATGAGACTTTCTCACCCGTAGCGATGCTAAAGTCTGTTGCAATTATGTTAGCAATTGCTACATTTTTCGATTATGAAATCTGGCAGATGGATGTCAAAACATCGTTTCCTTAACGGTATCCGTGAGGAAAGGTTGTATGTGATACAACCGGAAGGTTTTGTCAGTTCTAAGGATGCTAAAATATATGCAAGCTCCAGCGATCCTTCAATGGACTGGAGCAAGCATCTCGGAGTTGGAATATACGCTTTGATGAGGTGATCAAAGTTTTTGATTCTATACAAAGTTTATGAGAAACTTGTATTTACAATAAAGTGAGTGGGAGCACTATAGAATTTCTGATAAGTATATGTGGATGACATATTGTTGATCGGAAATGATGTAGAATTTCTGGAAAGCATAAAGGGTTGTTTGAAAAGGAGTTTTTCAAAGGAAAACCTGGAATGAAGCTACTTAAATATTGGGCATCTTGATCTATAGAGGTAGATCAAGACGTCTGATAAAACTTTCAATGAGTACATACCTTGACAAGATTTTGAAAGAGTTCAAAATGGATCAGTCAAAGAGTTCTTGCCTGATTTGTAAGGTGTGGAGTTGAGTGAGACTCAAAGCTCGACCACGGCAGAAGAAAGAGAAAGGACGAAGGTCGTCCCTTATGCCTTATCCATAGGCTCTGTATAGTATGCCATGCTGTGTACCGCACCTGTGTGTGCCTTGCCATGAGTCTGTCAAGGGGTACAAGAGTGATCCAGGATTGGGTCACTGGACAGCGGTCAAGATTATCCTTAGTAACTAGAGGACTAAGGAAATATTTCTCGATTATGCAGGTGATAAAGAGTTCGTCGTAAAGGGTTACGTCGATGCAAGCTTTAACACCAATCTGGATGACTCTGAGTAGCAATCCGGATACGTATAGTGGAGCAGCCATTTGGAATAGCTCCAAGTGGAGTGTGGTAGCAGTGTCTACAGTATGACATAGAGATTTGCAAAGTACACACGGATCTGAATATCGCAGACCCGTTAACTAAAGAGCTCTCTCACATGCAAAGCATGATCGAACCCCAGAACTCATTGGGTGTTAGATTCATAACAATGTAAATCACATGGTGATGTGAACTAGATTATTGACTCTAGTGCAAGTGGGAGACTGTTGGAAATATGCCCTAGAGGCAATAATAAATTGGTTATTATTATATTTCCTTGTTCGTGATAATCGTTTATTATCCATGCTATAATTGTATTGATTGGAAACTCAAATACATGTGTGGGTACATAGACAACACTGTGTCCCTAGTATGCCTCTAGTTAACTAGTTCGTTGATCAAAGATGGTCAAGGTTTCCTGGCCATAGACATGAGATGTCATTTGATAACGGGATCACATCATTAGGAGAATGATGTGATGGACAAGACCCAAATTATAAACATAGCATATGATCGTGTCAGTTTATTGCTATAGTTTTCTGCATGTCAAGTATCTGTTCCTATGACTATGAGATCATGCAACTCACTGACACCGGAGGAATACCTTGTGTGTATCAAACGTCACAACGTAACTGGGTGACTATAAAGATGCTCTACAGGTATCTCCGAGGGTGTCTGTTGAGTGGGCATGGATCAAGACTGGGATTTGTTACTCCGTCTGACGGAGAGGTATCTCAGGGCCCACTCGGTAATACAACATCACAATAAGCCTTGCAAGCAATGTGACTAAGTGTTAGGCATGGGATCTTGTATTACGGAACGAGTAAAGAGACTTGCCGGTAACTAGATTGAACTAGGTATAGAGATACCGACGATCGAATCTCGGGCAAGTAACATACTGAAGAACAAAAGGAACAGCGTACGGGATTAACTGAATCCTTGACATAGAGGTTCAACCGATAAAGATCTTCGTAGAATATGTAGGAACCAATATGGGAATCCAGGTCCCGCTATTGGTTATTGACCGTGGAGGTGTCTCGGTCATGTCTACATAGTTCTCGAACCCGCAGGGTCTGCACACTTAAGGTTCGGTGACGTTTCGGTATAGTAGAGTTATGTATGGTGGTGACCGAAGGTTGCTCGGAGTCCCGGATGAGATCCTGGACATCACGAGGAGATCCGGAATGGTCCGGAGGTAAAGATTGATATATAGGAAGTCCTGTTTTGGTCATTGGAAAAGTTTCGGGTTCTTCGGTAGTGTACCGGGAGTGCCGGGACGGTACCGGGGGCCATCGGGAGGGGTGTCTCGACCCAAAGGACCTCATGGGCTGTGGGAGGAGTCAAACCAGCCCCTAGTGGGCTGGCCGAACCCCCCACTAAGGCCCATGCGGTAGGGGTGGGAAAAACCCAAAGGTGGAAAGGTGGAAAGGGTTTCCAAGTGGAGAGGAGGAATCCTACTCCTAGTAGGATTGGAGTATGACTCCTTCACCTCCTATTTCGGCCAACCCTTGAGGGTTTGAGGCTGCCTCCTCCCCTCCCTCCCTCCTATATATACTAGAGGATTTAGAGGGGAGAGCTAACCCTAATTGCCACGTGCTCCCTCTACTTCCTCTAGATCATTTTCTCCTTTAGTCTAGTTTCGGCGGTGCTTAGGCGAAGCCCTGCCGGAATAGTTCCACCACCATCGCCGCCGCGCCGTCGCGCTGCCGGAGAGCTCATCTACCTCTCCGCCCCCTCTTTCTGGATCAAGAAGGCGGAGATCGTCATCGAGCTGTACGTGTGCTGAACGCGGAGGTGCCGTCCGTTCGGCGCTAGATCGAAAGGACCGTGATCAGGATCGCGAGACGATTCGTGATTTGATCGCGGGACGGATTGTGATGGGATCGCGGGACGGATCGTGATTGGATCGTGAGATGGATCGTGATGGGATCGCGGGACGCTCGGCGATTTGGATCGCGAAGACGTTCGACTACTTCAACCGCGTTTCTTAACGCTTCCCGCTTAGCGATCTACAAGGGTATGTAGATCCACTCTCCCTCTCGTAGATGCTCATCACCATGGATAGATCTTGCGTGTGCGTAGAATTTTTTTTGTTTCCCATGCAACGTTCCCCAACAACGGTGACTTCGTAAATTTCAAGATGATATGCCGGCTCAGTCTCTCGGAGGTGCTCATAGGGGTAGGGTGTGCGTGTGTGCGTTCATAGGGGTGAGTGTATGCGCGTGTATATAAGCGCTTGCGTATATACTGTGTTAAAAAAAAAGATGTTTTTCTCCCTTTTTTGCCGGAGATGTGTTTTCCCTTTCGTGCGTGAGTGTTTTTTTTTTCTTTCTCAATTGGCAGAACAATTTCTTTATGTACTTTCAGTGGACATCAAATGGATATGTTTTTGTTTTCTTTTCATTCGAGGAGTTTCTATGGAAGGATGCTATCCTTATAATAAAATAATTGATGGATGCTATCCTTCTTTTGTCTCACCAACACTCATATGTTCATTTTTTTGGACGGGACGATATATATTTTTTGAACACAGTACAGACGCAAGCGCTCATATACACGCGCATACACTCACCCCTATGAACGCACGCACGCACACCCTACCCCTATGAGCACCTCCGAGAGACTGAGCCGGCATATCATCGTGAAATTTACGAAGTCACAGTAGGCACCTCGTCATCGACGGGAACGTCTCCTCCCACTGAATGCGCATCGCCGGAAATCCTGAAATAAATCCAGGAATAAATGCGAGCACCAGGATTTGAACCCTGGTGGGCTGAGGATACCACAGTCCCTCTAACCATCGACGGGACGATATATATGTTATGTAAGTTTCAGCGGCCAGGGGTCAAGCGAGGGACCTTTTTCCTTCTTTTTTTCCTTGAATGGTTTTTTTCCTTTTTCAATCTGGATTTTTTTTGTCGAATTTCAATGGTCATCAGACCGATCTGTTTTTTTTTCTTTTCTTCGATAGAGTATTTATGAAAGGAGACTATCGTTTTTTTAAGGCAATCTCTTATTTCTTTCCTTTTCATCCATGGGCTTTATATGGAAGGAGGCTATCTTATTTTTTAAAAAAAAGGAACCGTGGATGCTTCCCTTGTTTTGTTTCACCAACGTTAAAGGTGAACGTGTCAGATGTAATCTGTTATTTTTTTCCCTTTTCACCCGTGGAGTTTTTACGGAAAGAGACTAACCTTTTTTAAGGAAACGATGATTCACTGATTTTTTTTTTGTTTCACCAACGTTGAGTGTGTCCATCTAAAAAAGAGTTGAACGTGTCAGATGTTTTTTTTATGGGACCATCTATGTTGCGTAAGTTCTCCTTTTATCTTGGACGTAAATTCTATAATCCAACGGTGTTATTAATTTTGATGATGTGGAATAATTAGAAGGCTTGAAAGGTGCCTCCAATTAGTAAATAAGAGATATTTCCGTCAGAAGGATAGTTGTGCTTCCACGAAAAGAACATTTGTACTTCTCAAAAGGAAAAAAAGCACAACGTGTGTTTCTACGACATGCTATCGCGAGAAGCACAACTTGTGCTTTTCCGGAAAACGGGAAAAAACAGAGCATGTGCTTCCCAAAAAGAAGGTGAAAGCTGCAACTATGAATTCGGATATTGACTTTTTTCTTTTTCTTTTTTTGCTATTCATTATATTTCCTTTTTTTTTGCTTTTTTCTAGGTTCTTTCTTTTCTTTTGAAAAAAAATGTTCGCTGAAACCTATTAACATGGAAACTAATTTTGAAAATTATCAGCCCGAGAAATCCAACGGTGAAAACGGTTCGGTATTTGGATGCATGGCTTAAGAGATAAAACATTTTGAATAAAGAAATCTACGAAAAAAGCAAAAACACCCACATTATGACTAGGGGTGCACATGCGACCCAACTTCATGCCAGCCGCTTGGTCACTTCGCCCGATCGCTGGGTTTTTTATGTTTTTGGTCTAGTGGGAAAAACACGGCCGGTTTTCTCTTAACACTGTTGAAAAAACTGTGAAATCACAAAAAGTTTATTTTTTTCTAAAAGTTCATCAATTTGAGGAAAGCTCGTGAATTTGTAAAAAGGTTGTGAATTTGAAAAATTATAAAAAAAAAAGATGCATGTGAAATAAAAAAGGTGATAAATTTGAAAAAAGGTTAATAAATTTTAAGAAGTTCATAAATTTGAAAACATTCGCAAAAATGGAAAAAGTTCGTGAATTTGAAAAAAATCATAAAAAATTATAAAGTTCGGGAATTTGAAAAGGTCACAAATTTAAGTAAAGTTCGCAAAATTGAGAGATGTTTCCGAAAATAAAAAGTTTGCGAAATTGAAAAAGCTTCACCAATTTGAAATTGTTTCGTGATTTTACAAAAAACATAACTTTTTGATAAAACAAAAAGAAGGAAAAAGAAAAGGAAAACTGAAAGATAAAAAAACACGAAACGAACAGAAAAACTGCGTGAAAAAACCCAGCAAAAAAAAGCCTGGTAAACCCCAAAATCGATGGGCAGAAAGAATGGGGTCGACAATCCAGTGGACTAGCGAACGATGGGATGTGTGCACGCTATACCATTTGCTCTCTCTTTGGCACATGAGGCGTGAAATGGGATTTGGGGATTTTATGACAGTCTAACTATGCCCTGTGATTCGTGCTCAGATGTCCAAGTTGTCACTTCTCGCCCTTATTTCCGTTAGCAGGCTGCCCGTTAACCCTTCCGCTCATTGTCTTGTTGTTTTTTCTTTTGAAATTCTTTTCTAACTTTTTTTTTGCGCATAGAAATTCTTTTCTAACTTATCTCTTCCCAAATTGCAAGTCGACATCCATGTCCAGTTCTAGCAGAAAAAGAGTGAGTTCTGTTTTTTTTTGCGGGGTAAATAGGAATTTTATTCCATAATGATTGGGTTACAGTCTAGTGGCAGTAGTTCCTCAATACACGGAGGTCCACGGTATAGCCATACAGTAATAGTACATTCATCTCGACTATAACTAGCCAAACGATCTGCAACCCTATTTTGATCACGGGAAATTTTCTGGGGAATAAACTCCTTATCAATCATCAAAAACTTTATCTCCGCAACTAGATGACCATACGCAGAGCGATCCAAATTATCGCCTTTGAGAGAAGCCAATGCTGTCGAGGAATCAGACTGCACAATGATCGGGCCTTCAAAGTGTTGTTTCGCTAGTGCCATACCTTGCATCAAAGCGTGAATCTCAGCCTCCAATGCATCATTACAGTTAAACAAGAACCTGTATGCCGCGAAAATAACACTCCCATCAAAGAGTGAGTTCCATGGCGATTTCACCTGTGTCTTCCACGCATGGTTTTAAATAGCGGATAGCGGGATGGTTGCGGATTGGGTTTCGTGTAGCGGAATGAGGATAGCGGGTGATATTGCGGGTGCTATGTCCACGTAGCGGGTTTATAAAAACACTAGATTCTTATATATATCACTAGAACATGAAGAAAAAGTCATGATATTTAATTTGAGTGATAGCGGTCGCTATTGCGGTGGCGCTATTGCGGACGCAATAGCGGCTACTATCTCCGCTATTTAAAACTATGCTTCCACGGTAATTCAAAGGTCCCAATCTATTCATGCTTGACGATTGTTTTCTTTATAACAAAATTTTTAGAGGCATCCAACTTTAATTTAATAAAGCTCACAAGAAAGGAAGAGTTCAAACCACATTTAAAAAGGACATGAAATGGTTTGCAGACCAGATAAGATTAGTCAGATTACAGGACCATAGGTCCAAACAGAGCACACGGGCTCAGCAAAGCAAAAGTCGCAACTACCCAAAGCGGCGATGGGGGCGATATGGCGATATTGTTGAACAAGCGGAACCTAACCACCGCCATCTCCATGCATTCAACGTCTTGGCGCCTTCCCGACGGAGCCCATTACTGTAAAACAATGGATGCATTTCAATATGCAGTCAGGCAGGTGCGATGGGAACACATCCTCGATCATAGTCATGTTGGGAATATGCCAAAATGACCAAACCAATGCCCCAACACAGCTCCACAACACGTTTAACATCATCATGAATAGAAGAGAAAACTTAAGCAATCAACACATGACGTCGGGTTCCAGCTAATGATGGCATGCAAGACACACATGGCAGCGTAGCATCTTCATGTAAGTATGAAGTATCCCAATACTTATCGTTCCTGACAAAGAGCGAAGGAGCGTATTGTGAGGGTGTTTTAGTCACACACAAGTTGTCACCAATTTTCTGTGAAGTAACTGTCTGAAAAGTAAAGAGCGGGAAGTAAATGACTGAAAATAAAATGGTTGTTTCCTGCAATAGAGAGATTAGGCGCAGAGAAACTTTAGATTATGGTTTATATCAAGAGTGTCATTATGACCGCAATAGGAGTTACTCCCTCCGTCCCATAATATAAGAGCGTTTTTGACACTAGTGTAGTATCAAAAACGTTCTTATATTATGGGACAGAGGGAGTACTTTGTATCATGATTCTAATATGTAGATTGTTTGTTCGTTAGGCGGATCTCCCTTGAGTGGTCGAACTCCTCCACACCGGATTCGATCTTCCCAATAGCCCTGGTTCAACGTTGACATAATATGGCCATCTCCACAATTAAGGTGGTGAGACTAGATCAATGCATTAGGTTTTGTGGGTCACCATTATCTCATATTGTTTTCGCTCCTTGTAGATATCTCCACGTGTCACCTGATGTTCACAGATTCGCTATACAATATATTTTACGTATGTAGGTCTTTGGATCATGTTGCCTAGGCCTTTAAATTGTACAACACACATTACTCTAACCACAAATAAATAACTTCTGACAATCATAAAACTATAACCAGCGAATGACAACCTGTAGAATGGGCACAAATGAATCTTACCAATCACATATATCTGCCATACTTAGGAGAAATTATTCATGTATGGGAGGAGAATAACCAAACATAACAACTATTAAGACAGGACAAGTGAAATCATACCAATAATATTTGTGAAGATCCACAATAATATGAATGATTAAACATATCTCAATATCAGGACGAGTCCAAATAGAGTTATCGACCCTCGTCTTACAACTTGGTATTTCTCTCCCTATGGTGATATCGTGATGAATGAAAATGGAAATGGGGAGGGGGCGATAAGGAATGGATCTATGGCGGTTCTTATTCTCCGGATCTCTTCTCCCTCTGTTCCGGAAGGTCTGGCGGCGGTTGTGTCTCTTTGATGGCCATAAGGTCATTTTGGTCTGCCAACACTTAAAGTATATTCCCATAAACGGGGCCGGTTTCAATGCAGTAGCAAAGCCTTGAATCAAAAATCGCCTACACATAATAAGTTTTCGGATTGTCTAGTATATTAGCAACTTTTAATTAATATAATCCAGCGATAAATCATAATCATGGCATTGGCAGTGTTAATATCGTACTGATATCTAATCACATAAATAGCTAGTATGGCTAACATAAAAATAAGCACGAGTGTGATAAAAACATGTTGTACCCTTCAGTAGGCCAGGATGAAGTCGCGGTGGAAGCAGCAGTGGTTTCATTGGGAGCCTTCTTGTCAGCAACGACCTTCTCGGCAACAAGTCAGTCGTCTTCGATGGCGGTGGACATGGTGGTGATGAAGGCAACACGGAAGTAGACAAAGTAGTGGACATAGACGATCGGCGACCAACAGTTGCGTAGGAGACACTCCCCAAAAATCTAACTGTCCATCTCCCATACAGGATCTCAAGGGACGGGTTTCCGGAGAATTGCTCCCCCGTAGAACCATGCACGCGGTGAACGGGATGGATCGCCCGTGGTAGCAACAATGAATGGAACGACGGTGGCAATGCGCGTGGAGTCGGAGCATATGTGATATGTTCTTCATGGCGGCTGTATATGGTTGGCCGACGCCGCCAATATATAGGCACAACCGGGTGGAGTCGGATTCGGCAACATCTCACGATTGGACGTCTTAGATCGTGGTTCGTATGTTAAGGACTCTCCCTTTCTGGCTGACAAGAATTAAGCGCAAGCACACGAGTGACATAGGTCTGAGCATGGTTCGGCTCATTGACGAACGTGACGCGAGGCGTGGCGGGCGGCGGAGCGCGTGGGAACCACTTCTCTTCTCAAGCTCCAATAGCACGTGGAACAAAATTCTTTACTCAAACTCTTTCTTTTAATCCGGAATGGTACTACACTTCCACCACATCCCTTGTCATGATATCTATATGAGTTTTTAGAGATTTTTCTAAAATTGTTGGATGGGCCTAAAGCCCACCTCATATTTCAACATGTTAGTATTTTCTTATAACTATTGTTACATTCGCTATAGATGACAGGAGCTCCTCTTCACGAGAGTCCCTGTTGGACGCCCGTTTGCCTCAAGAAGCTCTAGCTACGCATAGGATCCATCCGATTGGGCCGGCCCATTTGCAGTTCAAGTAAAAAATGTAATGCTAGGATACTGTAGTGTACGGTATTGTGCCATTTGGTATACCGTAACGCTAAGTTTTTTTTTGGGTTTGTATTGTCGAGTATTTTGAACATATGAATATATACTCTGAAAACAAATTCAAATACAAATTGAAATTTTTATATTATTATTGAAAAAAATTCAAATATGCATTGACCATTTTGTATTGTTATTGAACAATTTTCAAGTATGCATTGAACATTTTGTAGTGTACGTTGAACAAATTTTGAATATGCATTGAACATTCGTGTAATGTACATTGAACAATTTTTTGATACACATTGAACATTTTGTGTATTATACGCTGAAAAAATATTCAAATACACAGTGAACATTTTTTAGTATTAGTTTAACAAATTATTAATATACGATGAACATTTTATAATGCATTGTGAACCTTTTTGTAATATATGGTGAACAATTTCTTAGTATATGATGAACATTGTAAATAGACAATAATTTTTGTATAATACATGAGAAAATAAAAAAATAAAAAGGGAAATAAAATAAAATAAATAGAAACAGGAAAAGGAAAAAATAGAGAAAGAGAAACATATAAGAGAAAGAAACAGTGAAGCCGACCGTGGGCGACCCCAAACTGGGGCGTCGGGTGGGATGCCTTCAGCGAATCCTCTCCTCTATGACGCCCGCGGGCGTCATATAGGATTCGCCCCTTTTCACGCACTAGCTCGCTAAGTTGGCGTTCATGCAGCTGCCTTGCATGGGCCGGCCCAGCAAGCGAGTTGGTCGCTCGCTCCTTTGCTCGATCACTTCACTGTCCATCGTTCAAACCAGTGGCTGGATGACTTTGAAAAACAAATATGGATCTATAAATATTACGATTTTGAAAACAGTTAATGAATTTGAAAAATCCCATGAGTTTTAAAAAATTTAACAGATTGAAAAACGTACATGGATTTGAAAATAGTTCAATGATTTCACTAAATCTCGAAAAAGTTCACGAATTTGAAAAACATGATCATTGATCTGGAAAAAAAATCATCAATTTTTCAAAAACAGAACATCAAATTTTGGAAAAAAAATCATCAATTGTTTTAGAAAAATCATCAATTTTTTTAATAAAAGTTCATTGGATTTGAAAAAAAACATCATATTTGAAAAAGTTCACGAATTTAAAAAGGTTCACAAAACATGTTCGCCAACTCGAGAAAAGTTCGCGAAATCAAAAAAGTTCACGGACTCCAGAAAAGTTCACGGAATTGAGAAAAGAAAAAGAAAAGCCAGCAGAAAAACCGGCCAAAAACGAAAAAAAAAACAGGTCCACATTCGTTATTTGAAGAAGTATAAAAGAAGCGACGTAGCACAAAGGGAATTTTGTCGCTCGTGTTTATCGTGATCGTACAAAGCCTGTGCGGTGCGGGGTTCAAATCGATGCACTTTTTTTTGAAAGGTTTTACAGGTAAAAAGAGGGGGAGGGGGGGGGGGGGGGGGGGAGGAAGATGGGCTGGCCTAGTGAAGATGGGGGGAATACTGAGCCATACAACGCGTTATTTTAAGAAATGTCATAAATGACATAGCAACATGTTATAGCTGGTAAAATGTCGGTGTTAAAAAAAGCCAGTAGAATGTCATAGATGAGATAGCAACATGCTATAGCCAACAGTTGACTGTATTATTAACCATGCTCTAAGTTTACCTTGGGTTCATCTCGTTTCGTGGCCGGGCCATGCAAGTTTTCTAGGTAGCATTCTTAAAGTGCAATGGGGACATAATTAAGGACCTTACAGTCACGAAAGCCCACTTGCGTGTGGATCCAATCGTTCTTTTCAATGCGGAACATTGCCTAGACGAGCTACTGCCAAACACGCCAGCAACCGTAAAAGAGAGGTCGGTGGGCGTTCATCTGTAGACCACAACATGGACACGTCCTGGCGTGTCTTCGCCGTGGCCAAACGAGGGCTCTACGTGCTCCGTTTCAAAGAAAGCAAAGTAACAATTCATGGGAGATGATGAGAGCTCCAACGTCCCAACTTGCGGCCGGGATGGGCGTCTGGGGTCAGGTCTAGTGGGGCGACATTAACACTTGCAAGGGTGGTCGGATCGAGCCAGAGCTAGCTCGATCGAGATCCCAGCTCGCCGCCCGCCTTCACGCGTGCGTGTGTGCACGTTGGATTGTTTCTCCGCCTCTGGATCCGGCATGGCCGCGTGTTCGTACGTTGCGTCGTTTGAATACTGCCTGCACCCATCCACTGGGGATTTATATCGAAGGACCCGGCTAAGAGACTTGCCTATACGGCGTGTACTGTTCGTGCATGCATATGCAAGTGATGGGCCGCTTTATTATTTTGGATCTAAGGTCACACTCACACCATGCATTTCTCCGGTAGATTACTCCGCTCCTTTCTCCCTCTATTGTTTATGAAACCTTCTTCTCCTCCGTTGTTTTGACGAGGCACAAGAAATATTACCGCCTCCTTATGTTCATAGTTTAACCAGTGAGCCATCGTACGTCCAATAGCCATGCAGGCCGACGCACGGGAGACAGTGAGAGCATATGTGGGTCGTCCGTGT
Organism: Elymus sibiricus; assembly: GCA_039707655.1. Lineage (NCBI taxonomy): Eukaryota > Viridiplantae > Streptophyta > Magnoliopsida > Poales > Poaceae > Elymus > Elymus sibiricus. The sequence goes on along the minus strand of CM077667.1, from coordinate 350,704,027 downwards.
AAAGCTATATCGCACAGAAATACATTTTCCTTCCAACCTAAAAATGTTCTACTCTTAAATTGTTGGGGTTTTTTTTTCTGCAAAAACAATAGTTCGGCCTCTGCAACATGCCACATATTAGGGTGGACGCAACCAACATTTTATTGAATATAAGATCCATACAACAAGGCCGTAACATATTATGGGAGCGCATGCCGGCATGTGTCTGCGTCGACCGACTATCGTGTACTGCCTTCACCGCCGACACCTTCTTTTTTCGATGGTCCGCCGACATTCGTTACCCCATACTCTAACAGGTGAAGCTAGCGTTGTCCCGCGGGAAGGTACGACCACATGCAAATAGTTCCAATTAATTACTAAGTGGAGTACTGTACATACAAGTCCACACACGTACTATTGCACAAACGGATTTTTTTTATTCGCGAAAATGGCAGATATTTTAATTTCTGTTTAGCGGAAAGATCATACAGAGCGGACTTCAGTTTTGCGGGATTCAATCAATAATACAACACATCAAATCAACATCATTGGCCTGTACTTTTAGCCTACTGGTACTAATTAAGTAAGGTATGAAGCTAGGGTTCGTTAAACCCTTCCCCATGCGGCATGATCCAAATCTAGACAGGTATACAGTGCACGTAAAGTAGAGCGAGCGGAGAGCTCTCCCTCACATGTCCTTGTCGATTTCGGGCAGCTGCACCGGGTAGCGGGCGATGCAGTCGGCCCACGGCCCGTCGGCGTCGCCGGCCGGCTTGACGCACTCCCACGCGACGCTGTTGCAGTCGAATCCGGCGCCGAAGGAGATCATCCACACCCTGTCGTCCTTCTTCATCCGGCCCTTGGCCTCCAGGTAGGCCAGCTCGTACAGGACCGAGCTGCTGGACGTGTTGCCGAACCTGTGCAGCGTCATCCGCGACGCCTCCACGTCGTCGTCGGAGAGGCCGAGGCCGTCCTGCACCTCGTCGATCACGCCGCGCCCGCCCGCGTGGATGCAGATGTGCTCGAACGCCGTACGGAAGTCCGGGCGGTACAGCCTCACCTTGGCGCGCCCACTCAGGAGCCTCCGCTTGAGCAGGGACAGCGCCACGAGGAGCTGCTCCGTGGCCGGCAGGACGAGGGGCCCGAAAGCCGCGATGTTGTTCTTGAGCGCGTAGCCGGCGGTGGTGGCGAGGTCCTTGGAGAGGCGGATGCCGGTGTTCCCCTTGTCGTCCTCCTCCTGGAACACGCAGCGGTAGTCCGTGTCCCGTGCGGCGGTGACCGTGCGCACCACGCGACGGAGGCGGAACCGCGCCTGGGTCGGGGAGTTGGAGAGGATCATGGCCGCGGCGCCCATGCGGAAGAGGCAGTTGGGCAGCAGCATCGCACGCTCCGTGCCCACGTAGTACTGCGACGAGAGGATCTCCGTGGAGACTATCAGCACGCGCGTGCCTTCCGGCGCCACCTGCAGGATTTTCCTGGCCAGGCCGACCGAGACGAGCCCGGCGCTGCAACCCATCCCGGACAGGTTGACGACCTTCACGTCGGAGCGGAGCCTGTACTTGTTGACGACCATGTCGGCGAACACCGGGACCGGCGTGAAGATGCTGCAGTTGACGACGAGCACGTCGATGTCGGCGGGCTTGATCAGCTCGGCCGTCTTGGCGAACACGTCGTCGACGGCGGCGAAGATGACCAGCTCGGCCTCGTCCCGGGACGCCTTGAGGCTGCGGTCCGGGGGCATGTAGTGGTACGCGTCCGGCACGCACGTCTCCTCGCCGAGCCCGGAGCGCTCCAGCAGCCGCATCGCGAACGCCACGCTCTCCTCGTCGACCAGGTACGGCATGAGGTGCGCATGCTCCAGGCACGTGGCGAACGGCGTGCGGTAGCAGGGCTTGGGCCGGAAGCAGCCGTACTCCACGAGGTACACGTCCCGCGGCCGCCGCATGCGCCGCATCTTCTCCAGGGCCGCCGCCAGGAGCACCGCCGTCAAGATGTGGGCAGGCGGCAGGGCGAGCATCTGCTCCAGGATCTCCTCCGGGCGAGTAATGGGCCACGCCCTTCCGACCACGGCGGCGGCGACGGCCACTGCAACGACCCCGAAGAAGTTGTCCACGACAAGTCGGCTCACCATCACCAGGAATTTGACGTGAGGTGACGAGCCCATCGCCTGCGTCTATGTGCTCTTTCTTCTTACTCGTAGTAGGAGTAGGACTGAATTGCTGAACAAAGAATTGTGGTGTGAGAGCGTGGAGAGGCAGCGGTGTGGTTTAAAAGGCGCGCGAGACGTGGGCAGAAGACTCTAAGATGGAGCAGCGGCGCAACCGGCAACCGTGCCAGCCAGCGAATAGGTTAAATGCGTTGCCCAACATGTACAGAAAACAACGGCGAGTCGACTGACCCACCCCATACTCGTTTCACTCGAGCCGAGCGGCAACGAGGAGTGGAATGCAACGTTTTCGTTTCGTTTCGTTTCGTTTCCTGTCCTGTGTCGTCCTGACCTGACCTCAAACCTGCGGAATCTATCACGACCCCGGCCCCGGCCGCCCTTACCTATACGCGCCTCGTGTCAGCTTTGCCACATGCAAACTAACCACAAGCATCACAGCACGCAATGCACAGTGATGGGCAGTGGAAGGAACCCAACAACACATGCACACTCCCTGCGAATTAGTACAAGGACTTCAATAGAAAACCCCTGTACAGATGGTAACATACACAGTTCCAAGCCTGCAAATTGCTCACAGTGATGCAGCTTAATCAGGTGGTGATTGCATGAGTTGCATGCATGGTTTTAGTTATGGTGAGTTGTTTTTCCGAATAAATTATCGTAAGTTCGTAACCTGATAACCAAAAGAAGGAAAAGGGTCGGTTGACAGAAACTCTAATACTTATGATGGTGTCACCTTAAAGAATACACGAACACAAAATAAAGATAAAAATAAAGAAAGAAAATTACCATTAAATTAGAATGTATTAGTGGAAATGAATGAATGTATTACCCTTAAAAATTAAAATATCAAAAATTAAATAAAATGATGACACTATTTGTACACAATTTGTAAGAAAATTGTGCTTTTTAAAAATATGCAAGAATAAGCATATAATAGTGATGGTTTCGCAAGAAAAATATTTTTTCTAAAAATTAATGAATTAATGGCATTGCTACCACCCTTAAAGAAGAAATAAAAGCTAAAAATGAAATTTTACAAGGAAGAATGAATTAGCGGCATTGGTCTTACCCTTAAGGAAGAAATAAAATGAAAAGGAAAGTAAAGAAAAATCAAAATAATAAATTAATATAAGGAATAATGAATTAGCGATATTGGTATTACACTTAAAAATATAAAAATAAATAATGACACAATTTTCACATAATTTACACGAAAAATGTGATTTTTCTAAATATGCAAGAATAAGCATATAACTATGAAAGTTTTAAAAAAAAGTTTTCTAAGAAGAAATTAATTAGTGGCATTGTTATTACCCTCAAAGAAGAAGCAAAATGAAATAAAAGTTAAAGCAAAAATCAAAATAATGAATTTTACAAGGAACAATGAATTAATGACATTCTTATTACCCATAAAGAAGAATGAAAATGAAAAATAAAATAAAATAGAATCAAAATAATGAAGTGTTATAACGGAGAATGAACTAGTGGCATCGGTATTGTCATTAAATAAGAACAAAAATAAAAAGGAAATTAAAATAAAATCAAAATAATGAAGTTTTCCAAGAAAAATAAAGTAGTCGTAATACCAATGACTTAGTATTTCCTAAGAAGGAATGAATAAGTGGCGGTGATATTGCACTTAAAAAAAGGAAAAAAGAAAAATTAAATCATATAATGACATAATTTATACAAAAAATTCATTTTGTAAATATTCAAGAATAAGCATAGAACAGAGCAAGTTTTACAAAAAAACAAGTTCCCAAAAAAAGAAATGAGTTAGTGGCATAATTACCCGAAAAGAAGAATTAAAATGAAACAAAAACTAAAAAAAACAAAATAACGAGATTTTCAAGGAAGAATAAATTAGTTGCATTGGTATTACCCCCTAAAGAAGAAAAAATGAAATAAAAACTAAAACAGATTCAAGAAACAAAGTATTATAAGGAAGAATGAATTAGTGGAATTGTTATTAACTTTAAAGAAGAAATAAAGTGAAAATGGAGTGTCTCGACCAGTGGCTCAAATCATAGTTAAGTCCATCTCGAAACTCCCCTCCCACGGATCTGATTAGTTCTCTAATATTGGCTCAAGTCCAAGACAAGGGCACCTCGATGTTCCCCTTCTCGCCGTTTCTCTGATCCATTTGAGGTGCCCCGGAGTCGATTCCGTTCTCCGAGCCCTTCTCGGGTCCCATGGAGGCCTCTCCCCTTGATTTATATTCAAGTGCGAGTGAATAGTTACATGTCCAGAGGGGCTTGTGTAGGGTAGGTGTCCTAGAAAAATGATAAAGGCTACCCATGGTGGTGGTAAGTATGAGTCAAAGAATCATAAAGTTTGGTCCATTGTTCCATGGTGGACTACAAAGATGGTGTGGTGTATGATCCATGGTGGACTAGCCGGACCAGGTGGGTTATCCATTCCCACAACACAAACCTTTGTTTCAATTTCCCCAAGGAATAAGTGGATGTTTGTTTGCATGATATTCACTTATTAAAACTTCTTGGAGATGGTGTAAAATAAAAATGGGAGTGGCTAGAACTCATCTAGCTGAGATATAGATTGGTCTCATTCAGTTTTTTTTTTACCTGGGCAATAGACTGATTGCTAGTTGTTGTTTTTCAATTTGTTGTTGGGCCTGTTTGTTTAAAACTTTGGCTTGGCCCGTCCGCCAGTTTCCTTGTGTATTTGCATTCAGCGTTGTACAGATTCGTTGTGTTGTAGGCACTCGACTCTAGCTCTCATGTTCTCAACTCATTTTCTCTTTCTTGTTAGGCTAGACATATTTTTATTTTTTAACGAGGGCTGAACATATTAAGGGCCGGCTGCCACCCACTTTTGCTTATTTCTTCTTGTAACTACTACTTCTTTCTTCAATAAAAGGTAGTATTATTTGAGAAAAAAATAGCACTTGGTGCAACTAATTTTGCAAAAGCGGCAAAAGAAACATAGTTTTTTCTTTCACAAGACAAATAAAAAACTAGTTGTGTGTGTGAGTTGTGTCATGAAGAAAATATTAAAATAAAATAACAAAGGCACCTAGTTCACATATTTGCGACTCTTATAGTTGTGTGCGGGCACGACACATGCGATTGCATGTGAAAGGCATCATGCGGCTAGTGGGACATTATTAGAAAAAGCTAAGAAAAAAGTTATTGCATGTCCATGTTGTAAAAATAAATAAATATAAATAAATAAGAAACACATCTAGTTGCACACAAGGTGTGTCACTTGCAGTTGCGTGCATGTTGCGACGCTTGCAGTTGCGTCCGAGGTGGACACGTAAAAAATTAGATATGCAATTGGCCCTGACAACCCCTTTCTACCTTAGTTGCGGTCTTTTCGTGACTCGTGCAGTTGCTGTCGGTTTAGAACGCTCGCAATTGCATGTCAAGTGATGGACATGCAACTTGTCTGACAACAACCTTAGTTGCAGTCTCTTTGTGGCCCATGCAGTTGCAGTCAGGTTATAACGCTTATAGTTGTATGTCTAGAGATGAGCATGAAATTGGCCCCGACAACCCCCGCCCGACCACAGCTGCAGTCGGGTTTCAACGCTAGCAATTGCATGTCTAGTGATGAACATGTAGCTGACAACACTCTCCCAAACCCTAGTTGCAGTCGCTTTGTGCCCCATGCAGTTGCAGTCGGGTTATAATACTTGCATTTGCATGTTTAGAGTTGGACATGCAATAGCCCTAACAACCCCCACCCGACCACATTGAAGTCAGGTTACAACACTTGTAGTTGCATGCGTGGTCGTGGACATGCAACTGGCCAGACAACCACCACCCACCCAATTATAGTTGTAGTTGGGTTATAACACTTGGAGTTGCATGTCTAGTAGTAAACGTGCATCTGGCCTGGTAATCCCCATCTTGACTCCAATTGCACTCGCTTGATACCAAGTGCAGTTGCAGTCGGGTTGCAACATTTGCAATTGCATGTCTAGTAGCTGACATGCAACTATCCCAACAAACCCTCCTTTCGCCCTAGTTGCAGTCGGGTTATAACGAATGCAATTGTCGTCTGGTTATAAATGCATGTAGTTGCAGTCAGGTAACAACACATGCAGTTACATGTCTAGTGTTAGATATGTAACTAGTCTCGACAAACTCCCATCACGACCCTAGTTGCAGTCGGGTTATATAGCTTGCAGTTACATATCTAGTTGTGAACATGCAACTGGCCCGAAAACCCTCCTCCTGACGCCAGTTGCAGTTGTTTTATTCCCATGCAGTTGCAGTCGGGTTACAACGCCCGCAGATGCATGCCTAGTCTTTTGGCATGCATGCACCTAGACCGACAACCCCCCTCTCGGACCTCAGTTCCAGTCGCTTTGAGCCCTTGATGTTGTAGTCAGATTACAACGCTCACAGTTGCATGACTAGTGATTAACATGCATCTAGCCCCGACAACCACCCTCTCGGGACGCAGTTGCAGTCACTTTGTGCCCCAGTTGCAGTTGGGTTACAATGCGTGTAGTTGCATGTCTGATGGTGAACATGCAGTTGGCCCAACAACCCCCTTCCCTTAGTTGTAGTCGCATTGTGACCCGTGTAGTTGTAGTTGGATTACAACACTCGTTGTTTGGAACCTTGTATTAGTAATCCCTGAAACAACTTAATAAATCGTCGGATCTATCCTTAATACGTTATCTTCACACGGGTAAAAAAACAAAAAGTAAAATAAAAAAGTGGACACAATCAAACATAGAGAAAACATACAATTATTCCTCAAAGGAGTGGATCATGTTCGTACAAAAAATTGGTCCTATTTCTCAACCACTCTCCCTCTCGCTCTTCAAGAAGTAGAAAACGATAAGACACAAAAGAGAAAACAGAAGCATCAAATGCCCGTTGCTCTGAGAAAAAGAGTTGGGACGCAACAAAAAAATACCCTTGTCAATTATGTCCCCATACCCACTATCGATAAAAATAGAAATGAAAGTGGGGCGTAAAAAAACAAGATGAAAGCGGTCCATGAGCTCTGCCCAAATCTTGTCCTATCACGTGAAATGGAGGAAGGTCCGGTCAGCCTATGTGAATCTTGACACGCCGATCCAATGGCCACTTACAATTAAGAAAAGTTAGCAAACCCGTAAATACAAGATGCATAAAAACAAAAGTTATTTTTTTAAAATACTATTTTAAAATATATTTTAATAATACTAATTTCAAAAATAGAAAACTATCAATAGCTCATAAAAACAAACTATACATATATTTTGTGAAGCTCCGGTACAAACAAGAATATACAACACTTATTTTTTCCAGACAACAAAATTAACAATAAGTCTAACAACGAAATAGGGAGCTCCCGCTGGAGAAATGGACAACAGAAGAAAAAAACTGCATAGAAAAAGAGGCGTAAAGAAGAAATATGAGCCCAACAACAGTAAACACTAAAAGCAGCTCACCCACTTGGGACGCGCGCAACAAGTCTGGGCGTTAGTCATCCTGCACGAATCAGTACGTACTAAATATGACGGTCAATTAAGTGAATGACGCATTCTCAAAAAATAAATAAGTGAATGAGACCAAACTATTTGTCAGCTAGCTGAGAAATAGCAAAACCGAATAAAAATCATGGCTTGATGCTTTATTGTATTCTTTTACAGTTTCACCAAGCATATTGGCATCCAAGTGGATTTCAACATCTAGACATAGTGTAGTCATAGATGAGAGGATTGATTAAACGAAAGGTTACAAGAATGTGTATGATAAAAATGTTATACTAGTATTGATGCCAATATGCGATAGAGTCACAACTTTGATGACAAGGAGGTTATGGACAAACGCATAAGAGTACTTTTTTGGTAATTATTCATAACATATGTTTCACAGTTTCCACTCAACCGTCACATAACACCTTCATTCCACTACACGAGAAAAGACCAATTAGCAAGTGTTCACTCCATAACGAAATATAAGACGCTTTTTTACGCTGTGATGGTGACAAAAAGCATCTTATATTTTGATACAGGGGAGTAACACTAGTTCATATATAAGGAGCCAAAAGAAGCTCTTTGTCATGACTTGAACGCTTCAGTTGTTTGTCGCAAATCTTCAAATTATCCAGCAAGTCAGCAATTGCTGCCGATGAGGATCCACCGATCTCCAGTGCATTGGCAGCAATCTCTTGCGCCATCGTCATCCTCTGCCTGATCTCGTTCCCTTGCTCAGACTCCATGACCAGTCTCACCTTCGCCTCTACCTCCTCCGCTTTCACCATCACCTCGTCGTAGCCGTTCATGGCCACCCCAAGTTTCATCTCCTCCACGACGAACACCTTGTTCATCCTCTGCTCCGCGTACATCGGCCAGCACAGCATGGGCACCCCTGCCATGACCGCCTCCAGCGTGGAGTTCCACCCGCAGTGCGTCACAAACGCGCCAGTCGCCGGGTGCCGGAGCACCTCCACCTGCGGCGCCCAGGACGACAGCACCATTCCGCGTCCCCGTGTTCTGTCCAAGAATCCATCCGGCAGCAGCGCATCCACCGCCGCCTCACCACGCCCCTCGAACCGCTTCGTCGAGTCGGCGTCCGGCGCGACAGGCGCGCGCACGGCCCAGAGGAACGCGTGGCCGCTCTTCTCCAGACCCACGGCTATCTCATCTAGCTGCTCCGCCGGCACCGAGCTCGCGCTCCCGAAGCAGACGAACACCACGCTCCCCGCCGGCTGCTTGTCCAGCCACTCTAGGCACTCGTGATTCGCGTTGCTCCCTCTCTCCTCGCCGACCAATGGACCGACGCAGAACAGTTTCGGCAGTGCCTCGCCGGGGCGGGGAATCCCCTCCCTTATCGCCTTCACGGCGCGGGGCTCCAGCCACTCGAACGTGTTCGACAGAATGCCCTTCGCTCTGGGCAGCTGCTCGAAGAGACCAATAATGGTACTGTACTGCCTGTTGTCGCGATCGACCAGAACCTCCGGCAAGTCGGACGCCGGAATTGGATGAACTCCAGGGAAGTGCAGCAAGGAGCGCCCCATCTCCCCGAAGGAGACGGCGGAGCGCATGACGGGGATATGCAGGAAGGTGGCAAGAGCCGATGCGCAAAGGGTGAAGAAGACGTAGGCTGGGACGCCGAGCTCCGCGGCAGCGTCAAGCCCGTACGCGCAGAAAAAGTCGGTGATGAGAGCCTTCACAGACGGGAGAGATCTCAGAAAGGCGAGGAGGGCGGCGTTGGTGGCGCGGATGTCGGCGATGAGGGTGATAAAAGGGTCGGCGTTGGGGTCGGCCGCGTCCTCGGAGCGGGTTGTTGCCGGCGGCGGCGGGAGCAGGTGGAAGGACACAGCAGGGTAGGAGGCAGAGAGGCGGGCAATGGTTTGCGAGGAGTCACCTGTGGACGGAACATCGGCGACGGCGACGGTGACAGGAACGCCATGCCCGGCGAGGTGATTCGCGAGCTGCGTCATGGGGTGGAGGTGACCCCTGACCAACCATGTGTACAGCACGATGGTGCTTCCCATAGCCATAGGTGGTTGGGTTCTTTGCCTACCTTGCTAATTGTGTCACGAAACTGAAGGAGAGAGACGAGTGAAACAGCAAACTGAAGGAGAGACTTGATAGTGGCAAGCAGGCTAGGTATGCCTATCGTGAATTCAGCAGGCCGCATTAATGTAGTGGCTAGCAGGCTAGATATGCCTACTTTGCTATTCGTGGTGCTCCAAGACCGTGGTGGCGCACGTTGGTGGGCGGCAAGTTTGGTGAAGCGCTTCAAATCGGTCAGGGTGGTGGGTGTGTGGTGGACGGGAGAAATCCTTGTCGACGTGGTCGGCACCGACGCGGCGACGCCCCGTGGGCGCCGTCGTTCCTTCTTGAAGGGCGTCGGGTATCCCACTCACCCACGCCCCTCCGCGTACCAGGGGAAACCCTAGGATCATTCCGGGCAGCAGCGTCGTCATCGTCGCATTCCTTTCTGAAGGTGTTGCTTGGTATGCGGTGGTCCGAAGTGCTAGGAGTGTGGTAGATATCTTCGGAGGGCGCAGCGGTTCGGGATCTTCATCGTTTTCGTCGATCCGGCTCTGTTGTCATTCTTTTCTTTCTCTTTCTCTTTTATTTCTTCTGGGCATTCATGTGCTGTCTGCCCCAGCATTGGGATCTTTGTTGTATCGGGTGGTTGCTATATCTATATAACGGGGCGAAAGCCTATTTCGAGAGATGCAAAAAAAAAATACTACTATAAAGAAACCGAACACCGAATCAATTTAGAAATCAAGTCATTAATGCAATTAATAAGAAGACAATTATTTATGCATGCAATTAATTACCTTTCATTAAGTACTAAAGATTTCTTCACATCAAATTAATTTGAAAATCAAGCCTTTAATGCAATTAAGAGGCGGTGCAATTAATTAAGTATGTTTAAGTAGAGATTTTTCACGCCAAATCAATTATGAAACCGAGTCATTAATGCAAAAATAATAAAGAAATCGAGCATAAAATCAATTTGGAAATCAAGCCATTAATGCAACTAGTAGACTGCCCGTGCGTTGCCATGGGCTTTTGAAAATTTGTGCTGGTTGCATGTCAAATTTTATAGATAGAGAGATAGACAATAACAAACAAAAAAATTAATTGGAATCTACTTCAGTTGCAATGTATTTCGATAAAAAAAATCGGTCCTATACACGTGTTGCACAAAATAAAGGTGCTATACAAACATTAAATTCTTTATTGTGCGCTACATTACAAATGATAATAAGACTTAAATGCCCCTTTTTTATTGTGCGCTACATTACAAATGATGCGATGGTGTTAGGAATTGCTACAAACTTAAGTGCTTAATACAACCAACCGAAAAGCTACCAGCATGCTTCTCCATTTTGAGCCAGTCCACCTATTGACTTCTTGATTAAAACCTGCAATCGTTCCAGATTGCCTACAAAAAGGAGGTAAAAGTCAGTAAATAATGTACAAATAATAATTTCAGTTGAGTTAAAACGCTTAAATTAAAAATCAACAAATATATGGAGGCTTATTTCATACTGCTATTTTAATGAGCACCAATAACCTCCTTGTCAGCATCATAATATATCATCCAAAATCATATTAACAATTTTGGAGCAACTTTATACTACTTATGAATATAAATAATATGATTAATTAACAAACCTTGGATTGTAACAGATGTGAAAAACAATTCATGTTTCAAGGAATCAGATGGTGTGAGTATCGTCTCACGCTTCCTGGAGAAATGAGGATAGAGAGTTGTTAAGTTCAAGGAAACAGAATGGCTCACCTTACACAAAGTCTAAGTTCACCATCGTTACATGAATAAAAGGGGAAAACATGCTATGAATAAGGGAAATAACAAATAAGGATAGACAGTTGTTAAGTTAATCACACTGTTTATTTGCTTAGTGGAGAAATAAGGCAACATCCCCTAGAAAAAAAATTGACAAACGAATTCCCACCAGTGAGACGATACTCATGGGAATATTTCACCATTGGTACTCATGGGAATTAGTCAGTACTAAAAAGAATGGTACAGCTTGCAAGAAATTTCATATAACTCCACTGCTGGTTCTTCGATGTCAAAATTTCAGCATATATGTGCATATTAAATCAACTTCACATACCTAAAGATATTAGAAAAACCACTCATGCTGCAGTGCGGCTCCAGTGTCCTTGTAAGTTTCGGCATGCCTACCACGTCCTCGCAGGTTGGGGCACAACCCATACATCCATGGTGGCGGCCGCGACGCCCACATCCACCTACATCCACACTTAGTCAGGCACAATATAACAAAAAAATAATGTGGACCAAATGTTCATGGATTTTACAGTGTGATATAGGCTACTGACGGGTATGACATGCAAGAATCCTCAAATTTCCATTGTACCATAATGTCTAGCTCAGGAATTTTGTAGCATATCTTCTTATTTTGCACTACACCAACATTTAGCATGGCGGCTACGACCACATAACGCCTTCATCACTGGTGAGCGATCTGATCCCATCTCTTCCTACTTGTGAAAACACAAATATTAAATTCTATCGTTAAAGATATATTCATAACATGTGAATAAGAGGGGAAAGCAATATGGCAATTTAATGTCTCGTCGACCATGCAGTTGGCAGCATCCCAATTGATGATCAATTTTAAACATAATCTTTAACTACAAGAATGACTACACTACAATTCATCATTTCTTTTTTCCAGGTCTTTTTACCCTAAATAAGAAATAATACAAGGAAAAACTTAAAGTAGGCTAATGTGGCGTAGTGCCATCGGGCATGGATAAGTATGCAAGGAAAAACTTATGTTGTGTGCGTTTTACCCTGAACGATGCATGGAACGACCAATAATAAACAAATGATGAAGTGGCGCATACAAGCATACATGACAGACCATCGCCGCGGCTTATCTGTCTGTTTCCAGTTTCTCCTTGAGGCTCTTTATTCCACAACAGCCTTCAGTTTCTTATTCTTCAGCTCTGATGTTGTTCATCCTGGCGCTGGATCCACTTCAACAGATCCTCAGTTTGGCCTCGCAGCAAGGCATTCTCAAGCCCATCCGTTCGCGCACTGCTGCGTGCAGAGTCTCCCTATATGCGGACGACGCTGGCATCTTCGCCAGCCCCGACAAAGATGAGCTACGTGCCATTGCAGAAATCCTTGCAGCCTTTGGCGAGACGAGTGGACTCATCACAAACCTTGAGAAGACAGAGGTTTTCCCCATCAGATGTGTTGACCTCGACCTGCAGGAGATTCTCTCCGCATTCCCCGCAAAGATCGCCTCCTTCCCTGGGCGATACCTGGGATTGCCGCTCCACTTTCGCCGACTACGCAAGATTGAGTTCCAACCTCTCATTGATAAGACTGCGGGAAAGCTGCCGGGTTGGATCGGAAAGCACCTCACTAGACCCGGCAGGGTTGCCCTCGCAAAATCCGTGCTCGCCGCCATTGCCACTTTTCACTTAACGGCTCTGCCCCACCGGGGTGGATTCAACGTCGTCTAGACAAGATATCCCGTGGCTTCGTGTGGCAAAAGGAGGACCAGGGCCAACCGTCCGGTGGACACTCTCTGGTAAACTGGAAGACGGTCTGCCGGCCAAAGCAGCTTGGTGGCCTTGGACTGGCGGATATCGAGAGGTTTGGAAGGGCTTTGAGATTGCGTTGGCCATGGCTCCAGTGGTCTGATCCTGACCGGCCATGGGTAGGATCTCAGCTCCCATGTGACCAGACTGACATGGCCCTATTCCGGGCCTGCACCACCATCATCATCGGGAATGGACGCAAAGCTTTGTTTTGGCATGACAACTGGAGTGGTAGAGGTCCCTTGAGGTCATTAGCTCCAGAGCTCTACAGAATTGCGACTAGAAAGAACCGAACGGTGTGCCACGAGCTGCGTGATGAGAACTGGATTCGGTCACTGGCCAAGATATGCTCTGTCCCCCAAATTGAGGAATTCGTCGCCATTTGGGCTTGGATTAGCCCGGTGCACCTCCCGCCTGATCAGGAGGACTCCATTGTTTGGAACCTTACCCCCAATGGAGTGTACTCTTCAGCGTCGGCTTATGCGGCCCAATTCCATGGGTCACACCCCAGGTTTAACACCGAGAAGATCTGGTCTGCCCACACGGAGCCCAAGTGCAAGTTCTTCGCCTGGCTCGTTCTTCACAACAGAGCCCTCACGGCTGATAGGCTCGCTATTCGTGGATGGCCACACAACCCGACATGTCAACTTTGCCTTCAGGCTCCGGAAACGGCATTTCATCTTTGCAAAGACTGTCCTTTCACAGTCGCCATTTGGAATCACATAACCACCTGGACTCAAGAAGACCTTCCCTTCTCAGGTTACCTTCCAAGTGAAGGAAACGTTTCAGACTGGTGGGACGAGTTGATCGCGAGGGAATCAAAACAGGGACGCAGGCGTCGGAGTGGCAGACTTATTTACGCGCTATGGAATGTTTGGAAGGAGAGGAACCGACGCATCTTCACAGGGGCCCGCATGACTCATTATGAGGTCGCGATGTCTGCTTTCGACGATATCAAACAAAGAGCCAGGGCGTTTCATGTCGACATACCCACTGTAGGAGTGGGCTGAATCACAATAATAACTCCATAGTCATAGGGTTGGCCACGCTCCCTTCAAAACGTGTGCACCTGTGTACATATGGGTTTCGAACCCTCTTCCCTTCTTTATGAAAAGGCAGTGCTCCTGCCGGTTGCTCGAAAAAAAAATAAAAAGAAATCCAATATTCCAAAAAATAAATAATTCATCTGAAAATAAAACACGAACAAGATATACGATATACATGGATCGTGCAAACATGATTCTGCAGTTCTGATTTTATTTTATTCGTATATTTCTAACAGTTGAGAAATAAATTGAAGTTACTACTCCATCAATATGTACATGTATCATCGTGATATCATTGGGATTAAGCATTTGAAACTTTCACCCTTCATAGACATGCAAATTTACCAGGACATTAATGCTATCTGAATATACCAATATTTTTTACCCTCGATATCGTCATTTTCACGAGTTATGCTAATAATGCAACCAATTTTTATTAAGGCCTAATATACTAAAAAATGAGAACAATGCGTGCATGCTCCACCTTATCCAAAATTTCTGCCTCTTCAGCGTACATGAGCTCCAGGGCCCCGGTGTCATTTATCTCCTTTTCATATTCCTCCTGAAACAGCAGTAGCACAACGCATAAGACAAAAATACTAAGCATTTTCATATTCCATGGATAGTTGTCTCATCCTTCTCACAACGACCTTGGCCCGCTGGATATCATGCCGTCACCACCTTGTGTTGCAACTGCATTGGTTACTTGTGTTAGTCCCCTCGGTGGAACCCTCAGCTACAACTTCAACATCATCTGATCGACATGCATAAGCTGCATATTCTATCATCATTTATATCTCAAGTACTTCTATGTATGGACTTCTGCACCCAGTATAACAAATAACCATGCTCAGATAATTGGTACAACAATGTAACTGATCCAAATCTGAGTAGAATGGTAACCATTTCGAATAGTTTTGAAGAATACCTCATTATTTGTCAACGAGGCCCCGCCGTCTACACTATCTGCGGGTGAAACTTAAAATAAAGTACAGCAGAACTCAGGAGAGCGTTAGCAAGACATTACCAATTTTCCGCACTCTAAAGTTCAGGTGGATGCTTAGTTTCATACATCCATTCAGGAGCAAATATGGCAGGCGAGCATCATCCTTTTTCAGTGGATCAAGGGCAACACTTGGCTGGCAAAATAGATGGCTTATAGAATTAATTAATTTTCATTCAGACAAAAATAATTAGAAGGGATGGTGTACTGGATTACTGTGGTATTCATGCAATGTTGTACAAGCAGAGCCATTATGTTTTATTAAAGTACGCCAAGGTAATACCCATTGCCCACCACAGAAAGTATTTCGGCCCGGGACAACAATACCCATGCACACAGCATACTTTCAATTCCCAGAAGTTCTGGCAGAATCTCGCATATACTTACAACTCGTGGATTATGTAAAACTGTAAAGCACTCTATAAGCGCATTTTCTTTTTCTCCAACACCATAAAATCTTTGCAATCGCATATTTTTCTAAACTACCAAGACCCCTGCATGTAGTTCCTACTCGATGCCTGGAAACAAAAGTAACTTAAAATATATTTATAGCTTCCATTATAGGTGTCTTATTATGCAAGATTAAAAGTTCTGATTTTGAAATAGTAATGCTAGTAATTATCCATGGAAAAATTCTAGTTTTCAAACAATAGAAGAACACATTGAACTTTTTTATATGCACACTCCCTGGCGCTACAACTCGATCAGAGTCAAAAGCACGTAATGCAAATCGCAATTGCAATGAACGCTAGGAGAATGTCCTGTAGGAATCGCCATTCCGCTGGTACATATTGAGAAAACATTAATTTTCTCAATCAGTTTAACCGAGCAAGGAAATCACCAAGACAGAAAAAACTAAATCAGAAAAGGAAATCACCAATGGTACATATTCCGCTTGTAAATATTGGTACATTCCGCTGGTAAATATCGTACTAAATCAGAAAAAACTAATGAAGACAGCCAATGGTTCTTGTATGCGCAATCAGTTTAACCGAGCAAGGAAATCACCAAGAAAAAGAAAGTATAAGTTGACTGACGATGTTTTGCAAATTTAGTGAAACACAAAATAGGAGGCCATGTGTGGAAAACATACTTGTCTGCATATTGTTTGTTCTACCTCCTTGTCTGGAGTCACCAAAAGGAAGATATGTTCGCTAAGCAGATTCCCACCTAAATCTAAAGAAAGCAAGAAGACGAAATTCTTCACAAATGAAGGACTTAAAAGGCTGTGAGGGATCTTAATCAACACATTGTTCTCTCTAAATTGTAACAGAGTAAGGAACATAATTCATAAACGTTGTGCTAAATTAGCTTTCTCAGGTTAGGATTTTAAGCTAATGAATATCACAATGCCAGCACCCGTTGTATCCATTACTCTGTGGAGGGTTTGCATGTTAAGCAATGACTTACCAGCACTGTGTGGAGGCCAATCGCTTACCTGCCTGACTGTTGTGCATGCCTCCGTCGAAGAAAATCTACGGTAAGTAAGCGACTTTTCGTTAGTTGATGGTCAGAAACAAAACTGAAATGCTGGAAAGTAAGTACTCGAATGTTGCAACTTCTGGTAACTGACACCATCAATACTTACCACCTTGTCGATGCCAAAGATCTCCGGCGCTTGGTCGCACGGCGGCAGCACGCACGGCGGGTTCAGGGTCTCGAAGCAGATGATCCCCTGAAGGAGTCTGATACGTCTCCAACGTATCTATAATTTTTTATTGTTCCATGCTATTATATTATCTGTTTTGGATGTTTTATATGCATTAATATGCTATTTTATATTATTTTTGGGACTAACCTATTAATCTAGAGCCTAGTGCCAGTTTCTGTTTTTTTCCATGTTTTTGAGTATTGCAGATAAGGAATATTAAACGGAGTCCAAACGGAATAAAATCTTCGGAATGATTTTTCTTGAACCAGAAGAAACCTGCCAGACTTGGAGATGAAGGCAGGAGACTTGCCGTGGCGTCACAAGCCACTAGGGCGCGCCCTAGGGGGGGGCACGCCCACCTAGCTTGTGGCCCCACGGCAGCTCTCCTAACCCTATTCTTCGGCCTATAAATTCCCAAATATTCCCTGGATACCAAAAAAGAGCCACGGAAATACTTTTCCGCCGCCGGAAGCCTCTATTCCCGTGAGATCCAATCTTGGAGCCTTTTCCAGTAATCTGCCGGAGGGGGATTCGATCACGGAGGGCATCTACATCAACTCCATTGCCCCTCCGATGATGCGTGAGTGGTTTACCACAGACCTTCGGGTCCATAGCTAGTAGCTAGATGGCTTCTTCTCTCTCTTTGTTCTTCAATACCATGTTCTTCATGATCTTCATGGAGATCTATCCGATGTAATACTCTTTTGCGGTGTGTTTGTCGAGATCCGATGAATTGTGGGTTTATGTTCAGATTATCTATGAATATTATTTGAATCTTCTCTGAATTCTTATATGCATGATTTCATATCTTTGCAAGTCTCTTCGAGTTATTGGTTTGGTTTGGCCAACTAGATTGGTAATTCTTGCAATGGGAGAAGTGCTTAGTTTTGGGTTCAATCTTGCGGTGTCCTCACCCAGTGACAAAGTAGGGGTAGCGAGGCACGTATTGTATTGTTGCCATCGAGGATAAAAAGATGGGGTTTTCATCATATTGCTTGAGTTTATCCCTCTACATCATGTCATCTTACCTAATGCGTTACTCTGTTCTTCATGAACTTAATACTCTAGATGCAGGCAGGAGTCGGTCGATGTGTGGAGTAATAGTAGTAGATGCAGAATCGTTTCGGTCTATTTGACACGGACGTGATGCCTATATGCATAATCATTGCCTTGGATATCTTCATAATTATTCGCTTTTCTATCAATTGCTCGACAGTAATTTGTTCACCCACCGTATTATTTTCCTTCATGAGAGAAGCCTCTAGTGAAACCTATGGCCCCCGGGTCTATTTTCCATCTTATACTTTCAGATCTAAAACCAAAAATACCAAAAATACCTTGCTGCATTATTTTTACTTTTGTTTTACTTTCCGATCTAGCAATCTATCATATCTATCTCTATCAGATCTCATCCTTGCAAGTAACCGTGAAGGGATTGACAACCCCTTTATAGCGTTGGGTGCAAGTGTTTGATTATTTGTGTAGGTACACCTATTGGGGACTTGCTTGTATCTCCTACTGGATTGATACCTTGGTTCTCAACAACTGAGGGAAATACTTATCTACTTTGCTGCATCACCCTTTCCTCTTCAAGGGAAAACCAACGCATGCTCGAGAAGTAGCAAGAAGGATTTCTGGCGCCGTTGCCGGGGAGATCTACATCAAGCCTACCAAGTACCCATCACAAACTCATCTCTTGCATTTACTTTAGTTGCCATTTGCCTCTCGTTTTCCTCTCCCCCACTTCTAAAACGATTTTCCAAAAAGATTTGCCTTTTTATTCGCCTTTCTTCCATTCGTCTTTTTGTTGCTCGTTTCCATGGCTCAACCCAAAAGTTTTGATCCTTATCTTAAGAAGTTGGAAGATATTGAGGATAATGTTAAAAGTTTCATGTCGCTCCAATATAACCACAATAGTTTCTTTAGAAACGAGTTTAAAGAACAAAAGGCTATGTGGGAATACATGAATAAGGAACTTGATGATATGTCTAAAGAGTTTTATGGTTTGAAATCTCAGTTTGCTCATCTTGAAAATTTAGTAGGCCAAATTTCTGATAAACAAGCTACCTTAGTCAATAAAATGGCCGCAAAACCGGAATATTTCAATAATGATGAAGATCTTAAAGTGATTGATGTGACTCCTACTGAATCTTTGTTTTCCAATGTAAATCTTGATAAAGATGGGACTGGAGATGAGTCAACTTTAGTTAAAAGGCGTCCCAATGATTCGGAGTTTATAGATCTTAATGCTAAGATTGATAAAAGTGGGATTGAAGAGGTCAAAACTTTAAATAGCAATGAACCCACTCTTTTGGATTTCAAGGACTTTAATTATGATAGTTGTTCTTTGATTGATTGTGTTTCCTTGTTGCAATTCATGTTGAATTCTCCTCATGCTTATAATCAAAATAAAGCTTTTACTAAACATATCGTGGATGCTATGATGAAATCTTTTGAAGAAAAACTTGAGTTGAAAGTTTCTATACCTAGAAAGCTTTATGATGAGTGGGAACCTACTATTAAGATTAAAATTAAAGATTATGAATGCCATGCTTTGTGTGATTTGGGTGCTAGCGTTTCCACGATTCCAAAAACTTTATGTGATGTGCTAGGTTTCCGTGAATTTGATGATTGCTCTTTAAATTTGCATCTTGCGGATTCCACTATAAAGAAACCTATGGGAAGGATTAATGATATTATTATTGTTGCAAATAGGAATTATGTGCCCGTAGATTTCATTGTTCTTGATATAGATTGCAATCCTACATGTCCTATTATTCTTGGTAGACCTTTCCTTAGAACGATTGGTGCAATTATTGATATGAAGGAAGGAAATATTAGATTCCAATTTCCATTAAGGAAAGGCATGGAGCACTTTCCTAGAAAGAAAATGAAATTGCCTTATGAATCTATTATGAGAGCTACTTATGGATTGCATACCAAAGATGACAATACCTAGATCTATTGCGTTATGCCTAGCTAGGGGCGTTAAACAATAGCGCTTGTTGGGAGGCAACCCAATTTTATTTTTATGCTTTTATTTTTGCTTCTGTTTTTGAGTCTTTTGCACATTATTACCTCTGTAGTAATTGTGTTTTCTTGTTTAAATTAGTGTTTGAGCCAAGTAAGACCTTTGGGATGGTCTACGGTGTTTGCAATTTGATTTTGCTGAAAAACAGAAACTTTTGCTCTCAGTCCAGGAATTTTGTAAATTCACTGGAACGTGATTTTGATCTGAAATTTTTAAACAAGATTGATATACAAATTTCCCTGATTTTACTAATTTTTCAGAATTTTTGGAGTTACATAAGTATTCGAAGTCTATAGATCGCTACAGACTGTTCTGTTTTAGACAGATTCTGTTTTCTTTGTGTTGTTTGCTTATTTTGATGTATCTATGGGTTGTATCGGGGGGTATGAACCATGGAGAAGTTAGAATACAGTAGATATTACACCAATATAAATAAAGAATGAGTTCACAACAGTACCTAAAGTGGTGATTTATTTTTCTTATACTAACGGATCTCATGAGTTTTCTGTTGAGTTTTGTGTTGTGAAGTTTTCAAGTTTTGGGTAAAGATTTGATGGACTATGGAATAAGGAGTGGCAAGAGCCTAAGCTTGGGGATGCCCAAGGCACCCCAAGCCATATTCAAGGATACCAAAAAGCCTAAGCTTGGGGATGCCCCGGAAGGCATCCCCTCTTTCGTCTTCAATCCATCGGTAAATTTACTTGAGGCTATATTTTTATTCACCACATGATATATGTTTTGCTTGGAGCGTCTTGTATGATATGAGTCTTTGCTTTTTAGTTTGCCACAATCATCCTTGCTGCACACATTCTTTTTGAGAGGGACACGTTGAATCGTGAATTTATTAGAATACTCTATGTGCTTCACTTATATCTTTTGAGCTAGGCAATGTTGCTCTAGTACTTCACTTATATCTTTTTAGAGCACGGTGGTGTTTTATTTTATAGAAATTATTGAACTCTCGTACCTCACTTATATTACTTTGAGAGTCTTTAAAACAGCATGGTAATTTGTTTAGGTTATGAATTTAGTCCTAATATAATGGGCATCCAAGAGGGATATAATAAAAACTTTCATATAAAGTGCATTGAATACTATGAGAAGTTTGATTCCTTGCATATAGTTTTGAGATATGAAGATGGTAATATGAGAGTCATGCTAGTGAGTAGTTGTGAATTGGAGAAATACTTGTGTTGAAGTTTGTGATTCCCGTAGCATGCACGTATGGTGAACCGTTATGTAACGAAGTCGGAGCATGATTTGTTTAATGATTGTCAACCTTTGTGTGAGGGTCGGGAGCACGCGATGGTTAACTCCTACCAACCTCTCCCCTAGGAGCATGCGTCTAATGCTTTGTTTGATAACTAATAGACTTTTGCAATAAGTATGTGAATTCTTTATGACTAATGTTGAGTCCATGGATTATACGCACTCTCACCCTTCCACCTTTGCTAGCCTCTCTAGTACCGCGCAACTTTCGCCGGTGCATCAAACCCACCTTCCTCAAAACAGCCACCATATATTTTCCTCAAAACAACCACCATACCTACCTATTATGGCATTTCCATAGCCATTCTGAGATATATTGCCATGCAACTTCCACCGTTCCATTTTTCATGACATGCACCATCACTTTCATATTGCATATAGAGTCATATTTTGTTATAGGTATCGAGTTGTAATTTTCCTTTTGAGTTGTAAGTAAATAAAAGTGTGATGATTTTCATTATTAGAGCATTGTTCCCGTGAGAGAAAAGTATGATGGAAGCTATGAATCCCTCACAAGTTGGGATGAGTCTCCGGACCTTACAAATAATAAAAGAGGACAGCGAAGCCCAAATAAAAAAAGAGGCCAAAGATGCCCACCAAAAAAAAGAAAAGAAAAAAAATGAGAGAAAGAGAGAAGGGACAATTGCTACTATCTTTTTCCACACTTGTGCTTCAAAGTAGCACCATGATCTTCATGATAGAGAGTCTCCTATTTTGTCACTTTCATATAGCTAGTGGAATTTTCATCATATGCACAACCACTTAGTTTTCTTTTTGAGCTTTCATACACTTATAGCTCTAGTGCATTTGTTGCATGGCAATCCCTACTCACTCACATTGATATCTATTGATGGGCATCTCCATAGCCCGTTGATACGCCTAGTTGATGTGAGACTATCTTCTCCTTTTCCCTTGCAACCTCCACCATATTCTATTCCACCTATAGTGCTATATCCATGGCTCACGCTCATGTATTGCGTGAGAGTTGAAAAGGTTTGAGAACATTAAAAGTGTGAAACAATTGCTTGACTTGTCATCGGGGTTGTGCATGATTTAGATACTTTGTGTGGGGAAGATGGAGCATAGTCAGACCATATGATTTTGTAGGGATAACTTTCTAAGGCCATGTTATTTCGAAAAGACACGATTGCCTTGTTGGTGTGCTCGAAGTATTACTGTTTTTATGTCAATATTAGACTTTTGTTTTGAATCTTATGGATCTGAATATTCATGCCACAATAAAGAATATTACATGGATAAATATGTTAGGTAGCATTCCACATCAAAAATTCTGTTTTTATCATTTACCTACTCGAGGACGAGCAGGAATTAAGCTTGGGGATGCTTGATACGTCTCCAACGTATCTATAATTTTTGATTGTTCCATGCTATTATATTATCTGTTTTGGATGTTTTATATGCATTAATATGCTATTTTATATTATTTTTGGGACTAACCTATTAATCTAGAGCCTAGTGCCAGTTTCTGTTTTTTCCATGTTTTTGAGTATTGCAGATAAGGAATATTAAACGGAGTCCAAACGGAATACAATCTTCAGAATGATTTTTCTTGGACCAGAAGAAACCTGCCAGACTTGGAGATGAAGGCAGGAGACTTGCCGTGGCGTCACAAGCCACTAGGGCGCGCCCTAGGGGGGGGGCACGCCCTCCTAGCTTGTGGCCCCACGGCAGCTCTCCTAACCCTATTCTTCGGCCTATAAATTCCCAAATATTCCCTGGATACCAAAAAAGAGCCACGAAAATACTTTTCCTCCGCCGGAAGCCTCTATTCCCGTGAGATCCAATCTTGGAGCCTTTTCCGGTAATCTGCCGGAGGGGGATTCGATCACGGAGGGCATCTACAACAACTCCATTGCCCCTCCGATGATGCGTGAGTGGTTTACCACAGACCTTCGGGTCCATAGCTAGTAGCTAGATGGCTTCTTCTCTCTCTTTGTTCTTCAATACCATGTTCTTCATGATCGTCATGGAGATCTATCCGATGTAATACTCTTTTGCGGTGTGTTTGTCGAGATCCGATGAATTGTGGGTTTATGTTCAGATTATCTATGAATATTATTTGAGTCTTCTCTGAATTCTTATATGCATGATTTCATATCTTTGCAAGTCTCTTCGAGTTATTGGTTTGGTTTGGCCAACTAGATTGGTAATTCTTGCAATGGGAGAAGTGCTTAGTTTTGGGTTCAATCTTGCGGTGTCCTCACCCAGTGACAAAGTAGGGGTAGCGAGGCACGTATTGTATTGTTGCCATCGAGGATAAAAAGATGGGGTTTTCATCATATTGCTTGAGTTTATCCCTCTACATCATGTCATCTTACCTAATGCGTTACTCTGTTCTTCATGAACTTAATACTCTAGATGCAGGCAGGAGTCGGTCGATGTGTGGAGTAATAATAGTAGATGCAGAATCGTTTCGGTCTATTTGACACGGACGTGATGCCTATATGCATAATCATTGCCTTGGATATCTTCATAATTATTCGCTTTTCTATCAATTGCTCGACAGTAATTTGTTCACCCACCGTATTATTTTCCTTCATGAGAGAAGCCTCTAGTGAAACCTATGGCCCCCGGGTCTATTTTCCATCTTATACTTTCAGATCTAAAACCAAAAATACCAAAAATACCTTGCTGCATTATTTTTACTTTTGTTTTACTTTCCGATCTAGCAATCTATCATATCTATCTCTATCAGATCTCATCCTTGCAAGTAACCGTGAAGGGATTGGCAACCCCTTTATAGCGTTGGGTGCAAGTGTTTGATTATTTGTGTAGGTACACCTATTGGGGACTTGCTTGTATCTCCTACTGGATTGATACCTTGGTTCTCAACAACTGAGGGAAATACTTATCTACTTTGCTGCATCACCCTTTCCTCTTCAAGGGAAAACCAACGCATGCTCGAGAAGTAGCAGAGTCCTCTAGGCCCAACCTCTTGAGGGCTCTCACGGCATGGATCATGTCACCCTTGGTGAAGATCTAAAACACATGTGTTAGTAAGGAACTCATTAGCCATTAGCTCGGACGAGTATGAAGTTTCATCAGCATGGGAAGGGGACGTACGAGCTTGCGGATGCGCATGTTCTTTAGAATATGCCTGAGAACGGGGTCGGGCTTTATGTTGTCTTAGGGCAATCTTCCATGGACAAAGATGCGAGAGGCAAACAGGTAGAAGAAGATGTCAGAGCGGAGTACCACAAAGAATTGACACACTCGTAGTAGTAGGATAAGATGGTTCAGTCTGCTCATGTGTGTATGTACCTGTGGTACTCGTCGTAATCAAAGTTGTAGCCAATTGCCATGAGGCCCGACATCGTCATGCCATAGTATGCGGAACCTGGGCATGTCGTCGACGCTGCCTGACCCAGCGAAGTGGCCGGCGATGTCGGAGATCTTGAGCGCCTGGTCGCACTGCAGCAGCAAGCACGGCGGGTTCAGGATCTCGACGCAGATGATCCCCTTGAAGTAGTCCTCCAGGCCCACATCTTGAGGGCTTTCACGGCCGCGATGTGACGAGGAGGGGCAGCGATTTGGGCGCCAGGAAGGGAGGTTGTGCGTGGGGTCGGGGTGATGCATTGGTGGGGAGGGTTGTGATGGTGCGCCGGAAGGTCGAAGGCGGCGGCGTGTGGGGATCTGGGCGCCGGCGGCATGTGGGGATTCGTTGCGATGGTGGCATGTGGAGATCCGTGGTGACGGCGGCAGCGGCGTCGTCCTGGGATCCACGGCGTCTTGGGGATCGACGACGACCAATTGCCCTGAGGCCCGACGTCGCTAGAGGGAGACGGGTAGCGCGAGGGACGGATGCGGCCGGCGCTCCAGAGTGGCGGCGGCCGGCTAGGGTTTGGCTCCTGCGAAGCCGCCCGCGCGAGCAGCTCGGGAGGAAGGGGATAGGTTCGCTGGTTTTTCTTCCTGTTCATTTGTTTGCGGGCGGGATAGTGGGAAGAAAAAAACGGACGAAAAAAAACTAGATGGAGGTGGGAGGGATGACGGAAAAAAACCAAGACAAGAAGCTACCAAGTGCCCCATTAGGAGTAGAGATTAATAGGCACACAATCAATTACGCGCGCAATTAATCAATTAATTAAGTCTGATTAAGCTCACTGAGGCGAAGGATATCCGCCTCACCCCCTCTGGCTAGCCGGTGGGAGCCTTGAAGACGCTACTATGGGCGAAAGCGCGCGGGCTGAAAAGTCCCTCCCGACAACCGCTTTCGCGAGATACACGGCACCGACCGGGGGGGGGGGGGAGGAGGGACTGTGTTTTCGCGGGTCGGAGGGGGCAATTTACCGCGCCCCTTAAAAAAATTTAAGGGTCGGACGCGTTTACGGTGCGTGTTCGTGCCACTTTTTCCATGCAAAACCGTAAACTAACGGTTATTTTATGGGTCGGCACGATATAAATACTTTGCTAGAGATGCTCTTATGGAGCTTAATCATGTGGTGATCGCATGAGTTGCATGGTTTTAGTTACGGTGAGTTGTTTTTTTTCAAATAAATTATAGTAAGTTGTTAACCTAATAACCAGAGAAGAAAAAGGGTCGGTTGCCAGAAACTCTAAAAATTATGGTGGTGTCACCTTACAGAATACGCGAACAAAAATAAAAGTAAACAAAGAAAATTACCATTAAATTAGAATGAATTAGTGGAAATACCAATGAATTAGTAGCTTTCTAAGAATGAATGTATTACACCTTGTATTTGATTCATAGGAGATATATTGGTGAAAGATTGTTGAGTTCAGATTGTTCATCATATATACCTACTGATCATGATCAATGTGATGAGTTGTGAGTAGTTCTATTTGTTCTTGAGGGCATGGGAGGAGTCTTGTTGCTAGTAATCACGTGAAGTTGATTACTGTCCATATGATGAGTTTAGTAGCACGACAAATAGTAATAGGATAGACATAGGTACACCCAATTGATATCCAACTCTCTAGACTTTGAAATGTTGACAAAAGAGGGCTTAGTTATTGCAGCAAACCCCCTTACGGTTTGACATGTTGACAGAAAAGGGCCCAGTTTTTGACAAGTCGGGGGAATTTTCACTAGAAATTTCGGCAGTATAACACGTTAGAATTAATCGCATGCACAATGGCAGTAGAAATTTATTCAACAACGAATGAAGTTGTCTTGTTCATTACATAAAGCAACACATTAGGGGAAACTTCCCTACAAATTTGCACAACCCAACATATATCTACCAAAAAATAAGAATAATGTACAGAAATATGGTGGTAAGAATCTATGTGGTGGGAAGAATGTACATCTTGGCAAACCAGCAGGGAAAGGGGCTCATTGGCCAAACAGATAGGCCTACATCCAGCACTCCGCACTAGGGAAACCATGTTAAGAACTGCAACTTCACGTCTTCAACGACACTCGGCACCATCGAGATCCTTCGGTTCAATACGGGGGCCTCTCAAAGCAAACCCCGACAAAACGGCAAGTCCAACAAGATAGGCATCTTCAGCATATCGCTCCAGCTGAAAACTCATTTCATTGCAAAGTCCATGGTTGGGGACTACAGATAAACAAAGGAGTACATGTCATCAATATCAACATCTTCACAAACTAAATGTTTGACAGTGAGTGGCCAAAAAAGACACTAGACAATCAATCTCACACTAAATATTGGGTGTCACCACCAGGACAGGTCAAAAACAATAACATGCTTTGCTCAAAACCAAAAAGATGACAAAACTAAGATACCCATCCACTATACATGAGCTAGCAAAAGTCAAGGACTAAAGGTCACATAACCCAAGTGTTGGCAGTGCCGCTATAGCATCATCTTTGACAAACTGGTGGGCACAAAATTACTACAACATTGGGATCACCATCCAACACCCCACACCTACATATAAGTATTGCGGGTGCAAGGAAAACAATAATGTTAAAGTGCACAAGAAGTTCCGGAAAGCAATGTATCAGGGGGTGTGGAAAAGATTATAGGAGCACTTTCTATCACTTTTTTCATCCGAAAAATACACCCTCTATACTGTTGTTCTACATAGCAAAGATCATAAACGAACCCCAGGAAAATTATTCTTTCTAGTCCACAATTAAATGAGCATAATATTGACTCCAACTAAAGACAACTAGACACTATCCAGCAGCCTGAGAAGGTTAGAAATGAGTCCCTCTTGCTACATTACTCTGTAACAATGGTATATATCAGGTACAGTTCTTTTGCATTCTGGATCAACACCTAAGAAAAAAGGGTACCTGAAGCTTTTCCTTTGGATGATGTGATTTATCCGACCTAGTGCATAGAGCCTCCTGGAATCTTTTGACATAGCATCTTCAAGTATGCAATTGTCCTTCAAACATAGGTCCAAGAACAGTGGATGGTCCAGCTTTCAAATTGCTTGAACCCACAAAATCTGGAAGAAAATAATCTCAACATCTTAGATATCATGACATAGCTAGTACAGTAAACAAGAACCAGAAAATTAGAAAAAATATCAAAAACGCAAGCTACATTCAAATTCCTTGCTACTGATCCATGGTTGATGGTTTTGATTGCAATTAACTAATGCAGTAGATATTATTTCTTTTCCAGTAGTCTGTTTTACAACACAAAAAGCCCATTGTCCTATGTAATGGTTCTGGTTTATGCATATATTCCGGCAAGCACTACTCCATTTCAGAAAAACAAGGATAATATGCTCAAGTTCCAGTGGAAGGGGAAGCTCACCGGTGCAAGTAGTAGCCAAGCCCGGACATCACCACCGCCGTGGTTGCGGCATGGCAAGCAAAACTTCCCAGCTACAACCAAAATTAAAAAAATTAAATTGGATGATTCGGTTGTACTCCATCCATTCCTAAATATAATTCTCTTTAGAGATTTCACTATAAACTATATACCGATGTATATGAACATATTTTAGAATGTATATTTACTCATTCTACTCCCTGTGTAGTTCGCAGTAAAATCTTTAAAAGGACTTATATTTAGGAACGGAGGGAGTAGTAATGTCTCGCTTCGTAAGAGACTTATCACTAACATGCTAAGAACATTTTCAACAACAACCCTTTCCCCAAAAAAAATCGGTATTGAGAGAGTAAAGAAAAGAAACTGCTTCAACTAAAGTCCGGATTTGTTATTTTTTTACTATTTTTTGAATTTTACAGTTCACTCAAGCTCATGTGAGCTCGAGCTCCACATCGTGACCACTTCATTTTCACTAGTAAATCATTGGTGATAAAAAAACAGCCCGTCTTCCCTTGGTATGGAGATGACTTGGCCTTTCCCCAATACTCTTCCCAATATTGTCACCTCTGCAAATCACCTGAAAAGTCATTCCCGCGACCATGCATGTCCGCATGTATCTACCACCAGCCAGACATGCACGCCTCTATTGTACTTTGACTCCCCGCTAGCTTTCGCCTCCCATCGGCCACACGAGTCTGTCGACGGCCTCGCGCACCACCAGCCGCCTCATGCGTCACTCGTCGACCTCAAGCGCCACCCACTCGCCTCGCGCCAATCCCTCCTGCGGACTCTGTTGGCCATGGCTCACCACCACCTCTCGCCAACTGTCATTCGGCCAAAAAAAGCCCCGCACGAGTTGACTGCTCATCCAGGTGGGTTATCCATTCCCACAACACAAACCTTTATTTCAATTTCCCCAAAGAATAAGTGGATATTTGTTTGCATGATATTCACTTATTAAAACTTCTTGGAGATGGTGTAAAATAAAAATCTTGGCTTGATGCTTTATTGTATTCTTTTACAGTTTCACCAAGCATATTGGCATCCAAGTGAATTTCAACATCTAGACATAGTGTAGTCATAGATGAGAGGATTGATTAAACGAAAGGTTACAAGAATGTGTATGATAAAACAGTTATACTAGTATTGATGCCAATATGCAATAGAGTCACAACTTTGATGACAAGGAGGTTATGGACAAACGCATAAGAGTACTTTTTTGGTAATTATTCATAACATATGTTTCACAGTTTCCACTCAACCGTCACATAACACCTTCATTCCACTACACGAAAAACGACCAATTAGCAAGTACTCACTCCATATCAAAATATAAGACACTTTTTTACGCTGTGAGTGTCAAAAGGGTCTTATATTTTGATACAGGGGAGTAGCACTTGTTCATATATAAGTAGCTAAAAGAAGCTCTTTGTCATGACCCTTGATGCCTTGAACGATTCAGTTGTTTGTTGCAATCTTCAAATTATCCAGCGCCTTGGCAGCAATCTCTTGCGCCATCGTCATCCTCTGCCTGATCTCGTTCCCTTGCTCAGACTCCATGACCAGTCTCACCTTCGCCTCTACCTCCTCCGCTTTCACCATCACCTCGTCGTAGCCGTTCATGGCCACCCCAAGTTTCATCTCCTCCACGACGAACACCTTGTTCATCCTCTGCTCCGCGTACATCGGCCAGCACAGCATGGGCACCCCTGCCATGACCGCCTCCAGCGTGGAGTTCCACCCGCAGTGCGTCACAAACGCGCCAGTCGCCGGGTGCCGAAGCACCTCCACCTGCGGCGCCCAGGACGACAACACCATTCCGCGTCCCCGTGTTCTGTCCAAGAATCCGTCCGGCAGCAGCGCATCCACCGCCGCCTCACCACGCCCCTCGAACCGCTTCGTCGAGTCGGCGTCCGGCGCGACAGGCGCGCGCACGGCCCAGAGGAACGCGTGGCCGCTCTTCTCCAGCCCCACGGCTATCTCATTTAGCTGCTCCGCCGGCACCGAGCTTGCGTTCCCGAAGCAGACGAACACCACGCTCCCCGCCGGCTGCTTATCCAGCCATCTTAGGCATTCGTGCTTCGCGTTGCTCCCTCTCTCCTCGTCGACCAATGGACCGACGCAGAACAGTTTCGGCAGTGACTCGCCGGGGCGGGGAATTCCCTCCCTTATCGCCTTCACGGCGCGGGGCTCCAGCCACTCGAACGTGTTCGACAGAATGCCCTTCGCTCTGGGCAGCTGCTCGAAGAGACCAATAATGGTACTGTACTGCCTGTTGTCACAATCGAGCAGGACCTCCGGCAAGTCGGACGCCGGAATTGGATGAACTCCAGGGAAGTGCAGCAAGGAGCGCCCCATCTCCCCGAAGGAGACGGCAGAGCGCATGACGGGGATATGCAGGAAGGTGGCAAGAGCCGATGCGCAAAGGGTGAAGAAGACGTAGGCTGGGACGCCGAGCTCCGCGGCTGCGTCAAGCCCGTACGCACAGAAAAAGTCGGTGATGAGAGCCTTCACAGACGGGAGAGATCTCAGAAAGGCGAGGAGGGCGGCGTTGGTGGCGCGGATGTCGGCGATGAGGGTGATAAAAGGGTCGGCGTTGGGGTCGGCCGCGTCCTCGGAGCGGGTTGTTGCCGGCGGCGGCGGGAGCAGGTGGAAGGACACAGCAGGGTAGGAGGCAGAGAGGCGGGCAATGGTTTGCGAGGAGTCACCTGTGGACGGAACATCGGCGACGGCGACGGTGACAGGAACGCCATGTGCGGCGAGGTGATTCGCGAGCTGCGTCATGGGGTGGAGGTGACCCCTGACCAACCATGTGTACAGCACGATGGTGCTTCCCGTAGCCATAGGTGGTTGGGTTCTTTGCCTACTCCCTCCGTCCGCCGAAGAGCGTACGTCTGGCTCCTGATTTTTTCCCAAAATAAGTGTACGCCTGGCTCCCCCGCTGGTAATTTTCCATTCACCCCCCTGGTCTATGCCTCGAGGTCACCGCAGCGAGCGACGACCCAATCCTCTCGTCCTCCCCCAAATCGAAGCCAGTCTTCTTCCGCTACCCCAAACTCTCTCCCTCCTGATCCAATCCCACATCACTGAGAGTCAATCATCCAATCCAAGGCCATCGCTGGTCATGCAGAGATTAATGGCAGCCGGTCCATATAAGCTGCCGGTAGGGTGTGCATCGCACTGGATCCATGGAAGGCGGCGGAGGAGCGGTAGGCGGAGGAGCGGGCGGAGGAGCAGAAGCCGGTGAT
Source organism: Elymus sibiricus (assembly GCA_039707655.1). NCBI lineage: Eukaryota > Viridiplantae > Streptophyta > Magnoliopsida > Poales > Poaceae > Elymus > Elymus sibiricus. The sequence goes on along the minus strand of CM077667.1, from coordinate 350,672,852 downwards.
GGCCAGCGAGGCAAGGCCGTCGCGACGGCCGGCGGCGCAACACGCGACCGCGGCGGATCTGGTTCTGGAGGCCCTCGCCGTGCTCAGGCAGCCAGGTTCCGACCTCTTAAAAAAATTTAAGGGTCGGACGCGTTTACGGTGTGTGTTCGTGCCATTTTTTGTGTGCAAAACCGTAAACAGACGGTTATTTCGTGGGTCGACACGATATAAAGACTCTGCTAGAGATGCTCTTATGCAGCTTAATCATGTGGTGATCGCATGAGTTGCATTGTATTTAGTTATAGTGAGTTGTTTAGTTTCGAATAAATTATAGTAAGTTGTTCACCTGATAACTAGAAGAAGAAAAATATTGTTGAGTTCAGATTGTTCATCATATATACCTATTGATCATGATCAATATGATGAGTTGTGAGTAGTTCTATTTGTTCTTGAGGGCATGGGAGGAGTCTTGTTGCTAGTAATCATGTGAAGTTGATTACCGTCCATATGATGAGTTTAGTAGCACGGCAAATAGTAATAGGATAGGCGTAGGTACACCCAATTGATATCCAACTCTCTAGAGTTTGAAGTTGACAAAAGAGGGCCTAGTTATTGCAGCAAACCCCCTTACGGTTTGACATGTTGACAGAAAAGGGCCCAGTTTTTGACAAGTCGGGGGAATTTTCACTCGAAATTTCGACAGCATAACACGTTAGAATGAATCACATGCACAATGGCAGTAGAAATTTATTCAACAAAGAATGAAGTTTTCTTGTTCATTACATGAAGCAACACATTGGGGGAAACTTCCCTACAAATTTGCACAGCCATGCATATATCTACCAAAAAAGAAGAAATAATGTACATAAATATGGTGGTAAGAATCTATGTGGTGGTAAGAATGTACATCTTGGCAAACCACCAGGGAAAGGGGCTCATTGGCCAAACAGATAGTCCTACACCAAGCACTCCGCACAAGGGACGCCATGTTCAGAACTGTAACTTCACGTCTTCAACGACACTCTGCACCATCGAGATCCTTCGATTCAATGCGGGGGCGTCTCAAAGCAAACCCCAACAAAACGGCAAGTCCAACAAGATAGGCATCTTCAGCATATCGCTCCAGCTGGAAACTCATTTCTTTGCAAAGTCCATGGTTGGGGACAACAGATAAACAAAGGAGTACATGTCATCAATATCAACAACATCTTCACAAACTAAATGTTTGACAGTGAGTGACCAAAAAAGACACCGGACAATAAATCTCATACTAAATATTTGGTGTCACTACGAGGCCATGTCAAAAACAACAACATGCTTTGAGTAAAAAATCAAAAAGATGACGAAACTGAGATACCCATCCACTGCACACGAGCTAGCAAAAGTGAAGGACTACCAGTCACAAAAACCAAGTGTTGGTAGTGCTGCTATAACATCAATGAAAGGATCGATATGGTTGACTAGAGGGGGGGGGGGGTGAATAGGCAACTACCACTTTTTAACTTTTCTTTAACAAGTTAGGATTAGCAACAAATAGGTTGGCTAGATATGCAACTAGGTGAGCAACCTATATGATGCTAACAACAATAACCATACAAGCAAGGAGATAAACAATACAAATAGATTGCACAAAGTAAGGGTAAGAAGTAACCACAAGTGGAACCAATGGAGACGAGGATGTGTTACCGAAGTTCCTTCCCGGTAAAGGGAAGTACGTCTCCGTTAGAGTGGTGTGGAGGCACAATGCTCCCCAAGAAGCCACTAGGGCCACCGTATTCTCCTCACGCCCTCACACAATGCGAGATGTCGTGATTCCACTAGTGGTGCCCTTGAAGGCGGCAACCGGACCTTTACAAACAAGGTTGGGGCCCTCTCCACAACTTAATTGGAGGCTCCCAACGAAACCACGAAGCTTCACCACAATGGAACATGGCTTCGGGGTGACCTCTTCCGTCTAGGGTGCTCAAACACCCAAGAGTACCAAAATCCACACAAGAAAGTATGGGGGAATCAATTTTCCTTTGGTGGAAGTGTAGATCTAGATATCCTCCTTCAATGCCTAGCAAGACAACAAGTTTGGGTGGCTAGAGAGAGAGATCGGGCAAGAAAGCTCAAGGGGCATCAATGGTGGAGAGAGAGAGGTAAGAGATAAGATAGAGGTGGAAGAACCACCCCTTTATATAGGTCCCCCACTTTCCAACCGTTACAGCCGTTTTTACACGGCAGCGATTCAACCGGTACTGAGGGCGGTACAACCGGTATAACCGCCCTACCACCGCCCAACCACCGGACCACAACAGAAACTTGACCGGTGGTTCCTCCCCGATGCACCAGCGCTGGACCAGGCTAAGTCCATAGCGGTACAACTGCTTGGGACACCGGTTGTACCGGCTATAATAATATAGCGGTACAACCGGGCCAGGTCCGCCCAACAACCGGTCCCCAACAGAAAGGTGTCCGGTTGGAGTCCGGTGCTGGGCCGGTTCAACCGCCCAGGACTGCCACCCTGGGTCACCCAGCTGTGGGCGGTACAACCGCCCAAAGGCAGCGGTACAACCGCTGGGGACCTCTCAGTGGCAGCACCCCTAGGGTATCACCCCTGGAGTGGTGGTCAAACCGGAAGTCTAGAGCACTCGATGCAATTGGTCGGGACAACGATGCAACCGGTAAGCCAGGAGGGAAAGAGGGGCCTCTCTCTCTATGATGCGAAAGAATGAGTTGGGTGCATAAGGATGTGAGAGAGAGGGAACTGATTCACCCAAGACCTTCGAATGTGGATTCCCTCTTAATAGTACGGGATCCCTACGACCAAAGAGAATAAACACGTAGAGAACACCGTCTTCGATCTTTTCCGTTTGGAGGGAATATCTAACCGTCTTGTGTCTCTCACATAGTACCTGAACAACTTGACACCCGGTTAGAATCATAGTGAGGTGTCATCATCACCAAAACACTAAGGCAAGAGAATGCCCTTACAATCTCCCCCTATTTGGTGGATGATGACAACAACACGATTTGCATTGATGATCTATAAAATAAAAGTGGAGCTCCCCCTCAATGTGTGCAACAGATGAGACCTGTGCAAGAATTGAAGCTCCCCCTTGATTTTATAGACCAACCAATGGGAAAATATATAAAATGAAACATTAAGGAGCAATTGAATGAGATAATAAGTAGAGCTTAATAGTAAGGGCACGATTAATCTCAGACTCTACTGAAACGCAAATAGTCTCCACACAGGATCGGTTGTCCATAACCGACTAAGAGCAAATAAGAGTTCAACTGGAAGACGCAACAGAGAAAACAACACACAACCACGCAACACCCATGCAAATCCCGTCATAATGTAACTTTCTCCCCCTTTGGCATCAAGACACCAAAAAGGAAAAGAGTGATGCTAACGCCCCAGAACTCAGTAGATCTCCTCATTGGTGTCATACTCCTCGGAATCATCATCATCAGATCCAGCCCCATCATCACCATCATCATCATTGTCATCATTATCATCATCAGCAGCAGCATCAGAGGAGGAGGCAGCAGGCTGACCCGAGGTCTCATCATCAGTCCAAGTGCTATGTGCATAGATCCACTGCTCCTCAGGAGTGATGGTCTTCTCAGAACCACTGGCGGCCTCAAGATGGAGAGCCCGCATAATCTGAATCTGTCGGCGTCTGTCAAGCTTCTTGTTGACATGGGCTTCATAGAGCTTCTTCTGAACATGAGTTTGGAGGCAGAAGGTCTTCTTAATCTTGTCAGAGAGCTTGGAGACCCAAGATGGCTTGGCTCCTGCAGGGAGCTCAAAATCACTATCACTGGAAGTAACAAGGACATCCTCAGGGTCGTCAGTAGGGAAGCGCGGTGCAAGATGCTTCTTCTTCCTGAGTTGCTTGACCTCATGCTCAATGAGGTTGTCTAGAGAAGTGAGAGGCTCGCCAGGCCTACGAACTGCCCACACAGAGTTGAGGAAACACATGATGAAAGGAGCATAGGTGGGAACCTTCCGATAGCAGACCGTGGAGTACATCTCCTCCCACATCCATTTGGAAACATCAAACGTAGCCCCAGAGCCAGCTTTAATCTTCATGGCAACAAGCAGATCAACAAAGTACCCATGAATCTCATCTTGATTTCCAAACTTGGGCAGAAGAACATTCCGGAACACACGGTGCAGAATATCATAGACCTGCTGCAGGTCCTTAGAGGCTCCCGGAATCCCACGCCCGGGAATGTACAAGGGGGCTAACCTTTTCTTATCCATAGGAGTAGCCCGATCATGAGGGCGGATGCCGCCATTCCCAGTGAGCCCAGTATCATCATAGCCAAGGGCATTGCAGAAAGCGCGCCACGGAACATGGAAGAATTCATCACGACACATGAATGAAAGATGACGATCTTCATCAGTGCCAAAGTGGACCGTGGCACAGAACTAGTGAATGAGCTGCACATCAGCTGCACATCAAAGGCACAGTTGAAGGTCATTAGCTTGATCAAGTCAAATTCTTCGCATAGTGCCAAAGCCTCTCCAAAGTAATCCATGTTGTTCCTCGAGTGCTCAATGTCAATTTTCCATTGCTTGGCAAACTTGTTCTTGTGATGGTCATAGAGCTCGTGCACGATCCGCATTTGCAACTCATTTCTGTACTGAGGGGTGGTCCACCTGGGAGGAGCGGGAACCTCATATGGATTTTGAAGACGGACCCGCTCCCAATCAACTTGCTTCCAGGAATGCACAGCCTTGGCAGTTTTTTGCTTGGCAGCCAAGGACTTCTCACGGCGAGTGGGATTGGTGGGGATCACAACTTCCTCATTGTCAGACTCTTCAACTATCCTGCACCTGCGAGCACATTTCTTGGTCTTCTTCCGAGGAGTAGAACGAGAGCTGGAACCACCTGCAGACACCCACACGAGGAACACAGAAGAGAAACCCATAAAAGATAAGAGGATTGTACGCAAAAGTAGGAATAAATTAGGTGCGAAGATAAGAAACAAGAAACAGGGGGGCAGGAATTAGGGAGTCCAGTTGAACCGGTCACCCAAGCGGTTGTACCGCTGCTGGGAAACCGGTGGATCCGGATCTGAGAAATGCACCCCTCTTTGAGGTCTCTAAGCATCACAGCTAATTGGAAATATAATACACGATCTCATCCCGTCAATAGTTTTGACTAGAAAATGCGGGAACCGAGCAATGCCCTAACAATGGTGGATTCAAAGGAAAACCAAGAACAGGGAGGAACTGGGCATTACCGGTATCCATGGGAGGAGATCGGGGGAAGGAAGGGCCTCCACGGGGAGGAGGCCACGGATCCGGGGCGCCGGAGGCACTCTGGGGCGGTGGTGACGGTGGCCGGTGGCTAGGGCACCAGGGAGGAGTCGGGCACGAAGGGGAAAACTGAATACCCCTTCGGCCCGGCCCTCCCAGTATAAGTGCTGGTTGCGCGACCGGTTGTACCGCTCCGAGGAGCCATTGTACCGGTCCAGTACAGGTCCTGGGGATTAGCGGTTGAACCGCATGCACCCCCGGTTGTACCGCTGGGGCGGGACAACTGGAGGATTAGCGGTTGAACCGCTTTTCACACCGGTTGTACCACCCGGCCACAGGAACCACCACCATGAGATCAAAGAGTACAATTGGAGAAGATGGGTTCCGAGATGAGAAGAGCTTGGGATTGAGAAAAAGGCAGAGGAGTATGGTGGGGGAAAACTCCATGTTTGGAAGAGAACAAAACGCAAATAGAAATACCATGGAGAATGCCCACACCTAGGACCCAAAAACATAAAACAAACACAAACTTAAGACACAAACAAGGTCAAATGCCTCTCTCGGAGGGGGGCGGTGGCCGAGACCACTTATGTTTGAGTCAATTGGTATGGCACCGCGAAGATTTTAACCTTGGGCCCATGACCAAAACTCGTCTTTGAAGCACAAGTGTCCTCAAAAGTGACTAATGTGAAAGACTTGATCAATTTATGCATAATAGGAGGAGGGATAGTTCATTGAGAGAACTAGACTCCCCCTATGTCCATGCCTACAACTAAACAAGACATGATGATGAGTGTGGTGGGGTGTGCACTAAGTCAAGCCACATTGCTCGAATCAATGATATTTAGCTCATGCCTTAACTCGCAAAATCTTGCTTCATCCAATGGCTTCGTGAATATATCTGCAAGCTGTTCCTTCGTATAGAGATGAATAAGATCAATGTCTCCACGCTTGACGTGATCCCGGATGAAGTGATGACGAATCTCAATATCCTTCGTCTTGCAGTGTTGAACCGGGTTGTTGGAGATCTTGATCGTGCTTTCATTGTCGCAGTAAAGAGGCACTTTGTCACAGTTGACACCATAATCCTTTAAGGTTTGCCTCATCCAAAGAATCTGAGCACAGCAGCTTGCGGCGGCTACATACTTGGCCTCGGTGGACGAGAGAGAAACACAGTTTTGTTTCTTTGAAGACCAACTTACCAGAGAGCGACCAAGAAATTGGCAGCCTCCGGAAGTGGACTTCCTTTCCACACGGTCTCCCGCCCAATCCGAGTCAGTATATCCAATGAGATCAAATGAAGCACCTTTGGGGTACCATAAGCCAAAGTTTGGGGTATGAGCCAAATATCGAAAGATTCGCTTGACAGCCACATAGTGACTCTCCTTAGGTGCGGATTGAAATCGTGCACAAATTCCCACACTCAACATGATATCCGGCCTAGATGCACAAAGGTAAAGCAGAGATCCAATCATGGAGCGATATACCTTTTGATCCACAACTTTACCATTGGGATCACTGTCAAGTTGGCATTTGAGCTGCATAGGAGTGTTGGCCTTGGGAGGATTGAGCTCATCCATCTTGAACCTCTTGAGCATGTCTTGAGTGTATTTGGCTTGGTTGATGAAGGTTCCTTGGCTTCGTTGCTTGACTTCGAATCCAAGGAAGAACTTCAACTCTCCCATCACAGACATCTCAAACTCTTTGGTCATTAGTGCGGCGAACTCATCATTAAAAGCTTTGTTAGAAGAGCCAAAGATAATATCATCTATATATAGTTGGCATACGAACAAGTTCCCGTTAACCCTCTTAGTAAAAAGACCCACGATCTTGCAACATCTCGGTAAGGTGCTCATACCACGCACGTGGGGCTTGTTTAAGGCCATATAGTACCTTATCGAGAACGTATACATGATTGGGGAACTTGGGATCCTCAAACCCCGGGGGTTGCTTGACATACACCAACTCCTTAAGAGGACCATTAAGAAAAGCACTCTTTACATCCATTTGATATAATATGAAGTCATGATGAGAGGCATAAGCAAGCAGCATGCGACTAGATTCAAGGCGAGCAACAGGGGCAAAGGTTTCACCGTAGTCGATACCCTCGACTTGGGAGTAGCCTTGAGCCACTAGTCGTGCCTTGTTGCGAATAATAATGCCATGTGCATCTTGCTTGTTCTTAAAGATCCATTTGGTTCCAATGACATTGTGCTCCTCCTTTGGTCTTGGCACCAATCTCCACACTTTGTTGCGCTCGAAGTTGTTGATTTCATCATGCATGGCTTCAAGCCATTCCTCGTCTTCGAGTGCATCTTGTACCTTGAGGGGTTCAAAGCAAGAAACAAACGCATGATGTGCACAAAAGTTTGTTAATTGACGACGAGTAGTTACCCCTCTCTTCAAACTTCCATAAACGTTCTTTAATAGGTGTTGCTTGACTCTTAGTTTGGAAGCGATCTTGGCAGCTCGTCTTTCAAGAATTTCCTCCATGGAAAGTTGAGGCTTGGTAACTTGATGAGCTTCGGTACTAGCACCGGCTTGCTCTTGATCTTGAGCATGATCTTGATATTTAGCTTGACCTTGATCTTGAGCTTGATCTTGATCTTGAGCTTGCACGGGGGAGTGAGCAAGATCTTGAGCATCATGTGAAGTAGAATCATCACCATTAAGTTGATCTTGCCCTTGATCTTGAACACGGGGTTGAGGGCCTTCACTTTGTTCTTCGGAAGCGTGTGGGTCATGCGTCGGTGATGGTTCCACTTGAGTGGAACATTGTCCTTCTCCTTCAGCCACAAGGGGTTCCTCAACGGGTAGGAAGTATCCCACACCCATTCTTCTTATGGCTTGGGGAGGAATTTCATCACCTACATCACAAAGACCACTTTGCTCCACTTGGGAGCCATTATTTTCATCAAACTCTACGTTACTCGTCTCCTCAATGAGTCCCGTGGCCTTGTTGAGGACACGGTAAGCATGAGAGTTTGCAGCATAACCAACAAATATGCCCTCATGAGCTCTAGATTCTAATTTTGACAAACGTACACCTTTCTTGAGAATGAAACACTTACAACCGAACACCCGAAAGTACTTGAGGTTGGGCTTGTTCCCGATAAGAATTTCATACGGAGTCTTGTTCAAGCCCTTCCGGAGATAGAGCCGATTTGATGCATGACACGCGGTGTTGATGGCTTCGGCCCAAAAGTTGTATGGAGATTTAAACTCTGCCATCATGGTTCTTGCCGCATCCCTCAACGTTCGGTTCTTCCTCTCCGCAACACCATTTTGTTGAGGGGTGTAAGGTGTGGAATATTGGTGCTTTATCCCCTCATCACTGAGAAATTCATCCAAGGTGTATTTCTTGAACTCAGTGCCATTGTCACTCCTAATCATCAAGATCTTTGCTTCATGTTGACGTTGGACTTCATTTGCAAAGTTGATGACGGTTTGTTGGGTCTCACTCTTCCTCTTGAAGAAATATACCCATGTGTATCTTGAGTAATCATCCACAATCACCAAGCAATACTTTCTTCCTCCAAGACTGTCAAAAGATGGAGGACCGAAGAGATCCATGTGAAGGAGCTCTAAGGTCCTCTTTGAGTAGATTGTAGTAGTAGGACGATGAGCCTTTTCATGTAACTTTCCTTCGATACAAGCACTGCAAACACGATCTTTAGCAAAACTCACATTTGCTAGTCCAAGAATGTGATCCCCTTTGAGGAGACTTTGCAAAGATCTCATTTTGACATGGGCTAGTCGGCGATGCCAAAGCCATCCCACATCAACTTTAGCCATTAGACATGTCGCGGTCTTAGTGGGTCGCTCCGAGAAGTTAATCACATAGAGACAATTTTTGACATGCCCAAGAAAGGCTACTTTAAGAGTCTTGCTCCATAAAAGGGTCACGGTATCAATGCCAAAGAAGGTACTAAAACCCATAAGTGCAAGTTGACGAACGGAAAGTAAATTGTATGCAAGGGTCTCAACAAGCATGACTTTCTCAATGGTTAAGGTTGGAGAGATAACCACCTTGCCAAGACCCAATACCTTTGAAATTGTGTCATCGCCAAAAGAGACTTGAGTGGCCACGGATGTATCGGGTCGAACGTCCACCACCAAGTCCTTGCTTCCGGTCATATGATTTGTTGCTCCACTATCGAGCAACCATGAAACTCCCCCGGAAGCAAACTCCTACAATAGATCAATGCTTGGATTTAGGTACCCATTCTTTAATGGGTCCTTTCATGTTAGTGACAAGGGTCTTAGGAACCCAAATAGACCACTCAATGTACTCATAAGAAGAACCAACATATTTGGCATAAACATGCCCATCACTAGCACGACACAAAACATAAGAGGGGTTAAAGTCGCCGGCTTTGTTGAGGGGAGTGGTCTTTTCCTTCTTCTTCTCATGAGTCATGCCCCCCGCTTTGACAAATGTTTCCTTGAGCGGAGGAACCTGCATGGCCTTTACCTTCTTCTTCTTTTTGGACTTGGGTGCAAACCCAACTCCTTCCTTTGCAACCACTTCCTTTTGATTGCTCAAAAGGTCATTGAGATTCTTCTCACCTTGGATACATGTCACAAGGCCTTTCTCAAGCTGCTCTTTCAGCTTAGCATTTTCATCCACAAGATGTGCATGCTCACAACACGGGTTAGTAGCAGAGGCATTATCAATTAAAACAAAAGGAGGACATGTGGCAATTTCCTTAGTGAGTTTTACTTGGAGTTGATCATGTGACTCCTTAAGAGAAGCATGAACGCTCTTCAATGCCTTGTGAGCATTGTCAAGTGAGTTAAACTCATCCTTGAGTCGAGCATGGCCAACCCCAAGTGCAACCTTTTCAGATTTGAGCACACGGTTAAGAACGATAGCATGATCATAGTCTTTTCGTAATTTAGCAAGGTCATCATTTTGTGACTCCTTAAGAGTCAAATGAAGACCTCGCTCTTCCTCTAGAGCAATAGAAAGATCTGCTATCTCGTCGGCATAATCACGACTATGCCCTTTCAACTCCTCAAGATATTCTTCTTGAGACTCAATCGTGTCATTGGCCTCACCAAGTTGTTCCAAGAGAGCAACGAAGTGCTTCTTGGATTCTCCCTTGAGTTTGCACAAGAACTTGTCAAACACATTCTCGCCCTCTTTCGCCTCCTCATTTTCATCCACACAATCTAACAAAGACGGAGTGGAAGAAATAGAAGTATTAATGTTTGAGGTTTTGGCATTGGAGGTTACCTTGGTGATACCTTTGGCCATGAGACACCTAGCAATGTGGTTCTCGTTGGGAGCGTCGAAGAGTGACACCTTTGTTGGGGTAATCGATGCAATAGCCACAGATGCCATTGCCATTCCTTCACCACTTGTGTCTTCGTCATCCACATCATCATCGGAGGCATACTCTTCTTGAGCCACCAACACTTTGTGAGGAGCCTTCTTGGTGAAGTTAGACTTGTTGGGAAAAGACTTGGCCTTATCTTTGCGGATGAGCTTGCCACCATTGTCTTCCCTCTTCTCATAAGGACAATCCACCATGAAGTGACTCACATTACCAAAGTTGTAGCAGGTTCTCACACATTGCTTGCCCTTTGACCTACTTGAGTTGTTCTGGGAGAAATTGGGCCTTGCGTTTCTCTTATTGCCCCAGAATTGCCTAGACGCTAGAGCCATATGCTCATGGTAAGCATATTTGGTGTCCTCGGGGCAACCCTCCTCCTCTTCTTCTTCTTCTTCTTCCTCTTGACTAACCTTGGCCTTCAAAGCAAGGTTGGGAGATAATTTCTTTGACCGTTGCACACGAGCGAGAGCATTGTCTGCGGTCGTGTTCAAGATGTTCATTGCAATAAATTCATCCAACACATCGCTAGAGGACAAGTTGTGAAAATCCGGTCTTTGGCGGATGACGGCGGACATGGCCTTGTTGAAGGGCATGATGGCCTTCAGAAACTTACGCTTGATCCAGGTGTCATCCACATCCTTGCTGCCATGATCTCGGAGGGCAACGGCAAGAGTAGTTACCCTCCTATAGAGCTCACGCGGTTCCTCATCTTCAATCATTACAAACTCATCTGACTGATCAAGCATGACCTCATAGTTTGACCGTTGAATTCTTGAGCTGCCCTTGTACATGGATACAACTCTTTAGCAATAGTGAAGGGACGCAGGTGAGGTAGGTCTTCGGTAGGAACTGCAGCTTGGAGTATGAACAGGGCGGAGGAATTTAGCTGTTTATCAGCCTCTTCTCTTGGAGTGAGGTTGCGTGGATCACGAGGATAGTATCCTTCTTCAATGACTCTCATGAGTTGAATTGAGCTGTGATCCAAATGAGACTTGATACGAAAAACTCAATTAGCAAAATCATTCTTAACAAGTTTAGGAGGAGGACCGAGATTAACTATATGAGGTGGGTGCACCGGTCCTCCATAGATCAAGGGAGGAGGAACTGAGGCAAAGGTCCCCGACCCATTAATTCCTTGAGAACAAATGTCCTTATCAGCACTAGCCACCTCCTTACCGGAGTTGACATCCGATGTCGAGTTAGTGGGATTAGCCACTTGCACCGCATCGGTGGAAAGTTTAAGAGTATCAAGGAATTCTTTAAACATGGATTTGACCTCGGTCGTCATGGAGGATTTAAGCGAGGACATGGCCTCGTTTAAATCCTCATGAGAGACCTTGTTCACACCCATGGCCTCGGGGAGTTCAACCGGCCGGTCCCCGTCGTTAACCATACTCTTCGGGTGGTGAAACCCTTAATAAAGAGACGAGGCTCTGATACCAATTGAAAGGATCGATATGGTTGACTAGAGGGGGGGTGAATAGGCAACTACCACTTTTTAACTTTTCTTTAACAAGTTAGGCTTAGCAACAATAGGTTGGCTTGATATGCAACTAGGTGAGAAACCTATATGATGCTAACAACAATAACCATACAAGCAAGGAGATAAACAATACAAATAGCTTGCACAAAGTAAGGGTAAGAAGTAACCACAAGTGGAACGAATGGAGACGAGGATGTGTTACCGAAGTTCCTTCCCAGTAAAGGGAAGTACGTCTCCGTTAGAGCGGTGTGGAGGCACAATGCTCCCCAAGAAGCCACTAGGGCCACCGTATTCTCCTCACGCTCTCACACAATGCGAGATGCCGTGATTCCACTAGTGGTGCCCTTGAAGGCGGCAACCGGACCTTTACAAACAAGGTTGGGGCCCTCTCCACAACTTAATTGGAGGCTCCCAATGAAACCACGAAGCTTCACCACAATGAAATATGGCTTCGGGGTGACCTCTTCCGTCTAGGGTGCTCAAACACCCAAGAGTAACAAAATCCACACAAGAAAGTATGGGGGAATTAATTTTCCTTTGGTGGAAGTGTAGATCTAGATATCCTCCTTCAATCCCTAGCAAGACAACAAGTTTGGGTGGCTAGAGAGAGAGATCGGGCAAGAAAGCTCAAGGGGCATCAATGGTGGAGAGAGAGAGGTAAGAGATAAGATAGAGGTGGAAGAACCACCCCTTTATATAGGTCCCCCACTTTCCAACCGTTACATCCGTTTTTACACGGCAGCGGTTCAACCGGTACTGAGGGCGGTACAACCGGTATAACCGGTACAACCGCCCTACCACCGCCCAACCACCGGACCACAACAGAAACTTGGCCGGTGGTTCCTCCCCGATGCACCAGCGCTGGACCAGGCTGAGTCCATAGCGGTACAACCGCTTGGGATACCGGTTGTACCGGCTATAATAATATAGCGGTACAACCGGGCCAGGTCCGCCCAACAACCGGTCCCCAACAGAAAGGTGTCCGGTTGGAGTCTGGTGCTGGGCCGGTTCAACCGCCCAGGGCTGCCACCCTGGGTCACCCAGCTGTGGGTGGTACAACCGCCCGGAGGCAGCGGTACAACCGCTGGGGAACTCTCAGTGGCAGCACCCCAGGGTATCACCCCTGGAGTGGTGGTCAAACCGGAAGTCTAGAGCACTCGATGCAATCGGTCGGGACAACGATGCAACCGGTAAGCCAGGAGGGAAAGAGGGGCATATCTCTCTATGATGCGAAAGAATGAGTTGGGTGCATAAGGATGTGTGTGAGAGAGAGAACTGATTCACCCAAGACCTTCCAATGTGGATTCCCTCTTAATAGTACGGGATCCCTACGACCAAAGAGAATAAACACGTAGAGAACACCGTCTTCGATCTTTTCCGTTTGGAGGGAATATCTAACCATCTTGTGTCTCTCACATAGTACCTGAACAACTTGACACCCGGTTAGAATCATAGTGAGGTGTCATCATCACCAAAACACTAAGGCAAGAGAATGCCCTTACACTTTGACAAACTGGTGGGCACAAAATTACTACAACATCAGGATCACCATCGAAAACCCCACACCTACATATAAGTATTATGGGTGCAAGGAAAACAATAATGTTAAAGTGCACAAGAAGTTCCGAAAAGCAATGTATCACGGGGTGTGGAAAAGATTATAGGAGCACTTTCTATCACTTTTTTCATCCAAAAAATACACCCTCTATATTGTTGTTCTACATAGCAAAGATCATAAACGAACCCCAGGAAAATTATTCTTTCTAGTCCACAATGAAATGAGCATAATATTGACCCCAACCAAAGACAACTAGACACTATCCAGCAGCCCGAGAGGGTTAGATATGAGCCCCTCTTGCTACTATCCACTGTACATGAACTAGGCACTCATATCATAACTCAAATCACTTCAGGGTACACATAAAGAACATTACTCTGTAACAATGCTATATATCAGGTACAATTCTTTTGTATTCTGGATCAACACCTGAGAAAAAAGGGTACCCGAAGCTTTTCCTTTCGATGATGTGATTTATCCAACCTAGTGCATAGAGCCTCCTGGGATCTTTTGACATAGCATCTTCAAGATGCAATTGTCCTTCAAATATAGGTCCAAGAACATTAGATGGTCCAGTTTTCAAATTGCTTGAACCCACAAAATCTGGAAGTAAATAATCCCAACTTCTTAGATATCATGACATAGCTAGTACAATAAACAAGAGTCAGAAATTAGAAAAACAGATAAAAAACACAAGCTACATTCAAATTCTTTGCTACTGATCCATGGTTGATGGTTTTGATTGCAATTAACTAATACAGTAGATATTATTTCTTTTCCAGCAGTCTGTTTTACAACACAAAAAAACCCATTGTCCTATGTAATGGTTCTGGTTTATGCATATATTCCGGCAACAGGACAAGCACTATTCCATTTCAGAAAAACAAGGATAAGCTCAAGTTCCAGTGGAAGGGAAATCTCACCTGTGCAAGTTCTAGCCAAGCCCGGACATCACCATCGCCGTGGTTGCGGCATCGCAAGCAAAACTTCCCGGTGGCTCTACAAGCTCAGTAAATCCATCGGTCTTCTCACCCTCTGCAAGATAAAACTTCCCGGTGGCTGCGGGTCGAGAACACTACGTGGGCAGAGAGAGAGAGAGAGAGAGAGAGAGAGAGAACAAGATTAACTAGCGGCCTCAACCCATAAATAAAGAACAAACCAAATAGATAATTAAAAAAAGTGAGTGCTACTGGAGCAGACTTCTACAAGTTTGATTAGGAGCTGTCTAGCATATGCAATATATTTTACAAGTCAAACACATCATCCATGCCATTTTAGCATGTTGGAGTCCATACCACCTCATGATAACTGAAACATGATGCTGCTTACCAAGATGATGAAGTGAATGAAAGGTGCAAACCAAATACCAAATTATTTCCATAAATAATAAGCTCAAATTATAGGCCAAGAAATAAAGTAAAAATTCTTACAATCACAATAACCATGTACGACGTGATTGCCAGTACAAAATTTTCCACGTCTCAATTGACGTGGACGCATAAAGCATGAAACAGAGGAGAGTAGAGGACCAGTGGAATACCTATGTCAGAATCGTAGTGAGCGCCAGCGCAGTCCGAGAGACTTGCTGGAATAAACTCGTGAACAAAAGGTTGAACTCTCCTGTCGCACCTTCATGAACAATAGCCTTTTGCATTCAGTTGCATCCTGTGTCCATCACACATGCGAAGCCAGCAAAGATTCATGTTTGATAACAACTTGGCGTCTAAGTTATCCATCTTCAGAGCCTACATCACACAAAACGATGAAGAAAGTATCTAGTTGCCACATTCCACAAACTTTGATCAGTTTACACCAATAGGGGGTCATTTTGACCACAGGTACATGCTTAACACAAGAGTTGGCCTCGATAGTAGGAGTAATAAAGAACAAGGAACAAATAACACCAATAGGGGGCATATATTATATTCCAGCGAACAAGAAAATAGTCATTGTTCCATTTAAGGAAACAAAAAACAAGGATAAATGCAACAGTCTGAGTGTGCAACAAAAGCCCAACAAGCATGGATCACAACTTCAGATCAAACCCACCAAGTAACACTAGCTATCACCAGCGAATGATCAAACCGGCAAGGTAATAATGATTCCAAAGCAAACACCTTTTAGCCAACAGAAGAAAACCTACATCACTAGTTCCATATTAGGAATAGCCCACATGATTAATTCAGATTTGCTTTCACATGAAATCCAGCTAATCTAAGAAGGCATTGACATTTCTCTTAAGAAAATAAAGTTCCACACCTTCTAGTAACATGACAAACACTATTTCATTGTAGAAAACAAAGATAAGCTCAAGTTCAAGCAAAAGGAGAACTATCCAAGATAAAGCGGGCTTCCTAAAAATACACCAGCAATAGATGACCAAATCAACAGTAAATGGTCAAATGAACAGTACATGGTCGAGAAGAACGAGATCGCAGCAATGAAGAAATGCATGTTTTCCTCAAAATCAAACTGCACCGATCCTGACATATTAATCCTGATAGAGATTAACTGCTGCTAGTCAGACTTGAGGGTTCTGTATAAAACATAAACGCTCTATCACTTTTTTCATTCGAAAAATACACCCTATATACTATTGTTCTACATAGCAAAGATCATAAACGAACCCCAGGAAAATTATTCTTTCTAGTCCACAATGAAATGAGCATAATATTGATTCCAACCAAAGACAACTAGACACTATCCAACATCCTGAGAAGGTTAGAGATGAGCCCCTCTTGCTACTATCCACTGTACATGAACTAGACACTCATCTCATAACTCAAATCACTTCAGGGTACACAAAAAGAACATTACTCTGTAACAATGCTATATATCTCGTACAGTTCTTTTGCATTTTGGATCAACTCCTAAGAAAAAAAGGTACCTGAAGCTTTTCCTTTCGATGATGTGATTTATCCGACCTAGTGCATAGAGCCTCCTGGGATCTTTTGACATAGCATCTTCAAGTATGCAATTATCCTTCAAACATAGGTCCTTCAAACATTAGATGGTCCAGTTTTCAAATTGCTTGAACCCACAAAATCTGGAAGTAAATAATCCCAATCTTAGATATCATGACATAGCTAGTACAATAAACAAGAATCAGAAATTAGAAAACAGATAAAAAACACAAGCTACATTCAAATTCTTTGCTACTGATCCATGGTTGATGGTTTTGATTGCAATTAACTAATACAGTAGATATTCTTTCCTTTCCAGCAGTCTGTTTTACAACACAAAAAACCCATTGTCCTATGTAATGGTTCTGGTTCATGCATATATTCCGGCAACAGGACAAACACTATTACATTTCAGAAAAACAAGGATAAGCTCAAGTTCCAGTGGAAGGGGAAGCTCATCTGTGCAAGTTGTAGCCAAGCCCGGACATCACCACCGCCGTGGTTGCAGCATGGCAAGCAAAACTTCCCGGCTACAACCAAAATTCAAAAATTTAAATTGGATGATTCGGTTGTACCCCATCCGTTCCTAAATATAAGTTTCTTTAGAGATTTCACTATAAACTAGAACCGATGTATATAGACATACTTTAGAATGTAGATTTACTCATTCTACTTCCTATGTAGTCCGTAGTGGAATCTCTAAAAGGACATATATTTAGGAACGGAGGGAGTAGTAATGTTTCGCTTCGTAAGAAACTTAGCACGAACATGCTATGAACAGTTTCAACAACAAACCTTTCCCCCCAAAAAAAATCGGTATTGAGAGAGTAAAGAAAAGAAACTGCTTCAACGAAAGTCCGGATATGTTATTTATTACTATTTTTTGAATTTTCCAGTTCACTCAAGCTCATGTGAGCTCGAGCTCCACATCGTGACCACTTCCTTTTCACTAGTAAATCATTGGTGATAAAAACAGCCCGTCTTCCCTTGGTATGGAGATGAGTTGGCCTTTCCCCAATACTCTTCCCAATATTGTCACCTCAGCAAATCACCTGAAAAGTCATTCCCGCGACCATGTATGTCCGCATGTATCTACCACCAGCCAGACATGCAAGCCTCTATTGTACTTTGACTCCCCGCTAGCTTTTGCCTCCCATCGGCCACACGAGCCTCTCGTCGGCCTGTCGCGCACCACCAGCCGCCTCAGGCGTCACTGATAACCCACAAGTATAGGGAATCGCAATAGTTTTCGAGGGTAGAGTATTCAACCCAAATTTATTGATTTGACACAAGGGGAGCCAAAGAATATTCTCGAGTATTAGCAGCTGAGTTGTCAATTCAACCACACCTGAAAGACTTAATATCTGTAGCAAAGTATTCAGTAGCAAAGCAGTATGGAAGTAACGGTAACAATGGCAAAGTGATGTAGCAGTTTTGTAGTGATTGTAACAGTAGCAACGGAATAGTAACTTAGCAAAGATCAATATGTGAAAAGCTCGTAGGCAATGGATCAGTGATGGATAATTATGTCGGATGGCATTCATCATGCAACGGTTATAACATAGGGTGACACAGAACTAGCTCCAATTCATCAATATAATGTAGGCATGTATTCCATATATAGTCATACGTGCTTATGGAAAAGAACTTGCATGACATCTTTTGTCCTACCCTCCCGTGGCAGCGGGGTCCTAATGGAAACTAAGGGATATTAAGGCCTCCTTTTAATAGAGAACCGGACCAAAGCATTAGCACTTAGTGAATACATGAACTCCTCAAACTACGGTAATCACCGGAAAGAATCCCAGTTATTGTCACCCTGGGGGATGCGGATCATAACTCGTAATAGGTGTCTACAACTTGCAAGATAGGATCAAGAACACATATATATTCATGAAATAATAATAGGTTCAGATCTGAAATCATGGCACTCGGGCCCTAGTGACAAGCATTAAGCATAGCAAAGTCATAGCAACATCAATCTCAGAACATAATGGATACTAGGGATCAAACCCTAACAAAACTAACTCGATTAAATGGTAAATCTCATCCAACCCATCACCGTCCAGCAAGCCTACGATGAGATTACTCACGAACGGCGGAGAGCATCATGAAATTGGTGATGAAGGATGGTTGGTGATGACGATGGCGTCGATTTCCCCTCTTCGGAGCCCAAATCAGACTCCAGATCTACCCTCCCGAGGAAGAACAGGAGGTGGCGGCGGTTTCGTATCGTAAAACGTGATGAACTCTTCTCCTTGATTTTTTTTCTCCCCGAATAGGAATATATAGACTTGGAATTGAGGTCGGCGGAGCTCCAGGGGGCCCACAAGACAGGGGGGCGCGCCCTAGGGGGGGGCGCCCCCCTGGCTTGTGGCCAGGTGGTGGACCCCCTCCGGTTGATTCTTTCGCCAGTATTTTTTATTAATTCCAAAAATATTCTCCGTAAATTTTCAGGTCAATCCGAGAACTTTTATTTCTGCACAAAAATAACACCAAGGCAATTCTGCTGAAAACAACGTCAGTTCGGGTTAGTTCCATTCAAATCATGCAAATTAGAGTCCAAAACAAGGGCAAAAGAGTTTGGAAAAGTAGATACGATGGAGACGTATCAACTCCCCCAAGCTTAACCCATTGCTTGTCCTCAAGCAATTCAGTTGACAAACTGAAAGTGATAAAGAAAAACTTTTACAAACTCTGTTTGATCTTGTTGTTGCAAATATGTCTATCTGATGTTCAGATTTTCAGCAAAGATTATAGACTAACCACATTCACAATAACATTTAGGTCTCACATTCACTCATATCAATGGCATAACCAACTAGCGAGCAATAATAATAAGTCTCGGATGGCAACAATTTTATCAAAACAATCATGATACAATATGATATAATGGTATCTCGCTAGCCCTTTCTGAGACCGCAAAACATAAATGCAGAGCACCTCTAAAGAACAAGGACTGACTAGACATTGTAATTCATGGTAAAAGAGATCCAGTCTCAATCATACTCAATATCAATTAATAGCAAAGCATACAAATGACGGTGGTGCTCTCTAACTGGTGCTTTTTATAAGAGGAGGATGACTCAACAGTAAAGTAAAATAGATAGGCCCTTCGCAGAGGGAAGCATTGATTTACAGAGGTGCCAAAGCTCGAGCTTTTAAAACAGGGATGAATAATAATTTTGAGCGGTATGCTTTCATTGTCAACATAACAACCAAGAGATCTCGGTATCTTCCATGCTAGATACATTATAGGCGGTTCCCAAACAGAATAGTAAAGTTTTTACTCCCCCTCCACCAATCAACCACACTCCACGGCGGGCCGAATCCACGGGTACCGTCCATACAAACAACAATCCTGGGGGAGTTTTGTTTTATTAAATTTTGATTTGATTTTTGAGCATGGAACTGGGCATCCCGAATACCAGCCACTTTCTCGTGAATGATAGTGAATCAACACATATCGAGAGAATAACCCACCTAGCATGGAAGATACTGACAGCCCCTAGTCACTACATGAGCGATTCGGGCATACAAAACAGAGTATTATTTGAAGGTTTAGAGTTTGGCACATGCAAATTTACTTGGAACGGCAGGTAAATACCGCATATAGGTAGGTATGGTGGACTCACATGGAATAACTTTGGGTTTATGGAAATGGATGCACAAGCAGTATTCCCGCTTAGTACAGGTGAAGGCTAGCAAAAGACTGGGAAGCGACCAACTAGAGAGCGATAACAGTCATAAACATGCATTGAGATTAACTAAGATTGAATGCAAGCATGAGTAGGATATAAATCACCATGAACATAAACATCGTGGAGGCTATGTTGATTTTGTTTCAACTACATGCGTGAACATGTGCCAAGTCAAGCCACTTGAATCATTCAGAGGAGGATACCATCCTATCATACTACATCACAACCATTTTAAAATGCATGTTGGCACTCAAGACAAACCATTATACACTCTTAGCTAATTAAGCATGGCATGAGTAACTATAATCTCTAATTGTCATTGCAAACATGTTTCATCCATAATGAGCTGAATCCAGAACGATGAGCTAATCATATTTACAAAAACAAAATAGGTCGAGTTCGTACCAGCTTTTCTCCATCTCAATCACTTCATCATATATCTTCATTATTGCCTTTCACTTGCACGACCGAACGATGTGAATAATAAAGAGAGTGCACGTGCATTGGACTAAGCTGGAATCTGCAAACAATAACTCAAAGGAGAAGGCAAGATAATATGGGCTCTCTATAAGATAAACAATAATGCATATGAGAGCCACTCAACATTTTCATTGTGGTCTTCTCCTGACGACCCAAAGAAAAGAAATTATAAAACAGGAACGAGAAAAACTATTTACATGGGAAAGCTCCCAACAAGCAAAAGAAGAACGAGAAATCTTTTTGGGTTTTCTTTTAATGCTACAACTGAACAAACAAAAAGGTAAAGCTAGAACTATTTTTTTTGGATTTTCTCAAGGTTAATTAAACACACAAAAAGAAAGCGGAAAGAAGAAATAAACTACCATAGATAATACAATGAAAAAGTGTGAACACTGACAACTGGAATGAGTGTGTGAACATGAATGTAATGTCGGTGAGAAATACGTACTCCCCCAAGCTTAGGCTTTTGGCCTAAGTTGGTCTAGGGCCACGGCTGAAAATAACCATCTCCTGGATACTCCGGAGGGTCCTGAGGGTTCCACTGGTTGGCGAGCTCCTGTGGCTCCCACTGAAAAACTGGATCCTGATACGGATCAAGGGCTGGTGCCGGCTCAGGTGCTGGGGGTTGCGACAGACCCCAATATCTGTAAATGTCCTCGGGCATAATAGTGTACCTGCCTGAATGGATATCGAACAAAGAAGAAACAGGCAGAGCAATAATCTCACAAGTACCCTGACTAAATACTAAGTTATAAAGCAGCCTCCTATCATTATCCTTCCTAATAAAATCATGTGCTACCATACTATCATAGTCTAAATATCTTTTAGGTAGCAACATTTCCTTTTCCTCGTCAAGCCTAATGGGTATCTTAAAGTGTTTGGCTAGACGAGATGCATAGATACCTCCGAATATGGGGCCCTTCGAACGGTTTAAGTTCAACCGTTGGGCCACCATAGCACCCAGACTAAAAGTTCTATCAGTAAGTAAAGCGTGGCGTAGAATGACGAGGTCGGAAGCACTAAGGCCTCCACTCTCCCCACGACCAACTAAACATCTCCCCGCAAAAAATGAATAATAGCGTAGAACTGGAAAATGTAAACTAGCGGCTCTTGCTTTTGACACCCCTCTCTCTTCCCCCACAGTGATTGCGGCAATAAAGTCCTCCATGTCTCTAGGACGTGGTTCACTGACGCTGCCCTCATAAGGTATTTTGCAAACATTGCAAAAATCGTAAAGTTTCATCTCCTTAGGCACATCATATAAGTAAAACTCTACCATGAGAGGATTCTTCCTAGGATAAAAATGAAAGTTTTGCACGAAGATATTAGTGAGTAGGAGGTACTGGTCACACTTATCGTTGAGGAAGTCGGTGATGCCTGCATTCTTTGCCAAATAATAGAAATCTTCATAAATTCCGGCTGCCCTCAAGAATGCATCACTTGGCCATTGACATGGCCGAACCTCCGCGACGCGAGGAAGATTGTATTTGGGCTTCTTCTTCACCTTATTTTCATCCTCTTTAGAGCCCCGGCTTGAAGAGCCCCTTAACAATCTCCTCATCATTTCTTTTCTCTGAAAATTTCTGAATTTTTTAGTGACTTACAATAACGGTGAACAAAACTCAACAAAACTAATAGCAACTACTCCCACAAGTGCCTAGAGGCTACCTCATGCATCAAAACTACTTGGGACCATATAAATTTGACATGCAAGCTCAAGAACAAGGTCACCACAGCAGCAAAAATTTGCAATATATAAAGCACTAGAACAAAAACTAATTGGACCATTGGAGGAGTCACATACCGAAGAACAATCCCCCAAAATAGTTTTGCAAATGGAGCTTTGCACAAGGAGATCGAAAATGGCAGCAAAATGAGCTAGAACACGGGTTTGAGCAATGGTGGGATTTTTTCTGGAGGAAGACGAAGTGGATGGGTGCTGGAATAAGTGAGGGGGCCCTACGTGGGACCCACAAGCCAGGGGGGCGTGCCCAGGGGGGGTGGGCGTGCCCTGCAGGCTTGTGGCCCACTAGTGCAGCCCCCTGATGTGTTTTCAGTGCCAAAAATTCTAAAATATTCCAGAAAAAATCATACTACATTTTCAGGGCATTTGGAGGAACTTTATTTTCAGATCATTTTTTTATTGCACGGATAAAACAGAAAACAGAAAAATAATAGCATTTTTACTAAATTAAAACTAAAGAACAGAAAATAGAAGTTGGGTACAGAAGGGTGTGCTTTCTAAATCCATCCATCTCATGCTCATCAAAAAGAATCCATCAATAAGGTTGATCAAGTCTTATTGACAAACTTTTTTCGAATGACACGGAACCGGAGAATTTTCGAATAACACTAGGTTACCTCAATGGGGATATGCATGTCCCCAACAATAAGTATATCATATTTCTTTTTGGCAGTAGGGAGAGGGAATTCAAAGTCTCCAATAATAATCGTTGAAATTTTTTCAATGGAGTTGATACTATGAACTTGAGGTTGTTTCTTCGGAAAGTGTACCGTATGCTCATTACCATTAACATGAAAAGTGACCTTGCCCTTGTTGCAATCAATAACAGCCCCTGCAGTATTCGAAAAAGGTCTACCAAGGATGATCGACATACTGTCGTCCTCGGGAATATCAAGAATAACAAAGTCCGTTAGGATAGTAACATTTGTAACTACGACAGGCACGTCCTCGCAAATACCGATGGGTAGAGCAGTTGATTTATCAGCCATTTGCAAAGAGATTTCAGTAGGTGTCAACTTATTCAAATCAAGTCTACGATACAAAGAGAAAGGCATAACACTAACACCAGCTCCAAGGTCACATAAAGCAGTTTTAACATAGTTTCCTTTAATAGAGCATGGTATAGTAGGTACTCCGGGATCTCCTAGTTTCTTTGGTATTCCACCCTTAAAGGTATAATGAGAAGCATGGTGGAAATCTCAGCTTTCGGTATCTTTCTTTTATTTGTCACAATATCTTTCATATACTTAGCATAAGGAGACATTTTCAGAATATTAGTCAAGCGCATACGCAAAAAGACAGGTCTAAGCATTTCAACAAAGCGCTCAAAATCCTCATCATCCTTTTTCTTGGATGGTTTAGGAGGAATGGGCATGGGTTTCTGAACCCATGGTTCTCTTTCTTTACCATGCTTCCTAGCAACGAAGTCTCTTTTATCATATCTTTTGTTCTTAGGTTGTGGGTTATCAAGATCAACATCAGGTTCAATCTCCACATCATTATCATTACTAGGTTGAGCATCAACATGAACATCATCATTAATATTATCACTACGCTCATGTTCATTACCAGATTGTGTCTTAGCATCAGAAATAGAAATATCATTCGGGTTTTCATGTGTATCTATAACAGGTACACTAGCAGCATGCAAAGCCCTATCGTCATTCTTTTTCTTTCTTTTACTAGAATGACTAGGTACATCAGTATCAATTCTGTGAGAATCTTGCTCAATTCTCTTGGGATGGCCCTCAGGATACAAAGGTTCCCGAGTCATTTTACCACCTCTAGTCACAACTCTAACAGAATAATCATTGTTCTTACCAATCATCTCATTAAGCAAATCATTTTGTGCCTTAAGTACTTGTTCTACTTGAGTAGTTACCATGGAAGCATGTTTACTAATAAGCTTAAGATCATTAACAGTTCTACTCATATAATCACCTAAGCAATCAAGCATGTAAGCATTATGTTTCAATTGTCTACTAACATAAGCATTGAAATTTTCTTGCTTAACAATAAAGTTATCAAACTCATCCAAGCATTGGCTAGCAGACTTATTATAAGGGATATCACCTTCATCAAATCTACGGAGGGAATTTACCTCTACTACCTGTGTCGGGGTATCAAGACCATGTATTTCTTCAATAGGTGGTAGATTCTTAACATCTTCAGCTTTAATACCCTTTTCTTTCATAGATTTGTTTGCCTCTTGCATATCTTCAGGACTGAGGAATAGAATACCTCTTTTCTTCCGGGTTGGCTTGGGAGGTGGTTCATGTCGTGGTTTTGTCACGGCAGATGTCCGAAGACTTAGGTTCGAGGCCATCGCTAAGGCGGCGCACTCAAAGGGGTTGGTCGAGACGAGGGACACGAGTTTACCCAGATTCGGCCCCTCAAGAAGAGGTAAAAGCCTACGTCCTGCTTGTGTTATATTGATTGGAGTATTGATTACAAGGGAGCGGATTCGCTTGACCTAGTTCTCGATCGATTGGTTTCTGTCTAAGCCGCCCCAGGGTCTCGCCTTTATATAGGAGGTCAAGGCCCTGGGTTACACGAGTCCCAAACCGACTCATACAACGTAGTTTATCCTGCCTCTAAGCTGCCTTGCCATCTTGGGCAAGCCGTCTCCGGGCGGCTCAACCGCCCGGGTCTCACACCATCTTCTGTCTCTGGGCCTTCGTCTTGGTCCGCCTGGTAAGCCGCCATGCGGCCTGGCCTTCATCTTCCGGCCCACCTTAAGGGTCTTGCTTATGAGCCGCCAGGTATGACCCGGACCCTCCTGGGCGGGTCTTACCACGGGGTTATATCCCCAACATTAGGCCCCAGATTGATTTGAGCCTGTTCATGTCAATCTTCAAACTCACTTGGCGGCGAGTCTCACATTTCTGTCACCTGAGAAAGAAAACTTATAACCCGCCGTGACGTCACGCCGAATATATTAAAAAGATTCTGTGACATCCGCAATGGATCCTTTCATTAAACGGTCGGCCCGAAAATCGAGGCACCCCTTCCGGTCAATCATCACAACACCTCCTCGACTTTTATGCGCACTATTGCCTGTAGAGTAACGCAGCAGAAAACAAAAAATTTCCGACCTACGCACCAGCCCAGGACCACTATGGAGACTGCATAAAAGGTTTGATCTTTTCGTTACCGACTCGTAGCGCAGCGGAAGTAGAGTCGATGACGATCAGCGGTGCAGATCCCCGCAGCTAGGATTTACAACCTCCCAACCGCGAGGATGTATACCCTCATCTTCCCCTCGGACACCCCTCCGGGAGGCGGTCGGACAGTCCCCCGGACGGTGTCGCGGACAGCCCTTCGGGAGGACCTTCGAAACTCGGACGGTCACTCGGACAGCCCTTCGGGAGGACCTCCAAAACTTGGACGGTCACTCGGACAGCCCTTCGGGAGGCACTGTCGAACTAAGACCGAAACTACGATCTCTCTACAGAGTTGCACACATACGGTGTCATCTATCCGGCAGGGCTTCGCCGTCCAGAACTAGTTCCCACCGGAACCCAGACAGCCTTTCGGCTCTACGAAACTATTTCGCTGGGAGGGAGAGAGAAAGCCAGATCATGCATGGCACTTGTATGTGAGAAGGGATGAGTTTTGGGCTGCCCCCTCCACCTCTATTTATAGGAGAAGGAGGGGTGGAGGGGCTGAAATTTCAGCCACATCCATCCATGTCATCTCCAAGATATTTTGGAGCAAAAGCCCAAAAAGGTGGCTTTCCAAAAAGTAATCCAAAAAGCACTTTCACTATTCACGACGACATATTTCAGCGTCCGTTCGAACTGAAAATATTCATGTGGGCTTAGAATATTTCCAGTACCCACTAAAATAATTTTCAACGGGATCCGAAACAATTCCGGTTTAGTGATTTTCATCTGCGAAAAGCATCTGAAGCGGTTCCGGCAGTTCCGGAACATTTCCGGTTTTCATCCCGGAAAATTCCAGAAAGTTTCCAGAACGATTCTGGCACCCTCCAAGAATTATCAGGCATGTGCCGAAACCAATTTGACTTTATGGTGTACTCCAAAACAACTTTTCGGTTTAGTGATTTTCATTTGTGAAAAGCAACTAAAGCGGTTCCGGCAGTCCGGAACATTTCCGGTTTTTGTCTCTGAAAAATCTCAGAAGTTACCGGAACAATTCTGGTACCTTCCAATAATTTCCAGGCATGTGCCGAAACCAATTTGACTTTATGGTACACTCCGAAACAACTTTTCGGTTTTACCGAAACTCTTCCGGTGTTCTCTCTCCGGAGCTCTTCCGTTGTGTCCGAAACTTTTTCGGTGAATTTCTCTCAGACTCCCTGTCTAGTATTCAATAGATAGATGACCCTTAAGCGTGTGACCCTATAGGTTCGGTGAAGTATAGACATGACTCGGAACCCCTTCCGATCAATGATCAACATCGGAGCCGTGGACACCCATATTGACCCCTATACCCACACGAATGAATATTCGAGTGAACCTCCAGTTACCGTGTGCTATTCCTGTTGCTTCGCGATATGTTACAAATACCCGAGGTGAGACATGTTGGCATCCCCGTGGATCAACAACTTGTCCACTATGCCAGTTACCTCGTTACCGGTATTGTTCTCTTTTCTCGTTCCCGTGTTCCGGCATCCCCGTGATCAAATCACAAAGTGTCTGGCCAGACGATGATGGATACCGTAACACCGAGAGGGCCCAGAGATATCTCTCCATCGTCGGAGGAGCAAATCCCAATCTTGAGCTATCAAGTTACTTGACATACTTTTCCATGAACCCGTAAGCCGCCGTAATAGCCACCCATTTACGGATGACGTTTAACAAACCCCAAAGTTCATGAAGCAAGCATGAAGAAACTCGATACTCTCATGGTCTAAGGAATCATGCAAACTTTAACCATCTCTGTGTTATTAACCATTAACTTATGACGAATGAATCTCATAGCATAACATCAATTCGGGTCGATTCAACACAAGTGTTCTACCAACATTGTGCCCTCAAAATTGCCGGCATAGCCATGCCCATGATCAGGAAAACAGGATCATCATGCAATACTTGAGCCAGTCTTAGAGGCCAGACTAGGAATACATTTTACCGTTTATTATTCCACACGTGCATATGAGTCTTCCTCCGAGCCTCGTGGTTATTGCAGACTCGAGAACCATAGCAGTTATAGCATGGAACATAAACCTAATTATGAACAGGGAGATAATCAATAACATTTATTATTGCCTCTAGGGCATATCTCCTACAGACTCCCACTTGCACTAGAGTCAATAATCTAGTCAATGCTAATGCACTTTACACCTATGGCATACTGGTGTAAAATATGCTTCGCATGTGGTATAGCCTGATGTCCAACGGATTTTACGACTTCAGCTCCGTGTGTAACATTGCATATCCTCGCGTTTTCACGCTTTCACAAAATTCATATTTTGTGTGGACTTGGATTTGCATATGTGTGAATCATTGGTCGAAACCTGATTCCTCAGACTGAGCTATGGTGCAACTATCTGCAATAGTGTCCCATAGACCAAAGCCATCTTGGAACCATACTAAGTTCATGAATGAACTATATGATTCAACAACTTCTTTGTCGCTTCTTAAGCGTCAACATACTTAGCCTTTGTTATAGAATTCGCCACAGTATCTTGTTTGGAACAATTTCCAACTACCGTGCCACCATATTATGTATTACACAAAACCCTTAACTTAAATCGAAAATCGCATGGAGCATTGATGAAGACTGTATCGATGAAATTACTTACAACGAGCACTTCATAATCTCTGCTTGCGAGAAAACATGTCATCAGTACTGCTCTAGTACTCAATGACATCTTTCACTATTGTCCCATGATCAGTACTTTGATCACT
The DNA here is from genome assembly GCA_039707655.1 of Elymus sibiricus. NCBI lineage: Eukaryota > Viridiplantae > Streptophyta > Magnoliopsida > Poales > Poaceae > Elymus > Elymus sibiricus. The sequence goes on along the minus strand of CM077667.1, from coordinate 350,644,529 downwards.
TTGGTATCTATACTCCCAACAACTTTGGAGTATTGGACATATCTGGTTGTTTTACATACCATGAAATACATGATTAATCCAAACACAAGAGTGTGTGGAATCACCATCATGTATTTTGCTCAGTGTTTTGGGACACCGAGTCTTGCAAAAACTCTTTCCATGTGACTTCGGCAAGAATCACTCCTTGGCGTTTTAAATGCTAAAAAGTTTTAGCATCTTGTCAATATGTATCTTTTCTCAGCCCCATTAGGTAAATCTATCTCCATAGATCATCATGCCTAATATTAAGGCTATTTAGCCCAAGCACTTCATCGAAAAACCCTTTTCAAATGAAGTCCTAATTCATGTCAAGAAATTTATTTCCAATTAACAATGTGTCAAGCACACAACGTTTTTAGAAATATTATTATGCTCCCACTTAGTTTTTTGAATCACAAGCATCTTCGTTACCCATTGATGAAGTCAAACCCCTTTGACCATTTCATCAAAACACGAAGAATCCAACTCCTCTTTGCTCTCTTCTGTCCATCGCTGGAACTCTGAAGTTTGCATACCTACTAGCATCCTCTGGATCAACAAATTACTTTGGACTATATCACATACAAGTCCTAGGTTTCATTTCCATCAGATAGAAATCCTTTTGTCATCCATGTTTCATATCTCATGATTTGAAATATGTATTAATTGCTAGTTCAACCCGAACCGACTTTAAGCATCGGTACGGTGAGACAATCTCATCGTAGTCAACTCCTTGAACTTGTTATTGCAACAAGTCGAGCTTTATGGATAAAATATTTTATCCGTATCAGTTTTTAGTTCCATAAATATTCGTTAGACTCTAAGTCTTCCGAAAGGTGTATCAAGATTTTAATCTTGAATCACTTATATGGAAACTATCTCGGATTGTATTGGCATTTAGCCAATTCCGGAGTCAGGGCCCATCAATGCTTCCTTGTGAATCGTAGGTATACTGTTGTCTAACAACAATATCTTGTTTGCGCACCTGATAGGTTTGCACGAGCTTTGCCTACGTGGTTCAGCTGCAAGTTCGACCGAAGTCCATACATTTTATTGTAGAGACTTCCGTATCAGTCGCAGTAGGAAACTCCGGAATTACTTCCAAGGTCTCTTTCCTTTGATCTGATGACGAAGATACTGTTTATCTCGTCGAGTTGCACTGTTCTCCCACTCACCTTTTTGAAAGAACCATTTTCTTCAAAAAGCATACCGTTTTGTGGCAAAATCCTTTGCCTCGGTATAGTGGTGGGGGAATACCCAATGACTTGGGATAACCTACAAAGTAGCACTTGTCTGATTTGGAATAGGTTTGTAACCTTTTACACAAGCCCCATATTCCAAATGTTAAGAAAAGATATAACATGGTTGGGCGTACCATGCCATGGCGTCATTTCAACAGACCTGATGGAGCTCTTTTCAGTGTAAAAGCCGCAGTCTCTAAAGCATCACTCTTTAAAAGGGATAATGGCAAATTTGTTTATGTCATCTTTGATCTTACCATGTCATAAATGGTTCGATTACATCTACACGGACTTTCCACTTGCAGTGGTGTTCCGGGAGGTGCAAGTTATGAAACCCCTTTCATAATTCATCAGACATTCGCTAAACTTGTAACTCAAATATTCCTTTCTGCAATCGAATTGTAGAAACATAATTTTCTTGTTACAATAACTTCTACTTCATTTTTGAAAACCTTATGAATGAATTCAAAAGATCCAGACTTACGTCTCATCAAGTAAATATCCATATATCTACTTGAGTCATTTCTGAACATAGATAAATCCACTACTTGCAAGAACATTTATTGGACTACACACATCATAATGTATGATCACCAATATGCTCTTTGCTCGTTCCTTATGGCCTGTGAACGGTATTTCAGTCACTTCACTTTTCAGAGGAAAGTTGCAAGTGTCAGATGATTCAAAATCAAACGACTTCAAAATCCATCTTAATGGAATTTTCCATGCGGGTTTCTCCAATGTGACCAAATGCAGTGCCACACATATGTGGTATTCTTTTAGTCTTGCGACATTTAGCGTCAGTGTTATGGATGTATCATATTACCATCAATATTCACAACATACATCCCATCCTGGATGGAAGCATGGCCCTTCATGTTTATTCATAACACCGAACATCAAAAGTTCTCTTATGAATAACCTTCTTGCAAGATACCTTATGCAAAGGGCTAGAGTATATGAAACTCTAAATGAATTATGAAAGTAAATATCGAGGTAATGTATTATTATCAATATTCATAACATACATCTCATTCATAATGAAAGTATGGCCCTTATGTTATTCATATCACCGAACATCAAAAGTTCTCTTATGAACAACCTTCTTGCAAGATACCTTATGCAAAGGGCTAGAGTATATGAAACTCTAAAATGAATTATGAAAGTAAATACATAGGTAATACACCGATGGAAGGTATAGTAACTTTTACTATGTTTCCAGCGCGTATCAAAACCTCATCCCTGGCTAGTCTTTCAGGCCATAGTAGTTCTTACATCGAGTTGCAACAGAATGCAATCGAGCGGGTATCTTTGTGATCAACTCACAATACCCAAGAATTAGTGATTAACATGTTTAACCATAATTCCCAAGAACTATATCTTTGACCAGCCTTCTATACATCAAAAACTTGTATGACATTCATACATGAGCTTGATATTCCAGTCTTCTCTCTTTTTGCCTTTATACTTCTAACAATTTAACTTTTAGTATTTCTCCTACTCTCAGAAGAAGCACCCAACTTAAGAGTGGCGTTAGCCCCGGACTTCCTAGGCGTGAAAGTTTCACTAACACCCTTCGGACACTTCCTTTCTCTTTAAGCTGTTGTTTTATTCACCTTCATTATATGGCAGGCGTTCTTCTGGATCCCTCTCTTAATAGTCAAATGCCCAGTAAACACTTTACTAATAGTTTGCAAACAAACATGGCTTTGGATATCTCATATCTTTTAGCCTTTGTCTGTCTCTGAAAATGATTTTCAGATTCCATGAATATCACATAACTATCCAAACTTTCGAAGTTCGGGTCTCATGGAAGCAAACATATTGCACTTGACTGAAAACGGAATTCTAGCTTTTTGGATCGAAGGACCAGTGTCACATGATCCATAGCATTAGCGGGGGAATACCGAAAGCATGCGATAGGACAAGTCCTTCTCGGCACTCTAGAGGACAATCCTCACATTACGTTACCAACCGTAAAGTTTTATCCAGATATTTAACAGCTTATTCAATTTTAATTGGGAAGGTGGAAACGCGAGCCATTATTCTACAACTATTATGCAAATAACACTTAGACAGTGTTCATAATTAATTGCATTGAGAATTAAAAGAATTAATTCTACAGTGCGCTCCCACTCAAATCAATATCTCTCATAATTGATTGTGAGTGATACGAGACCCGCATTTAAATTGTTCGCCATTGGTGTAACACCACTGATGACGAAAATCTCAACCGGTAGGCCAACTTGCCAATCACATCTCTATGTGACTCTTGTTCATCTTTCGATGCGTGTGTTCCAAGCTCATGATGGTCATGCCTGAACGTCAAGACAACCAAGTGATCTCGCTGCGAGGTCTCAACTCACCCGCCTCACACTTCTCTAATCGTTCGTACCCGTGTGACACGGCGCACCCCGAAAAGATAGGTGCCGTGACGGTGCTACACTTGGGAGAACACTAACTACTTGATATTTTTGTGAGAGATCACCCTAATAAAAAGCGACTACCACGCAATCAAAAGGGTGCTTCATAAGGGATAAACATCTCAGGCAATTCATAATAGCATGATATGGTATAGCCCTTTCTGACGGAGAAGTCTTTCATTTCTTCGTCTTCGACATTCGCGTTGGTGTTCACCTTCGCGAAGATTGCCACCACCTTGTCGATGCACCAGATAATATTGCTATCTCTATAGCTAATAAAATAAGTGCATTACTTTAGGTTGACACGCAGGTCATTAAAGTGACAGTCATATGGCTCCAGCCATCATGCCGAATCATGACACGCAGGTCATGTTAATATTACATCATATAGTCATCTCATACATAATCAAATTAATATGAGCACTGCTATACCACACCATATGCACATGCAAACCATCCTGCAAAACCAAGTTAGACGCCTCTAATCGGTTCATGCAAAATTTTATTTTTCGTGGCTTCTAAGGTTTCGAAACAAACCGAAGCTACCAACGTCCATCATCAAGTATGATACTTCAAGTTGCTAGATTAACTTTCCAGGGTGTATGAAACACGAGATAATAAAATCTCGAGCCCCATACTAAACTTCGTCATACGCGTGAGCCCCGTGCAGATCACATCTGCATTGCCCTTTCGTCTGCGAAACATCCATCTTTCTCAACTATGGTGGAACCCAAAGAACTGTTAGCACTTCGTTGATCTGTCAATCAGCATACTCAGGAGTAGCATGAAAGGATCGCGGATTGCCAGAACTTTGTGAGATTCCACCATGCCGTCAAGATCAGGACTACGCAAATTCAGGGGAAGCAACAGGAACATCGGGTAACAGATTTCATCTGCTACCCGCACAAATAATTTTCAGTAATAGACCTCATCTACTACCTAATTATATTGTGCAACACCCATACATCTCTATGTATTCTAGATCGCAACCTGCATCTACGCATAGCACGGCTCTTGATGCCACTGTAGAGTAACGCAGCAGAAAACAAAAAATTTCCGACCTACGCACCAGCCCAGGACCACTATGGAGACTGCATACAAGGTTTGATCTTTTCGTTACCGACTCGAAGCGCATCGGAAGTAGAGTCGATGACGATCAGCGGTGCAGATCCCCGCAGCTAGGATTTACAACCTCCCAACCGCGAGGATGTTTACCCTCATCTTCCCCTCGGACACCCCTCCGGGAGGCGGTCGGACAGTCCCCCGGACGGTGTCGCGGACAGCCCTTCGGGAGGACCTTCGAAACTCGGACGGTCACTCGGACAGCCCGTCGGGAGGACCTCCGAAACTCGGACGGTCACTCGGACAGCCCTTCGGGAGGCACTGTCGAACTAAGACCGAAACTACGATCTCTCTACAGAGTTGCACACATACGGTGTCATCTATCCGGCAAGGCTTCGCCGTCCAGAACTAGTTCCCACCGGAACCCAGACAGCCTTTCGGCTCTACGAAACTATTTCGCTGGGAGGGAGAGAGAAAGCCAGATCATGCATGACACTTGTATGTGAGAAGGGATGAGTTTTGGGCTGCCCCCTCCACCTCTATTTATAGGAGAAGGAGGGGTGGAGGGGCTGAAATTTCAGCCACATCCATCCATGTCATCTCCAAGATATTTTGGAGCAAAAGCCCAAAAAGGTGGCTTTCCAAAAAGTAATCCAAAAAGCACTTTCACTATTCACGACGACATATTTCAGCGTCCGTTCGAACTGAAAATATTCATGTGGGCTTAGAATATTTCCAGTACCCACTAAAGTAATTTTCAACGCGATCCGAAACAATTCCGGTTTAGTGATTTTCATCTGCGAAAAGCATCTGAAGCGGTTCCGGCAGCTCCGGAACATTTCCGGTTTTCATCCCGGAAAATTCCAGAAAGTTTCCAGAACGATTCTGGCACCCTCCAAGAATTATCAGGCATGTGCCGAAACCAATTTGACTTTATGGTGTACTCCAAAACAACTTTTCGGTTTAGTGATTTTCATTTGTGAAAAGCAACTAAAGCGGTTCCGGCAGTCCGGAATATTTCCGGTTTTTGCTCTGAAAAATCTCAGAAGTTACCGGAACAATTCTGGTACCTTCCAATAATTTCCAGGCATGTGCCGAAACCAATTTGACTTTATGGTACACTCCGAACAACTTTTCGGTTTTACCGAAACTCTTCCGGTGTTCTCTCTTCGGAACTCTTCCGTTGTGTCCGAAACTTTTTCGGTGAATTTCTCTCAGACTCCCTGTCTTGTATTCAACAGATAGATGACCCTTAAGCGTGTGACCCTATAGGTTCGGTGAAGTATAGACATGACCCGGAACCCCTTCCGATCAATGATCAACATCGGAACCGTGGACACCCATATTGACCCCTATACCCACACGAATGAATATTCGAGTGAACCTCCAGTTACCATGTGCTATTCCTGTTGCTTCGCGATATGTTACAAATACCCGAGGTGAGACATGTTGGCATCCCCGTGGATCAACAACTTGTCCACTATGCCAGTTACCTCGTTACCGGTATTGTTCTCTTTTCTCGTTCCCGTGTTCCGGCATCCCCGTGATCAAATCACAAAGTGTCTGGCCAGACAATGATGGATACCGTAACACCGAGAGGGCCCAGAGATATCTCTCCATCGTCGGAGGAGCAAATCCCAATCTTGAGCTATCAAGTTACTTGACATACTTTTCCATGAACCCGTAAGCAGCCGTAATAGCCACCCATTTACGGATGACGTTTAACAAACCCCAAAGTTCATGAAGCAAGCATGAAGAAACTCGATACTCTCATGGTCTAAGGAATCATGCAAACGTTAACCATCTCTGTGTTATTAACCATTAACTTATGACGAATGAATCTCATAGCATAACATCAATTCGGGTCGATTCAACACAAGTGTTCTACCAACATTGTGCCCTCAAAATTGCCGGCAAAGCCATGCCCATGATCAGGAAAACAGGATCATCATGCAATACTTGAGCCAGTCTTAGAGGCCAGACTAGGAATACATTTTACCGTTTATTATTCCACACGTGCATATGAGTCTTCCTCCGAGCCTCGTGGTTATTGCAGACTCGAGAACCATAGCAGTTATAGCATGGAGCATAAACCTAATTATGAACAGGGAGATAATCAATAACATTTATTATTGCCTCTAGGGCATATCTCCTACATTGCCATCCCACCTCATAAATAGGGATACGAGGGGCCCCCTTCCTTTTCTCCGCCGCCGCTGCCTTCTTCCTCCTTCAGACGCCCGCACCTCTAGCACTCCGATGCACCGACCGGTCCTCGCCGTCATCCCCAACGCCGGCCGCTGCATCAACCTGAGTTGGTCCAGAGCTTCGCCGGCCCGTCCGCATCCGCAAGGTACCATTCTCGGCCCTTGCCTAATCTGTAGTTATCTCCATTAGGATCTTCTCGAGTTCATCGGGTTTTTCTAGTGTTCTTCGCTGTTCTTCATAATGTAGATTGCAAGTGTCCCCTTGAATCTTTATATCGCTGTCTATCTGTTGCGGTTGCCCTGTAAATGCCAATGCCCGCTTGCTATAGATCTACATAGCAGTCTTCTTCACATGCTGTCCGCCTGTTCTTCCACTCCCCCTTTTTAGGTTTTGAATACATTTCCTTTATCCTCGCCCGTAGATCTTGCATCCACGGTTGTAGTATGTGAAACCTGTTTGTCCATACTTAACCCGCCATTACATTGCCGGCTCTCTGATAAAATATGTCGGCGGCTTAATACCTCATCATCATGCCGACCATAGTTGCCGTAATTATTTGATGTTTTTTCTAACCCACCGCACTCCGCGCCTTCTCGTAGTTTGACCCGCCACTATGTCGAGAGCACCTGCATCTTGTGATTGGGTTGGCTCCGGAGTCACCGAGCAGCTTTTGCTTGACTTCGTAGAATCGGGTATCTTGCCGGCTCAGGACGTTATACATTGGTGGGTTCCAGGGCCAGAAATAAGACCAACTCCTCAGGGAGGAGAGGTTGTCGTGTTCACTGATTACCTCCTTCGTGGATTTAGCCCGCCCGGGTCAAAAAATTTCCGGGACGTTCTTCATTTCTACAAGCTTCACCCTGAAGACATAGGTCCAAACTCTGTCACCAACATGTGTCAGTTCCAGGTCTTATGTGAAGTTTACCTGCAAGAAGAGCCGTCTGTTGACCTCTTCCGTGACTACTTTTACGTCAACCGCCAAACTGAAGTGGCGGCTGGACCAAGCTTGGAGCTTGGCGGCGTTTCTATCCAGAGACGGAGAGATTTGCCTTACCCAGCAGCTATCTTACCAAGTCACCCCAAGGATTGGAACAAGACCTGGTTTTACTGCAAGGACACTTCTCCCAAAGAAGAGAATCCGCTGCCGGGTTACCGTCCTACCCGGCTTTGCAACACCGGAGAGCTCCCAGACCGGATGTCCGCCGCAGAACGAGCGAAATATGCTCCGGCCTTCGTGAAGATCAGGGCCTTAATGGCGAACGGCTTGACTGGCGTCGACTTAACCCGCTGCTGGGTTAGCTGGAAGATCTTGCCACTCAGCCAGCGTGACCGACTCATGCACCAATTCACAGGTGAACCAAATGACCCTCTCTGCTTCAATGCCACCCCCCTGACAGAGCAAGATATCAACTCTTCCGTCAAGACACTTCTCGGCGAAAAACAAGAGATTTGCAACAAGATTGGTCTGAAGCCTTTCTGCGTCAAGAACCCAGCTCCAGCTGTAAGAAACCTTTTTCCACAAAACTGATCATTCCTGTCTTGATCTTTTGCCTTGCCCCCTTTAACCTTTTTGGCGGCTTATACACAGGCCGGCTCTTCTTTCTGGAAGAAGAAGTATAATCCTCCTATGAGGAAACCTAAGGCGGGTAAAACTCGCGCCCAGAAGAAGAAAACTGCCGCTCAGGAAACACCTGAGTTTGACGACTCGGAGGTAGAACTTGGCTCTCTTAGCCGTCTCTTTATGCAACTTATTGACGATAATTATTCACAGGAGGAAACGAAGAGAAGCCATGCAGACGCCCCTGAGGTAACTTATATTTCCTCTGACTCAGAAAACTTTCCACCAGAGAAAATACGGCAGGTCATCCGGAAAGTTCCATTTTCTCATCCTCTTGCTTATTTAGACCCCGATTTTGTTTTGAAAAAGCAACAGCACACTTCCAGACGTCAGACCCGGAGCACCGGCTCTGAAGAGTTTTTGAGCGGTTTACCAAACTCTCCGGCTCCCCGGAAACGGCCCGCTGAGGTACTCTTTTAACCAAGTCCAATTTTTAATAGTCTTGCATTGTAACCTTACCCTCTTTTGTTTATCGTCTTAATTTTTTTTTAGGAGTCACCCCCTTCATCTGGTGATTCGACTGCATCCAAGCTGCCTCCTCTGAAAATCGACCCAGAGTACATACCCTAGTATTTGCACCATACTTTTTATCATCCTTGTCCTCTATGTAACATTTTCTGCTTCCAGGGCTCAAGCAAAACGAAGGAAGACAGGCGGGTCTACCGCTGCTCCTGCTACCCAAGAGCCGGAGACTGCTAAGCCGGACTCCCCTGTACCTTATGCTGAGCCTACTGAGGCTAGGAAAAATGCGCCTGAAGATGCTCCTCAGCCCTCTGAGCCGGCTGATGACAACATGGTCACTCCTGAAAGTCCACCAAAGGCTGACCCTAAGCCGCCGAGCCCTTCAACAGCCGTCGAAGACACAGCTCATCCAGACGTTGTTGTCACTGGGACGGGTTATCAATTCCCTGATCCCGATGTGTTAACGAAGCACACCTGCCAGGCTGAGACAGGCTCACCAGAAAAGCTCGAGTTTGAATTCCCCGTGTTAGAAAAAATGACTGCAGATGAACTTCATGCTGGTTATTTGAATCGCCTCTCCACAAGCCGTAATATGGAGTGAAAACTTGTTGGACTGATGAAGAAGAAATATGAGGTACTCCTCTTCTCTTACTTTTTCCTTATACCCTTATGTAGCCCCCAAGAGCTGGTTTAGTATTGCAAATAGTAGACCGGGTCTTCCAATCCTTGTCATAATTCAAATTGCTTAGCTTGTAGCCCCCAAGTATCGGGTTAATAGAGATATTAAGCCGATACTTAGTTGAAGAGTTGATCCAAGGGTCGCCCCCAAGTCCGGGTTATTATAAAAATGATGAACCGGAACTTCATTGTAAACTTGGAAAGCGCCGTATGTAGCCCCCAAGTGCCGGCTTATCTTTGAGAAGATGAGCCGGAACTTCATTATAGACTTGGAAAGCGCCGTGTGTAGCCCCCAAGTGCCGGCTTATCTTTGAGAAGATGAGCCGGAACTTCATTGTAGACTTGGAAAGCGCCGTGTGTAGCCCCCAAGTGCCGGCTTATCGTTACGAAGATGAGCCGGAACTTCAGTGTAGACTTGGAGAGAAAACACAGACATTAGCCCCCAAGTGTCAAGTATATTGCTTGCAATCTGCTTGAGACTTGTATCGTAATAGCTTCATCAATCGTGCACTTAATATCTCATCTGGGCGACTTAGACCTCCTGAACTTTTTTGTTTTTGTACGATGCAGGAAGCTTTGGATACGGCCGAGTCTGATCTGACCAGGCTAAAGGAAAATGTTGCTTCGTAACAAACCGCCCGGTCTGAGGCGGAAGAAAAATGGCGGGTTGCCGTTGAAGATCTTAAGAAGGTTGAAGCTGACTTTGCTGCCTTCAAAAAGACTGCCGAGTCTACACAAGCCGCCCTGACCAAACACGCAGATGATGCCGACCAGCGGCTCAAGCTTGTGTCAGAAGAGCTACAGACCCTCAAGCGTCATATATCCCGGATGACTTCTGCTATCTTTGGTAAGTACTGAATACTTAACAAATTTCCTTGCCCTGTTGAAAAAACTGTTCGAGCGGCTTATAATGCCTCACATCTTTGTAGGTCAAAGAAGCCGCCAATTATCTTCTGATAGCTTGCTGAAGCTGAAAGCAGTATACACCTTGACAGAACAGCTATACTGCGGGACCCTTTGCACCATCAAAGCGATGCTGAATGAAAAAAGCATCCCCAGATTCATGAAGGGAGTGATTGAGCTCTTGTCAACTCTGCCCAAGCAAATTGATGAGCTCAAACGATCAGCCGCCAGAAAGGGAGAAATGGTCGCGCTAAGCCGGTCTCTGGCCTTTGCCCCTGAACTGACAGCAGAAGAGATGATGGATGGTTTTCCATCCAAGAAAGATGACGGCTCAGACTTTACCGAAGCTGACTATGCCAAGTGCATGAAGGCCTCTCGAGTACTCGCATCAACACTCGCCAATGAAATTGATCTGACCTCATACCAGGCGGCTTATGGCGAGCATAACAAACGAGTGCGCTGCCCAACGTTTGAAGCTAGAGACCTGACTCCTGCACGCCGTAAGACACTTTTTGCTCCTGAAATTGACCCATCTCCTCTCTTTGACGAGTCCCAGTTTGAAGTTTTAACAAACTGCAACTGGGATGTGGACAATCTTCACATCGAAGAGGTCGAAGACCCGCCGTAGGATGACCCGCCGTCGAGCTGAACACTTTCTTCTTAAGTTGATAACCCGGCTTCCTGAGCCGCCGAGACTAAAAGTGTAAAAAACTTAAGTCCATTGCATTTTGGGCTCCCTGGAGAGCATTGTAGTAGGTGCAGAAAAACTTGATTGCCTGAGCCGTACCATCGCATACGTATGAATCTTTGCACAACTTGATGCACTTTTATCTGTCTTGTGTTCTGCTCACAATATCTTGTCATCATATTTCACGGCGGCTTATCTTGGGAGATAAGTCCTGCAAACAAACAAGACAGAGTATGCTCTGTATTGCTGTGAGGGCGGCTTGAAAAAGCACAACCCGGAGATGGTAAATCTTTCATGACCTTGCTTTTTCGAAAACTCATATGCCGGCTCTTATGGCATGAACTTGTTGTTTGAACTCTTAGCAGTACAGGGTCTCTAGTGAGAGTGACCGTCAACTCTTTTGAACGGCTCAGGGTTTCTAGGCGAGATTAACTGGTAAGAGCAACAACAAACCATGAAGAGGCGCAGCAGGGCATGAGTACCCCTAAGGCCCATAAGCTACTTCTCACGTGACATAAATCCGTCGTTTGAACCTTAAACAATGCAGGGTCTTTAAAAGAGTAACTGTTTAAGAGGACGAACGGGCCACATAGTGGAGAGTATGCAGCAGATGGGTGAGTTTATCCTCGCTCTCTGTAAGCCGGCCCTCACGTGACAAGAGCCACCGGTTTAACCTTAACCAGTACAGGGTCTCTAGCGAGAGTGACTGTCAAATATCTTGAACAGCTCAGGGTCTCTAGCGAGATTAACTGGTAAGATTTCGGCGGGTCACCTAGCGGAGCAGCAGCAGCATACAGGCAGGTTTAACTCAAACTTGCGGTGGCTGAAGAGCCGATCAAGAGGGTGTGTAAGCTAAACCCGGCGGGTTGGAAGCCCCCAAATGACCTTGTTGACGGAGTCAACTTTTTGGGTATCTAACCCGGCCTTCCGGTGGCTGAAGAGCCGATCAAGAGGGTGTGTAAGCTAAACCCGGCGGGTTGGAAGCCCCCAAATGACCTTGTGGTTGTATCCATCTTTGCACAATCGGAGATACATAAACGGCAGAGGCCCCGGCTTGCAGGGATGCCAACTTTATTATATATATATATAAGTGATATATACAATGATGATGTACAATGATGGGAGTCGATGACTCAAGTATAATAAGGCCGCAGATGAGCGATATTCCACGGCCGGTGGGTCTCCTGCCCAGAAGTGCGTGACTCGTCTCGTACGTGAATGAGATAGTATGACCCATGTTGAGATTTCTGCTGATCACAAAGGGTCCTTCCCATGGAGGAGATAGCTTGTGCGCATCCGTCTGATCTTGAATCAGACGCAACACCAAGTCGCCTTCCTGAAACGTCCGGGTCTTAACTCTGCGGCTATGATAGTGACGCAGGTCTTGTTGATAAATCACCGATCGAGCCGCCGCCAGATCACACTCTTCATCCAAAGCATCTAACGCGTATTGACGCGCTGTCTCAACATAAGCCGCCACCCGCGGCGAGTCATGTCGTATATCACTTGGTAACACAGCTTCTGCGCCGTAAACCATAAAGAAAGGCGTATAGCCTGTTGACCTGTTGGGGGTAGTTCTGATGCTCCAGAGAAACGATGGTAACTCCTCCACCCTACAACCCGGCGTTCACTGTAGGGGAACCATAAGCCGGGGCTTGATGCCTCTCAAGATCTCCGAGTTAGCACGCTCTGCCAGACCATTGGATTGTGGATGAGCAACCACAGAAACGTCAAGCCGGATGTGCTCACTTTCACAGAACGCCTGCATAGCCCCCTTGGATAGGTTTGTGCCATTGTCCGTGATGATACTGTGAGGGTAACCAAAACGGTAGATCAATTTTTTGCCAAACTGAACCGCCGTAGCCGCGTCACACTTGCTGACCGGCTCAGCCTCAACCCACTTGGTAAACTTATCAACCACCACCAAAAGGTGGGTCTTCTTGTCTTTAGATCTCTTGAAGGGCCCGACCATATCAAGCCCCCAGACCGCAAACGGCCAGGTAATTGGAATCATCCGTAATTCCTGAGCCGGTACGTGAGCACGTCGCCCGAACTTCTGACATCCATCACACTTGATAACCAAGTCTTCTGCGTCCTTATGAGCCGTCAGTCAGAAGAAACCATGCCGGAAAGCCTTGGCCACCAAAGATTTTGAGCCGGCGTGATGACCACAATCGCCAGTGTGAATTTCATTTAAGATCTCCTTACCTTCTTCAGGAGAAACGCAACGCTGAAAAACGCCAGTGACGCTGCGCTTATGTAACTCGCCATTGATGATAGTCATGGATTTAGATCGCCTGATGATTTGTCTTGCCAAGGTCTCGTCTTCGGGCAACTCACCGCAAGTCAAGTACGCTAAGTAAGGCAGCGTCCAGTCAGGGATAGCAGGCAGAGCCGCCACTAGTTGCCCCTCCAGGTCAGGTATAGCCAGATCCTCTTCTGAAGGTAGCTTAACAGACGGGTGATATAACACATCCAAGAAAACGTTAGGCGGTACCGGCTTACGCTGAGAGCCCAGTCTTGACAATGCATCAGACGCCTCGTTCTTGCGACGGTCAATATGATCCACCTGATAACCCTTGAAGTGTCCAGCAATGATGTCCACCGCCTGACGATAAGCTGCCATCCGTGGGTCTTTGGAATCCCACGTGCCCGAAACTTGCTGAGCCACGAGGTCTGAGTCGCCGAGGCATCTAACCCGGCTCAGGTTCATCTCCTTAGCCACACGGAGGCCATGAAGTAAAGCCTCATACTCAGCTGCATTGTTAGTACAGGGAAACATCAACCTTAACACATAACAAAACTTGTCACCTCTAGGGGAAGTTAAGACAATTCCAGCCCCTGATCTTTCCAATTGTCTGAATCCATCAAAGTGAATTGTCCAGTATGTGTTATCCGGCTTCACCTCGGGCGATTGACACTCTGTCCAGTCGTTTATAAAGTCCACCAAGGCTTGAGACTTGACAGCCGTGCGGGGCACATATTTCAGATTTAGAGGCCCAAGCTCCAATGCCCACTTAGCAATCCTGCCAGTGGCTTCTCTGTTTTGAATTATGTCTCCCAACAGGGCAGAGCTAACCACAGTGATCTGGTGTCCCAAGAAGTAATGTTTCAACTTTCGATTCGCCATGAACACCCCATATATCAGTTTCTGCCAATGTGGGTACCTTTGCTTTGACTCTATCAGGACTTCACTGACGTAGTAAACTGGCCTCTGAACCGGGTATTCTTTCCCTGCCTCCTTACGCTCCACAACAATCGCGGCGCTGACTGCCCTGTTGTTAGCCGCCACGTAGAGGAGCAAAGGTTCCTTCTCAGCCGGAGCGGCCAAGACCGGCGGCTCAGCCAGCTGCTTCTTGAGCGCCTCGAGCGCCTCACCCGCCGCATTACTCCAGACAAAATTGTCTGTCTTCTTCACCATCTGGTACAAAGGAATAGCCTTCTCACCCAGGCGGCTTATGAACCGGCTTAACGCAGCGATTCGACCCGCCAGGCGCTGAACGTCATTGATGCATGCCGGCTCAGACAGGGAAGTAATAGCCTTTATCTTGTCCGGATTAGCCTCAATGCCTCGCTCAGAGACTAGAAATCCCAAGAGCTTGCCTGCAGGAACTCCAAAGACACACTTAGCCAGGTTAAGCATCATCTTGAAGACCCGTAAATTATCGAACGTTTCCTTCAGGTCGTCAAGTAGAGTCTCCTTCTTTCTTGACTTGACCACGATATCATCCACATAAGCATGAACATTGCGCCCAATTTGACTATGAAGACAGTTCTGCACACAACGCTGGTAAGTCGCCTGGGCACTCTTGAGCCCAAAAGGCATAGACACATAGCAGAAAGCACCAAAAGGCGTAATGAAAGCCGTCTTCTCTTGGTCTTTAACTGCCATCTTGATCTGATGATACCCTGAATAAGCATCCAGGAAGCATAAACTCTCACAACCCGCCGTTGTATCAATAATTTGGTCGATACGGGGGAGAGCAAATGGGTCAACTGGATAGGCCTTGTTAAGATCCGTGTAATCCACACACATACGCCACGTACCATTCTTCTTGAGCACTAAAACCGGGTTAGCAAGTCACTCCGGGTGAGAAACTTCGACGATGAATCCTGCTGCTAAGAGCCGGGCCACCTCTTCTCCAATAGCCTTGCACCTCTCCTCATTGAACCACCGGAGGAATTGTTTGACCGGCTTAAACTTAGGATCCACGTTAAGGTGGTGCTCAGCGAATTCTCTCGGTACACCCGACATGTCAGAAGGCTTCCATGCGAAGATGTCCCGATTCTCACGGATGAATTCGATGAGCGCGCTTTCCTATGCGGGGTCCATGTTAGCCCCGATAGTGAACTGCTGTGATGAGTCGCCCGGCGTGAAGTCCACCAACTTGGTATCCTCTGCCACAAACTTGAGGGGCGGCTCAGATTCCGTGTTAGGCTTCTTCAATGGAGTCATATCTTCCGGGTCAACATTTTCCTTATAAAACTTGAGCTCTGCCTCAGCACAACTTGACTCTGCGTAGGCTGCGTCACCTTCCTCACACTCAAGAGCCGTCTTCCGATCACCATGCATGGTAATCGTTCCATTCAACCCGGGCATCTTGAGTTGTAAGTAAACATAGCAAGGCCTAGCCATGAACCTGGCGTAAGCCGGCCGTCCAAACAGAGCGTGATATGGGCTCTTGATTTTGACCACTTCAAACCACAAAGACTCCACCCTGTAGTTGAATTCATCACCAAAAGCTACCTCCAAAGAAATCTTTCCCACTGGATAAGCCGACTTTCCGGGCACCACACCGTGAAAAACTGTTGAAGAGGGCTTAAGATGCTTATCAAGCAAACCCATCCGGCGGAAAGTGTCATAATACAGGATGCTGATGCTGCTGCCACCATCCATAAGTACCTTAATGAACACGTATCCTCCCACTTGGGGGGCAACTACCAAAGCCAGCTGCCCCGGGTTATCAACACGCGGCGGGTGATCCTCCCTAATCCAAGTTATGTCATACTCAGACCACTTCAAATAATGCGGGAGAGCCGGCATGACTGCATTAACCGCCCGCTTACGCACCTTCCGGTCTCGCTTGTCGAGGCTGGTTGTAAAAACATGATACTGACCTCCGCTGAGCTGTTTCGGGTTACTCTGGTACCCCGATTGGTTATTCTGCTGCTAGCCTCCATCGCCAGGCTGTTGATGATGATCTCCTTGATTGCCTTGACCCTGGTAACCGGATCCTGAGCCGCTCGGCCCTGAACCGCCTGACGGACCATTACCGTTATTACGATGCTGTTGAAGGCTGTAATCCCGGAACTGCCACATAATACTGCAATCCCTCCAAGTGTGGCCTGCCGGCTTATCAGGCCGGCTGTGCTCCGGACAAGGTTTATTGAGCATCTCTTCCAGGTTGAAAGGAGCTTTGCCCTTGTTAAAGGGTTGCCTGAAGTTCCCGTTGCGCTTAGCACGATTGTTCCCAGCGCTGGTGTTCGCCACCAATTCTGACCCGCCGTCCGGGTTCTTCCGCTTGCCCGGGTTCCTATTTCCGGCCGCGTTTTGCTGCTGACCCTTGCCATTGCTACCTTTCTTACCCTGAGCCGATTTCTCATCATCGGAGCCAGGGTCTTTTGTGTTATCGGAGTCTGCGTACTTGGTGAGAGCCGCCATGAGCTCCCCCATATTTTGGCATGAGCGCTTAAGCCGGCCAAGCTTCTGCTTCAAGGGCGTAAAGTGGCAATTCTTCTCTAGAATCAAAACTGCTTGAGCCGCCGTAATCTGTTCCGAAGAGTGGATGATGGTGGAGACCCGCCGGACCCAGTGATGAGCCGACTCGTCATCACGCTGCACACAATGGTCCAAATCCACAATCGTCATGGGCTGCTTGCACGTTCCTTGGAAATTTTTGATGAATTTCGCCTTCAATTCGGCCCAGGAATTAATGGTGTTGGGTGGCAAGCCCTTCATCCTCGTGCGAGCCGGCCCTTCTAGCATCATGATGAAATATTTAGCACATACTGCATCACTGATGTCTAACATCTCCATGGCCAGCTCATAGCTTTCGATCCAAGCCTCTGGAGGTAGGTCAGCAGTATAATTGGGCACCTTGCGAGGACCTTTGAAATCCTTCGGCAGACGCTCGTTCCGCAGAGCCGGCGCTAAGCACGACACTCCCACAGCCCTGGAGGTTAGTCCTGCTCCAACTGAGACGGAAGGTGCAATTGTGGGTTCCTGATAAGCCGCCGCCGCCGCCAGAGCCGCCGCTTCTCGCTGTGCTCTTGCCCGATCCACCAGCGCCTGAGCATCCAGAGCCGCCCGATCAACTCGTGGCGGGTTCCGGTGTCGGTCACTACTGGAAACCGCCGGCGACTCATAACGCCGGCTGTAGCTGCGGCTGGGGATGGGAGTTGAATGCACGCGGCTCTGGTTGTAAGTATACTTCTCCTGCTAGGCCACCGCCGTCTGCAGGTATCCAATAGCGTTCCGCACCTCTTCTGCAAAAGGCGCCTCATCGGGGATGGGGATTGTACCAAGCCGGGTTGCCGCTGCCACCATGTTCTCAGCCGGGTTAGAATAATGACCCGGTGGCATCGGAAAAAGCTGTGGTGGGGTCTGGTTCCGGCGGGGCGGGTCTGGCCGCTGATGCTGAACCGCCGCCCGGCTTCCAGGTACTTCCGCCGTCCGGGTTACGGTCAAAGGCACATTCCGTCCCGTCCCTGGCATGTTAAAAAGGTTTCTGGCTTCATACGGATCCGACAGGCGGGATTGATGCCTCATCCGATGAACCGCCGCCGCAGACTGCTGCTCTAACTCAAAACGGAAAGCATCCGCCCTAAGGCGCTCCGCCTCAGCGTCCATCTGAGCCTTCAGCGCGTTGATTTCCTGTTGGACCCCGGCCATCTGGTTCTTCAACCTCGTGATCTCCGCGTTGCGGGCCGCTTGGTTTTCAGCAGTGACCTCGGTTTCCATCAGGGTTGTAAGCTCATTCATCAGATCCAAAAGAACCTGAGCCGGCGGCCTGCCAGCTCCTGACCCGGTCGCACCGGCGGCTGTACTGCTAGGGGCCGGCGCTGAACCTGCCAGGAAGACGGCAGCGCGGTTCGGCGGCTCATAATCCTCCGGCTCATGATACTCTGACTCGGGGTAATGCTCGACGTAGCCCCCGAGCCCACCATTATGAAGCTGATAGATCGATTCCGTCTCCCCGCTCGAGGAACCATCCTCTGAGCAGATGAGCGTTTCTTCCCGCGACATAGAGCCCTCACGCTCCATGCCCTGGGTGAAGCCGACGAAGACATGCTTCCTGCCCGGGTTAACACGGGCGGGTCGCACGCATCGGACGGGTTGCTCGCGCCGGGCCGGCTCGACGATGTCGGTGCAGATGTCCGGCCCGGGTTCAGATCCGCCGATCTTGCCGATGAAGACGTGGATTCCGCCGAAGGGGACCCAGAACCCGTACTCAATTGAGTCAGCCTCGGGGCCCCAGCCGGCGTCGTCGATGTAGAGCTTGCCGCGGCGACTCTTGGTCATCCTGCCAATAGCTTACCCCTCGATCCCTGGGAGAGAGCCCTTTGAGAACTCAACACCACCGAGCGCGAGCCCCACGGTGGGCGCCAACTGTCGTGGTTTTGTCACGGCAGATGTCCGAAGACTTAGGTTCGAGGCCATCGCTAAGGCGGCGGACTCAAAGGGGTTGGTCGAGACGAGGGACACGAGTTTACCCAGGTTCGGCCCCTCAAGAAGAGGTAAAAGCCTACGTCCTGCTTGTGTTATATTGATTGGAGTATTGATTACAAGGGAGCGGATTCGCTTGACCTAGTTCTCGATCGATTGGTTTCTGTCTAAGCCGCCCCAGGGTCTCGCCTTTATATAGGAGGTCAAGGCCCTGGGTTACACGAGTCCCAAACCGACTCATACAACGTAGTTTATCCTGCCTCTAAGCTGCCTTGCCATCTTGGGCAAGCCGTCTCCGGGCGGCTTAGCCGCCCGGGTCTCACACCATCTTCTGTCTCTGGGCCTTCGTCTTGGTCCGCCTGGTAAGCCGCCATGCGGCCTGGCCTTCATCTTCCGGCCCACCTTAAGGGTCTTGCTTATGAGCCGCCAGGTATGACCCGGCCCCTCCTGGGCAGGTCTTACCACGGGGTTATATCCCCAACAGTTCAGGAATAGTCCAATCATTATCATTGCTCAATATATTATTCAATAGTAGTTCAGCTTGTTCAACAGTTCGTTCCCTGAAAACACAACCAGCACAACTATCTAGGTGGTCCCTAGAAGCATCGGTTAGTCCATTATAAATGATATCAAGTATTTCGTTTTTCTTGAGAGGATGATCAGGCAAAGCATTAAGTAATTGGAGAAGCCTCCCCCAAGCTTGTGGGAGACTCTCTTCTTCAATTTGCACAAAGTTAAATATTTCCTGCAAGGCAGCTTGTTTCTTATGGGCAGGAAAATACTTTTCAGAGAAGTAATATATCATATCCTGGGGACTACGCACACAACCAGGAGCAAGAGAATTAAACCATATCTTAGCATCACCCTTTAATGAGAAAGGAAACAACTTAAGAATATAGTAATAACGAATTTTTCCTCATGAGTGAATAGGGTGGCTATATCATTCAATTTAGTAAGATGTGCCACAACAGTTTCAGATTCATAACCATGGAAAGGATCAGATTCAAC
This sequence comes from Elymus sibiricus, assembly GCA_039707655.1. Lineage (NCBI taxonomy): Eukaryota > Viridiplantae > Streptophyta > Magnoliopsida > Poales > Poaceae > Elymus > Elymus sibiricus. The sequence goes on along the minus strand of CM077667.1, from coordinate 350,624,554 downwards.
CAAAGTAATTAACTCAGGATCGACAGAGAATTCATAATCCTTATCAGTAACAAAGATAGGTGAATTAGCAAACTTAGGATCATATTGCATTCTAGCATTCAAAGATTTTTCTTTCCACTTGCATAGTAATTTCTTAAGATCATCTCTATCTTTACAAGCAAGAAAGTCCCTAGCTACCTCTCCCTCCATAACATAACCCTTAGGTATATTAGGCAATTCATATCTAGGAGAGCTAGGTCTAGCGGGTGTCTCATAGTGTTCAGTTTCAATAATTTCATCAGTTTCAGAAATATCATCAGTTTCAGCATTGACTCTAGCAATTTGTTCATTAAGAAATTCACCTAGTGGCACAGTAGTATCAAGCAAAGTATCATCATAAGCATCATGCATAGTAGAAGTGGAATCATCAAGTACTTGCGAGCTATCAGAATCAATAGCAGGTGGTGATGTCGCAAGTTTACTCATAACAGAAGGTGAATCAAGTGCAGAGCTAGATGGCAGTTCCTTACCTCCCCTCGTAGTAGAGGGATAGATCTTGGTTTTTGGGTCTTTCAGATTCTTCATAGTGATCAACAGATATAAATCCCAAGTGACTCGGAGAATAGAGCTATGCTCCCCGGCAACGGCGCCAAAAAAAGGTCTTGATAACCCACAAGTATAGGGGATCGCAACAGTTTTCGAGGGTAGAGTATTCAACCCAAATTTATTGATTCGACACAAGGGGAGCCAAAGAATATTCTCGCGTATTAGCAGCTGAGTTGTCAATTCAACCACACCTGAAAGACTTAATATCTGCAGCAAAGTATTCAGTAGCAAAGCAGTATGGAAGTAACGGTAACAATGGCAAAGTGACAGTAGCAGTTTTGTAGTGATTGTAACAGTAGCAACGGAAAAGTAACTTAGCAAAGATCAATACGTGAAAAGCTCGTAGGCAATGGATCAGTGATGGATAATTATGTCGGATGGCATTCATCATGCAACGGTTATAACATAGGGTGACACAGAACTAGCTCCAATTCATCAATATAATGTAGGCATGTATTCCATATATAGTCATACGTGCTTATGGAAAAGAACTTGCATGACATCTTTTGTCCTACCCTCCCGTGGCAGCGGGGTCCTAATGGAAACTAAGGGATATTAAGGCCTCCTTTTAATAGAGAACCGGACCAAAGCATTAGCACTTAGTGAATACATGAACTCCTCAAACTACGGTAATCACCGGAAAGAATCCCAGTTATTGTCACCCTAGAGGATGCGGATCATAACTCGTAATAGGTGTCTACAACTTGCAAGATAGGATCAAGAACACATATATATTCATGAAAACATAATAGGTTCAGATCTGAAATCATGGCACTCGGGCCCTAGTGACAAGCATTAAGCATAGCAAAGTCATAGCAACATCAATCTCAGAACATAATGGATACTAGGGATCAAACCCTAACAAAACTAACTCGATTACATGGTAAATCTCATCCAACCCATCACCGTCCAGCAAGCCTACGATGAGATTACTCATGAACGGCGGAGAGCATCATGAAATTGGTGATGAAGGATGGTTGGTGATGACGACGGTGTCGATTTCCCCTCTCCGGAGCCCAAATCAGACTCCAGATCTGCCCTCCCGAGGAAGAACAGGAGGTGGCGGCGGCTCCGTATCATAAAACGCGATGAACTCTTCTCCTTGATTTTTTTCTCCCCGAATAGGAATATATAGAGTTGGAATTGAGGTCGGCGGAGCTCCAGGGGGCCCACAAGACAAGGGGGCGCGCCCTAGGGGGGGCGCGCCCCCTGGCTTGTGGCCAGGTGGTGGACCCCCTCCAGTTGATTCTTTCGCCAGTATTTTTTATTAATTCCAAAAATATTCTCCGTAAATTTTCAGGTCAATCCGAGAACTTTTATTTCTGCACAAAAATAACACCAAGGCAATTCTGCTGAAAACAGCGTCAGTCCGGGTTAGTTCCATTCAAATCATGCAAATTAGAGTCCAAAACAAGGGCAAAAGAGTTTGGAAAAGTAGATACGATGGAGACGTATCAACTCCCCCAAGCTTAACCCATTGCTTGTCCTCAAGCAATTCAGTTGACAAACTGAAAGTGATAAAGAAAAACTTTTACAAACTCTGTTTGATCTTGTTGTTGCAAATATGTCTATCTGATGTTCAGATTTTCAGCAAAGATTATAGACTAACCACATTCACAATAACATTTAGGTCTCACATTCACTCATATCAATGGCATAACCAACTAGCGAGCAATAATAATAAGTCTCGGATGACAACAATTTTATCAAAACAATCATGATACAATATGATATAATGGTATCTCGCTAGCCCTTTCTGAGACCGCAAAACATAAATGCAGAGCACCTCTAAAGAACAAGGACTGACTAGACATTGTAATTCATGGTAAAAGAGATCCAGTCACAATCATACTCAATATCAATTAATAACAAAGCATACAAATGACGGTGGTGCTCTCTAACTGGTGCTTTTTATAAGAGGAGGATGACTCAACAGTAAAGTAAAATAGATAGGCCCTTCGCAGAGGGAAGCATTGATTTACAGAGGTGCCAGAGCTCGAGCTTTTAAAACAGGGATGAATAATAATTTTGAGCGGTATGCTTTCATTGTCAACATAACAACCAAGAGATCTCGGTATCTTCCATGCTAGATACATTATAGGCGGTTCCCAAACAGAATAGTAAAGTTTTTACTCCCCCTCCACCAATCAACCACACTCCACGGCGGGCCGAATCCATGGGTACCGTCCATACAAACAACAATCCTGGGGGAGTTTTGTTTTATTAAATTTTGATTTGATTTTTGAGCATGGAACTGGGCATCCCGAATACCAGCCACTTTCTCATGAATGATAGTGAATCAACACATATCGAGAGAATAACCCACCTAGCATGGAAGATACTGACAGCCCCTAGTCACTACATGAGCGATTCGGGCATACAAAACAGAGTATTATTTGAAGGTTTAGAGTTTGGCACATGCAAATTTACTTGGAACGGCAGGTAAATACCGCATATAGGTAGGTATGGTGGACTCACATGGAATAACTTTGGGTTTATGGAAATGGATGCACAAGCAGTATTCCCGCTTAGTACAGGTGAAGGCTAGCAAAAGACTGGGAAGCGACCAACTAGAGAGCGATAACAGTCATAAACATGCATTGAGATTAACTAACATTGAGTGCAAGCTTGAGTAGGATATAAATCACCATGAACATAAACATCGTGGAGGCTATGTTGATTTTGTTTCAACTACATGCATGAACATGTGCCAAGTCAAGCCACTTGAATCATTCAGAGGAGGATACCATCCTATCATACTACATCACAACCATTTTAAAATGCATGTTGGCACTCAAGACAAACCATTATACACTCTTAGCTAATTAGGCATGGCATGAGTAACTATAATCTCTAATTGTCATTGCAAACATGTTTCATCCATAATGAGCTGAATCCAGAACGATGAGCTAATCATATTTACAAAAACAAAATAGGTCGAGTTCGTACCAGCTTTTCTCCATCTCAATCACTTCATCATATATCTTCATTATTGCCTTTCACTTGCACGACCGAACGATGTGATTAATAAAGAGAGTGCACGTGCATTGGACTAAGCTGGAATCAGCAAACAATAACTCAAAGGAGAAGGCAAGATAATATGGGCTCTCTGTAAGATAAACAATAATGCATATGAGAGCCACTCAACATTTTCATTGTGGTCTTCTCCTTACGACCCAAAGAAAAGAAATTTTAAAACAGGAACGAGAAAAACTATTTACACGGGAAAGCTCCCAACAAGCAAAAGAAGAACGAGAAATCTTTTTGGGTTTTCTTTTAATGCTACAACTGAACAAACAGAAAGGTAAAGCTAGAACTAAATTTTTTTGGATTTTCTCAAGATTAATTAAACACACAAGAAGAAAGCGGAAAGAAGAACTAAATTTTTGCACACCGGGATCCAAGTCGTTGGCCTTCACATACAAAACCTTGAACTCCTTGCATGCTTTCTTGACTGCAAACTTCTTCTCCTCGAGCTCCATCTTACCTTATTTGGATATCCTCAAGTTCCAGGCAGAGAAACATGATGAGCTTCTCATGAGGAATCATCATCGCTTAATTGGTGTTGCTATTTTTCTCTAAGTACATGTGAATTTCTGGAATTACAATATGTTTGATGGATCCTCCGAAGCCATCTTAAGAACTTCAATTATGTACTAGCAATCCATGAGACACAACCGACCTACCCAAGGGCAAAGATCTAAAGCTCACTTCAGTCTTCTATTTGTCAATGTTGTCATGTGTTGCCTAAAGAACCAAACAACACCGAGCCCCTATGATAGCCTACAAGTGCACAGGTTTTAGTTGTAGCCTTTTCGAAGTAAGAGTTTTGATCCCACAGAGAGCAAAGGAATCAGGCTTTTGCCCTTGTAGAGAATTATGTAACTATGTACCTGCAGATTGTTGGAAATATGCCCTAGAGGCAATAATAAATTGGAGAACTCATCAACCTCTCCGCCCCCTCTTGCTACATTAAGAAGGCGGAGATCGTCATCGAGCTGTACGTGTGCTGAACGCGGAGGTGCCGTCCGTTCGGGGCTAGATCGGACGGACCGTGATCAGGATCACGGGATGGATCGTGATGGGATCGCGGGATGCTCGGCGATTTGGATCTCGTAGACGTTCGACTACATCAACCGCGTTTCTTAACGCTTCCCGCTTAGCAATCTACAAGGGTATGTAGATCCACTCTCCCTCTCGTAGATGCTCATCACCATGGACAGATCTTGCGTGTGCGTAGGAAATTTTTTGTTTCCCATGCAACGTTCCCCAACAGTGGTATCAGAGCTAGGTCTATGTGTAGATGAGATCTCGAGTATAACCCAAAGGAGTTTGTGGGCGTTGATATTCGGATTGCTTCCTCCCTTGGTCTTTTCTTGTTTCGGCGGTATTGTGGGATGAAGCGGCCCGGACCAACATTACTCGTACGCTTACGAGAGACCGGTTCCATCAACTGACATGTAACTTCGTTGCATAAAGATGGCTGGCGGGTGTCTGTTTCTCCCACTTTAGTCAGATCGGATTTGACAAAGGCGGTCCTTGAGAAGGTTGAATAGCAATTTTTGTATCACCGTTGTGGTTTTTGCGTAGGTAAGAATTGTTCTTGCTAGATACCCGTAGCAGCCATGTAAAACTTGCAAGAACAATTAGAGGACGTCTAACTTGTTTTTGCAGGGTATGTTGTGATGTGATATGGCCAATTACATGATGAGATATATGTGATGTATGAGATGATCATGTATTGTATAGAATATCACGACTTGCATGTCGATGAGTACGGCAACCGACAGGAGCCATAGGGTTGTCTTTAATTATTTTCGCCGTTTTGCTTTACTTTATCGCTATGAGTTAGCAATTGTCGTGGAAGCAACAGTCGGCGCGACAACCTCATGGCGACACATTGATGGGGATCAAGATGATGGAGATCATGGTGTCATGCCGGCAACGATGGAGATCATGCCGGTGCTTTGGAGATGGAGATCAAAAGCACAAGTTCATGGCCATATCATGTCACTTATGATTTGCATGTGATGTTAATCCTTTTATGCATCTTATTTTGCTTAGGACGACGGTAGCATTATAAGGTGATCCCTCACTTAAATTTCAAGATAAAATTGTGTTCTCCCCGAGTGTGCACCGTTGCGAAAGTTCGTCGTTTCGAGACACCACGTGATGATCGGGTGTGATAGACTCTACGTTCGCATACAACGGGTGCAAGCCAGTGTTGTACGTGCGGAACACTCGGGTTAAACTTGACGAGCCTAGCATGTACAGACATGGCCTCGGAACACAAGAGACCGAAAGGTCGAACATGAGTCATATAGTAGATATGATCAACATGAAGATGTTCACCATTGAAACCACCTCAACTTACGTGATGATCGGACTTGAGTTGGTGGATTTGGATCATGTGACACTCGAATGACGAGAGGGATGTCAATTTGAGTGGGAGTTTTTAAGTAATATGATTAACTAAACTCATTATCATGAACATAGTCAAAATGTCTTTGCAAATTATGTTGTAGATTACTAGCTCGCGATGTAGCTCCCTTGAATTTTTTATATGTTCCTAGAGAAATAGAGTTGAAAGATGATGGTAGCAATAATGCGGACTGGGTCCGTGATCTGAGGATTTTTCTCATTGCTGCACAAAAGGCTTATGTCCTTAATGCATCGCTCGGTGCGCCACCCCCTCAAGCGTCGTCTGTAGATGTTGTGAACATCTGACAGGCACGTTCTTATGACTACTTGATAGTTCAGTGCGTCATGCATTACGGCTTAGAATTGAGGCTCCAAAACGTTTTGAACGTCATGGAACATATGAGATGTTCTAAGAGCTGAAATTGGGATCTCAGGCTCGTGCCCGTGTTGAGAGGTATGAGACCTCCAACAAGATTTTTTGCCTGCAAGATGAAGGAGAATACCTCAATCGGTGAGCATGTGCTCAGATTGTCTGGGTACTACAATCGCTTGAATCGAGTGGGAGTTGATCTTCCAGATAAGATAGTGATTGATATAGTTCTCCAAGTCACTGTCACTAAACTACTAGAGCTTCGTGATGAACTATAAATGTAACAGCCCGGGACCGACGCTCCAGAAGATTCCCCTTTTATTCCATTGTCATCGTGTGATTCGAGTGGTTGTTGCATTCATCATCGCATCATTCGCATCATCTGCATAGCATCGTCACTCGTTTTTGAAAACTTGCATCCGTTCGTAGCTGCCGGTTCTCTCCGTTCGTGTCGTCGACAGTTTCGAGTCCAACCACACACGCACGCGCCCACGACATCAATATAATATTATTTTTAAAAGTGCATATAAAACTTTCTCGGATTGGGTCGAAAGTTGGCGTGCGGTCTTGTTTTATGGTAGGTAGACCGCCTGCCAAATTTCGTCGCAATCGGAGATCGTTTGATACCCGAACCGTTAGACCTAGAGCGGCTCTGTCGTCGGTGTGTATGTCGGACGTTTCGCTGTTTCGAAAACCTGCCGCCGGGCCACCACCTCCCTCTCTTCTCAGTCCTAGCCCCTCTATACAGCTCACGTGCCCGCCTGCTAGCCCCCTCCGCTTCCGGACCGCCCGATCGCGATCGGAGGGTCCGAAAACGGTTCGAAACCCCCTCCCCTAGCCTCCCTGCCTATAAATAGACGCCCTAGGAGTCCAGATCGGGAAACCCTAGACCTTCCCTCGTTTTCCACGCCGAGCCAATCGATAGCCGCCGCCCCGCTCCCATGTCTCCCTCCTCCTGCCACGCGGGCCCGCCCGAGCCCATCTGCAGCCCTCCCGGGCCCGAACCGGGCCGAGGCACCCGCCGTCGCCCCGAAGCTCCTCCTGCGCGCGCCCGAAGGCACATGGCCGCGCCGCCGGCGACTCCGCATACCCGCGCCAGCCCCCGCCGCCTTGCCGTCGCGCTGCTGCACCGCCGTAGGATCCCCGCCGCCGCCCGAGCTCGCCTCCGGGCCGGTCCCCGCCGGAGCTGCCCAGTGCCGCTGCCCCTGTCTCGAGCTCCCCGTGTCGCCATGGACCAGAGGTCTCGAGCTCAAGCGCCTCCAAGACCCGCTGCCCGCCGCCGTTCTCCGCCGGAAATGGGTTCCCCACCGCCGGATCTACCCATCCCCGCTCCAGATCCGGCGAGCCCCGTCGTCGCCGCCCCTTGCCCGCCTCGTCGCCGGCGTTGCAGGGCCGTCGCCGGCGTGCCCTCGCCCCGATCGGGATCGGGAGGAGGAGGACCCCGCTCGCCCGTTGACCCGCGAGTGGGCCGGCCCAGTACGCCTCCCCCGTGGTCCAGATCGGCCGGCCCAGCCCCTCAGCTCCACCAGCCGGCCCAAGTGGCCCTTGGTGAGCACCGCCTAACCCTCGCCCAAGCACTGTATCGCTATGTTGCGCTCGTTGCACTGTTCTAGCCCGTATGCGAGATCCGGCCCATTAGTGTGTGTTTTCTTTAAATCACAGATAAATGCATAGTTTTAAAATGTCGATAATTATTAAACCGTGCGGCGAAATAAAATGTTTTAAATACGAAAACTGTTTAGAAATATGCGTAGATTAACAATATGCCATTTTCATCCATGTCTAAAATACCTAAGCTCACTGTTTTGCATCATTTTGCATAATTGCCATGAATTTGCATTGTCATCTTTATTTAACCATGCATTGGAATCAATCCAACAACATATTAAAAATGTTCATAATTGTGGCATCGCATTTTCATGCATGACAAACTTGTTCATTGGAATATTTGCTTTTAACTTGCATTTATAATTGCTAAAAGGGGATTAGGCCATAAACTTGCATAATTAATTGTGACATATTTTCCTACATGAACCTATGCCTATTAAATATGCTTTTGGGGTAGAAACATCCATAGAATTTATCTGTGCACTTTGTTTTATCATTTGAGCAAGTTGTGTGCATGTCATTTTTGCTATGATGCTCTTTTGATATTTTCGTGTCATATAATCCATGCACATTTTGGAATAGTTGCAAACATGAGATATGCCCTTGGACATGAGTGCTAGGCCCTGGTCTTTTTGGTTGCTATAGAAATCCATGTTTAGGATTTGTTTTCTTGTTGCCAACATGCCATAAAAATCTGATGTTTTGAGGGTCCAAAATATTTCTAAGTCTGGAAATCTGTTATTTTGTTGTTGTCTTGCCATGGGATTTCCTAGTGATCTAGGAGTCTTTTGGTGAGGCCACCATGGAGTCTATTGTTAAACATGTTATGCCCTACCATGTTGTGTCAATAGTTTGCATGAATAGGTTTTGCATCATAATTAAACCAGCTGTCCAATATGTCAATCTATTAAAAACTGCTGCTCATGACTAGCCTAATTTTCACTAAGTCTGAGAATCTGTTTTCTTCATAATGCCATGTTGTGATGATGCTAGCCACATTTCTATGCGTAATTAGACCTTGCCACCATGGAAAGAATTGTAGTGCATCATGTCTACAACCATGCTGTTAAGTTTCATGCCATAATATGCCCTGTAGCATATAGATTTATTGTTGCCAATATGCCTCCATGAAAATCTGCTATGCTAAAAAAACTGTGATTTTCACAAAGTCCTAAACTGTTATATTTTATTGCCATGTTGTGAGCTTCCTACCATGTGTTCCATGACTCTTTTGAGTATGATATGTGAAGATGAAATGAAGTGTATGTTATATGTTACTGCCCCATGCTTAGTTTGTGCATTTTAGAACCTTGTAACTTGTTGTTTTCATGTGTGCAATATGCCATCTTGCTGTTTTGGGCAGATTTGAAATAAAACTTGTGTTGGTTGTTGTGGTTGAACCGTAGCTTTGTTTTGAACATGCCATATATGAAAATTGCTTAGATTTTCATGTAGTATCATAATATCTTGCTGCATTCATGATTTGAAGTGCTTGTGGTTATCATTTTCATGCATTTTGCATTCATGGCATATTATCTTGTGATGGTCATATCTTTTATGCCGTAGCTCCGTTTTACATGATCTATATATGTAAATCGACTAGAATGGCGTGTAGAATCTCGTGGAGCACTTTATTTTGATGTTTAACAAATATAAAACATGGTTAGTTCAGATCTGGACCAAATTCATAATTTGCATATGGGGTCGTTTCGGAAATGCTATATGTTGTTTCCGGCCTCATTTAAACTTGCCTAGATGTGTAGTTTACTTATGCTTCACCTCTTGCCATGTTTAACAACATTTAATATTGTCGTGTACCTAAACAAGAGTGAACTAAATATTCGAATGTGGAGTTTCGTCAATATGCAACTCGTTGCATATTGAGCTTCACTTAATGTGTAGTATTGTTGTTGTGATTGCCATGCCTTGCATATTTAAATGGACATGCATCATATTCGATTGCGCATCATGTCATGCATATGTTGTGGTGTTCTCGTGTGTTGATTGTTTGTTTCGGATTGCTTCTTCTCGGTAGAGTTCCGAAAGTGTTCGGAGTGTGAGGATTCGTTCGTCTACGTTGGTTTGTCTTCTTCATGGATTCGTTCTTCTTCCAAGCGGGATCTCATGCAAGATGATCATTTCCCTGGATACCATTACTATCATTGCCTTGCTAGATGTCTCGTTTCTATCGCTTGTCTCGCTACGTACCACTTGTATGTCAAGCCTCCCAAATTGCCATGAAAAGCCTCTAACCCCTCCACATCCCAGCAAAACATTGTTTGGCTATGTTACTGATTGCTAAGCCCTTCTAATAGCATTGCTAGTTGCAGGTGCAATGTTCCCATGTGCCAACATGGATGATTTTGTTATATCACAATATTATTGCTATTTAATTTAATGCACATATACACTTGGTAAAGGGTGGAAGGCTTGGCCTTTTGCTCGGTGTTTTGTTCCACTCTTGCCGCCCCTAGTTACTTGTGTACCGGTGTTATGTTCCATAATTGAGCGCTCCTAACATGCTCGGGGTTGTTATGGGGACCCCCTTGATTTTCGTTTTAGGATAAAACTTGTCTGGCAAGGCCCAACATTGGTCCTACATTTGCCTAATAACTAATAAAATTGCATAGGGACTTTCCGGACCCCGTGGATAATTAATCAACAACCCGGGCCAGTGCTCCTCATGAGTGTTGGTACAAAATAGAGCCACTTGCGGGGCCACCCCGGGTCAACTCGGGGGATTTCTATCAGGCCACCGTACGTAGTGCTCATCTGGTAGTGCCCTGAGAACGAGATACGCGCGGCTCCTATCGGGATCTGGCCTGCCGGGCGGCCTTGCTGGACTTGTTTTACCTTTCTCGAACGTCTTGTGCGAGGAATTCCGAGAATACTTCGGGCTATCTCGAGGTTGCGGTTTTCCAACGGAATTGCCTAGGAAGATCACGAGATTCGTGGTCGAGGTTATTCCCGCTGCGTGTGGTTAGTTTGTGATGGATGAGTTGGAGCACCCCTGCAGAGTTAAATCTTTCGGAAAGCCGTGCCCGCGGTTACGTGGCAACTTGGAAACTTTGTTTAACACCCGGTCATAGCAAACTTGAAGTAAACTCAAATAAAATACACCAACCGTGTGCGTAACCGTGACTGTCTCTTCTCGTGAGTCCTTATCCGAGAGAGAACACGGTGGGGTTATGATTGACGTAAGTAGGTGTTCAGGATCTTTTAGAGATCATTACTAGTTCACGTCCGTTTATGCGACGATCATCCCCCTGTATTCTTGTACTCGTAAGTTAGCCACTCAAATAAATGCTTAGTGCTTGCTGCAGCCTCACCACTTAACCTTACCTCACCCATTAAGCTTTAATAGTCTTGATACCCTTGGAAATGAGATTGCTGAGTCCCCGTGGCTCACAGATTACTACAACAACAGTTGCAGGTACAGGTAATGCGCTGATTTGACGTGAGCGCGATGCTTGATTTATTTGGAGTTCTTCTTCTTCTTCTTCATCGATCTAGGATGGGTTCCAGGCGGCAGCCTGGGATAGCAAGGATGGATGTCATTTTATCGTTTGATTTCGTCCGTAGCCGGACCCTGCTCTTCTGTATGATGATTGTTATGTTATTGTATTGATGTGATATTGATGTAGCTTGTGGCGAGTGTAAGCCAATTCCATATACTCATCTCTTCTTTACATGTACTTGTAATGATATCCATTCTTGTGAAACGACGAGATGCGCTTCTATCCTTGTCGAGCCCTCGTGCCAAAATAAGGATAGGATTGCATCTTGGGCGTGACAGGTTGGTATTAGAGCCTGTACCGACCTAGGATCCCCCTTGATTGATCGAACCTTGGCCGAGTCGAGTCTAGTGAAAGAAAAAACTATTTTGAGTCTAGTTATATCGGAGAGTAGGATTCTTTTTACTCCTCTTCTATGCTCTGGTGAGGTATTCGACTTAGTAATTTTGATTCTACTCATCTTCTCGCTCAAATTTTTTTTAGGATCACGCGGGTATTTTGGGAACTATATGATGCCGATGTGATGGAGTTCTGTCTTGGTGCCACCTGTCTGACTTGATTTCTTCCGGGGAGTTGAGCTCCAGGGGATTCTGGACACATCGTTATCATTCAGTTTCCTTAGTATCTCAGGACGGAGGATGTTCGAAATTGCTTCAATACTTTTCGTGGCGAGATAAGGCTGGAGTCACCCAGTACTGGGGAGGCATCCGGGGTATTGCCATGTTTAGTATCGTTGTGATTACGAGTGTCTGAGGTAGATGAGTTTGCGGAGTTTCTTGGATTATGGTGTGGAAGGTTGCGGGTGCAGTTGTAGCTGATTACCTTGGGTACGTTCCTGGGTCCGCAACCCGAATCGCATTAACAAGAAAGACTTCAGGAGTTCTTAGGTGGGAATTCAAGTAGTTACCTAGGATTATCTTCCACAGATGATGATGTGAGGTTGGGGTTCGACATCGAGTGGTTCGCTTGTTGACGGTCTTTCTTACAGCGGTTCTCGTTGTGTCTTAAAGAGTCCTTGTAGCTTGCTACGACTCGGGGATGCTTCGTATGTCGTGTGCACTGCCTTGTACATGATGGCTACTGTAAGATCGAGCCCGTGTGAGCCTTACCACGAAAATATCGAGCGAAATCTCTATCATATATTTGTTTCCGGCTTAATTCTCAAGCCCCATCCTTTGTTTTGTTGGAATATGGTAATTCGAGTACTTCGATGTCAAGTGGTGAATTCATATCTTTTCTAAATGGTATTCTCATATTTTTATGGGGAATGCTAATCCTTTGTTCAATCGAAGTTATCATGTCAATTTCTTTCCAACCGGTGTGCTTCTCTTCAAGATGATTCAATCCCTTCTAATTTTTGCAAGATCTATCCTCTTATTCTTCCGGAGTTTGTTTCATCCGTTCCAAGTTGTCTTTGTTTTTTCCGCCCTCCCACCCTTTTTCTTCAATGATTAAACTCTCATTCAAGTGCCTTTCTTTTCATGAAATGCTTCCGCTATCTTTCTTTCGTATCGTATCCGGTGATTCATTGTGAAGATGCTCAAGTGCTAAGTTCATCGTTCTTCGTTCTTGTTTCCTTCCCCGGTGGATCCAATTCAAGCTTTCAGTGTTCATCATGTTCTTTTCATCCGTTAAATGCTTTTCGTGTCTAAAATTCTTATCCAAGCCTCTTTCTATTGTATCCGGAGTGCTGAAGATATCTCAGAAGACTCATGTTTCCTTCCAAATCCTCTTAAGTGTTTCGAGGTTCTCACCTCATCAAGTTTTCATTTGTACCGGTGCAATCTCTCTTCATAAGCAATCGTTTCAACGGTGTTTTCTTTGAGTGGGCTCATAACCCACAGGTTTTTCCCCAGGATCTTACCTGACTCTTTTAATCTTCCCGGTGATGTCCTCAAGTTCCTTTCAATATGACGTAAGAATGAATTTCATCAGTCATATTCCTTCTCAAAATCGCTTCAAATTATTTCATCATTGGCTCAACCTTTCCTTATTCATTCTTCCGGAGTGTCTCGGTAATTCTTGGTGGTGTTTCTCGTCATCATTCTCATCTTTGAAGACCGAAGGAGAGTTTCTCTTAAATCTTTGTCCGTTCTTTCGAAGATTCATGGTTTCAGCTTGATGCTATCCTCTCAAATTGTTTCGATCATGAGAAATTCCATCCATATCTATCCGCAACATTTTAGAGTTGTTTTCATTTCTCGATCCTCCGAAGGTCATCATTTCAGAAGATTTCTTCATTCTCAGCTTTCAGCTTTCGTTCTCAAATTCTTCTCAACTGTTGCCTCTTCGTTCGTCCTTCAATTATTCCGGTGTTTCGTTGAAGACTTCTTTAAGTTTGTGCTCTATATCTCTCTCTTCTATCCTTTTCAAGAAGAATAAGTGGTGTGTGAAATCCGTTGTTTGTCATCAATTAAACTTGATGAAGGATAAGCATAACATAATTCTTATTCTTGTTTGAACAAGGTGAATTCAAGCATTCTTCCAGAGGTTGTTTATGATATCAAATTCTCTATTCTAGTTGCTTATCTTTTCTTTTCCGGAGTTCCTAGTTTTCTCAAGTATCTCGTCATGAAGCTTCATATAATCTTGGAGGTCATAATCTATTCTTTCAACCTTCAATTCTTTTCTATCATCCTTTCGTTCCGGTGTTCTCCAAGAAGTTCTTCATGGTGGTTCATCAAGATTTCTTTCGTTTTCAAGTGTTCTTCAAGATTTTGTTGGAGGTCCTCAAGTATTCTTATCTTGCATTTCAAAGTGCAATTCATTCTCCCTTATCTTTGAGGTGGTGTTATAGCATTCTTGATTCATGAGGAGTCTCGAAGAGAAGTTGTTTCAAGAATGAGATATTTAAACCCATCATTTCTTTCTCGGAGTTATCTGGAATTGGATATCACCTAAAGCTTTTCCTGAGGATTCTTGCTATCATGGTGTTTGTCATTGTTCCAAGTTTCCTCTTATCCTCTCGGTGAAAGAAGTCTTGCATATCTTGTTGCTCCCAACCAGTAAATTGTTTCCGTGAGTGGCAGGTTGTCACCTCATAATTTTGAGAGGTTTTCCATAAGCCCACAACAAGCTTATCCTTTCCGTTCTTGTTTTTTTTTCCAACAACTTCGTCCAAACATTCCTTGTAAGGATGCTTCTCAAGCCAGTTGTTCGTAGAAGTTGTCTTTTCTCTTCCATTTTATTCATTCCAAGTATCCAGCTTCTATTCTTTTCTTTCGGAGGTTTTATGATGTTGCTCTCTTCAAACCATCATCTCGTTTCCTCAAGATCTTATTCCTTCTTTGCTTAGTCATTTAACCGGAGTGTTGTGTCCTCTATTCAAGTTCTTTCTATCTTATCAAATTTAGCCCCTATATCCTACCGAAGTGCTGCCGAAATTTCTTGTGAATTCTTGCTTGTTCCTCATGTCATTCTTCATCTCTTTTCAACCTTCATGTTTCGTTGGATTCACTCATTTGTCAAAGAAGCAACTAAGTTGTACCTCTTCTCTTTCTCTTCCCCTTCTCGTTCTAAGATCTCGGGTCGAGATCTCTTGTAAGTGGAGGAGAGTTGTAACAGCCCGGGACCGACGCTCCAGAAGATACCCTTTTTATTTCATTGTCATCGTGTGATTCGAGTGGTTGTTGCATTCATCATTGCATCATTCGCATCATCTGCATAGCATCGTCACTCGTTTTTGAAAACTTGCATCCGTTCGTAGCTGCCGGTTCTCTCCGTTCGTGTCGTCGACAGTTTCGAGTCCAACCACACACGCACGCGCCCGCGGCATCAATAAAATATTATTTTTAAAAGTGCGTATAAAACTTTCTCGGATTGTGTCGAAAGTTGGCGTGCGGTCTTGTTTTATGGTAGGTAGACCGCCTGCCAAATTTCGTCGCAATCGGAGATCGTTTGATACCCGAACCGTTAGACCTAGATCGGCTCCGTCGTCGGTTTGTCTATCGGACGTTTCGCTGTTTCGAAAACCTGCCGCCGGGCCACCACCTCCCTCTCTTCTCAGTCCTAGCCCTCTACACAGCTCACGTGCCCGCCTGCTAGCCCCCTCCGCTTCCGGACCGCCCGATCGCGATCGGAGGGTCCAAAAACGGTGCGAAACCCCCTCCCCTAGCCTCCCTGCCTATAAATAGACGCCCTAGGCATCCAGATCGGGAAACCCTAGACCTTCCCTCGTTTTCCGCGCCAAGCCAATCGATAGCCGCCGCCCCGCTCCCTTGTCTCCCTCCTCCAGCCACGCGGGCCCAAACCTAGTCGAGGCACCCGCCGTCGCCCAGAAGCTCCTCCTGCGCACGCCCGGGGGCACATGGCCGCGCCGCCGGCGACTCCGCATCCCTGCGCCAGCCCCCGCCGCCTTGCCGTCGCACTGCTGCACCACCGGAGGATCCCTGCCGCCGCCCGAGCTCGCCTCCGGGCCAGTCCCCGCCGGAGCTGCCCAGTGGCGCCGCCCCTGTCTCGAGCTCCCCGTGTCGCCATGGACCAGAGGTCTCGAGCTCGAGCGCCTCCAAGACCCGCCGCCCGCCGCCGTTCTCCGCCGGAAATGGGTTCCCCACCGCCGGATCTACCCATCCCCGCTATAGATCCGGCGAGCCCCGTCGTCGCCGCCCCTTGCCCACCTCGTCGCCGGCGTTGCAGGGCCGTCGCCGCCGTGCCCTCGCCCCGATCGGGGTCGGGAGGAGGAGGACCCCGCTCGCCCATTGACCCGCGAGTGGGCCGGCCCAGTCCGCCTCCCCCGTGGCCCAGATCAGCCGGCCCAGCCCCTCAGCTCCACCAGCCGGCCCAAGTGGCCCTTGGTGAGCACCGCCTAACCCTCGCCCAAGCACTGTATCGCTATGTTGCGCTCATTGCACTGTTTTAGCCCGTATGCGAGATCCGGCCCATTAGTGTGTGTTTTCTTTTAATCACAGATAAATGCATAGTTTTAAAATGTCGATAATTATTAAACCGTGCGGCGAAATAAAATGTTTTATATACGAAAACTGTTTAGAAAAATGCGTAGATTAACAATATGCCATTTTCATCCATGTCTAAAATACCTAAGCTTGCTGTTTTGCATCATTTTGCATAATTGCCATTAATTTGCATTGTCATCTTTATTTAACCATGCATTGGAATCAATCCAACAACATATTAAAAATGTTCATAATTGTGGCATCGCATTTTCATGCAGGACAAACTTGTTCATTGATATATTTGCTTTTAACTTGCATTTATAATTGCTAAAAGGGGATTAGGCCATAAACATGCATAATTAATTGTGACATATTTTCCTACATGAACCTATGCCTATTATATATGCTTTTGGGGTAGAAACATCCATAGAATTTATCTGTGCACTTTGTTTTATCATTTGAGCAAGTTGTGTGCATGTCATTTTTGCTATGATGCTCTTTTGATATTTTCGTGTGATTTAATCCATGTACATTTTGGAATAGTTGCAAACATGAGATATGCCCTTGGACATGGGTGCTAGGCCCTGGTCTTTTTGGTTGCTATAGAAATCCATGTTTAGGATTTGTTTTCTTGTTGCCAACATGCCATAAAAATCTGATGTTTTGAGGGTCCAAAATATTTCTAAGTCTGGAAATCTGTTATTTTGTTGTTGTCTTGCCATTGGATTTGCTAGTGATCTAGGAGTCTTCTGGTGAGGCCACCATGGAGTCTTTTGATAAGCATGTTATGCCCTACCATGTTGTGTCAATAGTTTGCATGAATAGGTTTTGCATCATAATTAAACCTGCTGTCCAATATGTCAATCTGTTAAAAACTGCTGCTCATGACTAACCTAATTTTCACAAAGTCTGAGAATCTGTTTTCTTCATAATGCCATGTTGTGATGATGCTAGCCACATTTCTATGCATAATTAGACCTTGCCACCATGGAAAGAATTGTAGTGCATCATGTCTACTACCATGCTGTTAAGTTTCATGCCATAATATGCCCTGTAGCATATAGATTTATTGTTACCAATATGCCTCCATGAAAATCTGCTATGCTAAAAAAAACTGTGATTTTCACTAAGTCCTAAACTGTTATAGTTTATTACCATGTTATGAGCTTCCTACCATGTGTTCCATGACTCTTTTGAGTATGATATGCGAAGATGAAATGAAGTGTATGTTATATGTTACTGCCCCATGCTTAGTTTGTGCATTTTAGAACCTTGTAGCTTGTTGTTTTCATGTGTGCAATATGCCATCTTGCTGTTTTGGGCAGATTTGAAATAAAACTTGTGTTGGTTGTTGTGGTTGAACCGTAGCTTAGTTTTGAACATGCCATATATGAAACTTGCTTAGATTTCCATGTAGTATCATAATATCTTGCTGCATTCATGATTTGAAGTGCTTGTGGTTTTCATTTTCATGCATTTTGCATTCATGGCATATTATCTTGTGATGGTCATATCTTTTAGGCCGTAGCTCCGTTTTACATGATCTATATATGTAAATAGACTAGAATGACATGTAGAATCTCGTGGAGCACTTTATTTTGCTGTTTAACAAATATAAAACATGGTTAGTTCAGATCTGGACCAAATTCATAATTTGCATATGGAGTCCTTTCGGAAATGCTATATGTTGTTTCCGGCCTCATTTAAACTTGCCTAGATGTGTAGTTTACTTATGCTTCACCTCTTGCCATGTTTAACAACATTTAATATTGTCGTGTACCTAAACAAGAGTGAACTAAATATTCGAATGTGGAGTTTCGTCAATATGCAACTCGTTGCATATTGAGCTTCACTTAATGTGTAGTATTGTTGTTGTGATTGCCATGCCTTGCATATTTAAATGGACATGCATCATATTCGATTGCGCATCATGTCATGCATATGTTGTGGTGTTCTCGTGTCTTGATTGTTTGTTTCAGATTGCTTCTTCTCGGTAGAGTTCCGAAAGTGTTCGGAGTGTGAGGATTCGTTCGTCTACGTTGGTTCGTCTTCTTCATGGATTCGTTCTTCTTCCAAGCGGGATCTCAGGCAAGATGATCATTTCCCTGGATACCATTACTATCATTGCCTTGCTAGATGTCTCGTTTCTATCGCTTGTCTCGCTACGTACCACTTGTATGTCAAGCCTCCCAAATTGCCATGAAAAGCCTCTAACCCCTCCACATCCCAGCAAAACATTGTTTGGCTATGTTACTGATTGCTAAGCCCTTCTTATAGCGTTGCTAGTTGCAGGTGCAATGTTCCCATGTGCCAACATGGATGATTTTGTTATATCACAATATTATTGCTATTTAACTTAATGCACATATACACTTGGTAAAGGGTGGAAGGCTTGGCCTTTTGCTCGGTGTTTTGTTCCACTCTTGCCGCCCCTAGTTACTTGTGTACCAGTGTTATGTTCCATAATTGAGCGCTCCTAACATGCTCGGGGTTGTTATGGGGACCCCCTTGATTTTCGTTTTAGGATAAAACTTGTCTGGCAAGGCCCAACATTGGTACTACATTTGCCTAATAACTAATAAAATTGCATAGGGACTTTCCGGACCCCGTGGATAATTAATCAACAACCCGGGCCAGTGCTCCTCATGAGTGTTGGTCCAAAATAGAGCCACTTGCGGGGCCACCCCGGGGCAACTCGGGGGATTTCTATCAGGCCACCGTACGTACTGCTCATCTGGTAGTGCCCTGAGAACGAGATACGCGCGGCTCCTATCGGGATCTGGCCTGCCGGGCGGCCTTGCTGGACTTGTTTTACCTTTCTCGAACGTCTTGTGCGAGGAATTCCGAGAATACTTCGGGCTATCTCGAGGTTGCGGTTTTCCAACGGAATTGCCTAGGAAGATCACGAGATTCGTGGTCGAGGTTATTCCCGCTGCGTGTGGTTAGTTTGTGATGGATGAGTTGGAGCACCCCTGCAGGGTTAAATCTCTCGGAAAGCCATGCCCGCGGTTACGTGGCAACTTGGAAACTTTGTTTAACACCCGGTCATAGCAAACTTGAAGTAAACTCAAATAAAATACACCAACCGTGTGCGTAACCGTGACTGTCTCTTCTCGTGAGTCCTTATCCGGGAGAGAACACGATGGGGTTATGATTGACGTAAGTAGGTGTTCAGGATCTTTTAGAGATCATTACTAGTTCACGTCCGTTTATGCGACGATTATCCCCCTGTATTCTTGTACTCGTAAGTTAGCCACTCAAATAAATTCTTAGGGCTTGCTGCAGCCTCACCACTTAACCTTACCTCACCCATTAAGCTTTAATAGTCTTGATACCCTTGGAAATGAGATTGCTGAGTCCCCGTGGCTCACAGATTACTACAACAACAGTTGCAGGTACAGGTAATGCGCTGATTTGACGTGAGCGCGATGCTTGATTGATTTGGAGTTCTTCTTCTTCTTCTTCATCGATCTAGGATGGGTTCCAGGCGGCAGCCTGGGATAGCAAGGATGGATGTCATTTTATCGTTTGATTTCGTCCGTAGCCGGACCCTGCTCTTCTGTATGATGATTGTTATGTTATTGTATTGATGTGATATTGATGTAGCTTGTGGCGAGTGTAAGCCAATTCCATATACTCATCTCTTCTTTACATGTACTTGTAATGATATCCATTCTTGCGAAACGACGAGATGCGCTTCTATCCCTGTCGAGGCCCTCATGCCAAAATAAGGATAGGATCGCATCTTGGGCGTGGCAATAAAATGCCAGGGATGGAAATAATGATCCCTGAGCTATTCGCGATGTTTGACACCGCGAAGGTAGAAATAAAGAAGGAGCATCAAGTGTTGATGGTTAGTGAAACCACTAGTTTCGAGAAGGGCAAGGGCTAGGAGGGAAACTTCATGGATGGCAAGTCAGTTGCTGCTCCAGTGAAGAAACCCAAGGTTGAACCCAAACCCGAGACTAAGTGCTTCTATTATGAGGAGAACGGTCGCTGAAGCGGAACAACCCTAGATACTTGGTAGATAAGAAGGCTGGCAACGTTGACAGAAGTATATTTGATATACGTGTTATTGATGTGTACCTTGCTAGTACTCCTAGTAGCACCTGGGTATTGGATACCGGTTTGGTTGCTAAATGTTAGTAACTCGAAATAAAAGCTACGGAATAAACGGAGGCTAGCTAAGGGTGAGGTGATGATGAGTGTTGGAAGTGTTTCCAAGGATGATGTGATCACCATCGCACGCTCTCTCTACCTTCGAGATTAGTGATGAACCTAAATAAATGTTATTTGGTGTTTTTGTTGAGCATGAACGTGATTAGATCATGTTTATTGCAATACGGTTATTCATTTAAGTTAGAGAATAATGGTTATTCTGTTTACATGAATAATACCTTCAATGGTCATGCACCCAACGAGAATGGTTTATTGAATCTTGATCGTAGTGATACACATGTTCATAATATTGATGCCAAAAGATACAAAGTTAATAATGATAGTACCACATACTTGTGGCACTGCCGCTAAATGTCATATTGGTGTAAAACACATGAAGAAACTCCATGCTGATGGATCTATGGACTCATTCGATTGCGAATCGGTTGAGACATGCGGACCATGCCTCATGGGCAAGATGACTAAGACCCCATTTTCTGGTATGGTAGAGCGGGCAAGTAACTTATTGGAAATGATACATGTTGATATATTCGGTCCAATGAGTGTTGTAGCGTGCAGTGGATATCGTTGTTTTCCTACCTTCACTGATGATTTGAGTAGATATGGGGATATTTACTTAATGAAACACAAGTATGAAACATTTGAAAAGTTCAAACAAAATCAGAGTGAAGTTTGAGATCATCGTGACAAGGAGATAAAATGTCTATGATATGATCGTGGAGGTAAATACCTGAGTTACGAGTATTGGTATACAACTTAAGACAATGTGGAATTTGTTTCACAGCTCACGCCACCTGGAACACCATAGTATGATGGTGTGTCCGAACGTCATAGTCGTGCTCTATTGGATATGGTGCGAACTATGATGTCTCTTATCGATTTGCCACTATCATTTTGGGGTTACGCATTAGAGACAACTACATTCACTTTAAAAGGGGCACCATCTAAATCCGTTGAGATGACACCGTATGAATTTTGGTTTGGCGGAAACCTAAGCTGTCATTTCTTAATGTTTGGGGCTGCGACACTCATGTGAAAAAGGGTTTTCACCTAATGAGCTCGAACCCAAAGCGGACAAATGCATCTTCATAGAATACCCTAACGTAACAGTTGGGTAAACCTTCTATCTTAGATCCAAGCACAAAGTGTTTGTTGCTAAAACGGGTCCTTTCTCGAGAAAGAGTTTCTCTCGAAAGAATTGAGTGGGGGGAAGATAGAACTTGATGAGGTTGTTGAACCTTTGTTTCAACCAGAGAGTAGCGCAGCGCAGAAAGTTGTTTCTGTGGAGCCTACGTTAGTTGAAGAGGAAGTTAATGATGATGATCATGAAGCTTCGGATCAAGTTACTATCGAACCTCGTAGGTTGACAAGGACGCATACTGCTCCTGAGTGGTACGGCAACCCTGTCTTAGAGGTCATGTTGTTGGACAACGATGAACCTACGAGCTATGGAGAAGCGATGATGGGCCCGGATTCCGAGAAATGGTTAGAGGCCATGCAATCCGAGATGGGATCCATGTAAGAAAACAAAGTATGTGCTTTGGAAGTATTACCTGAAGGGCAAAAGGCCATTCAGAACAAATGGATCTTTAAAAGGAAGACGGACGCGGACGGTAATGTCACCGTCTATAAAGCTCGACTTGTGGCAAAGGGTTTTTCACAAGTTCAAGGAGGTCACTAGGATGAGACTTTCTCACCCGTAGCGATGCTAAATTCTGTTGGAATTATGTTAGCAGTTGCTGCATTTTTCGATTATGAAATCTGGCAGATGGATGTCAAAACATCGTTTCCTTAACGGTATCCGTGAGGAAAGGTTGTATGTGACACAACCGGAAGGTTTTGTCAGTTCTAAGGATGCTAAAACATATGCAAGCTCCAGCGATCCTTCTATGGACTGGAGCAAGCATCTCGGAGTTGGAATATACGCTTTGATGAGGTGATCAAAGTTTTTGAGTCTATACAAAGTTTATGAGAAACTTGTATTTACAATAATGTCGTCGTTTTCTCACGACAGATGCCATGGGGTGGCTTATCGAGAGTGGTTGGGGCCGAAGGACGCCGACAGGCTCCGGGAGCGGGATTAGGCACAAACGGTGTGGGACACGCGATGTACCCAGGTTCGGGGCCCTCCGTGGGAGGTAATACCCCTAGTCCTGCCGGTCTGGTTGATGGACCAAAGGGGGTTACAATGGTGCTCCTTGAGCTGTATGGCTAGAGGAGGAAGAAGAGGCTAGCTTGCCCTCTCTGCCTCTCTACGTGGGTGTGTGCCTATGTGCTATCGAAGGAGAGGTCTCTTTTGCATGGGGGAGCTCCGGGGGGTTTTATAGGCCAACCCCCCGGAGTACAATAGGAGTAGAAGGCTCTAGAGGGCCCCAGCTAGCGGTCTGTCTAGCCGGCCGTGGGGCCCCAGACTGAGGGGTCTCGTCGTTGGTAGGGCCCGCCGGCTGCGGGGTCCCGTCGGGAGCCGGACAGGACCCGCCCGGTGGGCCCCTGCGCCCATCTCGTCGTGGCACGGATCGTCCTTCGGGGCGTCGTCTTGTGGTAGCCGGGCGCGGTCAGCGGTACGGCCGGCCGCTCTGTAGCCATGCCGGGGCAGGAAATGGAGTGGTTGAGGGCAGGCCGGCACTGTGCCGTTCGCCAGGTCGCAGTCGGCCAGAGTCAGAGGCACTGTCGCCTCACTGTGGCCATGCGGGCGCTGACCTCTGATGCGACGGGGGCCTCTGTAGCCACGCGTGCCCTGACGACAGTACCTGCAGCACCGCCGGCTAGGGGGCTAAGTGTCTCTACCCCTAGCCGGCCGATCAATGTGGCCGGCCGCGCGGCCCCTAGCCGGCCGATTGGCGGAGCCGGCTCTGCGGGACCGGACCGCAGGGGGAGGCGGCTCGTCCTGCGGTCGTTTTTGAAAAGTTGAAGGAGTCGGCTGAGGCTACCCCGGGGTTATCCCCCCGTCAGTAGTCCCCGAAGTAGGGGAGTCCCGCCGGTGAACGGCGAAGGACCTCGCCGGCTTGAGTCTTGTCTCGTATTACGCACGGTCCTGGCGCCAGAGGAGGCGGGAGCGCGGCGGTCGGCTCCGTAGCCGGCCGACGCTTCGTAGGACGCCTCGAGCGCCCCGTCGGGCAGAGGAGGTGCGCCACGTGGGGGCCGCAGCGGGACGTGACCTGACAGGCCACGCGGAAGACAAGACAGGGTCGTGGGGCGGGGCCCACTTCGGCCGCGGCCTCGGCCCATGCGCACGGATCTTCTGCGGCCCGGTCCGTCGGTTGGCGTTCCCGGAGCGCGTTAATGCCTTTCCCGTGCATGGCGGAAGTAGTGGGGGTCGTGCGCGACGGATCCGCTCCCCACTACCTCCATGCTGGGGTTTAAATGGGGAGGAAGAGCAGCGGAACGGCACGCTCGTTTCCTCTGCCCCAGTGCCTCTTCGTCGTCGCCCCTCCCCTCCCCGCTCCGAGAGAGAGAGGAACGAAAACCGCGCGCTCGCCGTGCCGCCGGAAGCCGCACCGCGACCTGGCACTTGCGCCCTACCGCCGCGGCGACGAGACCCTCGAGGGTGATGGCGAGCAAAGGGGCGTGGGACGGCAACGACGTCGATGAGCATTTCATCGAGCACCTCTGCCATCGCCGCAAGCTGCCGCCGGCGGAGCACCTGGAGGCGCGCATCGCCGAGGCGGAGAACGCGCCGACCCCGAGGGAGGGCGAGGTGGTGGTTTTTGCCGAGCACTTCCTCCGCAGGCTCGGCTTGCCGGCGAGCACGTTCTTCGGGCGGTTCCTCACGTATTTCGGGCTGCAGCCGCACCATCTGGCCACCAACGCCGTCCTGCAGCTGGCGGCATTCGTCTCCCTCTGCGAGGGCTTCCTGGGGGTGGAGCCGCGCCTGGACCTCTGGTGCCGGCTCTTCTACCTCAAGCGCCAGACGGTCAAGGACCCGGCAACCGGCCAGAAGGTCATGACCGCCTGCGGAGCCGCCCTGATCCACTTTCGCGCCGGAGCCGGGTTCCCGCAACTTCCCTTGCAGGATTCGGTGAAGAACTGGCAGAAGGGGTTCTTCTATGTGAATAGCGTGAACCCGGAGGAGGACTACATCAACCTCCCCGCCTTCGTCAACCAGCCGCCCGTCGCAATGCTGAACTGGAGGACGCCCCCGGTCGGAACGCCCGAGACGGCGAACCGGCTCTGCGAGCGCTTGGTGGTGATGAACAGGACGGAGGGGCTGACGGCCGCGGACCTCCTGGCTACGATGGTGGCGCGCCGGGTGCAGCCTCTGCAGTGCCGACCGCACCTCATCTGCCAGATGGGAGGGCGGCGCGACCCTTGCCGGCTCTCCACAAAGGAGCTGAAGACGGTGCAGGTGGCGAGGAGGGTCAACGCCATCTCAGCCGCCAAGATGGACGAGGGTGGATGGCGATGGGGGAAGGCCCCGTACAGCCGAGTCCGTCCGGCTCCACGGGTACGTGGCGAGACGTCCCCCCATCCTTTTTATTGTTGAAACTGGCTTCTCCCCACGGCCTGACGACGGGGGGCCCCCGTGTATGCAGGTTTTCCCGCTGTTGCAGAACTACGGCTTGCCGGCTGCCGACGGGGCGGAGTCGGACCCGGAGGAGGTCGAGGACGCCGACGACGTGGAGCCGGCCGAATCGGAGCCGGCCGGCGCATCCGGCGTTGGCGGGAGAGAGATGGAGGCAACCGAGTCAGCGGGTGAGTTCCCCTCCCCGTCACTTTTGCGGGACTGGACCGACGACGATGCTGAAACGGAAGAGGTGCGTGATGCAGCGGCCCCGGAGGACCCCGAAGTCTCGGGAGATGACACCACGACGCCAAGGAGGCGCGTTCGCCGCGCCGACCGCGCGCCCAGCCAGGACGACGCGGTCACTGGCGGCAGAGGGAAGTAGCCGGCCAGCCCAAGGCCGGATCCCAAACGAGCGGCTACCGGACAGTCGGGAGGCGGCCGCGGAGGCGGCGGGAAGAAGCTGCGGGTCGCCCGGTCGGGCCCCGCCAGGCGGGCAGTCCCTGTCACCATCGGGTAAGTCCGTTCTAAATACTTGCTTGTTTCTTGGTCGGCCTCCCTTCCTTATCTTGCCCATCCAGGGAGCCGCGCGCCCTTGGGAGGACCACGGCTGCCGAGACGGCGGGGACAGCGCCGCCGCCCGCCGCCGAGGATAGGGAGCGCACGGCATGGCGGGACCTCGAGGCGGCCGAGCGGGAGCTGCGCGAAGAGGAACGTTGCCCGTGGGAGGAGGCGGCGCGGAAGCGGACGTCGGGGCAGGCCAGCGCGGAGCCGGCCGGCCAGTCGTGGGAGCCTTTTCCCCTTGGTCGGGAGAGGAGGTCCAAGGACAGGCACGACCCCGGGCGGCGGGCGGAGGCGGACGCGCGGGTCGAGGAAGAGGCGCGCGTGACTGTGAGCGCGGCGGATGCCGTCGAAGGGACGGAGCCGGGTTGCGACACGGCCCCGTCGGGGGCCGAGGACGTGCCGCCGTTGACGGAGGAGACCCCAGAGGTCGTCGTCCTGGACGCGGAGGTCCCGG
Source organism: Elymus sibiricus (assembly GCA_039707655.1). NCBI lineage: Eukaryota > Viridiplantae > Streptophyta > Magnoliopsida > Poales > Poaceae > Elymus > Elymus sibiricus. The sequence goes on along the minus strand of CM077667.1, from coordinate 350,598,465 downwards.
CTCCGGAGGCACCGGCTCTGGAGGCGAGCCGAGCCGGCGCCGCCGGAGGCGGAGCGCCAGTCAGCGAGACGGCGGCGCCCGGAGGAGCGGATGCCCCGGGCTCGTCAGCAGGGGCACTCGGAACCATGGCGCCGGGAGGAGCAGGCCCCCTGGTGACCACGGCAAAGGACGCGTCCGGACCCGCTGATGGGGGCCGGCCGCAGGAAACCTGGGCCACGGCCGGAGGCACGGCCATCAACGACGCGCCGAGCGCCCTTGGGGCCGCGGTGGTTGCCGTCGTCGAGGAGTTTGCCGCCTGCCGCGCCCAGGTGACGCAAGATGCCCGGGCCGCCAACGACCGGCTGGTCCACCTCGAGCAATCCGTCGCGGTAAGGGCTCGAAGCCTCGTATTTTGCTTTGGTTTTTCCCAGTGGGAGCGCGCCAGCGCACCCACTGGGTGTAGCCCCCGAGACTCGGGCCGGCTCGGGACGCAGGCGAGTCGAGTCTAACGGCATCTTTGCTTCTATGTACTTCGCAGGCTGCGCACGACCGCCGGGTAGCCGCGTACAACACGCTGCTGGGCTTGTATCATGGAGCCGAGAACCGGCTGGCCATTACGTCCGCCGATCTAAAAGGTAAGGTTCTTGCGAAAGTCCAGTGGGGGCGCGCAAGCGCACCCACTGGGTGTAGCCCCCGGGATTCAGGCTGGCTACTCCGGAGGCGGGCTGAATCCCTTTCTTTGCTTGCATTCTGACAGAGGCGTCCTCATCCCGGGCAGCCACCCACGCCGAGACGGTTAGCCTCCGTCGCCAGGTGGTGCAGCTTGGCGAACAGCGGGACCTCCTGAGGGCGGAGTGCGACCGGCTCCGCCAAGAGGCGGATCGGGCGCAGGCGGAGAAGGACGAGCGCGAGGCAGCCCATCACCGGGAGCTTGAGGAGCTGGAGGCGACTCTTCGTCGGGAGGCAGAGGAGCGGGAGACGGGCCACCGTCGGGAGCTGGAGGGTAAGGACGCCCTGCAGGTGAAGGCGGCCGAGGAGGCGCAGGCGGCCCGAACTGAGCACGAGCGCCGGGTCCAGGAGTGATCGGCCAGGGATGCCGCGCTACAAGAGCAAGGACGCGAGGTGGATCGGATGCTGGCCAGTAAGTTTTTGTCGTCTTGCATTCGCCTGTTTGTTTCTTTTGAGGTGCTCGGCTTCTTTCGTTGTTTATCTCGCGTCCCTTTCTTCCTTAGGGCTTTTCCCAGGCACGCAGGAGGTCGCGGAGGCGGCCGTGGAGGCCCACCGCGAGGGCCAGCAGGCCCAGGGAGTCCCCATCGAGTAGCTTGCCGCCTGGACGTTGGATGAGGTGGGGACCGCCGCCAGGGCTCGTCTGACCGAGGTGGTTCGAGCCATGAAGCGGCTCCAGGCGGCCGGCACGGGGCTGGTTCGCACCCTCTGGCCGAATGCGGTGGAGCATGATTCCATGAGCTGGTTGTCGAGGTGGCTGGAGTTCGGGACCGCACGGGTGAACGCCTGGAGGGCCTCCGCCGCGCGTGCCAGAGCGGTCATGGCGTTTCGCACCGCGAGGTCATGGTACCCCGAGCTTGACTTGGGGCTGTTCACGGCCCAGCGCATCGGCACCGACGCGGAGCTGGAGGCGGCTGCCGATGAGCTGGCCATGCGGGCTAGCGACCTTGCTTCCTTTGCCGCATGGGACGAGTACGTCCCGGAGCGCACGGCAGACGGCGAGGTGATCCCGGAGGACCAGTACGGGCTCGCCCTTGACGACTCGGAGGGTAGCGCCGCGGAGACGGACGACGAAGACGCCGGGTCCAGCACCGACGACTACGCCGACTCTGAGCTGGCTCGCGACTTGGGCGTGGAGGCCGGCACGGATCGCGCTGTGGCCAAGGACGGGGCCTCTACTTCAGCCGCCGCGTAGGATGTCGGGGGAGAAGATGGCGCTGCCGCCATTTAGTATTTTTCTTTCCTGCATTTTGTTTAGACTGCAATTCCACCCACTGGGGGTGTAGATGTAATGAACTTGGGGCCGTGGGCCGTTTTGTATATAAGTTTGTGCTTTTGGTTGCAAAAGTTTTTTATGCGTGCCGACTCGTCCTTAGCCTTTTTGCCCTTTTTGGCTCTGTCTACCCAAAACCTTATACCTTTTGGCATTGGCCCCGCCAGCCGGACAGCCGGGAGCCGGTCTGTAGCTGGGACGGGGCATCCGCCTCGGGGGAGCCGGTCGTGAGTTTGAGAGCCGCGAGGGTATTTTGGCTAAGGTAAATGGCATAGGCTAAAAAAAAGTTCCGGCTGGCCCCAGCCGGCGACCCCCTATGACCGTTTTCGTGTGTGCTAAGTTTGCCGTCCCAAGAACCCACCAGCCGGACAGCCGGGAGCCGGTCTGTAGCTGGGTGGGGGGTAGGGTGTTTTCTTAGTCCACATTACTTGACCGGCTTCGGGGAGCGACGTCAAGGCTAGTCGGCGAGCCCTCGAGACCATGGAACCGGGTCCGGGAACCGGTGAGTGAGGCGAACAACTTTGGAAGGAAACGAAAGAGGCGTGCCCCAAGAGCTGGCTTGGGGCACCCGTTGCATTCATAAGCCCAAAAGGGGAGGTACATACATACACTGGTCCTTAGTAGTAAAACGGTCTGAGGAGCGCCGCGTTCCACCGGCGCTCTGTCTCCTCGCCGGAGGCGTCTCTCTTACGCTTCTGCGGCTTCTGGGCGTCTATTATATAGTACGGGTTGTTGTGTAGCGCTTTGCTGATGATGAACGGGCCCTCCCATGGGGAGGACAGGTTGTGCTGGTCGGTGGTTCGCTGGATCCGCCTGAGCACCAGGTCCCCTTCGCGGAAGGTGAGGGGCCGGATGCGCTTGCTGTGGTAGTGCCGGAGCTTCTGCTGGTAGATAGCCGTCCGGCTCAGTGCTAGCTCACGGGCCTCCTCGAAAAGGTCGACGCCGTCCTCCCTTGCCTCTTTTGCTTCCGTCTCCGTGTATAGGGTGACGCGAGGTGAGTCGAACTCGATGTCCATGGGGATGACCGCCTCGGACCCGTACACGAGGAAGAAGGGCGTGAAGCCGGTTGATCGGTTGGGCGTGGTCCTCAGGCTCCACAAGACAGCCGGCAATTCCTCAATCCAGCAGCCGGCTGAGCAGACGAACGGTGCCACGAGCCGGGGCTTGATGCCGGCCAGGATTAAGCCGTTAGCCCTTTCGGCCTGGCCGTTAGACTGCGGGTGGGCGACCGAGGCCAGGTCAAGCCGGATGCCTTGCTTGGCGCAGAAACGTGCAAGCACCCTTGGCGAAGTTGGTGCCGTTATCGGTGATGATGCTGTGTGGGACGCCGTAGCGGACTGTTATGTCTTCGACGAATCGGACGGCGGTGGGGACGTCCAACTTCTTGATGGGTCTGGCCTCGATCCACTTGGTGAACTTGTCGACGGCTACCAGCAAATGTGTCATGCCGCTTCGAGCGGTCTTGAATGGCCCCACCATGTCGAGCCCCCAAACGGCAAAGGGCCACGACAGCGGGATGGTCTTGAGCGCTGCAGCCGGCAGGTGGCTTTGCGCACGGAAATGCTGGCACCCTTCACACCTGTCGACGAGCTGCATCGCCTCCTCTAGTGCAGTCGGCCAGTAGAAACCGTGGCGGAACGCCTTGGCCACCAGGGTCCTCGAGGCGGCGTGGTGCCTGCACTCGCCCTGGTGGATATCTCGGAGGATCTCCTGGCCTTTCTCGGACTCGACATAGCGTTGGTACACGCCGGTTGTGCTGCGATGGACCAGCTCATGGTTGATGATGATGTAGGCGGATGCACGGCGCTGGATCTACCGGGCTTTGTCTTCGTCAGGGGGGAGCTCACCACGCAAGAGGAAAACCAAGATTGGTTGGGCCCACGATGGAGCCGACACCAGGGCCAGCTCCGGCTCGGGCTGGAGATTCTGGGCCGCCGGAGCCCCCGGGTCCGTCGATGGAGCCCCCGGGACCGGCTTGCCAGTCCCCGGGTCCGGCTGGTCGGCAGCCAGCAGGACGGCCGCGGGCTCAGAGCCGGCGGTCGTCGGAACTACATCGGTGGGAGCCGGCGCGACCGGCGTAGCCGGCGGAGCCCCCGGGCCCGTCGAGCAGCCGGCGGGATCCGCGGGTACGAAGATGGACTCCGACTCAGCGGAGGGTTTGATCGACGGCTTGCGCAGCTGCTCGAGGGAGACACCAGCTGGGATGGCCTGGCGGGTGGAGCCGATCTTGGCCAAGGCGTCTGCCGCCTCGTTGTCCGCTCGGGGACGTGGTGGAACTCGCAGCCCTCGAAGGAGCCGGTAAGCTGCTGGACTAGGAAACGGTAGTTGGCCATGTTGGCGTCCCTGGCGTCCCACTCGCCAGAGACCTGCTGCACCACCAGGTCGGAGTCGCCGAAACACAAGATGCGCCGGATGCCAATCTCCTTGGCGAGCCGGAGGCCGTGGACGAGCGCCTCGTACTTGGCCACGTTGTTGGAGGCGGTGAAGTGGATTTGGAGCGCATACTTGAGCTGGTCTCCTTTTGGAGACGACAGGACGATTCCGGATCCCAGACCGGTCCGCATCTTCGAGCCGTCGAAGTGCATGTGCCAGTGCGTGGAGTCTGGGGGAGGCGGCACGAACTGGGTCTCAGCCCAGTCGACGAGGAAGTCGGCCATCGCCTGTGACTTGATGGCGGTGCGCGGCTCGTATCGGATCGCCTGGGTCTCAGCCCATTTGGCGATCCGGCCGGTGGCGTCCCGGCCGCTCATGATCTCGCCCAGCGGCGCCGTGCTCACCATGGTGATGACGTGCTCTTGGAAATATTGCTTGATCTTCTGGGCGGCGAAGTATATGCCGTAGCACATCTTCTGGTAGTGGGGGTAGTTTTGCTTGGAGGCGGAGAGGACTTCGCTGAGGTAGTAGACGGGACGCTGGACCGTCAGTACTTTGCCCTCCTCCGGCCGCTCCACGACCAGGACGACGCTGATGACGCGGGTGGTCGCCGCGATGTATGCGAGCAGGGGCTCCTTCTGAGCCGACGCGGCCAGGATGGGCGCGCTGGTGAGGACTCGTTTGAGGTCGTGGAACGCCGCGTCCGCCTGGTCGGTCCACTCAAACTTGGCCGGCTTCCTGGTGGAGTCGGCACCCGGCTCGACAAGCGTCGTCTTCCTCAGGAGCTGGTAAAGGGGCAGGGCCTTCTCTCCCAGCCGGCTGACGAATCGGCTGAGCGAGGCGAGGCAGCCGGTGAACTTCTGGACGTCGCGGAGACGGGTCGGCTTGGGCATACACTCGATCGCCCTGATCTTCTCTGGGTTAGCCTCGATGCCGCGGGCGGACACGAAGAAACCCAGGAGCTGGCCGGCTGGGATGCCAAAAATGCACTTCTTCGGGTTGAGCTTGACCTTGTACTCGTGCAGATTGGCGAAGGTCTCCCGGAGGTCGTCAAGGAGGCTGAAATGCTTCTTGGTTTTGACGACGCTGTCGTCAACATAGACGTGGACGTTCCTGCCGATCTGCGGCAGGAGGCACTTCTGCATTCTTCAAGCCGAAGGACATGGTGATGTAGCAGTAGGCCCCGAAGGGGGTGATGAAGGAGGTCTTCAGCCGGTCGGCTGGATCCAGCTTGATCTGGTGATAGCCGGAATAGGCGTCCAGGAAGGACAGCAAGTCGCAGCCGGCCGTGGAGTCGATGACTTGATCGATCTGGGGCAGGGCGAATGGGTCCTTGGGACAGGCCTTGTTCAAGCTGGTGTAGTCGATACACATGCGCCAGGTCTTGTTCTTCTTCAGCACCAGGACTGGGTTGGCCAGCCAGTCTGGGTGGAACACTTCCATGATGAAGCCGGCTGCGAGCAGCCGGGCGATCTCCTCTCCTATAGTACGCCGCTTCTCCTCGGAGAAACGACGCAGGGGTTGCTTGACCAGCTTCGCATCCGGCCGGACATGAAGTTTGTGCTCGGCGAACTTCCTTGGAACACCCGGCATGTCCTTGGGAGACCATGCAAAGATGTCCCGATTCTCACGGAGGAAGTCGACGAGCTCGCCTTCCTATTTGCTGCTGAGGTTGGCGCCGATGGTGACGCACTGCTTGGGGTTAGCCGGGTCGAGCGGCACCTGCTTGGTGTCCTTGGACGGCTGGAACGACACTTCGCTGGCCGACTGGGACGGAGGAGCCGGCACGGCCGGCTGGCCGGAGGCGTGAGCCACGAGCCGGTCGAGCTGCCGCTTTTCCTCCGCTATCTCCAGAGCCTCGGCCAGCCGGCTACCGTCGCGGGCGCACTCGATCGACATCTTGTAGTCGCCGGAGACGGTGATGATGCCCTTGAGGCCCGGCATCTTGAGCTTGAGGTAGGCATAATGGGGGACCGCCATGAACTTGACGAGAGCCGGCCTGCCCAGTAGCGCGTGGTAGGGGCTGTCGAGGTCCACCACCTCGAACCATATCGGCTCGCGACGGAAATGGCTCTGGTCACCGAAGAGAACGTCGAGCTCGATTTTGCCGATGAGGGTGCATGATTTTCTCGGCACGATGCCATGGAAAACCGTCTGGCTCGCTCGCAGGTCTTTCTCCTTGAGCCCCAGCTTGAGCATCGTGTCACGATAGAGGATGTTGATGCTGCTGGTCCCGTCGATCAACACCCGCGAGAAACGGCAGGTGCGCCTCTCGGAGACGATGGTGGGATCGAGGACGAGGGTGTAGCTGCCTGGGTTTGGCATCATGGCCGGGTGGTCCGTCTGGCTCCAGGTGACCGTCTTCTCGAACCAATGCATGAATTGGGGGACCGAGGGGGAGGTGGCGTTCACCTCGTGCCGGTGCTGGCGCACGCTGTGCTTGTCGGTTGCTTCGCTGGTGAAGACGACGTAGGACCCGTCCTGGCGGGGGAACTGGTCGTGGAGGCGGCCGTCGTTGGCTGCCGGGGCCGGAGCCGGCGGCTGGGCCTGGGCCGGAGCCGGCTCGCGGGGAGCCGGAGGCGGAGCAGCCGGAAGGCCCTCGCCTCGGGCTAGCCGCTGGGAGAAGCTGCACTGCCGGAGCGTATGGGTGGCCGGTTTGGCCCTGGAGTGGTGCTTGCAGGGTAGGTCGAGCATCTGCTCGAAGGTGAACTTGGGCTGCCAGGCGGCCTTGCCGGTACGCTGGCGCTGGCTGGGGGCCTGGGTAGCCGGTTGCTCCTCTTCGATGGTGGCGACCTGCCGGCTCCCGTAGCGGGGATCCGGCTGGTCGGGCTTGCGTTTGTTGTTCTGCTACTGCCGGTTGTCGGTGGCCGCCCGTGGCATGGCAGGCGGCGGAGTTGGCTTGGCTGGCGTGGTAACCTTCATTTGCATTGCGGAGTCGGCCGTGGCGTACTTGTCTGCCTTGGCCATCAGGTCCGCCAGGGTAGCCGGCTCGGAGCACAAGAGCTTGTGCTTGAGGTGGGTGCCGTCGCGGCAACCCTCGATGAAATACTGGATGGCATGCACCTCGTGCACTCCCTCGCAGGAGTTGCGGAGCTCGGTCCAACGCGTGAGGTAGTCGCGGAGGGGCTCCTCTGGCCCCTGGACACACATGGCCATCTCGCGGGGCCGGCCGGGCCGCTTGTAGATGCCGGTGAAGTTGCGGACGAACGCTTCCTCGAAGTCCGTCCAGGTGTTGATGCTGCCGGCCGACAGGCTGTTAAGCCAGGTCCGGGCTGAGCCGGTCAACATTAGGGGGGCGTAGCGCACGGCTACGCGCTTGTTCCCCCTGGCAATGCCGATCGCGGTGGTGTAGTCGACCAGCCAATCCTCCGGCTTGGCGGAGCCGTTGTACTTCGGGGTGTCCCAAGGGAGAGTGAAGCCGGCTGGGAACGGCTCGTTGCGAATCCGGGGGCCGAAGCACGCCGGGCCGATCGAGCCCTCCTCCTCGAGGAGGGCCGACTGCGCTAGCCGCTCGATGCGGGTCCGAGCGTCGTTCTCGCTCCGCGGGACGCGCGGGCCGAGCCGAGCGGCGAGCTCGGGACGAACGGTCGGGGCAGGCGAGCGGGCGCGTCCCCGCCGCGGGGGCGGGGTATGGTCCCGGCTGCGCCGGCTGCCGCCAGCCGGAGCATCGTTGCGCCGGCTGCTGACGGCCGGCTGCTCGTCTCGCAGCCGGGTGCGTCCGTTGTGAGACCCAACGCCTCGTCGGCCAGAGCCGTGAGGAGAAGAGGCCTGCTGGACCGGCCGGCGCTGGCCAGCAGTAGGTGGAGCGTCCCCCTCGGGGACGGGGATTTCAGAGCTGGCATTGATGCCGTCGAGCCGGGCCTGCTGGGCGTTGGCGGTGGCGATGAGGTCTTGGATGTGTCGATCCTGCAGCTCTCGCTCTTCGCCCTCTAGGCCGGCGAGGTCGGCGTAGGCTACGTGGGCGGCCCTCAGGTTGGCGGCCGGCGTGTCGTAGGTGGGAAGCCTGCCGCCGAGGATTTCCGCGACCACGCGGCCGCGGTTGCGGATGTCACCGCGCCGGCTGGGCTCGTTGCCGGCGGGGGTAAGGCCCTAGGCGGAGTTATACTCGCGCTGCGCGGACTCCATCCGGCGCTTCGTGGTGGCAAGCACGGTTGCCTCGTCGAACAGCAGCCGGCGAGGAACCTCCAGCTCGGCCGTTGCCATGGCTGGGTTCATCGTAGGCGCGACGGGGGTGCTGAGGCCTCGGAGCACGGAGCCGAGGGGGTCAGAGGTGCCGGCGCGAGCGGCCGCGGCCGCCGCATCCGCCTCCGCCCTGGCGCGGCCAGAGGTCGTGGAGGAGCCGTTGGCCATTACCCCCGCGCGGATGCGGGAGTCGCCGGCTCGGGGCGAGTGCGCCCACGGACGAGGGCGGGTCGAGGCAGTCGAGCACCTGGCCAGGGTACTCGTCGGCAGCTGGCTCGTCGGCGAGGCTCAGCCTACCGACGCGCTCGGTGAGGATGGTGATGTCGAACAGAGGGTCGCTGCCGAGCCGCTCAACGGAGAGGCCGGCAGCGTCGCCCGAAGGGCCAGCGGGGGCGGGGTTCCGCCCCGCAGGAGCAAGCCCCACGAGCGTGCGGTTCCGCCCAGACGCGAGGCGGCCGAGGGAGGTGGCGAAGGGTCCCGCCCGGAGCGTGACTCCGGCCGGCGCCGCGGAGGGCCCCGTGGTGGGCGCCAACTGTCATCGTTTTCTCCCGACAGATGCCATGGGGTGGCTTATCGAGAGTGGTTGGGGCCGAAGGACGCCGACGGGCTCCGGGAGCGGGATTAGGCACAAACGGTGTGGGACACGCGATGTACCCAGGTTCGGGGCCCTCCGTGGGAGGTAATACCCCTAGTCCTGCCGGTCTGGTTGATGGACCAAAGGGGGTTACAATGGTGCTCCTTGAGCTGTATGGCTAGAGGAGGAAGAAGGGGCTAGCTTGCCCTCTCTGCCTCTCTACGTGGGTGTGTGCCTATGTCCTATCGAAGGAGAGGTCTCTTTTGCATGGGGGAGCTCCGGGGGGTTTTATAGGCCAACCCCCCGGAGTACAATATGAGTAGAAGGCTCCGGAGGGCCCCAGTTGGCGGTCTGTCGAGCCGGCCGTGGGGCCCCCTGCTGAGGGGTCTCGTCGTTGGTAGGACCCGCCGGCTGCGGGGTCCCGTCGGGAGCCGGAGGGGACCTGCCCGGTGGGCCCCTGCGCCCGTCTCGTCGCGGCATGGATCGTCCTTCGGGGCGTCGTCTTGTGGTAGCCGGGCGCGGTCAGCGGTACGGCCGGCCGCTCTGTAGCCATTACGGGGCAGGTAATGGAGTGGTTGAGGGCAGGCCGGCACTGTGCCGTTCGCCAAGTCGCAGTCGGCCAGAGTCAGAGGCACTGTCGCCTCACTGTGGCCATGCGGGCGCTGACCCCTAATGCGACGGGGGCCTCTGTAGCCACGCGTGCCCTGATGGCAGTACCTGCAGCACCGCCGGCTAGGCGGCTAAGCGTCTCTACCCCTAGCCGGCCGATCGGTGTGGCCGGCCGCGCGGCCCCTAGCCGGCCGATTGGCAGAGCCGGCTGTGCGGGGCCGGACCGCAGGGGGAGGCGGCTCGTCCTGCGGTCGTTTTTGAAAAGTTGAAGGAGTCGGCTGAGGCTACCCCGGGGTTATCCCCCCGTCAAATAAAGTGAGTGGGAGCATTATAGAATTTCTGATAAGTATATGTGGATGACATATTGTTGATCGAAAATGATGTAGAATTTCTGGAAAGCATAAAGGGTTGTTTGAAAAGGAGTTTTTCAAAGGAAAACCTGGAATGAAGCTACTTAAATATTGGGCATCTTGATCTATAGAGGTAGATCAAGACGTCTGATAAAACTTTCAATGAGTACATAACTTGACAAGATTTTGAAAGAGTTCAAAATGGATCAATTTTGAAAGAGTTCTTGCCTGATTTGTAAGGTGTGGAGTTGAGTGAGACTCAAAGCTCGACCACGGCAGAAGAAAGAGAAAGGACGAAGGTCGTCCCCTATGCCTTATCCATAGGCTCTGTATAGTATGCCATGCTGTGTACCGCACATGTGCGTGCCTTGCCATGAGTCTGTCAAGGGGTACAAGAGTGATCTTGGAGTGGATCACTGGACAGCGGTCAAGATTATCCTTAGTAACTAGAGGACTAAGGAATTATTTCTCGATTATGGAGGTGATAAAGAGTTCGTCGTAAAGGGTTACGTCGATGCAAGCTTTAACACCAATCTGGATGACTCTGAGTAGCAATCCGGATACGTATAGTGGAGCAGCCATTTGGAATAGCTCCAAGTGGAGTGTGGTAGCAGTGTCTACAGTATGACATAGAGATTTGCAAAGTACACACGGATCTGAATATCGCAGACCCGTTAACTAAAGAGCTCTCTCACATGCAAAGCATGATCGAACCCCAGAACTCATTGGGTGTTAGATTCATAACAATGTAAATCACATGGTGATGTGAACTAGATTATTGACTCTAGTGCAAGTGGGAGACTGTTGGAAATATGCCCTAGAGGCAATAATAAATTGGTTATTATTATATTTCCTTGTTCGTGATAATCGTTTATTATCCATGCTATAATTGTATTGATTGGAAACTCAAATACATGTGTGGGTACATAGACAACACTGTGTCCCTAGTATGCCTCTAGTTAACTAGTTCGTTGATCAAAGATGGTCAAGGTTTCCTGGCCATAGACATGAGATGTCATTTGATAACGGGATCACATCATTAGGAGAATGATGTGATGGACAAGACCCAAATTATAAACATAGCATATGATCGTGTCAGTTTATTGCTATAGTTTTCTGCATGTCAAGTATCTGTTCCTATGACTATGAGATCATGCAACTCACTGACACCGGAGGAATACCTTGTGTGTATCAAACGTCACAACGTAACTGGGTGACTATAAAGATGCTCTACAGGTATCTCCGAGGGTGTCTGTTGAGTGGGCATGGATCAAGACTGGGATTTGTTACTCCGTCTGACGGAGAGGTATCTCAGGGCCCACTCGGTAATACAACATCACAATAAGCCTTGCAAGCAATGTGACTAAGTGTTAGGCATGGGATCTTGTATTACGGAACGAGTAAAGAGACTTGCCGGTAACTAGATTGAACTAGGTATAGAGATACCGACGATCGAATCTCGGGCAAGTAACATACTGAAGAACAAAAGGAACAGCGTACGGGATTAACTGAATCCTTGACATAGAGGTTCAACCGATAAAGATCTTCGTAGAATATGTAGGAACCAATATGGGCATCCAGGTCCCGCTATTGGTTATTGACCGTGGAGGTGTCTCGGTCATGTCTACATAGTTCTCGAACCCGCAGGGTCTGCACACTTAAGGTTCGGTGACGTTTCGGTATAGTAGAGTTATGTATGGTGGTGACCGAAGGTTGCTCGGAGTCCCGGATGAGATCCTGGACATCACGAGGAGATCCGGAATGGTCTGGAGGTAAAGATTGATATATAGGAAGTCCTGTTTTGGTCATTGGAAAAGTTTCGGGTTCTTCGGTAGTGTACCGGGAGTGCCGGGACGGTACCGGGGGCCATCGGGAGGGGTGTCTCGACCCAAAGGACCTCATGGGCTGTGGGAGGAGTCAAACCAGCCCCTAGTGGGCTGGCCGAACCCCCCACTAAGGCCCATGCGGTAGGGGTGGGAAAAACCCAAAGGTGGAAAGGTGGAAAGGGTTTCCAAGTGGAGAGGAGGAATCCTACTCCTAGTAGGATTGGAGTAGGACTCCTTCACCTCCTATTTCGGCCAACCCTTGAGGGTTTGAGGCTGCCTCCTCCCCTCCCTCCCTCCTATATATACTAGAGGATTTAGAGGGGAGAGCTAACCCTAATTGCCACGTGCTCCCTCTACTTCCTCTAGATCGTTTTCTCCTTTAGTCTAGTTTCGGCGGTGCTTAGGCGAAGCCCTGCCGGAATAGTTCCACCATCGCCGCCGCCGCGCCGTCGCGCTGCCAGAGAACTCATCTACCTCTCCGCCCCCTCTTGCTGGATCAAGAAGGCAGAGATCGTCATCGAGCTGTACGTGTGCTGAACGCGGAGGTGTCGTCCGTTCGGCGCTAGATCGGAAGGACCGTGATCAGGATCGCGGGACGGATCGTGATGGGATCGCGGGACGGATCGTGATTGGATCACGAGATGGATCGTGGTGGGATCGTGGGACACTCGGCGATTTGGATCGCGTAGACGTTCGACTACATCAACCACGTTTTTTAACGCTTCCCGCTTAGCGATCTACAAGGGTATGTAGATCCACTCTCCCTCTTGTAGATGCTCAACACCATGGACAGATCTTGCGTGTGCGTAGGAAATTTTTTGTTTCCCATGCAACGTTCCCCAACAGTGGTATCAGAGCTAGGTCTATGTGTAGATGAGATCTCGAGTAGAACACAAAGAAGTTTGTGGGCGTTGATATTCGGATTGCTTCCTCCCTTGGTCTTTTCTTGTTTCGGCGGTATTGTGGGATGAAGCGGCCCGAACCAACATTACTCGTACGCTTACGAGAGACCGGTTCCATCAACTGACATGTAACTTCGTTGCATAAAGATGGCTGGCGGGTGTCTGTTTCTCCCACTTTAGTCGGATCGGATTTGACAAAGGCGGTCCTTGAGAAGGTTGAATAACAATTTTTGTATCACCGTTGTGGTTTTTGCGTAGGTAAGAATTGTTCTTGCTAGATACCCGTAGCAGCCACGTAAAACTTGCAACAACAATTAGAGGACGTCTAACTTGTTTTTGCAGGGTATGTTGTGATGTGATATGGCCAATTACATGATGAGATATATGTGATGTATGAGATGATCATGTATTGTATAGAATATCACGACTTGCATGTCGATGAGTACGACAACCGGCAGGAGCCATAGGGTTGTCTTTAATTATTTTCGTCATTTTGCTTTACTTTATCGCTATGAGTTAGCAATAGTCGTGGAAGCAACAGTCGCCGCGACAACCTCATGGCGACACATTGATGGATATCAAGATGATGGAGATCATGGTGTCATGCCGGTGACGATGGAGATCATGCCGGTGCTTTGGAGATGGAGATCAAAAGCACAAGTTCATGGCCATATCATGTCACTTATGATTTGCATGTGATGTTAATCCTTTTATGCATCTTATTTTGCTTAGGACGACGGTAGCATTATAAGGTGATCCCTCACTTAAATTTTAAGATAAAATTGTGTTCTCCCCGAGTGTGCACCGTTGCGAAAGTTCGTCGTTTCGAGACACCACGTGATGATCGGGTGTGATAGACTCTACGTTCTCATACAATGGGTGCAAGCCAGTGTTGCACGTGCGGAACACTCGGGTTAAACTTGACGAGCCTAGCATGTACAGACATGGCCTCGGAACACAAGAGACCGAAAGGTCGAACATGAGTCATATAGTAGATATGATCAACATGAAGATGTTCACCATTGAAACCACCTCAACTCACGAGATGATCGGACTTGAGTTGCTGGATTTGGATCATGTGACACTCGAATGACCAGAGGGACGTCAATTTGAGTGGGAGTTTTTAAGTATATGATTAACTAAACTCATTATCATGAACATAGTCAAAATGTCTTTGCAAATTATGTTGTAGATTACTAGCTCGCGCTGTAGCTCCCTTGAATTTTTTATATGTTCCTAGAGAAATAGAGTTGAAAGATGATGGTAGAAATAATGCGGACTGGGTCCGTGATCTGAGGATTGTCCTCATTGCTGCACAGAAGGCTTATGTCCTTAATGCACCGCTCGGTGCGCCACCCCCTCAAGCGTTGTCTGTAGATGTTGTGAACATCTGACAGGCACGTTCTTATGACTACTTGATAGTTCGGTGCGTCATGCATTACGGCTAGCAATGAAGAAATGCATGTTTTCCTCAAAATCAAACAGCACCGATCCTGACATGTTAATCCTGATAGAGATTAACTGCTGCTAGTCAGACTTGAGGGTTCTGTATAAAACATAAACGCTCTATCACTTTTTTCATTCGAAAAATACACCCTATATACTATTGTTCTACATAGCAAAGATCACAAACGAACCCCAGGAAAATTATTCTTTCTAGTCCACAATGAAATGAGCATAATATTGACTCCAACCAAAGGCAACTAGACACTATCCAATAGCCTGAGAAGGTTAGAGATGAGCCCCTCTTGCTACTATCCACTGTACCTGAACTAGACACTCATCTCATAACTCAAATCACTTCAGGGTACACATAAAGAACATTACTCTGTAACAATGCTATATATCAGGTACAGTTCTTTTGCATTCTGGATCAACACCTAAGAAAAAAAAGGTACCTGAAGCTTTTCCTTTCGATGATGTGATTTATCCGACCTAGTGCATAGAGCCTCCTGGGATCTTTTGACATATCATCTTCAAGTATGCAATTGTCCTTCAAACATAGGTCCAAGAACATTAGATGGTCCAGTTTTCAAATTGCTTGAACCCACAAAATCTGGAAGTAAATAATCCCAACATCTTAGATATCATGACATAGCTAGTACAATAAACAAGAATCAGAAATTAGAAAAACAGATAAAAAACACAAGCTACATTCAAATTCTTTGCTACTGATCCATAGTTGATGGTTTTGATTGCAATTAACTAATATAGTAGATATTATTTCCTTTCCAGCAGTCTGTTTTACAACACAAAAAACCCATTGTCCTATGTAATGGTTCTGGTTCATGCATATATTCCGGCAACAGGACAAGCACTATTACATTTCAGAAAAACAAGGATAAGCTCAAGTTCCAGTGGAAGGGGAAGCTCATCTGTGCAAGTTGTAGCCAAGCCCGGACATCACCACCGCCGTGGTTGCGGCATGGCAAGCAAAACTTCCCGGCTACAACCAAAATTCAAATATTTAAATTGGATGATTCTGTTGTACCCCATCCATTCCTAAATATAAGTTTCTTTAGAGATTTCACTATAAACTAGAACCGATGTATATAGACATACTTTAGAATGTAGATTTACTCATTCTACTCCCTATGTAGTCCGTAGTGGAATCTCTAAAAGGACATATATTTAGGAACGGAGGGAGTAGTAATGTTTCGCTTCGTAAGAAACTTAGCACGAACATGCTATGAACATTTCCAACAACAAACCTTTCCCCCCCAAAAAAATCGGTATTGAGAGAGTAAAGAAAAGAAACTGCTTCAACGAAAGTCCGGATATGTTATTTATTACTATTTTTTCAATTTTACAGTCCACTCAAGCTCATGCGAGCTCGAGCTCCACATCGTGACCACTTCCTTTTCACTAGTAAATCACTGGTGATAAAAACAGCCCGTCTTCCCTTGGTATGGAGATGAGTTGGCCTTTCCCCAATACTCTTCCCAATATTGTCACCTCAGCAAATCACCTGAAAAGTCATTCCCGCGACCATGTATGTCCGCATGTATCTACCACCAGCCAGACATGCATGCCTCTATTGTACTTTGACTCCCCGCTAGCTTTTTTCTCCCACCGGCTACACGAGCCTCTCGTCGGCCTCTCGCGCACCACCAGCCGCCTCAGGCGTCACTCGACCTCAAGCGCCACCCGCTCGCCTCGCGCCAACCCCTCCTCCAGACTTTGCTGGCCCCGGCTCACCACCACCTCTCGCCAAGTGTCATTCGGCCAAAAAAAGCCCCGCACGAGTTGACCGCTCATCCATACCGACTCCAAAGAATAAGAAGACACTCATGTTGGCAAGGCGTTTGATGCTAGTTAAAGAGAAATAAGAAAAACAACTTATTAGGGATGAACTATTGAAGAACCTTTGGAGGATCCATCCCCAAACCAGAAAAGTTTTATTGAGGAGCCCCAATTATTGGGGCAGCTTTTTTGATGGCCTGTTAGAGATGCTCTAAGAAGGCGACGGAATTTGGGACCGGCCACCATGAAACCCGTGTTTTTATATTTTAATTAGTGTTTGCGCCAAGTAAAATCTTTGAGATTGATTTGGATGATAGTAGAATTACACTTGATAAAAAAATTCCACTTTTACTAAGAGAAATTAGACATTTTACTCCCTCTGTAAACTAATATAAGAGTGTTTAGATCACTACTTTAGTGTTCTAAACGCTCTTATATTAGTTTACGGAGGGAGTAACAATTATTGGATGCAACGATGTTATTGTTGGCTCAAATCGGGTTATATTTACTATCCTTGGATTGATCTGAGTTCTCCGGTGGCACGTAGGACTCGTGCCCAAGCGATTGCCCATTATGACCTGGGCAAAACCACGACGGATTCTGGACTATAGGTTTTCTGAGTTTCCGGATTGAGTTGATTGTTGGGCAAATTTTGATGGCATCCAAATGTCTCTCGGATAAGATAGGCTGGAGGTCCGAATGAGGACATGCCATGAAACTCGAGTGGCATTGCAATTACCCTCTAAGAGCACCCAAGTACATGTCATGACCAGACGTTTCCAACACTAGATGTTGTAGGCATGATAATTCTTTTCGCTATCTCGCAAAAGCATATTGTATAGATTCGTGAACCGATTATTTCTTTGTTTATATTTAAACCATTCTAAGTCCCCCCGGCTTCTATTTTCATCACCACTGAGCCATCTCCAAGGCTATATCTTAAACAAACGTTCTCAAATGTTCGCTCACATGTCCAAACACGTCTGTTAACATCAGATGGGGTGGCACCACCCAACGATATCCCCAATATCATCTATTTGTCCGGTCCCCTCTGTTTTATCAAAATTTCTAGATCAATATCAATTCAATGATATATTTAGTATTGCAGACAAATGCAACCTAAAATGAAAGCATAGATGCTAAAAGAAATTCAAAAACTCCATCCATCAAAGGAAAAAAGAAGACCATACATCCAAACCAAATAACTTATTTTGGCCCCTCGTTTTCTGCATAGCCTGCAAATATGTAGTTATGCAATGTGTGAACAAATTTTTGCACACCGGGATCCAAGTCGTTGGCCTTCACGTACAAAACCTTGGACTCCTTGCATGCTTTCTTGACTGCAAACTTCTTCTCCTCGAGCTCCATCTTACCTTATTTGGATATCCTCAAGTTCCAGGCAGAGAAACATGATGAGCTTCCCATGAGGAATCATCATCGCTTAATTGGTGTTGCTATTTTGCTCTAAGTACATGTTAATTTCCAGAATTACAATATGTTTGATGGATCCTCCGAAACCATCTTAAGAACTTCAATTATGTACTAGAAATCCATGAGACACAACCGACCTACCCAAGGGCAAAGATCTAAAGCTCACTTTAGTCTTCTATTTGTCAATGTTGTCATGTGTTGCCTAAAGAACCAAACAACACCGAGACCCTATGATAGCCTACAAGTGCACAGGGTTTAGTTGTAGCCTTTTCGAAGTAAGAGTTTTGATCCCACAGAGAGCAAAGGAATCAGGCTTTTTCCCTTGTAGAGAATTATGTTACTATGTACCTGCAGATAACTGTAGACTTGAAGCAGAGTGAGTGCGGATTTAAATAAGAATTGAGTAAAATGGTGACTTGTAACTGAATAACATAAAAGTAAGTAAAAGATAGGAGTAATAAGTGAAAGTAAAAATAATTAAAAAAGGTGTTCTTAGGGAGTCTGGAATCCTCATTGGTATGTTTTTAGTACTACTATGGATAAGCATAGCATGGAGCGGATACTCGAGTCATTGTTGACGATTATGCTGGGTGGAGCCGGGTACAAAACACATTCTACTCGTGGTAGACTTCGTGCCATGCACGCCACCAGCATTGTCGCTTTGGATTACAACTCATGATTATTAAGGGTTTCCCCATGGACGCGGCCTCACTATGGCTCCCCGGTCACTTGTAAGAGGAGCAATAGGCTTTTACTGTCACCTCGAATTACCTCAACATCCTAAACCTATGCAAAGACAGTGATATACTTCGTGGCCAACAAAGGCACAAATGCTGAGTGGGCCCCCTTCACAACATTCATGAAGTTATTAAACTAAGCATTCAACAGAGGATCTCGTATTCATAATAAACGTTTGAGATCCTACACATACCAAGGTTCATCCATATCCCCAAGAACTAGGGGTCTACTCACACTTGGAAACAACAATCATCAAGGTAATGGTAATGGAATACATGGACGAATGATTCAACTGATACACCGAAGGATCCACTAGGGTTCTTGATGTTGCAGATGATAAGGATGCGGATGATGATGTAGATGTTGATGATGATGTCGATTGATGTCTATTACGCAACCTTCTTCTTGTAGACTCGTGTTGGGCCTCCAAGCGCAGAGTTTTGTAGGACAGTAGCAAATTTCCCTCAAGTGGATGACCTAAGGTTTATCAATCCATGGGAGGCGTAGGATGAAGATGGTCTCTCTCAAACAACCCTGCAACGAAATAACAAAGAGTCTCTTGTGTCCCCAACACACCCAATACAATGGTAAATTGTATAGGTGCACTAGTTCGGCAAAGAGATGGTGATACAAGTGTAATATGGATGGTAGATATAGGTTTTTATAATCTGAAAATATAAAAACAGCAAGGTAACAAGTAACAAAAGTGAGCAAAAACGGTATTGCAATGCTTGGAAACAAGGCCTAGGGTTCATACTTTCACTAGTGCAAGTTCTCTCAACAATACTGACATAGTTGAATCATATGTAAATCCCTCATGTGCAACAAAGAGTTCACTCCAAAGTCACAAATAGCGGAGAACAAACGAAGAAATTATTGTAGGGTACGAAACCACCTCAAAGTTATCTTTTCCGATCAATCGTATGAGCTATCCCTATAAGTGTCACGAACAGCCCTAGAGTTCATACTAAAATAACACCTTAAGATACACATCAACCAAAACCCTAATGTCACCTAGATACTCCAATGTCACCACGAGTACCCATGGGCTTGATTATACGATATGCATCACACAATTTCAGATTCATCATGTTCAATCCAACACAAAGAACTTCAAAGAGTGCCCCAAAGTTTCTACCGGAGAGTCAAGACGAAAACATGTGCCAATCCCTATGCATAGATTCCCAAGGTCACGGAACCCTCAAGTTGATCACCAAAACATACATCAAGTGGATCAATAGAACATCCCATTGTCACCACGGATATCCCATCGCAAGACATACATCAAGTGTTATCAAATCCTTAAAGACTCAATCCGATAAGAAAACTTCAAAGGGAAAACTCAATTCATCACAAGAAGATAGAGAGGGAAAACTCCATATGATTCATCTATATTAATAAAGCTCGCGGTACATCAAGATCGTATCATCTCAAGAACACGAGAGAGAGAGAGATCAAACACATAGCTACTGGTACATACCCTCAGCCCCGAGGGTGAACTACTCCCTCCTCGTCATGGAGATCGCCGGGATGATGAAGATGGCCTCCGGTGATGGTTTCCCCCTCCGGCAGGGTGCCGGAACAGGCTCCCGATTGGTTTTTCGTGGCTCTGGAGGCTTGCGGCGGCGGAACTCCCGATCTAGGTTTCTTTTCGGAGGTTTCTCGATTTATAGGAGTTTTTGGCGTCGGTCCCATGTCAAGGCGGTGCCCGAGGGGCCCACAAGCTAGGGGGGCGCCCTAGGGGGGGCGCTCCCCAGGCTTGTGGCCTCCTCGGTCACTTCTTGGCCCAACTTTTTGCTCCAGTATTTTTTATATTTTACAAAAATATTCTCTGTAAATTTTCAGCCCATTCCGAGAACTTTTATTTCTGCACAAAAACAACACCATGGTAGCTTTGCTGAAAACAGCGTCAGTCCGGGTTAGTTCTAATAAAATCATACCAAAATCATATAGAATTATTGTAAACATGGCATGAATACTTCATAAATTATAGATACGTTGGAGACGTATCAGCATCCCCAAGCTTAATTCCTGCTCGTCCTCGAGTAGGTAAATGATAAAAGAAATAATTTATGAAGTGTGAATGCTAGCAAACATTTTCATCATATTCTATTCTTCTTTGTATAGCATGGACATTTGGACTTGTAAATGATTCAAAGCAATAGTCCGGTTTTAACATAATGACTTCAATACTCAAGCATGTCATCAAGCAACCATGTCTTTCAAAATATCAACACTAAAGAAAGTTATCCGTAGCCCATCATTCTCAATCATTGATCCATTCATGAAACACACTCAAATATTAGCTATGCCCAATGCTCAAGTACGATCATAGTGCCCCCTAGTTGGTGCTCATAAGAGAAGATGGAGACTCAAAGCAAAATAAAAATTGCATAAAGTAAATAGATAGGCCCTTTGCAGAGGGAAGTAGGGATTTGTAGAGGTGCCAGAGCTCAAGGTTTAAATTGAGAGAGAAAAAAATATTTTGAGTGGCATGCTTTTCCTGTCAACGAAAACGACAAAGTAGCTCACAATACTTTCCATGCTAGATACATTATAGGCGGTTCCCAAACAGAATGGTAAAGTTTTTACTCCCCCTCCACCAATCAATCACACTCCACGGCGAACCGAATCCACGGGTACCATCCATACAAACAACAATCCTGGGGGAGTTTTGTTTCATTATATTTTGATTTGAATTTTGAGCATGGAACTGGGCATCCCGAATACCAGCCACTTTCTCGTGAATGATAGTGAATCAACACATATCGTGAGAATAACACACCTAGCATGGAAAAATATTGGATACTCCCCACCGTTTCATGAGCGGTACGGGCACACAAAAGAGCAAATTTATTTTGAAAATTTAGAGATGGCACATACAAATTTGCTTGGAACGGCATGGAAATACCGCATATAGGTAGGTATGGTGACTCATAAGGCAAAACTTGGTTTAAGGATTTTGGACGCACAAGTAGTATTTCTACTTAGTACAAATGGAGGCTAGCAAATAGATTGGGAAGCAACCAAACCAAGAAACGAAAATTCACATAAGTGAGCATTGAACATAACTAACACCGAATAATGCACCACAAGTAGGATATAACTTCATTGAATAACTATTGACTTTCGTACTTGCATAGGGAATCAAAAACCTTAACACCAATATTCCTACTAAGCATAATTACTCACTAGCATGACTCACATATTACTATCATCATGTTTCAAAACTATTACAAGGAATCAAGTTTAATTTGTCCAATGATCTTCATGAAATTTCTATTATATCCTCCTTGGATATCTACCACTTTGGGACTAGTTTCATATGTTGCCATTGCCTTTTGGCAAGCTCAAACAAATTTAAGTGAAGTACAAGAGCAAATGACAGGCTACTCTCAAAAGATATAAGTGAAGATCAATGAGTAGTCAAACAATTAAGTAGCTATGTGAGGACTCTCTCTCTCTCTCAATAAATATTTTCAGATCTAAGTATTTTATTCAAACAGCAAACTAAACAAAAATAGAACTCCAGGAATAGCACGCATAATGTGAACGAATAAAAATTTAGGCTCAACATAGGATAACCGATAATTGTTGATGAAGAGAGGTGGGATGCGTAGCATCCCCAAGCTTAGATGCTTGAGACTTCTTGGAATATTTACTTGGGGTGCCTTGGGCATCCCCAAGCTTGAGCTTTTGTATATCGTTCAATCCTCTCATATAATGGTTTCACCTATTCTCAAAATCATCTTCCACACAAAACTCGAAAAAAAACTCGTGAGATAGGTTAGTACACATAATAATAAATCAACTCTTTATGTACTGCCAAGACAAGTTGCATAATAATTTTCAAGCATTAGGTACTGTATACTATCATTTCCACAATTTATATCTACCAATATAGGCTATGGAAACTATAGGATAAGTAGATAACAAAACTATGACAGCAATCTGTCCAAGCAGAACAGTCTGTAGCAATTTATGAAAACAGTATACTTTTGTAACTCAAAAAATTATGAACATTTAGGACAAGCTAAATAATTTATATGAAAACACTGTGTAAAAATTTCAGAAACTGTCCACGTTCCAGTAAAATATGAAAATTCAAACACTACAGCCAAAGTTTCTGTTTTTACACAGCACATATCAAAACATGCAATGCAAGCATCCTAAGGCAATTCTTGGAACTTTTTATTGAAAAAAAAAAGATTATAAATAACACCTAACAGAGAACTACAAAATAAAATGACGCTCCAAGCAAAACTCATATTATGTGACGAATAAAAATATAGCTCCAAGTAAGATATACCGATAATGTTGGAGACGAAAGAGGGGATGCCTTCCGGGGCATCCCCAAGCTTAGGCGCTTGAGTATTCCTTGGATATTACGTTGGGGGTGCCTTGGGCATCCCCAAGTTTAGGTTCTTGTCACTCCTTATTCTCCTCATATCGGTGTCTCACCCAAAACTTGAAAACTTCAATCACACAAAACTTAACGGAACTTCGTGAGAAGGGTTAGCGTAATAAAGATAAATCATTCACTTAGGTACTGTCAATACAAGATTCATAATTGTTACCACATGATACCTACTGTATTATATCATTTCCATAATTTATATCACTTAATATAAGCTTAAGAAACACTAAAACAAGTAAACTATGCATGCAAAACAGAATCTGTCAAAAACAGAATAGTCTGTGAAGATCTGTAGCGTAACCATACTTCCCTGTCTCTAAAAATTCTGAAAAATTAGGAAAATCTAGGAAATTTGTATATCAATCATGTGTAAAAAATTAAGATCAAAATCACGTTCCAGTGAATTTACAAAATTCTTGGACTGAGAGCAAAATTTTCTGTTTTTGCACAGAATCAAGTCAACTATCATCCACACTATCCCAAAGGCTTTACTTGGCACTTTATTGAAACAAAAGCTATAAAACATGATTATACAGTAGATTAATCATGTGAACACACTAAAACAGTAAGGATAAATATTGGGTTGTCTCCCAACAAGCGCTTTTCTTTAATGCCTTTTAGCTAGGCATGATGATTTCAATGATGCTCACATAGGAATAATAATTGAAACATGCAAAAGAGCATCATGAATCTCATGACAAGCACATTTAAGTCTAACCCACTTCCTATGCATAGGGATTTTGTGAGCAAACAACTTATGGGAACAAGAATCAACTAGCATAGGAAGGTAAAACAAGCAAAACTTCAAGATTTTCAACACATAGAGAGGAAACTTGATATTATTGCAATATGTAGAAGCATAAGATCCTCTCTCATAATAATTTTCAGTAGCATCATGAAGGAATTTCACAGTATAACCAGCACATAAAGCATTCTTTTCATGATCTACAAGCATAGAAATTTTACTACTCTACACACAAGAAAATTTCTTCTCATGACTAATAGTGGGAGTATCATAAAAGAATTGAATACTACAAATTGATTCCACATTAAAAGAGTAATATTCAGTAAAAGGATATTCAAAATTATGACAATAATTATCACTACTTTTTATAACATAAGTATCATCACAATAATCATCATAAGTAGCAACTTTGTTGTCATCATAGTCAATTGAAACCTCTTCCGAAATAGTGGAATCATTAATAAGTAAAGTCGTGACCTCTCCAAATCCACTTTTATCATTATAATAAGATTCAACACCCTCCAAGATAGTGGGATAATTATTATCTAAAGCTGACACTCTTCCAAACCCACTTTCATAAATATTGCAATCACCATAAATAGGGGGTATGCTTTCATCATAATAAATTTGCACATCAAAACTTGGGGGACTAAAAATATCATCTTCATTAAACATAGCATCCCCAAGCTTGGGACAAACATTAATTGCAGCAAATAAATTCTCAAACATGTCACTCTCATCAAACATAGCATCCCCAAGCTTGTGGCTTTGCAAAACATAAGCATGATCACTCTCATCATTAATAGTATGAATAGCACCAATCGTATAACAATTGTTATCATCACAATTTTCTAAGTTGGTGCCAAAAAGATTTTCAAGATTATAAGGGGTGTCATTATTTGGGAGAGATACCTCTTTACCTTTACTTTTCCTTCTTTTCTTCTTCTTCACCACATTATGTGTGGGTTTATTTAATTCCTCCAAGCTTCTTTTTGAAGAGATTGGTTGAATAAAAAGCTCCTCCTCGTTACCTGATTCATCATAAGAAAAAATAGGAGGATATTGGGAAACCTCTTCCCCTTCATTAGTATTCTCTTCATCTTCTATTTGTTTTCTTGTCTTTAAGTAATTGGCAATATAAGGATTCTCAATGCAATTTACCACGCAATACATATAGATTTCATTTAGATCAAAATCAATCATTTTCATGAGAACCCAAGCTGGAACATCCTTAGTTTTATGTTTCATTTCTTCATACCCCAAAAATAGACTAAGTTCATTATGATGCTCAAGGGTAATGTGATTATCACAATTTTTGGACACAATTCGATCATGAAATAATTCACATTGGAAATTAAAATGACCACTTTCATTGCAAAGTTCACAAGGACGGCGAGAAATATTAAGTCTTTCAGCACAAACATATAGCCTCTCTTGCAACCATTTAGTTTATAAATACTTATGCCTCTTACAAAATATATCTTCCCTTTTAGGCATGTCTTCAAGAACTCTATGCACTCCACAAAAATTGACATGCTTATAAGAAATCTTTTTATCATGACTAGTGCAATCATCATTAGTACTATGGATATTCAAAGAATTCATACTAACAACATTGCAATCATGCTCATCACTCAAAGATTTAGTGCCAAACATTCTAATAACTTCTTCTTCTAACACTTGAGCACAATTTTCCTTTCCATCATTTTCACGAAAGACATTAAAAAGATGAAGCATATGAGGCAACCCCAATTCCTTTTTTTGCAGTTTTCTTTTATAGACCAAACTAGTGATAAAACAAGAAATTAAAAGATTCAATTGCAAGATCTAAAGATATACCTTCAAGCAATCACCTCCCCGGCAACGGCGCCAGAAAAGAGCTTGATGTCTACTACGCAACCTTCTTCTTGTAGACTCGTGTTGGGCCTCCAAGCGCAGAGTTTTGTAGGATGCTACTTCTCGAGCATGCGTTGATTTTCCCTTGAAGAGGAAAGGGTGATGCAGCAAAGTAGATAAGTATTTCCCTCAGTTGTTGAGAACCAAGGTATCAATCCAGTAGGAGATACAAGCAAGTCCCCAATAGGTGTACCTACACAAATAATCAAACACTTGCACCCAACGCTATAAAGGGGTTGTCAATCCCTTCATGGTTACTTGCAAGGATGAGATCTGATAGAGATAAATAGAATAGATTGCTTGGAAGTAAAGTAAAACAAAAGTAAAAATAAGGCAGCGAGATATTTTTGGTATTTTTGGTTTTAGATCTGAAAGTATAATATGGATAATAGACCCGGGGGCCATAGGTTTCACTAGAGGCTTCTCTCATGAAGGAAAATAATACGGTGGGTGAACAAATTACTATCGAGCAATTGATAGAAAAGCGAATAATTATGAAGATATCCAAGGCAATGATTATGCATATAGGCATCACGTCCGTGTCAAGTAGACCGAAACGATTCTGCATCTACTACTATTGCTCCACACATCGACCGACTCCTGCCTGCATCTAGAGTATTAAGTTCATGAAGAACAGAGTAACGCATTAGGTAAGATGACATGATGTAGAGGGATAAACTCAAGCAATATGATGAAAACCCCATCTTTTTATCCTCGATGGCAACAATACAATACGTGCCTCGCTACCCCTACTTTGTCACTGGGTGAGGACACCGCAAGATTGAACCCAAAACTAAGCACTTCTCCCATTGCAAGAATTACCAATCTAGTTGGCCAAACCAAACCAATAACTCGAAGAGACTTGCAAAGATATGAAATCATGCATATAAGAATTCAGAGAAGATTCAAATAATATTCATAGATAATCTGAATATAAACCCACAATTCATCGGATCTCGACAAACACACCGCAAAAGAGTATTACATCGGATAGATCTCCATGAAGATCATGAAGAACATGGTATTGAAGAACAAAGAGAGAGAAGAAGCCATCTAGCTACTAGCTATGGACCCGAAGGTCTGTGGTGAACTACTCACGCATCATCGGAGGGGCAATGGAGTTGATGTAGATGCCCTCCGTGATCGAATCCCCCTCCGGCAGATTACCGGAAAAGGCTCCAAGATTGGATCTCACG
Organism: Elymus sibiricus; assembly: GCA_039707655.1. Taxonomy (NCBI): domain Eukaryota; kingdom Viridiplantae; phylum Streptophyta; class Magnoliopsida; order Poales; family Poaceae; genus Elymus; species Elymus sibiricus. The sequence goes on along the minus strand of CM077667.1, from coordinate 350,572,005 downwards.
GGAACAGAGGCTTCCGGCGGCGGAAAAGTATTTTTGTGGCTCCCTTTGGTATCCAGGGAATATTTGGGAATTTATAGGCTGGAGAATAGGGTTAGGAGGGCTACCGTGGGGCCACAAGCCAGGGGGCGCCCCCCCTAGGGCGCGCCCCTGTGGCTTGTCGCCACACGGCGGCTCTCCTGCCTTCATCTCCAAGTCTTCTGGGTTGTTTCTGGTCCAAGAAAAATTATTCCGAAGATTTTATTCCGTTTGGACTCCGTTTAATATTCCTTATCTGCAATACTCAAAAACAAGGAAAAAACAGAAACTGGCACTAGGCTCTAGATTAATAGGTTAGTCCCAAAAATAATATAAAATAGCATATTAATGTACATAAAACATCCAAAACAGATAATATAATAGCATGGAACAATCAAAAATTATAGATACGTTGGAGACGTATCATAGGACAGTAGCAAATTTCCCTCAAGTGGATGACCTAAGATTTATCAATCCGTGGGAGGCGTAGGATGAAGATGGTCTCTCTCAAACAACCCTGCAACAAAATAACAAAGAGTCTCTTGTGTCCCCAACACACCCAATACAATGGTAAATTGTATAGGTGCACTAGTTCGGCGAAGAGATGGTGATACAAGTGTAATATGGATGGTAAATATAGGTTTTTATAATCTGAAAATATAAAAACAGCAAGGTAACAAGTAACAAAAGTGAGCAAAAACGGTATTGCAATGCTTGAAAACAAGGCCTAGGGTTCATACTTTCACTAGTGCAAGTTCTCTCAACAATACTGACATAGTTGAATCATATGTAAATCCCTCACGTGCAACAAAGAGTTCACTCCAAAGTCACAAATAGCGGAGAACAAACGAAGAAATTATTGTAGGGTACGAAACCACTTCAAAGTTATCTTTTCCGATCAATCGTATGAGCTATCCCTATAAGTGTCATGAACAGCCCTAGAGTTCGTACTAAAATAACACCTTAAGATACACATCAACCAAAACCCTAATGTCTCCTAGATACTCCAATGTCACCACGAGTACCCATGGGCTTGATTATACGATACGCATCACATAATTTCAGATTCATCATGTTCAATCCAACACAAAGAACTTCAAAGAGTGCCCCAAAGTTTCTCCCGGAGAGTCAAGACGAAAACATGTGCCAACCCCTATGCATAGATTCCCAAGGTCACGGAACCCGCAAGTTGATCACCAAAACATACATCAAGTGGATCAATAGAACATCCCATTGTCACCACGAATATCCCATCGCAAGACATACATCAAGGGTTATCAAATCCTTAAAGACTCAATCCGATAAGAAAACTTCAAAGGGAAAACTCAATTCATCACAAGAAGATAGAGAGGGGAAAACTCCATATGATTCATCTATATTAATAAAGCTCGCGGTACATCAAGATCGTATCATCTCAAGAACACGAGAGAGAGAGAGAGATCAAACACATAGCTACTGGTACATGCCCTCAGCCCCGAGGGTGAACTACTCCCTCCTCGTCATGGAGATCGCCGGGATGATGAAGATGGCCTCCGGTGATGGTTTCCCCCTCCGACAGGGTGCCGGAACAGGCTCCCGATTGGTTTTTCGTGGCTCTGGAGGCTTGCGGCGGTGGAACTCCCGATCTAGGTTTCTTTTCGGAGGTTTCTCGATTTATAGGAGTTTTTGGCGTCGGTCTCACATCAAGGCGGTGCCCGAGGGGCCCACAAGCTAAGGGGCGCGCCCTAGGGGGGGCGCCCCCCATGCTTGTGGCCTCCTCGTTCACTTCCTGGCCTAACTTTTTGCTCCAGTATTTTTTATATTTTCCAAAAATATTCTCCGTAAATTTTCAGCCCATTCCGAGAACTTTTATTTCTGCACAAAAACAACACCATGGTAGCTATGCTGAAAACAGCGTCAGTCCGGATTAGTTCTAATAAAATCATACCAAAATCATATAGAATTATTGTAAACATGGCATGAATACTTCATAAATTATAGATACGTTGGAGACGTATCATCGATCCCCTCGCGGTGAGAGGAATCCCCTTCTTCTCCCGGTTGATCCTCCTTCCGGATGGGCTCCGACGGCTAGGGTTCTGCCTTCTGGATGAGTTTAAGGAGTCTCTCCTCGTCTGATTCACGATCCGCTTCGATGGAGTGAAAATAGTTGATCCCCCAGAGGCGGAGGTGCGCCAAACGATCGCTTATGCGAGCGCGCGCGGTCCTATGGAATGTCGTCGTTCGCTCTGTAAGCACGACGTCGTCAGGATCTCGCAGACTTGGGGATGATCCCCCACCGAGGTGCCACAAAGACTCAGTTCCGTCGCCTTCGACGGGCCGTTTAACAGGTTCACAAAACAGCGTGGTCTGTAATGGAGTTCTTTCAGATCTTGGTGTGAAGGTTGCTCACGTCTTTCTTCGGTGGTAACATGGTGGCGGCGGTGATCGACGATGGGAGATGGTTAGATTAGACATATGGGTCACCAGGACACTAGGCTCTCTGTTTGTTTCATGGAGTGATCAAGTATGTACCCATTGTAATTTGTTTGTTTAACAATGGACATGTGGTAAGACTACCCACAGTGGGAGTAACATAGGTAGTAACAACGATGCCATCTCAACGAAAAAGATGATATGACAGTTAATTAATGAGGAGAGAGACAAATTGAATAACATAGCTAGTTACTCATACTATGAGTAACATCATATATGCCGAGATAAGATAAGTCTATAAGCTAATAAATGAAAATATCGATGTTACCACCTCTATGTTACTATCCACTATGGAAGTAGTAACTTAGACTAGTAACATATGCATGTTACTACTCTGTGTTATTTTTTTTCCTCTATGTTACTTCGCATTCTGGTAGTCTAATACTCTCCTAAAAAAGTGATTAGTGAAGTGTTAGGATTCATTAATTCATGTTAATTAAGGGATTAATCCGTAGCCGCATGCAGTTTTCTTTAGCAACAGTCGCGCATCTCTCCCGTCTCCGGAATGGATGCCTCTTCGTCGCATCACTTGCAACGCACGGGCACATCACCTACGTATCCGTCGATTACCTCTGTACAATTTACTTCTACACGTTATCATTTCATTAGCACCAAACCTCCTGACGAGGGCGCACGAGATGCGGGGATGGCCGGTCCGGCCTCGCGCCTCCAGGCGCTGCGCCCGCCCATAGCGCGCCGGCCGGCGGAGTCAACGGCAGTAAGAGCAACTCCAACCGCGCGACCCAAATGGACACGCGCTTTGTCTGCGTTTTGTCCGTTTGGGTCGGCATGTCCGCCCCCTTTTGTAAATGGGTCGGCCGTGCGCCCAACGCTCCGACCCATTTTTCGTCCGCGCACAAGCAGTTTTTAAAGATAAAATGGCCGGCGGCCACACATCATGCCATCTACCATGCCAGTGTCAAGAGTTCACGCCGGCGATATGCCAGCCTACAAAAAGAATACACCGTTTTCAAGCTGGGCACACTTGCCAGCGGGCCGGCACACATGCCAGCACACAAAATAAGAATGTAGTTCGGACACGCCATCTTGGCCATGGTCATGCCCGCACACCGCGGCATGGATCAATGGTCTTCGAAGCTCATCATGTCGACCTGCATCTTCTCGAACCAAGACCGCTTCCTCGGAGAGAAGGTGCTCAAGTCCACCTTCATGAGCTCGACCCCCTTCATCATGCAAGCGAGCCGAACTTCTCTTGCTTTCGTGGCCTCGATCTCTAGCATCTTAGCTTGCTTCTCCGCCTCCAACGCTAGTTTCTTGTTTTGTATCTCCGTGAAGGCCTTAATTTGCTCCTCCTTGGCTTGACGGCGCTTCTCCTCTCTTGACTCTTTGTTGTACATCATGCCTTGCAAAGTAGCTTGCAAGGCAAGGGATGCCGCCTCACGCTTGTCCTCTTTCTTGGAGTTGGTCTTCCCTCGTGGCCGCGGCTTCTCCCCCTCACCATGCTCTTCAGTGGCTTCCTTCCCTCCACGCGCCTTGATGGCAGCGTATTGCGCTTTGAACTTCTCTTCTCCATTGATGATCATCCAACAATGAGTGAGGTTGAAAGACTTGCCCTCATAGTGGACCTTGAATGCTTCCAAAGCTTGGAAGACCTACAAATGAGAAAGCATGTCGGCATACCAAAATAAACAAGGTACGAAACAATCAATATAAGCAAGCATGTCGGCATAGCAAAATAAGCAAGGTACGGAACAATCAAAATGAGCAAGCATGTCAGCATAGAAAAATAAGCAAGGTAAGGAACAATCAATATAAGCAAGCATGTCGGGCATACCATGTCTTTCATGCCGATGCCGCTCATGGGACAGGCCTCGATGCCCTCAGGAGTGGAGCAAAACTTGTTGCACTCTTGTTGTATCACCCTCCAATGCTTGCTGAGAGAGACCCACCCACGCTTGCTCTCCATTTGGTATGGTTTAAAGTTCTTGCGCTCGTGGAACTTGTGATGCACTCTTAGCCAAAATGCCGAAGCCTTTTGCTCGGCGCCTATCTTGGGGTCTTGGCCAATGTCTCTCCAACATTCACACAGAAGTTTGTCTTGCTTTTGTGTGTATGCTTTGGTCCGCTTGCTCTTCCGCTTCTTCTTTACATTGGCTTGGGCTGGGAGAGGTTCCTCGAACAATGGCTCTCCCTCGATGTCCACTTCATCATCCTCTTCTTCTAGGCCATAGTCTTCCGGGAATTCGTGATCTAGAGGAAAATGGCCCAAGCCGACTTGGTCCTCCATGAGGGGGTCGGCCATGTCATCACCAAACGTGGACCCAATGCCGTCGTGCCCGGCCATGAAGGGGCTGCGGCCATCTTGGCTTTGCGCCTCGTCGGGGTCGAAGGTGGCGCTTCCCCCACGGCCACCTTCGTAGATGAGGCCCTACATGAATAAATTATCCTCGTCTTCCGCAACTGGCATTTTGTCAAACAGGTTGTGGGCGTTACCCATGGCGTCGGCTGGGAGCTCGCGTCGGCGCTTGCACGAACTGTCGGAAGACGATCCACCGTCCACAGGCACCGCGTTGAGGTCGATGCCTGCGGGTGCTGGCGTGGCCGGCGCGACCACCTCCGGTTCACCGAAGCCCGTAGAGTAGGACAAACGGGAGGTTTGCGGGTGATGTCGATGGAAGTCGTGCGCCGCCGGCATGGTAGACATGCGTGGCGAGTCCGGCAGTGGGTGACGGAGCGGCGATGAGCCGGTGCTGGCCGCAGCCACCGCGGCAGTGAGCCCCTGCTGGCCTGGGTTTAACCCTAGTATTAGCAGGGTGTGCATCGTGGCCTCGCGGACCTGCAGGTTGGTCTTGGCGGCGTTGGACTTTTGATCGAAGGCGGCAGCGATGGTGGACGCGGCCGCGGCCTCCTCCCGCGCTTCTTGCTGGTGCTGGCGGTTCTTCCTCCTCAAAGATTGTTCGGCGCGCTCCGCGGGCGTCAGCAGATTGGTCGGCGCTGGCCCTTTTCGTGCACCGCGGGGACCGGCGGAGCCGAGGGAGGCGAGGCCGGTGGCGGCGTCGAGGGTTAGCGCGTCGTCGTCCATGGCGCGCTGGGGGGAGGGCGGAAGCATTTTGCGAATTTTGAGGGGAAATGGTAGGCGACGTGCCACCGACTGGCGGGCCAGGGGGAGAAGAGCGGGCGACGCGCGCGTCCGTCCCGTGTCTGCGCAGACGCAAATCAGGCCCAAAATTGAGCCTGGAATTGGTCGCGAGCGGACAGAGAACGGACGCGCGTCTGTTTGGGTCAGCATGTTGGGTTGAGTTTTGTGTCTGCGACGATCCAAACGAACGTGGTCGGACAAAATGGATCGCCCGGTTGGAGTTGCTCTAAGGCTAATAGCGGATGCGTGCGCGGTCATGGCCCTATGTCAATTTACCTCAACAAATTCCACCCCAGAAAATCCAAAATCCAGATACACACAGGCTAAACAAGGCGGACACAAAAGGTTAAATAACATAGTCAACCATTCAATCGAGCATCGAAATCTTGAGATCATCCAGGAAGTCAACAAAGGCTGCCGCTGAGGATCCACCGATCTGCAGCGCATCGGCAGCAACCACTTTCGCTATCGCCATCCTCTCCCTGATCTGCTTCCCATGCTCGGACTCCATGACCAGCCTCACTTTCGCCTCCACCTCTCCAGATTTCACGGTCGCCTCGTCGTAGCCGTCCATGGCCACCCCAAGCTTCATGTCCTCCACCACGAACACCTTGTTCATCCTCTGCTCTGCGTACATCGGCCAGCACAGCATCGGCACCCCGGCCACGACAGCCTCTAGCGTCGAGTTCCATCCGCAGTGCGTCACGAACGCGCCGGTCGCCGGGTGCCGGAGCACCTCCACTTGCGGCGCCCAGGAGGAAACCACCATCCCGCGCCCCCTCGTCCTGTCCAAGAATCCCTCCGGCAGCAGCTGCTCCACTGCCGCCTCGGCCCGCCCCTCGAACCGCTTCGTCGAGTCGGCGTCCGGCGCAACGGGTGCTCGCACGGCCCATAAGAACGGGTGCCCGCTCTTCTCCAGTCCCACGGCGATCTCCTTTAACTGCTCTGCGGGCACCGAGCTCGCGCTCCCGAAGCAGAGGAATACCACGCTCCGCGCTGGCTGCTTATCTAGCCATCTTAGGCATTCGTGCTTCACGTTGCTTCCCTTCTCCTCGCCGACCAATGGACCGACGCAGAACAGTTTCGGCAGTGACTCGCCGGGGCGGGAAGTCCGGTCTTTTATCGCCTCAACGGCGCGGGGCTCCAGCCACTCGAACGTGTTCGACAGAATGCCCTTAGATCTTGGCAGCTGCTCCATAAGGCTAAGGATTGTCTTGTACTGGCTGTCGCTGCGATCGAGCAGCACTTCCGGCAAGTCGGACGCCGGAATTGGTTGGACTCCGGGGAAGTGCAGCAGGGAGCGCCCCATGTCCCGGAAGGAGACAGTGGAGCGCATGACGGGGATGTGCAGGTAGGCAGCAAGGACCGACGCAGCGGAGGTGAAGAAAAGGTAGGCCGGGACGCCGAGCTCTGCGGCGGCGTCAAACCCGTAGGCGCAGAAGAAGTCGGTGACTAGAGCCTTGACGGACGGGAGGGACCTCAGGAAGGTGAGGAGGGCGGGGTTAGTGGCGCGGAGGTCGGCGATGAGGGCGATGAAAGGATCGGCGTCGGGGTCAGCCGCCTCGGCGGTACGGGTCGCTGCCGGCGGGAGTAGGTGGAAGGAGACGGAAGGATAGGATGCGGCGAGGCTGGCGATGGTCTCAGAAGACTTGCCCGAAGACGGGACGTCGGCGACGGCGACGGTGACAGGAACGCCATGTCCGGCGAGGTGGTGGGCGAACTGTGTCATCGGGTGGAGGTGGCCCCTGACCATCCATGTGTAAAGCACGACGGTGCTCTGCATATTTGCTTCTGTGTTTCAGTGGCAGTGTTCTGGACACTGAAGGAGAGAAGCAGGCAATCGATCGGTTGTGTTATATACTACTCGCCATGGGCAAAATCGACAAATTTAACCTAAAGTCGAAAGGAATTCACAGAGTGAACTGCTAGTGGAAAAAATTCACCGACCTAACCCTTTCGTGTGGCGCCCGACAGAAAGGCGCCACACTGTAATGTGTGGCGCCTTGCCGTTAGGCGCCACACTACCACTTATCCAGCCGCGGATCCTATTTGATGTCGGTGAAGAAAATGGTAATGATAGCATACTAGTTGGTAGTTTATATATTTTGTTTATTTGAAAAGATGAAACCATAATCATATCACTTGTATGTTTGTAGAATCTTGCGCCCCTCAAGATTCGGTCCCACGGGGCGTCGACTGCCATGCCGTACGATGAGCGATACACACCGTACATCGAGAAGACATGACTCCTTCCTTTCATTCAACTTGTGAGCCGGTCGACGCCGAACCTGAACGCGGCGGCAATCACCGCACTTACGGATCGGTGGAGGCCGGAGACCCACAGTTTCCACCTTCGTACCGGAGAGATGACCGTGACTCTTCAGGATGTTTCCATGATCACCGCACTTCCAATCGAGGGGAAGCCTCTTTGTATGAGCACTGATTCAGAGGGATGGCGCCAACAAATGGAGGCCATTATTGGTATGTCTCCTCCGGAGCCAGAACCAGCAGAGGGAGAGAAGAAAGACCGAGTCCCCGCCGGCGCTCCTTTCACTTGGATCGTTGCCAAATTTGCGCATTGTCCTCAGGGCGCCACTGAAGATGTGATCGAGACTTATGCTCGCGTGTACATGTGGTATGTTATCTCTAGGACTATCTTCGCTGACGCCGGCGGCAAGAACGCTCAATGGATGTGGCTGAAGGCGTTGACGGTCCTCGACCACAAGTTCAGCTGGGGGTCGGCGGCATTGGCCTACTTGTACCGGCAGGTAAATAAATGTTTTTACTTAGTTTTTGTTTAGCTTTCATTATTGTCCTTAACTGATACATGTTTGGCTTGGCGTTCAGTTGGACGATGCTTGTCGTAGGTCCTCGAAAGACGGCTGCATTGGTGGTTGTATGCTCCTACTATCTGTATGGAGTTGGGAACGCCTTCCAGTTGGGCGCCCTAGAGAGGTAACGTTCAAGGACTGGGATGACCACGACAACCCCATACGGCTTCCTACTTGGGCTTACAAGTGGGACGTGGTTTCGGAGATGACGAGCGATGTGAACATTATGTACAGGCAATACACTTACCGCCGAGCAGGTAAGCATTGGCATTACATCACTCACTTGACTCCCGTACATGAAAGGAAAACATGAATGTTGCCTTTTTATGTTGTGTTGCAGGTGGAATGGCAGCCATATGGTACCGGGGATGGCTTTGGTGATGCAGTCACGTTTCAGCTCAATCCAAGATGTTTGCAGGAAAAACATCTTTGGCTTATGCGGTGCCCACTGATATGCAATTGGGCGGTTGAGTTTCATCTCCCCCATCGTGTGTGTCGTCAATTTGGCTTGTTTCAGGGTCACCCGCCGGAGTGGGTGGACACGGACACGCAGCTTCACAGGTAACAAAGCATGAACAATAAACAACTACAATCGTCCAACTTTGAATAGTGCTAATAATGAGCTATTTAACATGCAGGTTGGATAGGAGGAGACAATGAAAGATCAAGGATTGGGATAAGTATCATAAGAAGTATGTCACCTCGTTTGCGCAATGTGTGGAGCGAGCTAAGGATACGACACATGCCCAACTTCGCGAGTATTGTCCACTTGCGTTCAACAACTATGTTCGATGGATTCAAAAGAATACTCGTTTGGACATTTGTACGCCGGCTTTTGAGGAGGATATCTTGGAAGATCCCACTTCATTCGATGGACTTGCCCAGGATGAATACAACAAGCTTATCCGGGAAGGGTACCAAACCCCTTTTGCTCCAGTTCTCAACTTTGTGGTGAGTGTGCACTCTTTTGTTATCTATGGACAGTAGTACACATCTTTGCTTACCTTACATGTTGTTTTCGTTTCAACCATAGCGCAAGGAGGTAAAAAAACAAGCTGATGAAACCCAGGCCTTTCTAGACACAACCCATAGAGGAAAACAGGGAGAATCTGCACTTCGACTTTTCATCAAGGTGCTTTGCCATATTTCAACATCCGTACTTGAGAACTATTTGCTTATTTTTAAATCTCATTTATCTGTCAATGTTACAGCGTCAGGGCCAAAGGTTGCGGCGACTGTCCAACATTTTAGGTTGCCATTACCCCGAATATTCAGAACCGTCGAGATCCGGTTCATCCCATAGGAATGCCAACCTGGACGATTCTACTACCTCCGGAGCTCGTATGGACGACGATGACATTACCTCGGGAGCTAATTTAGAGGATCACGCTTTGTTCTCTCCAGAGGTATGCCAAGTGAGTACTTTCATATTTCCCTACCTCGCCTGCACATGATGATATCAATTTTCTCTTTAGATTCAAGACGACATGACGTTGGATGCTTTCTAACGCTCCGCTTACATGTTGAAGCCAAGGAGGGGAATAAACCGGTACACACCTGAGGACTTTAATGACAAAGGAAAGAAGGCGGTGGCTGAGGGTTTGCGTATGACAAGAGGGATGACGAGGATGAGAGGTATGGACGATGACGATGACGATGAGGACGAAATAGAGTTGGAGGAACCGCAACCGGTTGTGAGGAAGAAGCTACCTACTAAGAGGGGACGAGGCAAGAGTACGCGAGGAAGGAAAGAGTAGTGATGTCAAACTTGTGGTGGTTGTTTGCTTATGAAGTCAAACATGTTGTCGGTGTCTTGAACTAGTAGCAATGTTGAACTTGCTGTTTTTTTATCCTTCTTGAACTCGTAGAACCATGAGACTTATTATCCTTGTTGGACTTATTATCCTCTCTGTTTGCTGTATGGATATATGCTGGAGGCTATGTTTGAATTATGTGGCTGTAGCCTTTTTTTGCTCTCTGGATAGGCCCTGGAGGCTTGGTTTCAATTGTGTGGCGCCTTAGGGTCAGGCGCCACACAATGACTTAGGCGCTGGTGCTGGCAAAATACTCGGCTGTAGCTAGTTTTGCTCTCTGGATAGGCCCTGGAGGCTTGGTTTCAATTGTGTGGTGCCTTAGGGTAAGGCGCCACACTGTGTAGTGTGGCGCCTGGCCCTAAGGCGCCACACAATGACTTAGGCGCTGGTGCTGGCAAAATACTCGGCTGTAGCTAGTTTTGCTCTCTGGATAGGCCCTGGAGGCTTGGTTTCAATTGTGTGGCGCCTTAGGGTAAGGCGCCACATTATGTAGTGTGGCGCCTAGACCTAAGGCGCCACACAATGACTTAGGCGCTGGTGCTGGCAAAATATTCGGCTGTAGCTAGTTTTGCTCTCTGGATAGGCCCTGGAGGCTTGGTTTCAATTGTGTGGCGCCTTAGGGTCAGGCGTCACACAATGACTTGCCAAATTTTATCCATGGTTGTAGCTCTCTGGAATTTCACAGCACATTACAATAAGCCATACATATCAGAATTTAACAGCACATTACAATACATATCTAACACGATACTTGTAACACATCTTAACATAAAGGAGTACATAACATAGATTCATGGGACGACAAGTTCGAAGTTCATGAAAGGAAATGGTCCAAATAGCAAAGCGCGCAGGATGACAAGGTTCGACAAGACAAGAGGTTCAAAGATTAAAGCGCGCACGACGACAAGGAAAACAATGCTCTACTGTGTCGAGCAAGACCCCTTTCCCTTCTTCTTCTTCCTCTCCTCTTCCTCCTCCTCCTCCCTTTTGTGCATCCTTGAAGCCTCCTCCATCACCCTTTCTTGGAAGCGTTGGCGCGCCCACTCTTTCTTTGCGGCCTCCTCAGCCCACAACTTCCTGCAACCCACTTCAAAATCCTTCTGACGCTTCTCATTCCTCATATTTTCCTCCCTCTTCAACCTAGCTTGGTAGTTAGTATACTCAATTCGCATTTGTATGTCCGCCTTCCTCTTCGCTTCAGCTGCCTCTTGCTTCTTCCTCTCCGCTTTGGCTGCATCCTCCTCTCTTAACTTCTTTGCAGCCCTCTCCGACAACCCCTCCTCCTCACCGGCCGCATCCTTCTCCTCCACCCACTCCGTTGTTGCCTTGTTGGGTTGAGACGCCGCCATACCTACGAAAAAAGCAAGATACTAGTTAGTAAAGACAATAAACAATATGATCATAAACAACAATGATACATGGTAAACACAGAAGGGAGCATAAAAAACAACATGAAAAGATAAGTGAATAGTAGTGACATACGGAAATGGTCCTCGTAGGTATCCACGCATACCAATCCTAGTCTCACCAACACCGTTTCTACCGCCACCACGAGCTCTACCAGCCCCACGTCTAGCACCACCACGACCTGTCCCACGAGCACGTACTCTTGTAAGTCCAAGTCGGCTCCTTGTTTGGCTAGGACCATGTTGGCTAGGAAATTGTTGGCTAGTACTTGCTTGGCTAGGAACTTGTTGGTTAGGAACTTGTTGGCTAGTACTTGCTTGGCTAGGAACTTGTTGGCTACTACTTGGTTGGCTTGTCCTTGAATCATTTTTTTTTTTGGACTTTTTCTTCCGGTTGGTACACTTTCTTGCGTTGTGCCCTCTACCACCGCACTCTCCGCAATGGGCACTCTCACTAGGCTCTTGGAATTGGTTGTTCCCCATTTCTCGGCCACCACCACAGCCCCATCCATCGTCATGCTCATTATTCTCCTCTTGCAATGCTTCATCTTGGATCTTCGAAATCGGGGTCAATGTTGGCCTCCCTTGTTGGGTCAAAAGAGGTTCAATCATCTCATCTTGGTTCATTCGTGGAGGACTACTATCAAGAATCGGAGAGGCAACCCGGTTCAAATCCAAGTGCAAGTTAGCATCAACCTTTTTTATGACAAATAACTCTAGAGCCTTGTCTAGTGATTCGGCCACCGTCTCCTTGTATGCAAGCCAACGTTGCTCGGAGTTCACACGCATGGTCTTCCAGCGAATGTGCATTCCAAATCCCACATTATGCCTACCATCAAACTCTACAACATCACTTGGATCCATCCAATTCAAATCTTTTCGGACTTGTTCCAACAACTCCGCATAGCTAGGACTACACTCAAACACCATGTCAAGCTCATGCGGGTCCGTGTCAATATTGCCTTTCAAAAAGGCATCCTTATCCACGTGATGAACATAAACACATGTTCTTCCCATCCCTAAAAAATATAAACAACACAACATACAATAAATTCTATAAGAACTCATCCAAAGATTACAACATTTGCATAATCAAATGGACAACCCTAACCCCATCATAACCTTAACACCAACATAACATAACCCTAATCCTTAAATATACAAAGAACCCTAATCCTAACATACAAATAAGCCTAACCCTAACCCTAACCCTAACAAAGAACCCTAAGCCTAACCCTAGCATACAAACAAGCGTAACCCTAACAAAGTGTAACAAAATCATACACATCCAAAAATTCATGAAGAATTAGGGTTTGCTCAAACTACAAAAAAGTGACCAAATGGGAGCATTTCCGTGGATGAAAGGGAGGGGATCGGGGGAGGTTACCTTCAGGGAGGGATTGGGGTCGAAATCCACAGACCAAATCTTCAGAAATGCTTGATTTGAGGATGGATTTGAGAAGGGAGGAGAGGGGAACTCGTGGGCGCCGACTTCTCTGTTTGTGCAATGTGAGGGGTGAATGGGGAGGGGGTGGGGGTGGGGGTCAGCCCGCGGCTGGATAAGTGGCAGTGTGGCGCCTAACGGCAAGGCGCCACACATTACATGTGTGGCACCCTACACTTAGGCGCCACACTGCGGCGTAGTGGGGTCGGGCATGCCACGGGGCGCCAGCGTGGCCGGGGTGTGGCGCCTAACGCCAAGGCGCCACATAGTGCAGTGTGGCGCCTTTCTGTCGGGCGCCACACGAAAGGGTTAGGCCGGTGAATTTTTTCCGCGAGCGGTTCACTCTGTGAATTAGTTGCGACTTTAGGTCAAATTTGTCGATTTTGCCCTCGCGATGTCTCGTAGCCGCCTGAGGGCCAACTCCAACGCACGACCCAAAGGAGACATCCGTTTTGTCCCGGATTTAGTCCCTTTGAGGGTGAGAATGGAACCGTGTCTGTCCGAATTTTTGTTTGCGTCGGCCGTGCGCCCAACGTGTGGCCGCATCTTGGGCCGCATATGTCCGCATGGATTTTTTTTGCCTCGTTTTTTTTCATCAACGATTTTTAGGATACATTAGAATACATTCATCAAATCATGACTAGAATAGCAAGACAAAAAAAACAAGAACCACAAGAAGACAATTTAAAGATATCCAACTTCCATAACTGCTCCCATAAGTTGGATTAATGTCTTTTCGATGCATTAGTTGTTGATCTGCGGAGTCTCAATCTTGAATGCTTCGTTCTTCTTCGAGTCTAAAGAATTAGACATTGATTCAGCATATCTAGGCTCATCTCTAGTATCAACTCTAGCAAGAAGTGCACGAACATCTATTAAGTTGCGTGCTATTAGTAGATCGATGTATTCTTCTTCCAAAAACCAAAAGTTGCATCCAGCCTACACAATGAATATTTGATTGTACGAAAAATTGTCGAATCCGAAAGCACAACCAAAGCAACTAGCACATACCCCATCATTTTTGCACTTGATAAACACCCATCGAGGGTGTTCCGGCATGTTAGACACTTTTCGCACGGCCTTCAGTTTACAGTCGTCGCACTTTATGAGCGGCATCGGTGCGCCGACGAGCATTTGGGCCAGCACCGAGCCCGGACGACGACCGTTGGTTTATTTGCCACCGATTCGGTGACGGGGTAGATCCGAGCGGCTAGAGGCGGAGTCAGTACCTACATGCGGCATGGGGCCATAGTCGGGGCTGTGTGGACCGGTACCCGGCTAGTCCATGGCAGGACGCGGCCTCCGGTGGCCTGACACGCTCAAATCCGGCGAGACCCTCTCCAAATCCGGCGAGGCCCGCTCCAAGGCGGGCGGGGGGTTGGACAGCTTGTGGCGTGGAGAAAAGGTGACCAAGCACACGGTCGTGCATGGCAGCTACACGGCCCAGATATGGCGGCGGAGGCGGGGAGGGACGAGAGGGGAGTGGGGCGGGGTGTGCGGCCGGAGTTGGGGGGGGAGGGGAATAGGAAAAGGGGCGGATGTGTCACCGACAGGCGGGCCAGGGAAAGACAAGGGCACGCGTCGCGCTCGTCCGCACGTGTCCATTTGGCCGCAAACGCGGCCCAAACTTGGATCGGGAATGGGTCAAAAGCGGACCGAAAACGGCCATTTGTCCGTTTGCGGCCGCTCGTTGGGCCGTGATTTGTGTCTATTTATCCCCAAACGAACGCGGGCGACGATTTGAAGTCGTGCGTTGGAGTTGACCTAACAACTTTTTTGCGGGGATTTTTTTTTTGCGGGGAAGAGTTGCCCTAACAGCTGCAAAGTTGGACATATATGTTCAGTTTCTCACTACGTGATGTTTACATACGTAACTACGTAAGAGCTGATTGCAGACGACTACCATCAAAAATAAAGTGTTTTGCATGTCTGTCACTGCATTTTACATCGGTGTTTGAAGTGCTAGGGCATCTCCAACGGTATATCGCAAATTTCCTTCCGCATTCGTTCACGGAAAGGAGGACCAGTCCGCGACAAGGATGCCGAAGGACGACATCCAACCGTAGCCGTAAACATTTTGATCATAACTCGAATCAACGGGACGAAATTCATGCAAACACCACAGATTTCATTCAAGTTCGGATATAATTTACATAAAAAGGTCGATATTTCAACCGTTTAACTAAAAAACTAGGAAACAAAATCTAAACCATGTACCGAACGACCACCTCGTACGCGTGGCCGCCCTGCCCTGTCGCGCCGCCGTCTTCGTTGGTGTTGGTGTCATCGTCGTCTGCGGCGTGGCCACTCCAGTGGCGGAACGACGTCGTACGGCCGCGTCTACCTTATCCGGCGGCGGCCTGCCGCTCCACCTCCTGTTGTGCCGTGCGGAGACGTCACCGAGCCGTACGTGTGCTAAACTCGGAGGTGTCGCACATGCGGTGCTTGGATTGGATTGGATCGCGACACGTGTATGACTACGCCAACCAAGATCTCTAGATCATTAACGCTTTCGGTCTACAAGGGTATGTAGACACCTCTACCTCTTGTTGCTATGCATCTCCATAAATAGATCTTGGATGTTCGTAGGAATTTTTTGTTTTCCATGCTTCGTTCCCCTACAATACCATAGTTCATAAGGCCCTTGACAGTTACCCCCTAGCCGTGACGGACGCAACAGTAGTGGTTGATGGTGTAGTAGCCTGTGTCAAAGCTCTTGACCTTGAAGCCCCAAGTGTTGAGGTTGAAGACGACGATGTCGTCGACTTGCACCTTGTTCTTCAGGCATAACACCCTCCAGCCCCGTCCAATCACCACCTCACCATCGACCTTCTGCACCTGCACAAAGGTCTCACACCAGCGGTTGGCGACTACCGACATGAGCCGGAGAAGAGGGATGTGGAGCCAGGTCCATAGAGGCTTCTAGAAAGCCTTTGGGACAACAAGGAAGTGTAGATCATCGTCAGATATCTGCACATAGAACTCTTGTGGCACCACTTCTATGTTCTTGATCCCTAGCTTAGGTCGGTGACCCCACCTTAGTAGAGGTAGTGCCGCTGTCTCCTTCCTCATCGGCATGAATGGCTTCACCGCCCACCGGTTGTGAGGGATGACGTCCTCGACTGGAGTCTGTGGATGGTAACCTCCCCCATGGCGTCTCAATATCTCTTTATCACCTTGTGAGTGAAGATCCTACACTGAAGTACATGTAACAAAGCAGTATACTAGCACTATGAAGCATACTTCCATTGCTATGATCCACCATCTCTATGAACCATATCAAGCACACGTACATTGCTATCATCCAACATATCTATAAAGCATACCGAGCATACCTATATTGCTATGATCATTGCATATCTGTGAACCATATCAAGCATACCTACATTGCTATGATCCAACATAGATATGAATCACATCAAGTATAATTACATTGCTATCATCCACCATACCTATGAAGCATTGTCATGATCCTACCAACGCACAATCAGTGCACAATGCACATTGCTATCATCCTACCAACGCACGATCAACACACAATGCACACTGCTATGTTCCTAACAAATGCACATTCAGTGCAGAATCTAATCTAATTGGCCAGGCGCTATGATAAATGATAAATCTAATCAAAAAAGTGCACAGTCTAATTGACTCGGAGCAATAACCAACCCGAAAAACCAAACCGCTACAATCAAATCCAATCAACACAACCAGAGAAGAATACTTACAGCGTTCGCGGAGGTGGAGCGAGTCCGGATGGCAACGGAGCAAAGCCCGGTGGGGACGACAACATCCCCTCCCCTGTCATGGCGGGAGTGCTGGGAACATCAATTAGAGTCCCCACCGACGCGGATACTGAAGTACCCTCCGCATCAGACAAACTACATACCGCACTAGCTGAGGTACCAGTGGCCGATGGGCGATAGATACACGTGGAACACGACTTAGTGCAGATGGGGATGGGGGAAGCAGCATCCTCTGCAACCACTGGGGTTGTAGCTTTCCCCCGTAATGGAGGCGGCCCAACGGTCGTGATTGGTAGTGCCAGTGGGGGAAGGAATCGAAATGAGGGGATGTGGACCGTCAACAACTATCGTGAGACCGAAAGGGTGGTGAGAGAGAGAGAGAGAGAGAGAGAGAGAGAGAGAGGGAGAGAGAGAGAGAGCTGTATGAGTGGGGGTATGGGCGGTGAAGGAAGAGGAGTGGAGAGTAATGTCGATATGTCTCGTCTTGTGTTATCTCCCGTGCTGCCCCAGGAGTGTAGGCAATGCCCACGCATGGCTCTAGGAAAACAACCGATTCGGCCGTTCCTCCTCAGCCAGACACAGAGCTGCTTTGAGGTTCATGCGGGCCACGAATTCGATGCAGCCCATGAAGGCAATTTTTATAATGTGTTACTTGGTTAAATTTTATGAGAAAAAGGTACATTTTTGGGGAATTTTTTGATAAAGTTTTTACATGCAGCCAATTTTTGTGAAGAAAAATGTTCCTAATGATCTCGATAAATAAAATCATTGCTCCAAAATGCTGTCGAAAATAGCCTCTTTAGAGCATCAATTTTTTTTCACACTTTCACAGTGGGGTGTCATAGCATACCATCTGCAACTTTGTGCATTGTGAACTAGGCATATTGCCGAGATTTCAAATCATTTTATGAGAAAAAAGATATATTTTTGGGGAATTTTTGTGATGAAGTTTATATATGCAGGCAATTTTTGTGAAGAAAAATGTTCCTAATGATCTCGACAAATAAATCATTGCTCCAAAATGCTGTCGAAAATAGCCTCTTTAGAGCATCGTTTTTTTTCAAGAGCATGCAGGAATTTTTTCTTCACCGAAATTTGTACGTAATGTAAACAATTCATCAATCTTCGTTGTCGAAAAAGTTAGTTTTTTTCTATTTTACTATACTACATGCATTGCTGTTTTATGAAATTACCACGAACAAACAATGTACTGCTAGTTCTGAATTGGCACAAAACAAATTTCCAGAAGGAGATAGAGGGGCAACAAACCGCACAAGCATTAGAGCATGCGTTCCTCATGCATGAGCTCATGGGCTCCCAAGCAGTTGCAAAGTCCAAACTTTGTTCTGCGTGATTCCATTTTTCCGAGGGGCTTCACGTGATTCCTGATGGCATAAAATAATGCGTACATCTCGATTCTCGAAGCATAAAAAAATTAGAGTGCGGGACCAGCATATGAGTCTACACTGAAATAATATACACACATTGCCAATGAGAAATATGCAACGTATCACTGCAGTACAAATCTTACACAAGAGCTAAAATACGAGTTCGACATGCGCGCCTGCGCCGTACAAATCTTGCGAAAGAGACAAGGACAAGCATCACACCATGGAATCCCAGAGAAGCCACTGCATCTCTTTTCATTTCCTTTTTCCTTTTTTTTTTAGAATGAGTGAACCCAACACTGCTCCTGCCCGGAGCAGACGCCGCCCGGTCCTTTCTGACGAAAGAGGTCACATCGTCGGAGGTTTATCGCTTAATGGCCGGATTTGGCACTCCTCGAGCTTGTCTATCTCCACATGCTTCAAGAAGGCGTAAAATGACACGTCGGAAGACCCGCCTTCCTTGACGGCGGCTGCAGCCATGTCTCTCGCCATGGCCGTCCTCTCTCGAAGCTTTTGCCCTTCCTCGGACTCCATCACCAGCCTCACCTTGGCTTGCACCTCCTCCGCCTTCACGGACGACTCCTCGTACTCGTAGCCCTCCACCGCCACCCCGATCTTCATCTCCTCCACCAAGTGTACCTTGTTCAGCCTCTGCTCCGCGTACAGCGGCCAGCAGATCATCGGCACGCCGGACATGACCGCCTCCAGCGCCGAGTTCCACCCGCAGTGCGTCACGAACGCTCCCACGGCCTCGTGCCGCAGCACCTCCGCCTGCGGCGCCCAGTTCTTCAGAACCAAGCCCCTGTCTCCGGTTCTCTTCAAGAAACCATGGGGAAGCAACGCCTCCAAGTCCGGCTCGGCAGAGTTGCTCTGCTCCTCGTGTGGGCTACGCACGGCCCACAGGAACCGGTGCCCGGAGCTCTCTAGCCCGCCGGCCATCTCTCTCAGCTGAGCCGCCGAGAAAACACCCCCGCTGCCGAAGCAGAGGAACACCACGCTCTGCTTTGGCTGCCTGTCCAGCCACTCGAGGCAAGCGTGCCTCTCGCCGCTTTCACCGCTCACGCCGCCGTCGACCAGTGGCCCGATGCAGTATATTTGCGGCGTGGAGCGGCCGCCGGACACGCAGAGGCCATCACGGAGCGCTTTCACGGCCCTCGACTCCAGCCACTCGAAGCTGTTCACCAGAATGCCTCTCGCTTCCGGCATCCGCGCGAGCTGCTGCACTCGTCTCCTGCATAGGTCGCTCTCCCGGTCTGCCATGGTGTCCGGCATGTCCAGAGCGCGAACCGGCGGCACGCCGGAGAAGGGCAGCGCCGTGTCTCCCATATCCTTGAACGAGGAAGGCGCCGCGTTGCAGACATCAGGAACCTGGAGGTAGATCGCGAGGTCGGCGGCGGCGGACGCGTAGAACATGTACGCGGGGACGGCGAGCTCCGCGGCGACGTCGAGCGCGTCGATGCAGAACATGTCGACCACGATGGCGTCGACGGCAGGGAGCGAGCGGAGGAACTCCCGGAGCACAGGGCTCGCGAGGCGGAGCTCGTCGAGCATACGCAAGGCTGGGTTGGTGTACTGATCATTGGTGCTCGCAGGCTTGATGGGCAGGAGGCGGACTGTTATGGAGGGGGAAGCGCTGGCGAGGCGGGCGACCGCGGCTTCCAGCACGGGGTCCTTCCCCGGCGGGTCGACGACGGCGATGGTGACGGCCACGCCGCGGCGGAGGAAGGCCTTGGCCAGCTGCACCATGGGGTTCAAATGGCCAACGCCTAGTGAGGGGTAGAGGACCACCGTCTTCTCCGCCATGGCCGGCTCACAAGATTCGCAACTCGCTAGAGGTTGGGCTGATTAGCAGAGAATAGTGGAGTGATGGACCACAGGAGAAAGTTTGCAAGAGTGAGTGCTGGTGAACCGGCGATCCTCGGCCATCATATATCAGCCACACACTCTCAATCAGCCGGCCACACACTCTCAATCAGCCGACCGGGGCTTATCACGCAGAGTGTTTTTTAAGCATCTCTAAGGCTGGTGACAACGGGGGGCGGGCCCCCCTATCGACCGGAGGCGGGCGGGAGCGGGGCGAGAGGCAGCAGCCGGGCGACGGATCCCTCGCCGGGCGGGAGCGCCCGCTATCGCCCCGCAGTCGCCCGCGTTGGCGGCGGTAGGCGGGCGGTAGTGGGGCGGGAGGAGGGGCGGCGTGCTGGCGTGGCGGGCGGTTGGGCGGGCGGTAGTCGCGGCGGCAACGGCTAGCTGACGTGGCGCGCTGTGATTCGTCCACGTCAGCTAGCCGCTGATGTATCCGTTGGAGCTCCAAAAAATTCCAAATTTCATCCCCAACCCCTATAAATACCCCCACACCGGTTTCACTCATTCCACACCCCATTTCATCTCATTTCTCTCCTCCACTCTACCAAATATTCTCCACCATGTCGGATTGGTCTCCAGATCTCACCCAATTCACCGATCTTTTGTAGTCCGACGGGGCACCAGTCATTCCCCAAGCTGATTTCTCTCCGACACATCGTCGCTCCGATGTCGGTTCTTCGCCGCATCCCCGAGCATTATTCCCCTCCGGCGCACCAACTCCGGGGCCATATGGTCCATACCCTCCGCCTCCGGCGACATATGCTCCATACCCTCCGCCTCCGTATCCATACCCTCCACCTCAATATGCTCCACCTGGAGGTACCGGGAGTGGGACTCTACCTCCGTACCCACCACCTCAATATGCTCCATACCCTCCGCCTCAATATGCTCCGTACCATCCGCTTCAATATGCTCCATACCCACCACCTCCTGCACCCACTGCTGTAAGCTCCGGCTCCGAGTCTCAAAACGAAGCCGTGGGAACAATCCAAGCTAAGCGTCCAAAGAGGCTTGACTGGTCAACTGATGACGAGGCAAAACTGGTAATTTAATTACCTGTCTTGGATGTAATATGGAGTTTTCTTTTATATGACTAACAATATCTATTTCGGGGTAGGTTCATGCTTGGCTTTTTCACTCTAAGGACTCTATCGCCGGTAATAGCAAGACCGGCGTTAGTTTTTGGGGTCAGATAGCGGACACCTTCAACTCTACCTCGGCACCTTCCCGTCATCGGACCGCGAAGCAACTCAAGGATCATTGGAACGTCTACAACCGTGAGGTGACCTTGTTTAATGGATACTACACCCAAGAAGAAGGGTTACGTCAGAGTGGAGCAGACGATGAAATGGTCATGAAGGCGGCAATGGAGAGGTACGAGAATGACAAAAGAGTGACTCAGCCTTTCAGACGCCTTACTTGGTGGCAAGCTGTTCGCAATGAACAGAAGTGGAAAGGACATCATGGTCCTGGTAGTGGATCCGATTCCACTGCCAAGAGAAGCCGCCTGGGAGTTTCTGGTGAGTACAGCTCTGGCGGTGGATCCGAAGACACCGCGGAGGAGGAGGAGCGTCCAATAGGCCGCGACAGGGGCAGGGTGGCGGCACGGAAGGAGAAGGGAAGGAGGAAGGGGAAGGAATCCTCATCAAGCAGTGAGGTAGGAAGTAAAACCTTCTCAATGAAGAACATGTGGAGTGGTTTAGTCAAGGCTAAGCTACTCAAGCAATGGAACAAAATGAAGGACCGATCAACCACCGACATGGATGAAGAAGAAAAACGCAAACATGCGAAGGCCATGAAGATGGTGGAGACAGAGCTTGGGCTGCTAGATGATGAGGATTAGAATGTATTATTTTTTTAATTATGTAATTTTTTATTTATTATGCAATTTTATTAATTATTATGTAATCAGTAAAAAATTTAGTTGAATAAAATTATTTTCTTGCATTATTTTGAATGTCTAAAGAAATGCGAGTGAAATAACTAAATCTGAGGAGAGAGAATCTGACGTGGCTATAGCCTGCCACTACAGCCCGTGCACTGGCACCGTGAGGTGAGAGTGTGGTGAGAGTGGGGTGAGAGTGGGGGTAAAAGCTGACGTGGCGGGGCGGTAGTGGGGCGGTGCATTATCACCAGCCTAAGGGCATCTCCAAGAGGTGCGCAACGCGCGACGCCTAAAAAACGATTTTACCACGCGTAAATAGCACTTTTTAGCGCGCCGGCGAGCACTGGCTCCAGCGGCCGCCGCAAAATATAGCGCGCGCGGTGCTTCAGCAGACGGCGCTTGCAACATGCATTTTTTTAAAGCCAATAGATGATATTTCATCAAAAATGAAAAACAAAAAGACATAGCATAATTCAATTGCACGGCACATTAACAATAATGTCACATCATCTCAACCAACTAAGTTCAAAATCACAAACGAAGTTCATAACATAACAAGTTCACACAAACAAATGGCACATCAACAATCATGTGGCATCCTCATGTTCGTCCTCCTCTTCCCCCGATTCATCATCATCATCCGAAGTCTCATCTTCGTCCTCCTCTTCATTCTCTCCCGGAGATGCCGAAGGTATGTGAGGCACACCGGAAGACATGCGTCCACCCATGTCACCCGGAGGTGCACCCATGCCTCCCATGAGGGTAGCAAAACTCAGGCCTCCCATGCTTCCCATGGTACCTCCGAAGCCACTCATGCCTCCCATGCCGCCCATGGTAGCTCCGAAGCCACACATGCCTCCCATGCCACCCATGCCTCCCATGGTAGCTCCCATGGGAGCTCCCATGCCTCCCATGCCTCCCATGGTAGCTCCCATGCCTCCCATGCCTCCCATGACCATGGCTCTTTTTTGGACCAAGACTTCTTCACAGGCAAGATTGACGTACTCCTTTTGCTTCTCATCGAGGGTAGATGTGTCCATGACGCACACGTTCTTCTCCCATTCTAACAATCTAGTTCGCTCCTCCATGGCCAATTTCTTCTCCTCCAATGCCACCTTCCTCTCCTCGGCCGCCACCCTCCTCTCCTCGGCCGCCAACCTCCTCTCCTCGGCCGCCGCATCTTGGTTCCTTGCCATCTTCCTATCCTCGTCCGCTTCCTTTCTTGCGTTCACAATAGCTTACATAACATTTGATAGGTCATCATCTCATTTCCTCTCCTTTTTTTCTTGTCTTTCTTTCTTGTCTCCATTTGGTCTTTTTGGCTTCAAGTAGGCAACCGAGTTTGGTGTAGGGCTTCTCTTGCCGTCATCACTTGATGCCTCCTCCTAATCATCATCCAAATCAATAGTTTGCTTGCGTTTGTTGGTCTCCTCATCGACACCTTCACGTGGCTTCCATTTCTCATCATCCTTCAACTCTTCATAGCAATGGGGCAAGGTAAATGGTCTCCCTTTCTTGATCTTCCCTTTCTTGGTCTTCTTCTCCTCTCCTTGAAATAAGTTTTGTGCGATAGTGAGCTACACACACAAAAACAAGTTAGCACTAGAAACACCGAAGAAAGAGCATGGAAGAATCATGAAAGAAATGACACTTACCCTATCGCTATCATTAGTTCCACTTGGGTTTAGCGTGTCAACCGCCTTAAGTGCGGCCGCCCATCTTTGACAATCTTTGTTGATTGTCAACCACCGGGAGCGAAGGGATCTTTCCGTGCGGTCAATTCCACTATTGTTGTGTAAATCAAAGTGCTCCTTCATCCGGATCCAATACGCATCTCTACTTTGACCCCCTCCAACGATGGCATCCCTAGACACTTTCAACCATGTATTGCATAGCAATTTGTCTTCGTCCGTGGTGTAGTTGCCCGCTCTTCCTTTCGGTGCATCGAAGATACCCTCACCATCCTCGTCCCCCTCAAAATCATCATTGGTTTGAGACCAATGAGAATTGTTGGAGCCAACACCCATAATTGACATATAGGTCTCATCATTGAAACTACAAAGTATATACAACAAAACAAATAATCTATCAATATGAATTCATTAATGTAAAAAACATCAACGGAAAAAAATTGGCGAAGTCATACCTTGTTGGCATTTCATCGTACACCTTGTGCGCATCGGCCGCCGACGTAACAAGGAGCTCGCCGGCGCTTCGCTCGCCCGCGCTTCGGTCATGCGCCCTGCAAGCTTCTTCCTCGGCCGCCTAGAAGAGCCGTCCGCCACCTTCTCCTTTGTCTTCCCGGTCACTTTCCCCGACTTTGCCGCCGCCGCATTTGAGAGCTTCGAGAGGGGGTCACATGGCTTCACGATGGGCACCGGCGCGACGCCACCCGCCGAGGTCGTCCGTGGCGCCATGAAGAGCCCGCGCGCGAGCCTGGTGCTTGGAGGAGCACCGACGGAGGCGAAGCCAAAGCTTCCCACGCTAGGGTTCGCGGCGGCGGCGGCGGAGGGGTCGCGGGTGTAGGAGGGGGTGAGGGGGATGTCGCCGCGGTCGTCCATCGGGCGATTTCGCCGGCGGCGACGCGGGGCGGGGCGAGAGCGAAGCGGCCGGAGGAAGAGGTGGAAGAGGCGCGAGCTCTCGAGTGCTTCCGCGCGCGGGAGCGGGAGCACGAAATAAGCGGCGTGCGATGCCGTTTCGCTCCGCACGCGGAAGCACTTATGCCGCGCGCGCGTTTTTGCGCGGCCGCTGGAGCGCTCGGGTCCGCTGCGTGCGCGCTAAAAAAGCGAAATATTCAGCGCAGGGCTGTTTTTGGGCGCCTGTTGGAGATGCTCTGACAGGAGCCCAAAAAAGACCCCGCGCGTTAAAAACTGGCGGTTTTGTGCGACGGGGACAAAAAGCAGTGCTCCACCAGAGGTTATAAAATAGGGCGCGCGCAAAAACCGTTAGCACCCGCACTGCAAATGTTGGGCGTGCTGGCTTCCGGGCTGCATATTTGAGGCGCCAGATTGTGCGCGCTGGGCGTTGGAGGTGGGGCCGCCGGATTGGGCGCCATATTTTACTGCGCCTGTTGGAGCAAACATTCTCCAGCGCGCTAAAAAACGCTATTTCGGCGCTGAATAATATTTTTAGCGCGCGTCTGTTGGAGATGCTTTTACTGTAGCTACTGGTGATTCTCAATGCCTTGCTACTATATGTAAAGGTGCGGGACCACATGCATGTGTATATCAAAGTATTGTTATAAACAATCTCTTGTATTATTGTTTTAAGTCAAATCAAAGTCAGATTGATGGGGCCCATATTAGGTGAGAGAGAGTCTACCCTAACATTGCATGTGGTGCAGTGGTACAAATCCTTTCCTTTTATTTTTTTCTTTAGGAATTTCAATCGTTTGTATCTTTTAAACTATGTTGTTATTTTTGAAATATTTAATATATTTGAATTCTTGAATCCAAAAGCTTTAGGATAAGACCAAACTTGGATGCATTTCAAACATGTTTTAACTTTAACATTTCAAATGATTGAAATCAGGTTTCTAAAACAAGGGAAATCATTTTTTTTGAAATAATTGAAATCAGTTCTTTGTATTGAGTGAAATCGATTTTGAAATATGTATTCTCAACTGAGTGAAGTATGTTTTCTCAACCGAGTGAAATTATTTTCTTTACACGAGTGAAATATATTTCTTTAGATGAGTGAACATAAAGAAATGAGTTTTCTTCAATGATTGAAATCAACTTTCTTGAAATGAGTGAAATTAGTTTTTTGAAACGACTAAATTTTTTGTTTTCTGCTGTGTGAAAATATGTTTTCTCAACTAGGTGAAACTATTTTTTTGAAATGAGTGACACACGTTCTTATGTGAAACAAATATTCGAAAGAAACCTAGTTCAAAAGAAATATCGGGAACAAACCTATTTCATAAGAATTACGTGAAACAAACCTAAACCCGAAATATGTTTATTGAAATGAGTGAAATCAATTTTTATATGAGTGAAATATCAGTTTCGCAGGCGCTCAATGAAAATTAGTTTTAAAATACATCTTTTGTAATGAGTGAACACAGTTTTTTGAAATGAGTGAAATATATCTTTCTTAAATGAGTGTAATGTGTTTTCCGAAATGAGTGAAATCTATCTTTTATAAATCATTGTAATGTGTTTTCTGAATCTAGTGAAATGTGAAACCGACTGAAAGGTTTTCTGAAACTAGTGAAATGTGAAACTGACTGAAATGTGTTTTTAAAATGAGTGAAACTGTAAAATTCAAACTAGCCAAAGTGTATCCAAGATTGATCTTGTTTTAAAGGTCTTGTCCCCTGAATCCAAAAATATAAAAGGTTTTAAAATTGGATATTTAGTTTAAAAGTTATCAGCCTTTTAAAATGTCACATGAAAAATAAAGTGCAAGTATTTAGTATGTGCATGCAGCCGTCCTTCATCTGTGCTCTCTCACCTTGCCACCTGACAAAAGGTGCTGCTGTGGACCCCGTCCAACCTTGTATATCTTTTTGTATAAGATTTTTATTGCTAAAAGAGAGAAACAAAAGCTTTGTGGGGTCTTCCAGCCACACCAATCTCAAAGCAACGTTTACGGTCGATTTTAAACCGGTACATACCGGAACTGGTAAATTTACTTGCTCGGGGCTCATCACTACATGCCCATTTGAGAAAGGACATGGCCGGGAGACTAACCGAAGGACAAAGAGGTAAAAACACGTCAGACCCAGACCCTGAACCTTGAGGTAAAAGCACCAGATGTTCTAGAACTTGCAGTCCTAGAACTTATAAAAGTTAGGGTGTTACTATATCACATCTGGATATGAGATAATACCTCATATCTAAAATGACATCAGCTCCATCTCATTAAAGAATAAGTCCACCACGTGTTTTTTTGCAACTATCTACTGAGCAGTGTGCGTATGCTGGGTGTCCTATGCGGCCGATATGTGAGGCTACTACATGCGCGAGCCATGGTAGCCATCAATTCTTTTTTAATACCGGGTTTACTTTCCTCTAATTACATAGCTATGCATCCATCCATTTACTAATGTTAGCAAATAGTATACTTCCTTCATTCCATAATGTAGTGCGCCTGCGTTTTTTGAGATCTAAATTTGACTATACATTTAACCAAAGACACCGATTGTGGCGGGAGCAAAAATTATACCGCTGAATTCGTATCGAAAATACGAATTCGGTGGTATAATTTCTGTTGCTGCCACAATCGGTCTCGTTGGTTAAATTTATGATCAAAGTTAGATCTCGGGAAGCACGGACGCACTACGTTGTGAATGGAGGGAGTACTATGTATGTTACAGCGAACATGCATTTTGCTTTTGCACAAAAAGTTGATATAGTACCTTGTTCACGTCATATGCATATGTCAAAAGAAAAAAAAGTTGACTAAACTAAAATTTACTTCTAGTCTACATGTTTATAGTTCTTTGAAAAAAAATGATTATTTAACCAGGTAGGCAAGCACAACATATTATCCCGACATTTAAATGTAATTTCAGAAAACCAACTGATTTACGGAAATTTTGGTGAAGCTAGAAAATTTGTAATATCATCCGAAAAACTAAATTTGGAAAAGGCGGGCACCCCAATTACATTATTATTAGAATTCGAAGTTTGAAAAATATCATGATTCTTAAAAACTATAATTTGAAAACACAATTTGGAAAAAGTTCATAATTCTTAAAAAATCTTGATGAATGGATAGATGCCCCACGATTGTATGTCAGGGGTATAGTTGAACTTGCAACTAGGACAAAAAATGTTGGGGCCTAGTTGCGAGTCGAGAGTGTGATTGCAACTAGGACAAGAAAAGGCCGGCCCCAGTTGCGATTGAGGGCGGAATTGCAACTCGGACAAAAAAAAGTCAGGCCCCAGTCGAGTCAAGGGTGAACGTGCAACTGGGATAAAAAATGACCGGCTTCAGTTGCGAGTCGAGGGTGGACCTGCAACTGGGACAAAAAATGGCAGGCTTCAATTGCGAGTCGGGGATGGACTTGCAACTGGAACAAAAAGAGGTTGGGCCCCAATTGCGAGTCGAGGATGTGATTGCAACTGGGAAAAAAATGGCGAGGCCCTAGTTGTGAGTCAAGGGTGGCCTTGCAACTGGAAGAAAAAAGATTGGGCCACAATTGCGAGTCAAGGGTGGACTTGCAACTGGGACAAAAATGGTTGGGCCCTAGTTGTGAGTGGAGAGTGGACTTGCAACTGAGACAAAAATGATTGGGCGCTAGTTGCGAGTCGAGAGTGGACTTGCAACTAGGAAAAAAAAGGTTGGACCAAGTTGTGAGTCGAGGTGAGATTGCAACTGAGACAAAAAAGGCCAGGCCCAGTTGCGAATCGAGTGTGGACTTGCAACTAGAAAAAAAGGTTAGGCCCCAGTTGCGAGTCGAGGGTGGACTTGCAACTAGCACAAGAAAAAGTCGGACCCCAGTTATGAGTCAAGGTTGGACTTGCAACTGAGACAAAAAAGGTCGCACCCCAGTTGCGAGTCGAGGGTAGATGTGCAACTAGGACAAAAAAAAGGTTGGGCCCTAATTGCGAGCCAAGTGTGGACTCGCAAATGAGAAAAAAGGTCCGGCCAGTAAAGGGTGGACTTGCAACTATGGCCAAAAAGGTTGGGTCCAGTTACGAGTCGACAATAGACTTGCAACTGGGCGAAAAAAGTTGACCCCAGTTGCGAGTCGAGGTTGGACTATCAACGGGAGAAATAAGACCGAGACCTAGTTGCGAGTCGACGATGGACTTGCAACTGGACAAAAAAGGTCGGACCCTTAGTTGCGAGCCAATGGTGGACTTGCAATTGAGACTAAAAGATTGGACTCCAGTTGCAAGTCGTGAGTGAACTCGCAATTGGAACAAAAAAAGGTTGGGTATGAGTTGCGAGTCGAGGGTGGACTTGCAGCTGAGACAAACAAAGGTTCCAATTACGAGTTGACGGTGGACTTGCCACTGAGATAAAAAATGTAGAGACTCATTTGCGAGTCGATGATGGGATTGCCACTAGTACAAAAGAAGGTCAGGCCCCGGTTGCAAGTTGTGAGTGGGTTTGCAACTGGGACAAGAAAAAGACAACCCCTTTGATTGTGGAGAGTCAACTGACAGCCATGGAGAAAATGCATTAACTTTTAAAATGAAATAAAGGGAAGAATGAAAAAGGGAAGAAAATAAAAGAAAAAAATATAAAAAATTCATGAATGAAAATAGTTTACAAATAGAAATAGGCAACGACAAGTGCCATAGCCTATCTCTTCTAATACTACAACACATGCGGGATGAGATGGGCCAGAAGTGTGCAAGCAAAAAAGAAAGCCCGACAAAAACAGACGTGCAATATACATGGGCCAAAAAGTGTGCAAACACGAGTATACATTGGCCGATTACACGAAACCAAGAGTTTGCGTGAAAATTGTAGCAATAAAATCTAAGGGACAACAATTTAGATGTGACATTGCTAAATCTCATCTTATGAAGCTTATAAGAAAATTGGAGACAATGTCGAAATGTGGAAATGAACAGGAAAACCAAAGACCACGAGAGGGCTTCCTTCTCTTCTCCCTTACAATTCTTAGTCGCAACCTAGAAACGATGCAGCAAAATGGACTGCGAGCGTGTTGCGATAATGGGCCAACAAAAATATGCATGCCAAACAAACAACGATCAGCGAGGTCGGGATCGAGCGCTTGCACAAAAATTGTAGAAACTAAATCCAACAGTGATAAACTTAGATGAGACATAGTTGAAAATTATTTAGATGTGACTTAGCAATTCCGTTCAAAAAAGTTGCTCTTAAGCCTAAAAAGTTATGCCAAACAAATGCAGATACACTAAATCTGAAAAACTGAATTTGTTTGCTTAGATCGATTTGCTGCGTTGCTGGGGTCTTAGCTACACGTTCAACAAAAATAAGAATGCACGTGGCATCCAGTTTCAGTAAAAGAGACTAGGAGAGTACTGTACTAAGTAGCAGCAAACAATACAACGACATTGATTTTCATGCCCGTCCATGTGACCTGTTTAAAGACCGCTTCCCCACTAGAAAAACAAAAGCAAATGACAACGCAACCTAATAAAGCAAACAACGGCCCATGAATAAATAACCAGCGAGGCCCGTGCGCTTCGTACAGATAAACGAACAATGCGCCACGTAATATACGTGTACGAGACCAACTAATTGGCGAGCGCTTCTTTGGAAGCCTTCCAAAGATAACTCTTTCGAGTCGTCATTTGGCGCATTCTCAGCCGCCGCCACGTGTCGTTCTCTGAGTGTCTCCTCCGGATTTTGTTTTATTTATTTTTTTGCATACGTTTTCGTCTTTTTAGGTGGGTTTTTTGGGGGGGTTTTCGGTGTTCCGGTTTTTCACCGGTCTTTCTTAGCTTTTGGACGAAATTTTTATTTTTCAAAAAAAAAAATTATTGCGAAAAAATGCATTTCTTTTCTTTCTCGAAAAGCACATTTTTTTTCACGAGAGACACTTTTGCTTCCGCGAAAGGCACGACCGTGCCTCTCGGAAATGGAAAAGAAAACGCGTTTTCTGTTGTTTTTTCTTTTGCGAGAGGCACGGTTTTGCTTCCGCGAGAGACACAGTTTTGCTTTCGCAAGAGGCACGGCCGTGCCTCTCGGAAACGAAAAAAGAAACGCTTTCTGTTTTTTTTTCTTTCGCGAGAGGCATGGTTTTGCTTCCGCGAGAGGCACGGTTTTACTTTCGCGAGAGGCACGGTCGTACCTCTCGGAAACGAAAAAAGAAACGCTTTCTGTTTTTTTCTTTCGCGAGAGGCATGGTTTTGCTTCCGCTAGAGGCACAGATTTGCTTCCGTGAGAGGCACCGCTGTGCCTCTTGGAAACGGAAAAAATGCGTTTTCTTTTTTTATTCCTTCCGCGAGAGGCAAGGTTTTTCCCGCCCGATTTTTTTCGTAAAAAAAGTTCGTCAAAACCTATCAACATGTGATCTAGTTTTGAAGATCTCGACGCGAGGTATCCAACGGTGAAAACGGTTCGAGATTTGGACGCACGGTTTAAGAGATAAAATGTTTTGAAAATACGAATCTACGTAAAAAGGGAAAACTCTCATGTTGCGACAAGTGACACACGTGCAGTGCGCGACTTATCGTAACCTGGAAAGGTGGGAGTGACCTTTGAAAGAAGTATTCCTCAATTAGTGATTTCGTATGTGTACCTACGAAGCTTTATAGCACTTTAATTGGATGGTAGTAGTGTTATATGTGACATAGTTATTTTTCATCTTGATGTGAAATCGCAAATCCGAAAAGTTAACTCCACCATCCTAAAACTTGCACATAATGTGCAATTTTAGTTCAGAGCCAATCAAAACGGGCCAAGTGGCGCCAGCAGGCCTGAGCCGCTCGTCGCTGGAAATTTTGCAGATACCCCTGCCTTTTTTGCTAATTTACTCACAGGACGCCTTGACCTTGTTGAAAGGGAAAGTCATCAAAGTCGATACTACTCGAGCAATCAAGCAGTGCTTTCTGTTGCTGCTCATACTGGCAGATATAATTCAGCCCCACGAGCAGATCGCAAAGCACACCTCCGTGTTCTCCCGATCGGCGAAATACAGTGTCTGCAGCACAACAGCAACACATTGCCATTGCCCCCTTGAGCCGCTGCACCTGCAACTCGAAGCTTCGGTCGGCCTGCCTACCAGCGCATCATGTTGTGCGCCAATGGGGCTAGCCACGTCAACGTCTTCTCCAGCGTCTCCCGCCAGTCGTGCGCCACGAACGCGTCATAGATGCCCATGTTCCGATGCAGCTGCTTTCGAAGCGATGAACTAAGGGTCGACGGCAGCATCCCGTACAGGTCGTCGCGTGCCTTGGAGCCCACCAGGTGCCGACACTGCAACAACTTCTCCACTATGATGATGATGTTGGTGTAGTGGAGCATGAGGGCTGAGCAGCCCACCGTCGACGACCGGGTCAGCGACGTCACCGTGCACTTTCGGTCCGAACCGCCATCGGGCAAGAGAACCCATTCTTCTCCTGCCGCCACTGTTGTTGGCCGTGTCATGCTCTTCGCTGGAGGATGGTGTGGGCAACACTAGTAGCACCCTGGCCTGATGGCGCTGATTGTCTTGCGGGTAAATAAGCGAAAACCACAGGGCTATCTATGGAAGTTTAGTGACGACCAGCTCGGCCGAGCTGGCGCCACTTGACTCACTCGGATTTGCTCTGGACCGAATTTGCACATTGTGTGCAAGTTCTAGGATGATGGAGTTAACTTTTGCAAGTTTTAAGACTAAACCATCACATGTTAGACAAGTTTTAGGACCTGTGATGCTTTTACCTCCAGAAACTTGTTCAACCCATGATGTACTTGTAGATGATGTGCAAATGAGTCCAAAGCCAATCAAAATGCAACGTGTGGCGCTACACTGGCAGAGGCGGGGTTGAGCCCATCATCGCACACTTCTGCAGATACCAATGCCATTTTCATGAATTAACCCGCAGTCCACCTTGACAATGCACCAAATCCCTTGCTCTCACCCTTCCTCTTGTTCTAATTTCTTCGTCCTACACCATGAGGCCGAGGTCGACAACTATCGGGAGTCAGAGCGACGAAAGCAACGTCGGCAGCTACACGAAGGGCGGCAACATTGGCTGTTGCGGATCCTTGGGTGGCGGCGGTGTATCGATGGGTGGCGGCGGCGGATCCCTTCTTGGTGACGCCTTCATGGGCGGCGATGGGATAGGAGAACCGTTGGCAAAGGTCACATCTGTCTTCAACTCTAGGGTCCATCTCGAGTGAGTTCTTGACTCTCACCATTTGTGTGTGTTGTGTGGGATTGCACTTAGAATGTTGCGATTGATGTTTTATGCAATTCATTTTGCTAGGATTACATGCTGCCTGAATTCGATTTTGGGCTACCGAAAACCACTTAGGATGTTGTGATTGATGCTTTACGCAATTCATTTTGCTAGGATTACATGCTACTTGAATTCGATTTTGGGCTACCGAAATATGGGAACAATCTAGACTTTTGTGGGCTGAGAAGTATCATCTTTGTTGTCATCTGGTAACTCCTGCCAGTCGTGCGTGCACTAATGTTGGCAACTTTGGCATGCGGTTTTTAGGTTGTGGACTAGAGGTTAATTCTGTTGCAATTAGTGTCACAAAACAATGTATGTAAAACTTTAGTAGTAGTTGTTTTTTTCCATCATATTAGCAGGGTCCGGGTGCTTGTGATTATGTTAAATGCATTGACAAGGAGTGGGATGGCAAAGCAAAGACAATGATTGGTGAACTTGCCATAAAGAATAAGAAGCTGAAGCTGGAGAGTACAATTAAAATTTGTGACGCTGAAATTGAGAAAAAAACAACTTGAAAAGAAGACAAAGGGAAGGTTGCATAAGGAAAGGCTACTATGTAGGGATAAAATGCTGCTATTTGGAGATTTGTTGTCTCTTGACATATTTGCATTATGTTTGTTGTCATTGTTAGGAAGTAGATGTAATGAAATATTGTGTTGTGTTCATGTGATGTTGACAAAAAGTGATGTAATATTGGTTGTATCTGGTTGGTGTTGTTATTTGTGTGCATGAATTCATTTCAAAAGTTCAAACATTTTGCAATTTACACTGGTCCTAAAATATCTGAAAAAAGTTTCAGTTAATTTGTAGTGCACGAAAGTTCAGACAATGTGCATTGTACTAAAGTTCAGGTAATTAAACCATGGACAAGTTGGTGCAAAGTACATACAAACATAAGTAGATACAATGTACATACAAATTATCTGGAAAAAAGCTTTGGATAATTTGCGGTGCACCAAAGTTCAAACAATATGCACTTTACCAAAGTTCAAATACTTAAATCATGGATAAGTTGATATGAAATACATTCAAAGGGTCGGGAGAAATGGATGTTCTTGTTCTAAGATTGTACTACAGTTAACCCTTTTGGCAAAATGTGCATTGTACTATGTTTGGCATATTCTATTTTTGAAAAGTTGTGCACATGGGCACATCATATTGCAGCACTATTTGTTTTCTAGCAACATGGAAACACAACAACATATTGCGACACAGACACCACATATAGCAGCATTGCAACATAGACAACACATTTAGCAGCCAAGGAGCATGCATAACAACAGAGATAACTGAAAGCTTAACTAATTGTTCTGAAGTAACATTGAATTCCTTGATTAGAAGTATAACTAACTTAGAAGTAACATTGTGAGTTGTTATGAACAATTCGTTAAGCTTTCAATTATTACCTTTCAGTTGATTAGAAGTATAACCATCTATTAGAAGTAACATTGAATTCCTTGATTATCTTCCTTGAAAATGTTCCAAGTGACATCTTCTAGTAATCTCTGAACTCATCTATGAAAATCTTACACAAAATTTAGCATTCAATGACCTTAACTTTCAATTCTTGTGGCATCTATCCTCTCCACTATAAGTCTTAATGACAAATCCCCTAGTCCCATTGTCATTTCCAGGTTTAAGCAGCCATGGGCAATCTCTTTCATGCACTGCCTCCAACCTTGACTTCTTATTATTTATCTTCTTGATCTACACTCTCTTCCCAGCCGAATATGCACTCATAGCATGTCCGAGTTCAACCACATCAGCAAAAACCATCTCTTCTTTAAAGATAAGGGAACCCATGTCAATCTTAGCACTGAAAGCTCTGAACTTGAACTTCAGTTTCTTTTCTTCCACAATGGACACGTTCAGGTCTTCATCTTCAAGTAAATATCCAGGCTCCAAATCTCTCTCCTCTTGCTCAACATCTTCATCAACATAATATTCAATATTGTAATTGAAAAGATCATCATCTCCTTGGTCTATCTCATAATCACTATCACTGAAGTTTGTATCTGTTTATGCAACCTCAACCTCTACATCTTTACTACCTATTTCTGCAACATCAACTTGCTCTACACCTCCAGTCTGCAAATTATGTGCACGTGATCCACGGTTGAAATCTCTGAAACTAACTCTCCTTCAAAGACATAAATAAGGCTCGAAGAAGATGCTACACTTGCTGCTGCAAGTCTTGAGCCGACCATTCTAGCAGGACTCAGACCCGAAGGCAGTGATGTAGATCCTCTGTATATATCACATCTTCCCTGCAAATGTTGATGGAATCTCCATGGTCAACCATGATTACCACACTCGGATTAAAAAAGGACGCCCGCGGTCGCTGACACATGGGCCCGCGGTCGGCGGTCTTCATTAATAAAGACGCGGACGGTAGTTGACCGGCCGCCATGTGGGGATGGGGCGGACACCGAGAGGACGCGCGGCGCGTCCGCGGCGACGCATTTCAGGCCCAAATTTGGGCCGAAAATGGGTCCGCGCGAACGCGTTTTGGACATGGGTCGGCGTGTTGGGCCATCACTTTTATCCGCGACAACCCAAATAGACGGCGGCGGAAGAACATTGGTCGCTGTGTTGGAGTTACTCTAACACCTTGAACAGGGTTTTTTTAGGTCACCGCCTCGACAGGGTTCCACGAGGACATCGAGGAGCCATGTGTCCATCCGAGGTCTTCGGGATAGTGATGGAAGTCTTCGTCACCGTCATGCCGACGGATTCTTCGGTGCCGGTGTGGAGCCGGATATGGCTCCGTCGGAGATGGTCGTCGCGTCTAACTGATGGTACAATAGGTGGTTTTGTGGTGAAAGATGATTGATGATTTTTTACTCCCTGGGCAACTCTGCGGCTTGAGGGTTAAAATCGCGATCCAATAGGGGTGGAATGCATCTTCGGCCGACGACCCACAAAGACATATGATGTTTCGTTTGCGGTGTCACCTGTTTAGAGGCTCTTTTCACATCGTTGTTGTTATCACTTTCTATTGGATCTTGGCTTGTTGGTTGCATTTTCTTCTTCTCTCTTGCGCTCGCTCTAGCGACGACGAGGATCAAAGTTTTGTGTCATTCGATTGGTGGTTGCAGACAGGAAAATAAGTTTTTTTTTGCAAATTTCTTTTACTGTAGGTGCTTCCTATAAAATCCTAGTATGCTCTCTCTTTGTTCTACTCAGAGACGCCACAAATGTTGCAATTTACTCAATTTATATTAATATATATGTTGCAATTTATTCAATAATACAGTTTGTCATTTCTCCTGAAAGTGCATTCGAGTCGTCTCATAATCTAATGATGGACGTACTTGATGCCACCCACTAAATTATGAACCGGCTAAGCGTGCTTTCTGCATCGTTCTTCACTTGTGAGACTAACTATTTTTTCTCTAGCAGGTTATTGCAGTAAGTTCTCTCATTTTGGTTTTATCTACGTTGACTTGAGTTTTAATGATATTCCAAGGGTGTTTTGTTCATTTGTATATAGTGTTGGGTTTTTGTTGGAGTCGGTATTTGTTCCAAGAGAAGACTATAATTCTTCAACGTGTGGTTGTAGTGTCCTTACATATTTCGGCCTCGATGTTAGTCGGTGATGGTTGTATGAGCCTCTTGGGAGCTCCTACTCCACGCTGAAACCTTTGGATTGATGTTATAACTCTCTCATGGGCTGGCCCATAAAGCTCTCGCTCGCTCATCTCGTTGCTCTGCTTCGCTCGCTCTCTTAATTTTTCTCCTTGCTCGCTCCACTGCTAGCTCAAATAAACCAACTATCTTTTTTCCAAAATCGCTAAATCAAAAGATGTTCAATAATTTTTAATAAAATCTTGTATTTAAAAAATGGAATTTAAAACATGAATTTAAAGAATTTTTCAAAATTTCTTGGGTTTCAGAAAATTGTTTGCGAATTTGGAAAAAAGGTTAACAAATTTTAAAATGTTCATGAACTTTACAAGTATTCATGAATTCAAAAAATATTAATGAATTTTTAAAAATAATCTTGGATTTTAAAAAACATTCACCATTTTTAAAAAGTATTCGTGAATATATTTCTATTTTATTTTTTATAAAAAGGGAGGAAAAGCAAAAAAATGGGGAAAGAGAAAGGAAAAACTAGGTAAAAATATATATATTAAAACCGGTAGAGAAAACACAAAAATCAAATGAAACCAAAATACCAGGCAATACCTTCTAGAACCTCTTCAAAATCGCGAAACCGACCGGCGCATTATGTCTATGTGGGTGTGCTTATCTCAACCAAGAACACACACACCCTCACAAATGGGGCCCATAACCCCCCACAACACACGACGTACCAAGAGGCTTCAGATCGGGGGAGCTTAGTAAATAAATAGAGGCTGGCAGGTATTCGGTTGCGCCGTCTTCTCTAAATCAATTAAGATTTAAGTCTTAGTCTACTTAAAAACTGCACACTAATCCTATCTTCTTAGGCCATCAGCGCCATGACCATCAGATCTACGGTTTTGGACGTTTTCGGCCGTCCGATCAAACTCTAGCGCAGTACTTCCCGCGACTCTTTGACTGGGGAGTTGCTCCCACGTCAAAATTGGGGGCCTGTGTTAATTGGGCCCTCGGTCTCATAAATGCTTGTTCGACTTAGGCCCTTCCCAGTGCTTCATGGTGGACAGGTTCTAAGCATGCCACATAAGCAAAAAAATGACATGACATAACAATTAAGGAGGAGAGGGAGCGCTTTGGTGACTCCAGGAAGAACCAATGCGAAACACGTGAACATAGGCAAACCACTTAAAGGAAAGAAGGTGGCCAATGCATGAAAGAGTTTAGGTGCTAAATCAGTAAATGAAGTGAGCTTAGCAACAACAAGTTAAGCACCTATGCATTGGGGAGTTGAGTTGCTAAGCTATTTAATGCACTTAGCACCTCATCTAAGCACCTTTGCATTGAAAGAGGTCTTAGTACATATTAAAACAGAGTTGAATGTATAGGCCATAAATGTATTCTTATTCTTGATCTGTATGAATCTTGGGCCTACCAGTTTCAAAAGATGAATAGTATAACATACCAAATTATTTGCTTATTCCTGTATTTTGCTCAAGCTATCTTAATTTGTTTTGTCAATGCTCACTAACTATCAAGGAGTATGTTAATATAGCAATGCAGATGTGCTATTTTGGCTATATTATTGCTAACCACATTAATGTCATATGGCTTCTGTTATCCAAGGTCGTGCCAAAATTTCCCTTTAATTACGTCAGTGTTTGGTACCTACAGAGGACTCTGATGTGTCATTTTGATAAAGGTCCCACTACGTTCAGTTCTTGTTGTTCAATTAGGTAATGCAATTTTCAAATGATATGTGATATGCTTTTATTTATTTATTTCACATGTTCCTTTTCATCGACATTTGTGCATGAATTTGTTACATGTCTGCAAATCTAACCAAATAAGAATGCGGTGAATTCCCTGACCGCAGTTTGTGAGGGGGCTTACTATGAAAGAAATTCACTATAATGCCCATATCTATCTACCCTAGTAGCTTCCTCTCCCTGCCCCACTTTGATTTCACCCGACCAACGCCATAGTCATGCAATCTATGGTAGGTCATCAACTGTGTGGCGCTCTCCCGCTCAAAATTCTTCATTGACACCGTCGTGCGGTAGTGGCACCTGCCCCTCCCCTTCCTGGATATGGCACTGGCGACTCCGTGTCCATCCCTCCAAAGATGTGGTTGTCGTGGACAGTAGTGGGCTAATAGACTGTAATGCCACCCTCCTCATCTCCTCTCCCCCTATCTATCTTTCTCACTCGAGCTTAAAGAGACAGACAATAAGAGACACAACGGTCATGAGCAACATGGTGCCGGAGGTCCCACGGGAGGGGTGTGGCATCACACTGCTCTGGATGGTGGTCGGAAAGAGGGATTGGAATGGTTGGTT
The DNA here is from genome assembly GCA_039707655.1 of Elymus sibiricus. Classification (NCBI taxonomy): domain Eukaryota; kingdom Viridiplantae; phylum Streptophyta; class Magnoliopsida; order Poales; family Poaceae; genus Elymus; species Elymus sibiricus. The sequence continues at coordinate 350,533,276 of CM077667.1, read as the reverse complement.
GCGGTTTGGACGACGTCGAGGCCTCGTCCAAGTATAGATGATGTGATAGAATTTTCGGAGGATGTCCAGCCATGGATGATGGGATCAACCATCTACTGGAGCATGATTTTTTTGGCTTGTCCTCCATTTCGTGTCTACACTACCATATACGAGATGTTACACATGCTCTTAACTTCCCTCATTTGTTTTATGTGAAAAAAGATCCTCTCCGTTCTAGTTTATTTTCTTTATGTGTTGGTCACTCCATATTAGAAATAAGTAACGTTTTAGGTAGTCATACCGACTTTAAGAAATAATTTATACTACTAATTTTTACAAATAAATATGAAATCCAATAATTAACTTTTCAAAGCACTAAATTAAATATTTTGAATAAAAATGGAAACTTTCTCTGATATAAAGTATAGCCTGACTATCTTTGTCTACCGAAGTGAAATTACGATAAAATGAAAGCAAGGATACGGGAGAGGTGGATAACTAGATTGGCATGTACTTTAAAAAGGAACTTACTTTATTTTAGAATTCCACAATGAAATACTTATTTTTCTAGCAATTATAATACTCTGGATTTCTACTTGCTCAACATGTGTATCAGAAACACAAATAAGTGAAATAATAAATCAGACGAGAAATAATACTATTTATGAGATCTTAGTTTTTCCTTAAAATAAAAAAAGAATACAAATTAACTAAAACTATATTATTTAAGTTTTTCATCTGAAAAATTAAACTAGTAATCATAGTTATTATCTTTGAAATTGACCAAAGGTATATCCAAGATGTTTCTTATTTGCGACATGAGGAAGTACTAGCCTAGGTTAGAGTAGTGTTTATTGTAATGGTTTTATCTTTGGCCGATTTCTTGTTTTGTTCAAATGACACCAAATGTTATCTTATATCTTATAATCATTATGGAAACTATACTTAATATAATCAAAAATTAACAAGACATAAAATGACCAACCAATAGTAAAATTACATCGAAAATCATATTGTTTGTCTTCTTCATTCGATTGTATGCCGCCCACCATAGCCTAAAAATCGCACTCAACGAGTAATAGGAGAAATGACACCACAAACGCCCTCGACATACTAGACTTTGAAGACCTCAATAGCCACTCGCTGCTAAAAAGACATCTAATAACCTCTAAAATAACACCTATTGGGGCATCTGCAATACTTGAGAGTTGGAGAAAGGTCATGCCACGAAAAAAATGAAATAAGAGGTTGAAGTGTCCACAAGAAGAGCTAGTCAACTGATCATGTTGATTGAAACACCAACTTTCAAGATCAGAAGAGAGCCAACAAATCGGTCAATATAATTCCCATAGTCCCTTTGCTGGCACCGGATCTCACATTGCTGAAGCAGGAAGAGATCAAAGAAATCTTATTCCAATACACATTGCTGCCACCACCTCGTCGATGCCGCCAGGGAATCAAACCCTAAAGGATAAGAACCTACTACTGGAACCAAGAAAAACAAATGGGACAAATCTCCAATATCATGGCCATTAAAAAGGCCGTCGGACAAAAAAGAGGAGGAGGACCAAGACGACCTCGCTAAGGATACCTTGATTGTTGTCTAGAGTTCGAAACGTCCTCATTTTATGTTTATGGGAAATACACATTACAATTATTTCATAACAAAGAATACCCTTTACTAACCCAATGTAGATGGGTGGTGTGCTCTATAAAACAATCATATACACGGGTTGATTCCAAGCAGTATCTACGATGCAAACAGTATGATATAACCTTTAGGTACAAACTTCTATCTAATTGTATGCAGAGTTTGATAAAAAGTTGTTTGAATTTTTATGTTTCCTTGCAGAAGGTATTTTTATTAACTTATTATGTTGTATCAAGAGGATACAAACTATGAGGAGTATACATCCGACCTCTACATCACTAGAATGTACACAACCAACAGAAAGTCATGCACAACAACAATAATAAAAACTTTCAGCAATAGTAATGTCATAGTAGAGTCCAAAATCATGCCTAAGTTGAAGTGTGTGAAGGGTCTATCCGTAGACTATGACACCATCCATGTAGAGTAAAAACATCCCAGACCACATCCTCCAAATGTGTACACGTTGCCGTAAATGACGGTCAGTGTTTCATGGTCGGTCATTGTTGAGTAGACCATGGACAGAAAGTCGAAGACAGTATGTACACTGATAGATAACCTACATTGAAAATCAAAATTTACAATTAAAACCATGCCATTTCTACATAGTCATAGTGACCATAATAAGGCAGATGTATCCACCCTTATATGCGTACTAAACATGTGAAGTATACAATCCAGCTAGTGACCATACATGTGGTAACATTGGCGGATACCAGTTAGATGCTACTTGGATGACTCACTATGCAGAGCTCACAAAAGTGCATTGAGAGCAAATGTATTTAATTGTCTCATCACGCTGGTAAAAACAACAATTTTTAACTCACTGCTAGTTGTGGCGAGTGAGGTTGTCCTTTGTCAGGACTACAACTCAATGAAGATGCAAAATAAGTTTTTATAACTTTGAGTGATATATTTGACTTCTAGTCTATTTTGTTATTCTCCACCGGAACCTTACAGTGTGTGAGCGCCCGATACATAGTGTACCATAAAGACCCCAATCCATGTCAAATCCTATAAATATTCTCCCCGGCCTTGCATCGGATGGATCTAATCTACGTGACCAAAAAGTTAATGTCATGGCACAAGATGGGGAACGATCAAATCCCACCTGAAGGATACATTAAGCGATGACATGCTCAAAATTGTTTCAAGTCTATTATTCTTATCATGAACAATGCGATATAAGTCTAGATATTGTTTTTGAAGAGTAGCAATTTCTTACCACTTATTCTCCCACAAACGAATCCCAGGCCCATCCCTAATCACGGAGGATCCAAATCGGAAAACATGTTACTTTGCCGCCATCAGACCTACCTAAAAATGTGAGCCGCGGGTTGTTAATATGCTCGAGACAACTTTTGGGCCTAAATACTTTTTCATAAGAGAGTTTGCGAGACACTTTCTCAGTTAGAAACTCATAAAGCCATTTACGTAAGGCATTAATTTTACTTACAGATAATGTATTCCAAAACCCCCGGTCTTTTGGTTGATAAACTATGTTCCATTTGACTAGTCTATATTTTTATTTTCAATGTCACTTGGCCAGGAAAATGAGGACCTATTGCAATCCATACTCTGCAAAATTCCCATGAGAAGTTGGAAAAAATAGAGCATATAGAGAATCATGTTTGTGAGTGTGGAGTTGATAAACACAAGATGTCCCTAGCCGAGAGAAACTTGCCTTTCCATCTACTCATGTGTTTCACTAGCTGCTCTTCAACATATGTCCACTCCGCATTAGTGAATCAGCGATAGTGCATTAGAGTTTTTGAGTACCAAAGTGGGAACTAGTCTTGCACAACCAAACAATGCAATGAATTGTGTAGAAATCGAGATCTATTCAAATATTGAAATCAAAAGTTTTAGGTTTCTAGCCTTTTAGAGGTCATGTTGCATATCACAAAATTGAGATGCTCCTACCACTAGATGTGGCACATATATTGCATTTTTGACCATCCTATTTAGCATGCTTGGAAATGGTCAACGTGTTTTGCGACAATGTGAATAACACCGAAGATATTGGATCATCATGGGGGGTCCCTTTTTAGGGA